>CM019155.1:124825914-125101205 GCA_009733165.1 Naja naja
GAGTTCCTGGCCACATGATTGACAAGCATGGCATCCACCCTACAGATGCCAGGTTAAAGCAATCCAAGAAGCCCTTAGACTTAAATGCAAAACAGATTTGCAAGCTTTCCTTGGACTCATTAACTTTATCACACATTCCTACCCTCAGAAGGCAACCATTGCTGAACCATTTGCAGATTACTTGATAAGAAGTCTGTTTGGTCTGGGGCAGGAAGGAACAATCAGCTGGGGGCTTGGAGGTGGGGCAGGCCTGACTACCTGGCAATTGGGGCAAGATGCAACCCAGTTTTCAACCATTTTGTCAATACCTGGCCACCATACATAACTCCTGGCCAATCCCTTCATCCTTACAATACCAGGATGACCCTCATGTAGCATTTCCAAACCCTCTTGCAGTTTTGCAGGAATAACCACCCTGTTACCCCACAAAATACATCCTTAATACAGATAATTCAGTTTGCCTGGATTTCAAAGGTTGGGCAAGGTGAGGTAGATGTTGAAGAGGCCAACCTTCTAATCCAGCCTATAACAGGAGCCAACACAGTGTCTTTGGCAGTCTCTCTGGCAATTTCAGCAGCATGAACTGGAAGTTGGCAACAGTTTCTAGGAAAAAGGTGTGTGTTTCAGGTTCAAAGTCCTCCATGTGGCAAGGGAGTGGGCAATCCACTCAGTGCATCAGCATGTCAATGTCCTGCCAGGCTTGTGGATAAGTTTGTATGAATAAGCAGCAAGAAATTCAATCCACCTGCTTGTCTCCTGCCACAATGCCTAAAAGGTTTGTGATCTGTAACAATGGTAAATGTTCTCCATACAGATATTCATGAAATTTCTAACAGCTGCAACAATTGCCAATGCCTCCTTGTCCATTGGTTGTAATTTCTCTGCTTTGGTCAAAGTGCAGAAAATGCAATAGGGCTTTTCTCCCACTGGGAAGCCTGTGGTTCAACCCCCACTCTAAAAGGGGATGCATCACAAGTCAGTATGACAGGCAAATTCTCAGAGAACTGTATCAGTACAGGATCAGACGTGATTAGTCTCTTAATACTGGAGCAGGCACATTGATCAACTTAGATCCAGGTTCTCTCAGGAACATCGCACTTGTTCCTCTCTAGTTCACCTGATGTCAATTCTAGGGGGAAGGGGAGGAACAGGAGGAAAATCAGCAAGCAAGAATCAACCCCATGTGTAACGAGCCATTACGACAGGAACCATTCCAAAACCTGTCACAATGCCAAAATCCATCCTTAGAAGTGGAAGATTGTACATCACTACCTGACTTGGGTGCTGACATTGGGCTGAGATGGGTTGAGGAGAGACCAGATTCTAACAATCAAACAGGGTCTTCTTTCACAGGAAGTCCCAGTGGGGAAATGTCAGCAGACACATTTCCTCTTTCACTGGGTGAGAATGTTAAAACTTCTGAACCACGAAGGTCTCAATGTAATACGCAAGAGCCCCACCTATTTAAAAGAATACATTAGATAGGTTGGGGTTTGGTATCGATTGAACCTGGTGGGGAGGGGTGTTATGTATGTAGGTTTGAATGTCATTGGCTTAGTTTGAATTGTTCTTGTAAAATGTCAAATAAGATTGGTTTAAAAAGTGCGGAAAACCCTGCACTCTGATTGGCAACCACGGCTGCTGGCTATAAGAAGCAGCCGTAGCCCAGCCAAGTTGTGTCCATTCGAGCTGTAGTCACTTAATAAACTCTTCACTGAAGCTCTTCACGTCTGACTCTTCATGCAAACTTAACATAAGCAAACAAACAAACAAGGCCATGTGTCATTCAGATTGCAACTTGCACTTGTGTTGCACCTAGAACCACACCAGCAACCAGTATAGCGTATTCAGAAGAGATAACTCATGGGCACTCTTTGGGATGTTGATAATTGTCCATGTGGCTGCCTCACAACTTCCAAGTGAACTTCAAGGCCAACTACAAGTACCATAATCCACATGCTATGTGATTAAAGCATGAATGTCTGTGAGGAAGAGATCCTGGTCCAGGAAAGGGTGCGATTGTTGCACCAGATGAATCTGGGCAAACAAACCTTTCCCTCAGCCACAGCTGCTCCTGAGCAGGAACTGAGTCACCTGCTCCTTGAGCAGTAACTGAGAGTCCAGAAAGATCTCCAAATTGCACAATGGTTTTGTTTTGGGAAGTATGAACTTATTGAGAACTACAGGTGGCAAATCTCTGATACTGGAAGAACTCAACTCTTGTCAGGGTTGAGTTTAAATCTGTTCTTCCTGATCCAGATTTCCACAGCCACCTGGCACAGTGACATGACCATGATTGGTTGATCTGAGGCTGAGATGTCCAACTGAACCTACTGATAATATTGGACCTCCCTTCAGTGAAGGCCTCATCCACTGTTTTAAGTGGGTTTTAAACAGGAGACAATGAGGCCTGAGGCATACCCTTCAGATAAGAAGGCAAAGTCTTGTCTTTCCCCACCTCCCTACCAACACTGATTATAACCCACTTAAGAGAAAGGAGAATATGGTGCCTCCCACTCTTAATCCTGTAACCAACCCCTAAGGATAACCCATAAGGAAACCAACCCATAAGGTCAATAGTATTGGAAGTTACTGAGAGACCAAGAAGAGTCTGGATTGTTGCACCACTCCCACTTGGGAGTGGTCATTCATAAATGGACTCAATGCTACCTCCAAACTATTTTCCTAACAGAAGGTTGGAGACTGAACAAAAATTCCTCATCACTTCCATCAGTGTCTTTTTAGGAGAGTTCATATCACCACCTTGTTCAGGGCAGATGACGCTATCCCTCCATACAAAGAAACATTCGCCATCACATAGATCCAAACCCATACTATGTCCTTGCAAATCTTAATTAAACAGGATGGGCATGGATCCATTTTAAAAAATTGTCAGACTTATAAGAGTTTAGGATTCTGTTTGAGGAGTCACACGGTCACTTTAAACAGCTATCTGCAGAGATGGAAAGAATGGAGAAATAAGAAGTTTTGCTGCAATTACCACCACAGACTAATTCCAAATTGCATCCCAAGCTTTGACTAAAACCTTGGTCAAACTACCCACCAACATCAGGAAGTTTCTCAAGCTTCTCTAATTCCCTTCCAGGTCCATAAGGTCAATCCAATAAATCCTCTACTTCTGCAGGGTGGGAACAACAGCCCCAAAGCAACCAAAGACTGGTCTTACTATGGATGGATGGTAACACCTACCATATCCACCATCATATCTCAACTGGCTTCCCCATTGACTGTGCTTGTCAGAAGGTCACAAAAGGGGATCACATGACCCCAGAACACTGCAATTGTCATAAATATGAACCAGTTGCCAAGTGTCTGAATTTTGATCATGTGACCATAGGGATGCCAAAATGGTAGAAAATGTGAACAGTCATAAGTCACTTTTTTCAGTACCATTGTAACTTTGAACAGTCACGAAATGAACTGTTGTAAGTTGAGGACTACGTGTAGTCAACTTATGACCACAACTGAACCCAAAATTTTTGTTGCTAAGCAGGACAGTTGTTAAGCACATTTTGTCCCATTTTACAACCTTCCTTGCCACGGTAGATAGTTAACACCGTTGTTAAGAGAATCCATCTTTCCCATGATTTGTTAGAAAGTGGCATGATCCCAGCATCAGTGGTAGTATTCAGCAGGTTCTGATGAGTTCTGGAGAACCAGTAGTGGAAATTCTGAGTAGTTCGGAGAACCCGCGAATACCACCTCTGGCTGGCCCCGCCCCCTTCTATTCTCTGCCTCCCATTGAGTCCCAGCTGATCATCTGGGTCTTCTTTGGTTGCCCTGCACAGGAGAACAGAGCTGGAAAGCAGGTTAGTGGGGTGGTGGGAAATGGGGATTTTGCAGTAACTTTCTCCTGCCATGCCCACCAAGCCATGCCCACCAAGCCATGCCCACCAAACCATGCCCACAGAACTGGTAGTAAAAAATGTTGAATCCCACCACTGCCTGGGATACTGTGACTGTCATAAATGCAAGTTATCAAGTGGCCAAAATTTGATCATGTGACCATGAGGATTCTGCAGGAGTTGTAAGTGTGAAAAATGGTCATAAGCCACTTTTTTCAATGCCATTGTAAGTTTGGACAGTCATTAAACCAATTGTTGTAAATCAAGTTCTACCTGTATTTTTGCTGAAAGTTTAAAGGTTACAAAAAATATTTTTTAAGTGTTATGCCAGAATCTTTCCAACTCTGGCATCTGCTTTCCTTTGATACACATGTTTTGAATCCCAGAGATGATATTCAGCAGGTTCTGACAAGTTCTGGAGAACCGGTAGCGGAAATTTTGAGTAGTTCAGAGAACCAGCAAATACTACCTATGGTTGGCCCCACCCCCATCTATTCTCTGCCTTCCGAGTCCCAGCAGATCGGCTGGGTCTTCTTTGGTTGCCTTGCACAGGAGAATGTAGCTGGAAAGCAGGTTAGTGGGGTGGGGAGGGAATGGGAATTTCCCTGCCACGCCCACCAAGCCACGCCCACAGAACTGGTAGTAAGAAAATTTGCTGAATCCCATCTGGGAAATGAGGTTGTTGTGGCTAAATATACCACTGGAACCACACTGACATTTTAATAAGTCAGATTTCTTTTTGCCAATCCCACAAGCTACAGAGGGAACCTTAATGCTTCCTCCTCAGCTGCCATACAGATCAAAACTTGGCCCAGCCAGCTCCCTGGAATTCTTGTTAGACTAAGAAAGTGAATTGATATTTGCAGCCCAAGGGTGCAATTCTGGTGAAGAAGGAAGCCAGAATGGAAGAAATAAAACTTGCTTTTCTGCATGCTATGAACCTGATCAATAGTGGGTCCCCACACACCTATTATTAGCTCCCTCCCCCACCCCCAATCCCCCAAGTCCTCATCTTAATTCATAAAGATAGCATTTGTCACCTGCTGCATAAGGCACACCGGCCTGAGGCTGAGCACCAATGATGAGAAAAAATGGGGGTGGGGAGGAAATACACTTTATCTTTCCTACGCACACCTATGGAAGGATTTTTAATCGGAGTCTTTCTGAGTCACACCTTGAATGCCAATTTAGATTTAGTTTCCTTTTCTCTTCCAAAAGAGGGATTCAAGCCCTGTGCTTTCATCAGCTTCCTTGGAAAAAGGAAAGGCAGCAGGATAATGCTGTACTTTGGGTTTGTTTTTTTTAAATGCATGTTTTTAATGCGTGGAAGTGGTAAAAAGATCTGAGTTGAATGGAGAAGGCTTGGCAGGAGATGAGTGGAAAGAGCATTTGTTTCTCTGCTTGCTTGTTAAGCTTCCTCTCTTTCCTTCTGTGCTGGCCCTAAAATGAGACTTCAGCATGATGGGGCATGGATGAAAGAAAGGCATGGGGGGAGGGGGGGAGGGAAATGAGGGTTCACAGGGTCACATATTGCAGCCTTAACAGTAGGAACAGTGGAATGGAATAGAAAAGAGAATAGAAATGAGAATAGAAAAGAAATAGAATAGAATAGAAAATAGAAAATAGAATAGAAAATAGAATAGAAAATAGATTAGAATGGAATGGAATGAATAGAATAGAATAGAGAATAGAATAGAGAATAGAATAGAGAATAGAATAGAGAATAGAATAGAATATAGAATGGAATGGAATGGAATGGAATAGAATAGGAGATAGTCCTCGAGTTACGACCACAATTGAGCCCAAAAGTCCTGTTGCTGAGTGAAACATTTGTTAAATGAGTTCGCCCCATTTTACAACAGTTGTTAAGTGACTCACTATAGTTATTAAATTAATAAAACTGTTGTTAAGTGAATCAGGCTTCCCCATTGACTTTTCTGGTCAGAAGATCACAGAAGTGTATCACGTGATCCCAGGACACTGCAACTGTCATAAGTATGAGTCAATTGCCAAGCATCTGGCTTTTGATCCCATGATCATGGGAATCCTGCAACAGTTGTGAATGTGAAAAATGGTCATAAGTCACTTTTTCAAAGACGTAACTTTGAATTGTCACTACATGAACTCTTGTAAGTTAAGGACTACCTGTAGACCAGACCAGACCAGACCAGACCAGAACAGAACAGAACAGAACAGAACAATAGAATAGAACAGAATAATGTTATTTGACCAAGTGAACTCAGCGTCCGTGCAAAGCAGCAGTCTTCTTCTTCATCATCATCATTATCATATGAATAAAAGGAGGGAGTAAAGATGACAATAAGAAGGATAAATAATTCCAATAGTCCTCAGCTTACAACAGTTCATTTAGTGACTGCTCAAAGTTACAACAGCACTGAAAAAAGGGATGTACAACCATTTTTCACACTTATAACCACTGCAGCATCTCCATGGTCACATGATCAAAATTCAGACGTTTGGCAACTGAGTCAAACTTATGACGGTCACAGCATCCTGGGATCATGTTTGTTCCCCTTTTATGACCTTCTGACAAACAAAGTCAATGGGGAAGCCAGATGAAAAACTGGGTTACTGACTTAACAGCTACAGTGGTTCACTTAACAACTGTGGCTAGAAAAGCTGTAAAGTGGAGCAAAGGTCACTTAACAAATGTTTCACTCAGCAACGGAAATTTTGGGCTGAAGTGTGGTCGGAAGTCAAAGACAGAATCACGTATAACGCCCAACCATTAAATGTAGTTCATAAATAGATACATAGAGTAGAATTCTTTATTGGCCAAGTGTGTTTGGACACACAAGGAATTTGTCTTGGTGCATATGCTCTCAGTGTACATAAAAAGAAAATACATTCAACAAGAATCATAAGATACAATACTTAGTGATAGTCATAGGTTACTAATAAGCAATCAAATCATACTAGGAAACATATAAAACAATATAAATTGTAATGATACAAGCAACACGGTTATAGTCATAAGTGGGAAGAGATAGGCAAAAGGAAGGATGAGAAGAATAATAGTAATACGGTCTTAGTAAATATTGGGACACTTTTGAGGGAATTATTTGTTTAGCAGAGTGATGGCATTCAGGAAAAAACCATCCTCGTGTCTAGTTGTTCTGGTGTGCAGTGCTCTATAGCGTCATTTTGAGGGTCGAAGTTGAAACAATTTATGTCCAGGATGTGAGGAGTCTGTAGATATTTTCACAGTCCTCTTTTTGACTCCTGCAGTATACAGGTCCTCGATGGAAGGCAGGTGGGTAGTAATTGTTTTTTCTGCAGTTCTAATTATCTGTTGAAGTTTGTTTCTGTCTTGTTTGGCTGCAGAGCCAAACCAAACAGTTATAGAGCTGCAGATGACAGACTCAATAATTCCTCTGTAGAACTGAATCAGCAGCTCTTTGGGCAGTTTGAGTTTCTGAGTTGGCGCAGAAAGCACCTTCTATATTGTGCTTTTTTAATGACATTTTTGATGTTAATGGTGTCCATTTTAAGTCTTGAGATATGATAGAACCTAGGAACTTGAAGGTTTTTACTATTGATACTGTTTTGTCCAGTATTGTAAGAGGTGGATAGTGTAGGAGGGGTTCTCCTAAAATCTACCACCATTTCTACAGTTTTGAGTGTATTTAGTTCAAGATTGTTCTGGTTGCACCACAAGGCTAGTTGTTCAACCTCCCATCTGTATGCAGATTCATTGTTGTCTCAAATGAGACAATCACTGTCATATCATCTGCAAACTTCAGTACTTTAACAGAGGGATCTTTTCAGATGCAGTCATTGGTATATAGAGAGAAGTGGAGAGATCACACATCCCTGCGGGGGATCCTGTGTTAATTGTACAGGTATCTGATGTGATTTTTCCCAGCTTCACCTGCTGCTTCCTGTATGTTAGGAAGCTTATGATCCATTTACAAGTGTAGTCAGATACAGCTAGCTGGTTTAGTTTAGTTAGAAGAATATTTGGAATGATAGTACTGAATGCTGAGCTGAGCTCTTTGGAGATTCAAGATGTTGAATTGCAGGCAAACTGTTGTAAGTCGAGGACCACCTGTAATCGGTCTACTAAGTGGGGTTTATCTGTATTGCATAGAAGGCGGAGACCACCGGAGGGAGCCCAGCTCTCGGTCTACGGGAGGGCAAGCCAGAATTTAGTGACTTAACAGACCCGTTCGCTAGATGGCTCTGCGCCTTTCTCCATCCTTTCCCCATTCCCAACCAGCTCCCCCCCTCCCGATTTCCCCACAATACCCCTCCCTCCCCCACAATATCCCGCGCGGATAAGCCCTGATGTTTTGCAGAGCCTCTCTTCACTCCATTCCCCAAACCCGTCCCTGCTCCAGCATGGGAGGGCGACGTCCAGCACGGTGAGCAGCGACGGGTTTCTGGGCGCCCCAGGAGGTTAGGATGGGGTCCCCCCAGGGGTACCGAGCTTCGTGGTGGACTTTCCTACTGCACCAGGCGCCGCACATTAACTTCCAGTTCGAGGCAGCGGGGAGCGAATTTGCTCCAGAGGATTTGGGCTACCAGCAGGTGAGTCTCCCCACCACCACCAACACACACGCGCGCACACACACACACACACTCGTGGGAACGTGGGTATCGAAGGCATGGAGTGAAGAGAAATGGGACTGGGGCTAGGACAAGAGTGGGGAGCCGGCAGGCAAGGCAGCCGGGGGACGGAGGCGAAGGGAGAAAAGAGAGGACAGAGGCGGAGGAAGACAGCGGATGGATGAAGCTGGAAGCGAAAAGAGGGGCGCGGGCGGGGGGAACACTTGGATAACGCGAATTCAACTGCAGCGCAGCGCCGAACAATCTTGGCGGATGGATGTAAAAGGAGGAGGCAGGGCGATCAGCAAAAGAAACAAGGGGTAGAAGAGTGGAGAAGTGGACTCAAAATAGATGGAAGAAGCTTTGGAGGGAGGGAGGGATGAAGAAAAGGGAAAAAAGGCGGAGGAAGGCGAAAGCCTGGTCCTGGGGAGGATTGGGAAGGGGAGGATGGACTAGAAGCAGTTAAGGAGGAACGAAGGATGGAAGATATCCAGAGGGAGACGAGCCCTGGGAAAGATGGAGGACCAGATGGGAATGAAGTTGGGGTAGGGAGAGGTGGAGAGGGAATGGAAACGGAAGGGATCAGAGTAAAAGAACCGAGAATGGGGATGAAGATCAGCAGGAAGGAGCAGCCGAGAAAGAGCATCCATGGTCTCCCAGACCCTGAGCTCCTTTGAGGTTACAGCATGCAAAACAATTCAGATTCTTCTCTTAAGGGAAGAATTTTGGGTATTTTTTCCTCTTGTGTTTGGTGGCGCTCAATGTCCTTTGCCAGCCTAGTAGTATCATTTTTCAACTCGTCACCTCCAGACATGATGGAATGTCTTTGGCCATGTTGGTGGGAGCCCAGAAAAATCACACACTATGAAGGTGCAAAATTGGAGGATCTTGACTTGTGGGGTCACACAGAAGCTGAGTTCTATAGAAAGACTGGTCTAAAGAACTTCCCATAGAAAGACATGTTCAGAGGAACCAAGAGAACCTGAATATAGCTGGCAATGATCCAACAGTTGTGCCATTGAGAAAAAGTCCTGCACTGGTTGTGGAAGTAGATATCAATCAGTGCTGTGTTGGGTGGATTCACAACTATTTGCTCGAAAGCAGCCATATCTAGCACGACTGAGAATACACGGCAGCCATATTATTTGTATCAATTTTCACAAGCCATCACTTGATGAGTTTTGTCTTAATATGTTGTGTGAACTCAGCCACTCTGCTGTGTAATCCATGATTTAGCTATAGGAAGCAATAAGAGTAACACAGACACTTGTAGCTTTTTCAACACGCTTCGGTTTAAAGCAAACATAGCTTAGCAAACTGGTGGGCACAAAATTACAAGCACTCACCTGCATATTTCCATTTAGCTAGTCACAATCCAACATTTTATTTCTAAATCTTTTGCTTCTTTTTATCAACACAAATATGACCTAAGGAACTTGGGAAACTACTTATCTGGGAATAAGTAGATATTTGTCCATTAAAAATTGTTCACTTTTAAAGTAATTGTGTTATTTAAACTGCTAAAAATTACAAGTGCATATACCAGCATAAATCATAGAAAAAATGGGGGCAGGAAGGAGGGGAGGGAGGGGAGGAAGGAAGATCATAAAACATTTCCCAAAGGTTCTACTATATCTTTGGGGGGGGGGAATTGTCTGTCAGAGAAAAAAAAGTTTAGTGTCAACAGACAACATATATCCATCCATTTCTTTGAATCAGGTGTAGATTTCTCCCGCTAAAATTATACAATGACTTTTATCTAAACCCATGACTGAAAAAATCCACAATTCTTGATACCTTAGTAGATACTAAATCCTGGTCATATGTCCAATATCACATGCCTCCTTAATATACCACTATTGATCCAGAATTCTATTAAACCAGTGTCAACTCACATTGCAACAATAATAGGACAAGACCAAATCATAGTAATGTTCCAACTCCTGAATTATATCTCTATCACCATGGTAATTTTAACTCATCCTTCTTAAATATTTTCTGAAATGTCCACAATCTACAAAACCAGTTTCTTGTTATTAATGTATTTAACATCTTGTTAAAGTCATAGTGAACTGATTTCGCATTGTTTAGTACAGTCCTTTATTCTCAGTATTTCAGAATATCATATCTGGTGGAAGGGACCTTAGAAGTCTTCCATTTCACACCCTGTCCAAAGCAGGAGTCCTTATACCATCTCGGACAAACGGTGGTCTAATCTTTTCTTGAAACTCTCCAGCGATGAAGCACCACAACTCTGGGAATCAAGCTGTCCCTTGGTTAATTGTTCTCCCTGTCACAAAATTCCTCCATGGTTCCATGTTGGATGCCCTTCTGATCAGATTCCACCCATTGCTACTTGTCCTCTCCTCAGGTGCTATCAAGAATAAATCAACCTGCTCTTCCATGTGACAGCTCTTAATATTGGAAGGTGGCTATTGTGTCACCCCTTAAGTCTTCTCTCCATCAGGCTACGCCTGCCTAGTTCCCTTAGCCAGTCATCCTACAATTTAGCGTCCAGACTCCTTGTCATCTTTGTTGCCTTTCTCTGCCTTCTTTCTAGTAACTCAGCATATTTTCTGTATCTTGGTGACCAGAACTGGATGCAATATTCCAAGTGTGGTCTCACTAGTGCAATATAGAGTGTCACTTTGACTTTGAGAGATCTTGATGCTTTCCCTCAGTTGATTCAGCCTAAGACTGCATTGGCTTTTTTGGCAGCTGCAGCATATTTCTGGCTCATATTTAAGCGGTGGTCCATCAGGGTTCCTAGATTCCCCTCACAGTCCCTACGGTCGACCAGGTATTGCTTATTTTGTACCCACACATTTGGTTTTCCCTATCTAAGTGCAGGATCTTACTTTTGTCACCACTGAATTGCCTTTTGATGTGTCAGGTCCAATGCTCAAGGTCACCTTGGAGAAAATCTATCTACTTGGTGGTAAAGAGTTGATAGCAATAGCACTTAGACTTATATACTGCTTTACAGTGATCTACAACCCACAGAGGGGCTGTAAAAAGCACTGTGAAGTGGCATGTAAGTCTTAGTGCTATTGCTATATGATGTTTTTAAACTGTTGTTAGCCATTCAGATTCATGGATTTAGATAGGCAATCTCATATACACGTAATCCTCACTTAGCAACTGCCTCAGTGACCGTTTGCAGTTACGACAGTGTCAAAAAAGTAACTTTGCGACCCATGCCCGCACTTACTATCTTTATATCATCTTTTTCTCAGTCATGTGCTTGCCATTACGACCAATTAATACATATAGTTCTGTGTTAAATCGTGAGCACAGTCACAATTATGTAATTATTCAGTTAGTGACTGTTTCACATAACAGCTGAGTTGCTAATCCCAATTGCAGTTACTAAACGGGAACAGCCTGTAAAGTGAAATAAGTTAATTCCATCAATATCTTTCAAAGAAAGGGGTTACTGATATAGGATCCACGGATAATTGTTCCTGAACTTCTGACCTCGATGGATCATCATGCAAAGGTATATGAGAAGGATCATGGGAGAAGGGGAGAAGAGATGCTGCCTGGGGGGTGGGCAGATAAGAGACAACATAGCCCACAACTGCATAGTGGGTGGGGCAAGAAGTTTAGAAGGGACCTTCCCTAGTTTCTTGGGCTTTAAAAGTGACTGGGAGGATTTTACTTTCAGACTTACAAGATTCCATTAACGTAGCTTGACAATAAAGTAGCTTTAATTTATTTGGTTTTGTTTCCTGTCTGTTCTATCTGGGAAGGCTGACAAATCAGAAGAGGTAACAAATACCTAAGCTACACATATTGCTAAGAAGCCCTCAGAGACCATTTTATTTTATATTTAGTACTGCAAAAAATTTTTTTAAGTTTTCTCAGAGCTGAGTGGATCCAGGATAAGAGGATCAGTTTACCCAAAAGACATATTAAATGCTAGTCATTTAGATAACTTAGATTTTTCCATGAACATAAGCTTTTCATGGATAAACATTTAATGTTTGCAGCCCAATATTTCTCATATATGACTTGTAGATTGAAGTGTACTATACGTATGAAACTACACAACAGGGATGCCAGTACTTGTCAGGATCTCAATTTCAATGGAGTTTAATAATAATAATAATAATGACAACAACAACTGGAACACCATTTGAACATCACTGGCAATGACAAACTCGTAGTTGGTCAATTGCAAAAGTCAGCTTTACTCAGAATAGCTTATATCCTGCAATGATACCAATAACACCACCAAATATCAGCATCTCCGTATCTCAGGTCCTTGGAAAAGACTCGACAGGTGGAGAACATCTGTCTGACTATGCGACAAACCATAATAATAATAATCCCCAAGTTCAGCCCAAAGAAGAGAGTTCACACTTTTAATGCCAGACAATAATCGATGCTAAGATAAATGTCTAGTGATGAATCTTTGTCTCTCTTCCCTCTTCCCTCCCTCTCTCCCCCCTTCTGTGTGTGTGTGTGTGTGTGCGTGTGTGCGCATGCATGCATGCAAGAGACATTTAAACCACCTTTCTTAACAGTAGCTATAATATACTCAGTGAAAATATTACAGGATGACCTTGCCAAGAAATGTATCCATTGTGTTTTGTATATATTTAAAATTATGTAATGAAAATATCTGGGAAATATAGAAATGAAGCCTGGAGTTTTATTCATTGTAATTACATTTATTTTACTTCAAATACTCACGAGAGTTTTAAACCATCTGTCTAGATCTGTACTCACATCAAGCAAGGAGTAAATTCAAATCTACCAGCTGAGAAATCTTCTGTTGCCAAGATAAGCAAAAGATAAGTCAGGGGGTGACCAGTAACATCAAGTGGGATTTACCTCAGTTCAAAAAGTAATCAGAGATGATTCCAAATTCATGTGCTAATGTAATAAGATTAGGAACAGACATTTCTGGTCTTCTGAGAAAGCACATTATCAACATAATATAAAATTGTATGTTTCCCCTCCAGGCAATTTAATTTACAGTATGTTTTTCACAATTTCTACCTAAATTGCAAAAAGGTCCTAAAACTAAATTAAAGAGGACATCCATGACATGTATTTCAACATACATTTAACCTAGGAGAAGGCATACTATTAAGAATTATCCTTAAGT
The DNA here is from genome assembly GCA_009733165.1 of Naja naja. Classification (NCBI taxonomy): domain Eukaryota; kingdom Metazoa; phylum Chordata; class Lepidosauria; order Squamata; family Elapidae; genus Naja; species Naja naja. Next base: position 124,839,466 of record CM019155.1, read on the forward strand.
TAAGAGCTGAATAAATCATGTCAATTTACAATACAGGTAGTCCTTAACTTACGACTACAATTGAGCCCAACATTTATGTTCTTAAGTGAGAAATTTGTTAAGTGAGTTTTGCTCCATTTTACAATCTTTACAATTTGTTAAGTGAATCACTGCAATTATTAAATTAATAACACGTTTGTTAAGTGAATCTGGCTCCCCCATTGACTTTGCTTGTCAGATGATCGCAAAAGGGGATCACATGAACTTAGGGCACTGCGACCGTCATAAATATGAACCAGTTGCCAAGCATCCAAATCTTGGTCATGTGACCATGGGGATGATGCAACTGTCATAAGTGTGAAAAATGGTCGTAAGTCACTTTTTTTCAGGGACATAACTTTGAACGGTCACTAAACAAACTGTTGTAAGTTGATGACTACCTCTATGAAACTTTTGCAAAACCTTTAGTTTTGAAAAATTATGACCATCTGGGTTTTGTTAATTTTGAGTTAAAGCAAGAACATCAGTTTAAAAATCTACTGTTATAAGAAACTTGTCAGCCTAGGGCCGTGATGGCGAACCTATGGTACACGTGCCACAGGTGGCATGCAGAACCATTTGTGCAGGCATGCGAGCCCCAGCCAAACTTACTTGCACTGCGCATGCGCGCGCCTCCCAGCTGATTTTCGGCCTCCCCAAGGCTCGAGGGAAGCCTCTACAGCCTTTGGAGGCCAAAAAACAGGCATGTTTCATCACTTTGGGCCTGTTTTTTTTGGCCTCTAAAAGCTGCAGAGGCTTTCCTTGGGCCTCTGGGAGGCCAAAAAAGGCCTCAAATGGGCCAAAAATCAGCTGGGAGGCAGGTAGTGCAGGTAAGGGGGGGAATCACAGGTACATGCACAGGGGACATGGGGGGCCCACGCACATTGCCTTCTGGGTGCTGGCACGTGAGAGCACAATTTTCAGCACAGGAGCCCAAAAAGGTTAGCCATCACTGGCCTAGGGTGAATCCAGCTTGAGCTGTTGTTGGAAGAACAGTCTGTAATATGGGGCCAACTTTTCACTTTTCACCTTTAAACCCTTCATGGCATGGATCCAGATTACTTGAGGGCAGTGGTGGGATTCAATTTTTTTTAACTACCTGTTCTGTGGGCGTGGCTTGGTGGGCGTGGCTGGGGAAAGATACTGTATTATCTCCATTCCCTTCTCACCCCACTAACCTGCTTTCCAGCTCCATTCTCCTGTGCCGGGCAAAAAAAGAAGACCCAGTGGATCAGCTGGGACTCGGGAGGCAGAGAATAGATGGGGGCAGGGCCACTCAAAATTTCTGCTACCGGTTCTCCAAAGCTGGTCAGAGCCTGCTGAATACCACCTCTGCTTGAGGGACCATCTCACCCCACTGCATATCGGTCACTTGCATCGGTCCTGTCAGCCCAATTATTCTGGCTGGTGAGGTCCAGGAAGAAGGCCTTCTCTTACTGTTGCTCCTGTCCTATGGAACATCTTATCCATCTCCCTCCCCCCCGCATATCAGTTTGGCCCCAACTTCTATCCTTTTTTAAGGGCCTAAAGATGTGGCTCTACCAGTTGGCCAAGGGCCCCAATGGGCGAACAGCACAGTGAAGGTAATTGATTGAGCAAAAACAGATCCCTCCTGCCCTCCTGCCTTCCCTACATGTCCTTAGGTTTTAATGTTCGGTTTTAATTTATTTATGTTTTAATATATAATGTATAATGTCCAGATACTGTAAGCCACCCAGAGTTATCCTATGGTAAGATAAGCGGCCAATAAAATTTATTAAATAAATAAATAAACTTAGCTGTTAGCATCTTAGCATTTGTTTTGATCAAACAATGAGAATAGATGGTAGTGATTTTGCCCAGCCTCATCAAAAACGAAAAGATAGGGTCTTATTTGAAAAATATTCCTTGTGGACCCTCCATGGGAGATAGAACCCCAATATACTTTTTATGCCAATCAGTTTTTAAAACTGTAAGTACCAGGAGTTTTCCAATTTCATAGATTTAATCAAAATGACAATTTAATAAAGTATGATGAATAAGCTTGCCCTGTAAACAGGAGTCTCATCTTCTGTTGTTATTGCCTTAAATTTATTATAACAGCCCCACTCCAGCAGACGTTGAGTGGCTTTCAAAATGAAATACTAAATTAAAACAATTAGAAGCCTAAACAAAACAAAACAGCCAAGCTAAAAACAGCCAAGCTAAAAACAACCATTGATGAACAATTTGAATTATAGAATTTAGAACACAGATGCCTTTAAAAAAATGTTGATTGATAAATGGAATCCATTTATACATTCCCATGTGATGTTCCAAAAAGAATATCTTCAAGATAATATATATATGAAAATAAAGATATAGATATATATAATATAAAGATTTTACACACACACACACACACACACACACACACACGTTCTTCTTCCTGTGGGCAGTTCTGATATTGTTTATTTAAGTTTCTGTTTAGCAGAGGACAAAGGTTTATATAGCTCCAGATATAGGTGGTATGCATTAAACAAGAACAATTCTTTAGATTTCTTATTTTAAAATGTAGCTGTGGCCAATTCATGCCACTCTTTCTGTGATACACATGAATTAATATTTCTGCTTCTTAAAAAACCGGCACATATAATTCAGCAAAAATATATGCACAGGTCATTCAAAGGAGGGACATCAGCTTGAGCAATAAACCACATGATCTGAAATTATAATGGCATCTCTATCAGGGGTGGGATTCAAAATTTTTAATAACCAGTTCTGTGGGTGTGGATTAGGTGGTGGGTGTGGCTTGGTGGTCATGTGACTGCATGGACATGGCTTGGTGGTCATGTTATTGGCTGGGTGTGGCCAACTCAATATCACTCACATTGAGGCACGCATCTCCTTGCCTGGCCTCTCATGATTGTGGGGATGCTGCAACAGTCGTAAGTGTGAAAAATGGTCATAAGTCACTTTTTTCAGTGCCATTGTAACTTTAAATTGTCACTCCACACAAGCAAAATACCAGCAAAGGAGGGGAAAAAAACTCCAGAGAAGTTCCTGAGACAAGAAGTCTAGTCTTGCCAAGAATGTAATAAGGGTTAATGGAGAGGCAGTTTCTGTAAGCAACACCAGAATGTTTCCTTCCTGCCTTCCTTACAGGATTAGGCCAGTAATTTCTTCTAACAACCGGTTCTCTGAACTGCTTAGAATGTTAACAACTGGTTCTAGCAAATCAGTGCGAACTGGTAGAATCCCACCCCTGATCTCTATTAAACATGCTTTAACTTTAGATATTCCAAATGAAAAATCAACAAATACTCTTAATTTGGGCTCTTTAATATAGCTGTAAGTGCTGGAATGACAGTAGCTGCTTCCCAAAATCTGAGTTGTTTTCACAATCGTGATGTGATCTGTGGTCCCCATTCCAGCTTTATAATTAAATAAAAGTATATAAGCTTGCTGCACTGTCTTCTTTTGGTGGTTTTATTCTTCTGTACTGTAAAGGGTATTTCCCCTTCAATCATCTCTGCAAATGTCTTACAAGAAAGTTGTGAGAATAAAAAAAGCAAGCAGGTAGACTTCTTGAGTTCAGACAAGAATATGGCCAGAGATAAACCAAATAGTGGAGACTTATTCGTTGAAATTGACCAGAGGGAAATTGGGGACATAAAGTATACTGAGGCCAGTGTGAAAAATACAACCCACTGATTGAAAATTTGGTTGAATTGTTTTCTATGGAACTATTCAGTGTGTGAATTGAATGTTGCCAGATCACTTTGTCTCTCTTGGAAGGGTAGACTCTCTACAGCCATAATACTTAGTTTCTACAAACAAGGCTAGAGGATTGTGACAAAAAGCCTTTATAAAAATGATTAGCTTTTTCTAAGGGTCTTCACAACATTTATGAATGGGTGGGCTGAGTATATAGAGTGTAGTCATCGATGGTCCTTTCAGAGAGCTTCATTTGTTCACTGACAAGTTTTCATAGATGTTTTTAACTAACAAAATGGGCAACGGTTGAATAAACCACCATGAATTGTTAGGCCCAGGCCAGTGTTTCTCAGCCTTGAGATATGTGGACTTTAAGATATGTGGACTGGGAGTTGAAATCCACACATCTTAAACCTGCAAGATTGAGAAACACTGGCCTATATTAAGCTGATAATGCTTCCTATTCCTTCTCTATTTTGTTGATACGAATCAGTTTCCAAACATATCTGAATCTTGATCAAGTGAGCATGTTGTTGTTCTTAAAACCACAGCCATCACAATTTGAATCCATGATTAAAAATTGGCCTTGTTATGATGAGCTTCAGTTTTGTCAAACTAGTGTGGGGTGGACTATTTAGACTTCAATATTTTCCTGACCAGCTTGAATTTGAAATCCTTATTATTGGGAAAGGCAACACAATAAGAGATCCAACAAGCAAGATAATTACAGTGGTATTTTGGTACTCATTGTTAATTGGTACCGGGCAGCACAGAATACCAAAAGCGGTAAGTATGAAACAAATTTTTCCATAAGGAATAATTTAGTGAATCACAAGGCAGCCAACACCAACAGGTTCTAGCTTGTGCATTGAGTACCAAAGAGATTGAAGAGTACAGGTAGTCCTTGACTTATAACAGTACATTTAGTGACTATTCAAAATTATAATGCAATGAAACATGACCATTTTTCACAGTCACCATTGCGGCATCCCCATGATCCAGATTCAGATGTTTGGAAACTGGTTCATATCAATGGGACAGTTGCCGTATCCCAGGATCATGTGATCACTTTTTGTGACCTTCTTAAAAGCAAAGTCAATGGGAAAGCCAGATTCACTTAACAACTGGGTTACTAAGTTAACAACTGCACTTAATAACTGGGACAGGAAGTGTCACAAAACAGGGCAAAATTCACTTAATGAATGCTTCTCTTAGCAACATAATTTTTGGGCCCAATTTTGGTTGTAAGTTGAGATTTACCTGTATTGGGACAAAATTTTCATGTCAAACAAGTTGAGTAAAAAAATTGATGAGTTTCAAAGCAGTTGAGTACCAAAGTACCACTGTACTTCCTATGGGAATTAGCCTCTTCTTCACCCATCTCAGGCTTTAAAAGAGTTGCATTTGAGAAGGAGTATCATAGAGCTGGGGATATAGACTAGTTTTGTGCTAGAATTCCTCAAGGCTTTGTTCAGGTGTGATAGCTGGAGCCTGCAATGCATTTAACCCAGTTGCTGAATTAATTATTTGCTGGCTTCGCACAATCCACTAACCTATAACCTAACTAAATGGGCTGTGTTTGCACAAGATGCTGAGCTGAAAAACCAACCAGAGTTAACATTAATCGAGGTTAACAGGTATCTGCAAAGGCATGTGGAAATACATCAGCTTAGCTATTGCCTTGTTAAGTAGAGAGGGCAAATACATCAAATTGTCATTGAGCGCAAATACATTTCTTTGAATTTTTGAAAGCATTAGCAGACACAGGTAGGTATTTAGCAAGGAAGTGAGATTCTACCACTAATCTGCTTTGCTGCACAGTGTATTTCTTAATGTACATGTAGTTTATAAAGCTTTTCTAGGCAGCAGAAGCTAAGAAAAATACTGAATGAAATAGTTCCTTTTTATTTAATGCACAGAATTGCTACAAGTGCTGGGGAAGTGTTTTCAGAGTGTAATCTTGAAAGGAAAGGAAATTGTCTGAAAAACTTCCGGAGTGGATCGTGGTTCATTAAATCAGTGTTGTCTGTGAAATGGGCAAGAAGGTTCAATCAATCAATCAGAAAGGAGCTGGAAGGGACCTTGGAGGTCTTCTAGTCCAACCCCCCTACTCAAGCAAGAGATTCTATATCGGGGTCGCCAACCTTTTGGACCTCAGGGACCACCAAACTCATAATTTTAAATCCCGCGGACCACTAATATAAATTTTGACTGACAGTGGCTTGCTGATGTTGGTGAGAAAGTCGGTCGCATATTCCAGAGCTGCAGTAAGTGATTAATCACTTACTGCAGCTCTCCATTTCCCACAACCCCGGATTTCCTCCTCGCCATTGGTCTTACCTTCCAGTTCCCGCTCGCATGGTTCTACTCAAGGTAAGGTTTGCGCTTGGCCGAAGGGTGGGGGCCAGCGGGTGGATGAGCTATGTGGGCGGTGCAGCCTTGTGTTCCCCCACAACCTGGATTAATTGCTTTGGGGGGAACATTTCTCTGTGGAGCACCAAAATTTTCTCACGGACCACCAGTGGTCCCTGGCCCACTGTTCGGCAACCACTGTTCTATATCATTTCAGACAAGTGACTATCCAGTCTCTTTTTAAAAACCTGCAGTGATGAAGCACCCACAATTTCTGAAGACAAGCCTAGTTTATTAGTTAATCATCCTCATTGTTAGGAAGTTTCTCCTTAATTCCAGGTTGCTTCTCTCCTTGATTAGTGTCCATCTATTGTTTATTGTCCTGTCCTCTGATGCTTTGGAAAATAAGTTGATCCCCTCTTCTCTGTGGCAGCCCCTCAAATTCTGGAATACTGCTATCATGTCACTCCTCATCCTTCTTCATACCCAGTTCCTGCATCTGTTCTTCATATGTTTTGGTTCATCTTAGTTGTTCTTCTCTGTACTTTTTCAAAAATCTCAACATCTTTTTCTGTGATGATCAAAACTGGATACAGTATTCCAGGTGTGGTCTCATTAAAGATTTATAAAGCGGTACTAACGCTTCATGTGATTTTGATTCTATGCCTCTGTTTAAACAACCAAGGATTATAGTAGCTTTTGTGGCTGCTGCCGTACATTGCAATACGCTGTGAACGCAGAACAATAGTTCTGAACCTTGGCAGATGGAAAATGTGTAGACTTCAGTTCCCAGATTTTGCCAGTCAGAGGAATTCTGGGAGTTGAAGTCCACACCTCTTTAAAATGCCAAGATTAAGGAAGTACTGGTTCAGAATCATAAAAACTATGCTGTGATTTAAACTGTACCTCTTTCTATGTGTGTCTTATGATTTCATACACACATTCATTACCTAGAAGGAAGAAAAGAGATAGACACATTTCCTTTCAATCAGGACAGCTCTTATTTGCATAGCAAAATCAAAAGGGCTATAGGCTATGTCTTGGCATGCACATTCTTGGAAAACAATACCTTGCATGTGTGTGTGTTCTTATTTTGTTGTTTTTTTTTGCGAAAGATTGATGGACAGCAGAGAGAGAACTTACCATCTCTGCTTTTTTTCCTATTGTGCTGGTTTTCAATCTGTGTGTGAAAGTTTTCGTTATTTATTTATCATATTGATTAACCAATTCAAGTTTGCTGGGGCGGGGATAGAGTGATGTAAGCCGAGTCACAATGTCACAGTCACAACACAAGTCCCTTGCCTTGTCTACATTTCATGTTGCAGGTCTGCTCCAAAGATATAGAGCTTGCACTTTGAGTCATGATTAAAATCAAGGGATGGTAGTTGTAGTCCTTGACTTATGACCAGTCACTTACTGACTTCCAAAGGTACAGTGGACTTCCTGCAGGTATTTATGATTTGGATTCAGCATTCTGACAGTTGCCCCCCTCCCCGTCACATGACCACATTTTAGATGTTGGCAACATGGCCACATTTGCTGCCCTTCGCAGTGTCCTGCAGTCACGTGACCATATTTTATGATAATTTGATGAAAACCAACATTTACTTCTTTTTTTGGCAAAACCGCAGTCATAGCAAACCATTGGTTCACTTAATGACCATGGCATTCATTTAACAACACCACAAAAAAGGTCATAAAAATCAGATCAATCATGTAACTGATCTGTTTTACGACCATAGCAATTTATGACTCTGGTGGGCAGTTATAACTTGAGGACTACCTGTACATAATCCAATTAAGACATGAAAAAAAATGAAATGCACAGTTGTCCTTGACTTGCAACCGGCACGGCACGGGTGGTGATGGGAGTTACCCGGTTCTCCCATCGACCCCCCTCCCTTGGCCTGCATTGGTTGCGGTTGCGCTCGGGTGAGATTCAAGGTTTTGGTGTTAACATACAAAGTCCTTCATGACATGGGTCCTCAATATTTAAGGGAGCGTCTTCTTCCAATATCGAATACCGGTCGCCCTGTGCGAGCCCATAGGCAAGGACTCCTCGGGGTCCCGTCGGCAGGTCAGTGCCGGCTGGCGGTTCCCCGACGACGAGCCTTTTCTGTCGCGGCCCCTGACCTCTGGAATCAACTGCCTTTGGAGCTCCGCCTGGCCCCTGACCTCCGCACCTTTTGCCATGAGCTAAAGACCTGGTTATTTGACCAACCTGGGCTGTGACCCCCTCTGGGGGAGGGGTGGTTTTTTAAAGGTTTTATAGTGTTTATATTTGGACTTATAATTTAATTTAATTGTTTTTTAAGTATTTATTGTCTCATGTTTTAGTTGTAAGCTGCCCCGAGTCTTCGGAGATGGGGCGGCATATAAGTTCAAATAAAATAAAATAAATAAATAAATAAATTTAGTGACCATTCAAAGTTAAAACGGTGCTGAAAAAGTCACTTATGACCGTTTTTCACGTTACAACCCTTGGAGCATCCTCACAGTCACGTGATCAAAATTCAGGCTCTTGGCAACTGGCAGGTATTTATGATGGTTGCACTTTTGGGGGGGGTCATGTGATCACCATTTATAACCTTCCCTGCTACTTCCAATAAGCAAAGTCAACGGAGGAAGCCAGATTTGCTTAATGACTACATGATTCATTTAATGACTTCAGTGACTTGCTTAACAACGGTGGCAAAAAAATCTTGTACTATAAGGCAAAACTCATTTAATCACTTAATCACTGCCTTGTTTAGCAATGAATATTTTGGGCTCAATTGTGATCGTAAATCAAGCACTTACTAATCTAATAATTATTGGCATATTTTCTCTAGTAATGCTCTTTTAAGAAAGAGAGTATTAATCCCACTGATAGACTGGTCTAGGGGAAGACTACCAGTCAATGATTACTTCAGCTTCAACCACAACAATACAAGAGCACACAACAGATACAAACTCAATGTTAACTGCTCCAAACTTGATTGCAGAAAGTACGACTCCAGCAACAGAGTGGTCAATGCCTGGAATACACTACCTGACTCTGTAGTTACATCCTCTAACCCCCACTCCTTTAGTCTCAAACTAACCACTACTGACCTCACCCTACTCCCAAGAGGTCTGTAAGGGGCGTGCATAAGTGCACAATTGTGCCTACCATCCCTGTCCTTTTGTCCCCATTTATTCGTATCTATTTCCTGTATTCTTACTCATGTTTATACTTATACCTATTATCTTTGACTGACAAATAAAATAAATAAAAGAAAAGAAATAAGAAAAGTGGAAACCATTTTCTTCCCCTAGACCAGTCTTGGATGACCCATAAAGAAGAATACTTGGTAGGGATCCATCTCCAAAATGTTCTGAGTATGGACTGATCACCCTGCAGAGGAGTCAAAGTTCTATTTAAACTATTTAGAATAGTATTCCTTGTATTTAAAAAAGAAATCCCTAACTTGGGTTTTTTCAAAATAGGGTAGACATTACAATACAGATAGTCCTCGACTTATAACAGTTCAATTAATGACTATTTGAAGTTACAACAGCACTGAAAAAAAGTGACTTGTGATCATTTTTCACACTTATGACCTTTGTGGCGTCCCCATGGTCACCCAATCAAAATTCAGCTGGTTGGCAACTGGTTCATACTTATGACGGTTGCAGTGTCCTGTGGTCGTGTGATCCCCTTTTACGACCTTCTGACAAGCAAAGTCAATGGGAAATCCAGATTCACTGAACAACTAAGTTGTTCACTTAGTTGTTACTAAGTTAACAACTGAGCTGATTCACTTAAAAACTGTGGCAAGGAAGGTGGTAAAATGGGGCAAAATCAGGGGTGGGATTCTACCAGTTCGCACCTATTCTCTAGAACCGGTTGTTAACATTCTAAGCAGTTTGGAGAACCGGTTGTTAGAAGAAATTACTGGCCTAATCCTGTAAGGAAGGCAGGAAGGAAACATTCTGGTGTTGCTTACAGAAACTGCCTCTCTGTTAACCCTTATTACATTCTTGGCAGGACTAGACTTCCTGTCTCAGGAATGTCTCTGGAGTTTTTTTCCCCTCCTTTGCTGGTACTTTGCTTGTGTGGAGTGACCATTCAAAGTTACAATGGCACTGAAAAAAGTGACTTATGACCATTTTTCACACTTATGACTGTTGCAGCATCCCCACAGTCATGAGAGGCCAGGCGAGGAGATGTGTGCCTCGATGTGAGTGATATTGAGTTGGCCACGCCCAGCCAATAACATGACCACCAAGCCACGTCCACCCACTCACATGACCACCAAGCCACGCCACCAACTAAGACACGCCCACAGAACCAGTTGTTAAAAAATTTGAATCCCACCCCTGGGCAAAATCCACTTAACAAACATCTCACTTAGCGACATACATTTTGGGCTCAATTATGGTCGTAAATCGAGGACTACCTGTATTTCATAGTTCCTTCCTCTGGTTATATTCAAAGCTACAATGTGGTGGCTGACTTTGGAGAAGCCTGTGGCCCTGCCTTCAAGGCTTGGGCATTGATACAGATCCCGAGGACTGTGGTTGTTCATATCTACAGCAACTACCGTCAGTGTGTTTGAGCAGGATACATTTCTTTTGGCCTAACCTGGTGAAGTTTCTGCCTGCATAGAATGGAGGCTCACAATTCTCACATACTGGATATCAGCACTCACCTGTTCTGGAACCTCTTCCAAGCCCGGGGCAGACTACAGAGTGCTGGGGTGAAGGAAAGGGCAGAGAGGAAGAAGAAGAGGAGGAGGAAAAGCAATCCCTCCATGCCATCATAGCACAGCCCTTTCAGGCCACCCACACACGAGGAATATCTGTAATTAAAATCTAACATAACTGGAGGACATTGAATTGAAAAAAAAACCTACTACATTTGTGTAGCAGCAATGTAAGGGAAGGACTGTTTTTTCTCAGTTCTAGTTGTTATTACCTTGTTTTTAGAATCGTAACCTGAATTTCAACTTTCCAGACACATACAGCGTTGAGGTCCACCATCACATCCAAGCCCAATTACCAGACTCCTGTTTCATTTTAAAGGTTTTTCCCCCTCACTTCCTCATTGCTTAAAAAGCACCATGAATACCACAAAATTCCACACAAATAGTCTTTGACTTATAACACCAATTGGGACCAGAATTTCCATAGCTAAGTGAGGCAGTTGTTAAGTTAAATCACGACTGGGTGTTTTTTTTTTTGTTATGGTCGTTAAGCGAGTCACATGAAATTTTATGAGCTTTGCTATGCCTGCTAAGCAAACCAATGCATTTGTTAAGTGAATTGTGCAGTCATGAAACAAATCCGGCTTCCTTCATTGACTTTGGTTGTCATAAATCAATTGTAAATGGTGACCACATGACCTTGGGACTGGCTAGTTGCCAAGCACCCAAATTTTGGCCACGCGACCATGGGGTTGCTGAGACCGTTGTAAGTGTGAGGGCTGCTCATAAGTAACTTTTTTCAGTGCTGGTGTAACTTCGAACAGTCACTAAACAAACAGTGGGCTACCTGTGTTTGAAATAGATATGAAATATGCAGGCTATGTTAACATTTTCAACACAATGTTGGGTAATTCCATTTTAAAAAATTGAGATTTCCTATCCTATGATATGTGGGCTGTCCTTTTCTAATCTACTTTTTGGAGACAATGATCAGAGAGATTTAAACAAAACTCTTTTTCTTCTTCCATGCCACAAACCATTTTTTTAATCAGTTCTTTAAAATATCCTAGGTATAGCTTTTTACCTGGCATCTCTTCACAGCTTTCTTTGCACCTTCTGGCTATTGCATGGTTCATTTGCACAGATTTCTTAGAACTTTAATTAATACCTCATTGTGGCTCTAGTAAGCAAGGGTCGGATTATCTTTCAATCTTCCACTACTAAGCCCTGCTGCAGGGGGCTGTAGGAGTCCTGGCTGCTACTCAGTGGGCAGCAAGGAGAATCCAACTGCCCATCTGCTGTCTCTGCCCCCCCTTTGACGCAGTTCTTGTCTAGCCAATTAAATTTGTACAGTGCCCAGGCTGTCTCCAACACACAGTCTCATTCAATGGCATTGTGGATAATTTAAAAGCTTGAACTGGTGAGACATGACATTTATATTTCACATAATGCAGCTGAGTGACTCATTGTCTGTATTCTTCAATTGCACTAAGCCATGGTTTACTTAAACTGCAATTTAACGCAGAATGCTAAGCTATAGATCACAGTTCAGATATAACACTGGTTGGATTCAAGTTAGAATGCCAGAAATAGACAAGGCCTACGTTATGGCATACAGATAGTCCTCTAGTTATGACCAGTTGCTTAATGCTGTTCAAAGTTATCATAGTCCTCCTTGGGCATACTTATGACCCAGTTCTGAAGTTCTGATGGCTGCCCTCCCCAGTCAAGCACTTTGTAATCAGCCAGGATTTATGGTTATTTACAGTGTCCCAGAGGTGGTATTCAGCAGGTTCTGACCAGTTCCAGAGAACTGGTAGCGGAAATTCTGAGTAGTTCGGAGAACCAGCAAATACTACCCCTGACTGGAGATTTTACAGTATCCTTCCCCTGCCACGCCCACCAAGGCACGCCCACAGAACTGGTAGTAAAAAAATTTGAATCCCATCACTGCAGTATCCCGTAGTCATATGAGTATGTTTTACAACAGTTTTGCCAAAACTCAGTATTTACTTCTGATTTTGTGGCAAAACTGGTCCACAGAAAACCACTGGTTTGCTTTAACACCTGTAGTGCTCACTTAACAACTGTAGTGTTTACTTAACAACCATCGCAAAAAAATGTCATGAAATCAGATTGGTTACATCAGGAATCCCCAAACCCCTGGCCGTGGCACTCTACTGGGCTGTGGCCTACTCACAATTGGGCTGAGTGAGTGGCTGGAGTGTGGGTGCATGTCAGCTCACTACTTGCACGGGCCAGCTCCCCTCTCCCCACCCCAATCGAGCCACTAAGCCACAAAGATATAGAACTTCCTCTTGAAACTGTTGCACCATTGAAATAGTGGTTTCAAGAAACCCCATTATAGTACTGCTTGGGAATGTTGTTGCACTGGCCAAGAAACTTAGCCAAACTTATAGGATGGCATAGATATAAGGAGGAACCTGGATCCGTACCAATCGGGCTTCCGGCCTGGTTTCAGCACGAGGCGGCATTAGCACTGATGGATGATCTCTGGAGGGCTGGGACAGGGGTTTTCCTCTGTCCTGGTCCTATTAGATCTCTCAGCGGCTTTGATACCATCGACCATGGTATCCTTCTCTCGCACTGGGGGGGTTGGGTATAGGGGCACTGTGCGGTGGTTCACCTCCTTCCTCTCAGAGGCGATCGCAGTGGTGTTGGCGGGGGGCAGAGGTCTACCTCGAGGGTGCTCTCTTGTGGGGTCCCTCAGGGGTGGTCCTCTCCCCTGCTATTTAACATCTACATGAAGCAGCTGGGTGAGATCATCCGTGGTTTTGGGGTGAGTTTCCATCAGTACGCTGATGATACTCAGCTGTACATTCCACCCCAAACCAGATCGGTGATGCTGTCTCCTGATGACCCAGTGTCTGGATGTGGTGGATTTGGATGAGCGGAAACATGCTTCGTCTCAACCCGGCCAAGACTGAGTGGCTGTGCGTGCTGGCATCTCGGCCCAGTTTGGAAGTGTCCATCTTTGGCCATAGAGTGGTATTACCCCTGTGGATAGGCGGAATCTGGGGGTCCTCCTGGATGCTCGGCTCGGTTGGAGGAGCAGGGGGGCGCGCCAGGGGGCCTTTGCCCAGCTTCATCTGGTTGCCTTATGTTACCTCAGACTCGACTACTGCAATGCTCTCTATTTAGGACTGCCCTTGCATACCATCCGGAGATTGCAGCTGGTGCAGAATCTTGCGGCCTGGTGGTGATGGGAGTTTCCGGTTCTCCCATGTTACCCCCTCCTGCTGCCTTCATTGGCTGCCGGTTGCGCTCGGGTGAGATTCAAGGTTTTAGTGTTAACATTCAAAGTCCTTCATGACATGGGTCCCCAATATTTAAGGGAGCGGCTCCTGCCGACATCGAATGCCAACCGCCCTGTGTGAGCACATAGGCAAGGACTCCTTGGGGTCCCATCAGCTGGCCAATGCCGGCTGGCGGTCCCCGACGACGAGCCTATTCTATGGCCCCAGACCTCTGGAACCAGCTTCCCTGGAGCTCCGTCTGGCCCCTGACCTCCGCACCTTCCGCCATGACTTGAAGACCTGGTTGTTTAACCAATCGGGTTGTGATTTTATGGGGCAGGATGGTTTTATGGGATAGTTTTAAGGGATATTTTTATGGGTGTACTTGTAATTGTAATGGGGCTTATTTAGTTTAATCTGCTTTTAAATTATTTATTGTTGCTGTTGTTTTATTTGTAAGCCCAGTCTTGGAGATGGGTGCATATAAGTCCCATTAATAAATAAATAAATAAATAAACCTACGACATTCTGCTAAGCCTGGAACACAGGTTGGCACCATGTGACTATATCTCATTCAGATTCCTTTGCCAACCTCTAATCTACCTGTTCCTACTGTAAAAGCGATAATTTTGCTGCAGATTATCCTTAATGTGCTGATTCTAAAAACCCACATTTAGAACAGGGGCTAATTGTAAGGAGATTGCAGCCCATTGTTAATCCCTGGCCAAGTTTATGGATTCTATATTATTTGCTGTCTGTTAGGCTGGTTAGAAAGAATGTTGTTTGAGATGGATCTTGATCTGATCGAGGGCAGAGAAATCCAGATGGTCTATTCTGTCAGGATGATAATTGATTCAGTCATGGGGTACACAATACCTGTTCTCTGATGCTATTTTCCCACAATATAATCCTCCTACTCCAGACTACTTTTATGATGTACTGTCTCATCTGTTTTACTTAGTGCAGTGTTTCTCAACCGTGGCAACTTTAAGAAGTGTAGACTTCAACCCTCAGAATTCTCCAGTTATGCTGGCTGGGGGATTCTGGGAATGAAAGCCCACACATCTTAAAGTTGCCAAGGTTGAGAAACACTAATTTAGCTAATGCTGCCAAGGGAAGTGTGTGTTGTTGCCATAAAGGAACTTCAGATCAAGGAACTGTATTGTCACACACAGAGATTAGGATCAGTTGTAAATCTGCTCAAAGAATCATCCAGATGTCCGGAAAATGGTGGGAGGAAAGAATGTCCCCAATTTATGCTTCCCCCAAGGAACTGGTAAAAACAAAAAGATACAGCTTTTAAAAAGCTGTCTAGATTAAATGTACATGTTCAAGGACTATATTCATTAGGCAGGGCATACTTATTTTAAGAGAACCAAGTTTTATATAGAATACAAGTTTACATGTTCTTCATAGCTGTGGATACTTTATTCAGTACAAAGCCTCAGACGATTGCATTTTGTATGCAGTAGATGCTCAAGAGAGAAGTTTTAATTTAGAGGCGCATTAGCAGAAATTGCCTATAAAAATATTTCTGCTTAGAAAAGAGTCTTCCGTTCTCACAAGCTTTGCAATTTAATACATAGACTTGAGATTCCCAGCGCTGACAAGATGTCTCCTTGCTATAGTACTGTAGCATGAAACTATCACCAAAAGGAATACTGATTCTCACACCCTTTGAACCAAGGGCTACATCCTTGACTTCGGGAGTCATGTTAAGAGCCACATTTACCTCAAAAGTGGTGGAGGTTACTGCTGATTTTGGAAAGGAATATGGATCCTTTGAAGAGCAAAAGGGATGCTTGGAGGATCTGAATAATAGAGTTGGAAGGGAGTTTGGAGACCTTCTAATCCAACCCCCTGTTCAAGCACGAAGCCTATACCACGGGTCCCCAACCCCTGAGGCTCAGCCAACTACAGAGCTGTGAACTGTTTAAAACTGGGCTGCCCAAAGCAGGGGTCAAGCACATGCATGTATCACCCTCTTGCACAAGCGATGGGCAAGCGCATGCACATGCACTTCATTTTTTAGCAGCAGTGGGCGCGTTGGAGTGCCACTCACAAAAATGGACCTGCCATCACTTGCATGGCATCATCCCCTCCCCCCACACCTAGTCCACAAAGCCGGAAAGGTTAGGGAACTCTGCCCTACACCATTTCAGACAAACGATTGTCCAATCTCTTCTGCAGAGTTAAAGCTTTCATTCCGGAAGCCTGGAGACACAAGTGGACATCAGCTTGGACTTGAAGAGAGAGGAGTGGTTCAAACTCCATGGAGATGCTCACGTAGCGCATTTCAGCAATCTTTGAACCAAACATGGATTGGGCCAAAGCTGTGAAGGGTGGTAGGATGAGCTTAGGAAAACATATAGGCACCATGGGAAAAAGAATGGCCTCCAGAAGTTATAGGAACATTGCTGCATATTCCAAAGGATCTTTTCTCCTCGAATCTAACTTGCTCCACTCTGTCTTGAGTGAACTTTTGAAAAATGGAGAGTGTATCATTGACACCCCATTAATAATAAAAGTAGGTTCCTACAATCAGAGAAATTAGGATTAGAAGATATGACTTTTGACAATGTTTTTAAGACAATCAAATGAAATCAACTAGCTATATATCAGAAGAATGATACAGTCTGCTAGAATGGGAATGGCAGATGGTGGAAATAATATGGTGAGCATTATTTGGTTTATTTCTCTTTGGCTCAGGGCTTTTGCCATGCTTTCCCTGCTACAAACACTTCTTGCAACTCTCTTTCCCCCCTACTGAAATGGTGCCTTAATCTCACCCCACCCCATCCTTGAGGCAGTTTAACATTGTCCTTAGTTGTTCTAATATCGGTATAGCTCCCCCCAACCCACTTTACAAATTTGTATATAGTGAGCCAAGTCAAACCAAACCAACTTTATGACTGATTTCACACATTAAACCGAGTATAATTAGACCAGAGTTGGCTGGTTTCCCGTAGCAGACTAAGTCATAAATTATAGATTCCAACTGGAGTCGCTGCATTTGAACATAATAGTAAACCACAAATCAGGAAAGAAACAAACTATATTGTAGCTTCCTGTGATAGGTAAAACTTTTCTTGGCTATGTACAGTACCTTAAGATACCGCTATGTTTTAAGACATGGGGCAGTTTTGGCTTTCCTTTCCAATTTGAATGAGACACTTTCAGTTTCCCACCTGAGTTTTCCCTTCCTCCAAAATACAGATCATGCCTTTATTCCTAAAAGAATCAAAATGAGGAGTATCCCGGTGCTTTCTTCTCATTCTTTGAAGAGGCAAAGTATAATTCTGTTCAAAGTATTAATCAAAGTCCACATTCTGGATAGGGAGGACTATTGGTTTGAGAGATGAGTAAAAGAGGCCACCTAGGTCAGCATTCCCCAACCTTTCTGGCTCTGTGAGCCAGCAGAGAAGGGCGAGAGGGGATGGTTGCACACAAGTGGCTGGTAAGCACATGCACGCACACTGTTGCACAAGTGCGGATGCTCGTGTGTGAGCTTGCTTGTTGCTTCTGTGGCCTGGTTCCGATCCTCCCTCAGTCCTGTAATGGGCTGCAGCCCAGGGGTTGGGCAACCCTGATCTAGGTTAAAATGGAACCACCATGTCTCACAGAGGGGGAGAGACAAGATACCCCCTTTTAGCAGTTCCAGAAAGATTCTGCACCCATTTGTACTCTGATTAAGTTGATCCTGAGGGCACAGATAAACCCCAAGTCACCTCAATGGCTCTCAGAGAGAGTGTTAACAACCAGAGGACTGCAAATAAATACAATCCTTTCATTCCTACCCACCCCTCATCCTTCAGAATTAACCCTTCCAGCCTCCCCTCCCGCCATCACCACTCTGCCAGAACCAATGAAGCTTCTTGGATGAAAAGCAAAATGTATTCAAGAAAAAACAAAGAAAGACCAGTTGCCTTTGGAAAACGTATATTTGAGACAATCATGACTGAGAATCTTCATAAACATTTATAACTCAAGACCTTTCTCATCTTGGATTTCCCACCATTGGTTCATCTTCCTCCTCAACTTTTCCATATGTGAAATTCATTCTCTTGTAAGACAGAAGTCTCTACCAGCAGAGGAAATGTGATTCTTTAGGGTCAAGAAAAAGTAAATATTGCGTGTGATACCAGAAAGGGCACAGAGAGTTGAAGCCAAGATCATGGGAAATAGCAGAAATTTGGAGAAATGTCTCTTGCTCAACTGCTGGGGGAAGTTGTGAGTAATTCTGAAACTGCACACCACCATCATGGTCTGTGGGTGAGAAGGAGGACGTTTGTGGGAGTTGTTTCCCTTACCACAGCTAGCAAGGAGTTCAGCGTGTTTGTTCTGATATGTAGGTCAGGCCAAGCCTCACAGCTGCAGCTGATCCAATTTGCTGATGATATGTGTATGCAAGAGAGGTGGATAAGACTCAAATGACAGGGAAAGAACCCTAAGATTCCTTTTTGGTAGCAACCTACTCTAAACATCTTAGCCTTGAATTCAAGCTTATCTCCAATACTGCATTGGATAACAATAGCACTTAGACTTATATACTGCTTCACAGTGCTCTGCAGCCCTCTCTAAGCAGTTTACAGAGTCAGCATATTGCCCCCCAAAATCTGGGTCCTCATGGTTGCCCTTCTTCCCAGTGCCAGATAGAAGGAAGCTATTTGTAAGTACTCCATGCTGAGATAAAAGCATTCTGGACATTCATAGGATGTCTTTGCCCAATATTTATTATTTTTCAGGACCACTTGGTATTAAAAACATACAAGTGAATCCTGACCAACTAAAACTTGATATGTTCTTCTCAGGAGTCACCCATTCACCTCTATTTTAACCTAGCTGATCCCTAAAAAAATTGCTTTCCTCTTCAGCTTATTTAGTACTATTATATCTGCAGATACCCAGATGACCATAAGTTAGCAGCATATATTGTCGTGTTCAGCATCTCTTTGCTGCCATCCAAAGGTCTTTCAAGGTTTGCCATCCAAAGGTCTTCCAAGGTTTCCCACCCAAATATCATAATTCTATCATATCCTGGTATTATTACATTGTTTTCCTTTGAAGAATTTAGAATAATGCATTTTTTTTGCCTAATCATCTCAGCCCTGTGAAAATGAGTGGGCAAAAAAATAAAGGCTGACTCAATGTTAAATAATAGCAATAGCACTTACACTTATATACCGCTTCACAGTGCTTTACAGCCCTCTCTAAGTGGTTTACAGAGTCAGCCTATTGCCCCCATCAATCTGGGTCCTCATTTTACCCACATCGCAAGGAGGGAAGGCTGAGCCAACCTTGAGTTGGTGAGATTTGAACTGCCAAATTGCAGTCAGCCAGCAGTCATCAGAAGTAGCCTACACTCTAACCACTGCGCCACCGTGGCTCATAATGATTTTTCAATGGTTGCAGGTCAGATTTGGAAATGGCTCTTTTTTATTTAATTCAGTGCCACTAGTTAGATGAAAGGGAAGTGAAGGCTAGAATTTGTTTATATGAGTTCTTTGTCCTGCTTTTTTTAAAAAAATCAAATAGACAAGTAAAGCAATGATCTTTAAAACAAATTTAGAATAAAACCAGTTTAAAACACAAATGATTGCAACTTTTTAAAATTGCACACAAATTAACTCAGGGTTAACATTTCTAATAAACTCTGGTCAATACAATTGTTTTCAGCTATTTAAAATGAAGCAAAATCATTTAAAATGAAGCAAAATTTATTTCAAAGAAATCTGGCGCCCTGTCAGTCAAATCTATCTCATAATAGTTGTTAAGGGGAGGTAGGAATGAAGGAGACAGTGGTGCATTCAATGGAATAAAAATCTAATGAATAAACAAGGAAATGCCTGGAAGCACTGAAAGGACTTCCCATGGCACTTAAAATATGTTTTTTAAAAGATGAACATGTTTTAGCAGAATTTCCAGAAAGATAACTGTTATGTATGTAGGTTTGAATGTCATTGGTTTAGTTTGAACTGTTCTTGTAAAATGTCTTGTTCTTGTAATATGTAAATGTTCTTGTAATATGATTGGTTTGAAAAGTGCGGGAAAACCCTGCACTCTGATTGGGGCAACGCGCTGCTGGCTATAAGTAGCAGCCAGTAGCCCAGCCAAGACCGGTCACATCGAGCTGTAGTCACTAATAAACTCTTCACTGAAGCTCTTCGGCCTGACTCTTCATGCAAACTTAACACTGGCAACGAGGGTGGGATTCCCTGAAGAGAAGATGACGGGAAGACAAGCAGAAGAGCGAGATGGCTGCGCTGAACACTCCCCAGCCCCGCTCAACCGCGGCAGAAGACTGGGAATCAGATATGATCGCTTCCAAATGTATTTGGAAGGAAACCACCTGCCGCACATCTCTGAGAAGTGGTAGAGGGCGGTCTTTCACTGCAGTCTGGGTTGGCAGTCTTCAAGATGGTGAAGGCATTGGCGGAGCTGCAGACATGAAGGTAATGGAATGGCCTGATTTAGAAAAAGCTTTTAAGAGCCCATTACACTTACAAGTATCGTCGGCCTCATTAAGAGACACATTTTACCATCGATCAAGGGGAAAGCAAAACGTTAACGACTTTGTGGCAAGTTTAAGAGACATTGGGGTGCATGCGAAGTTTAACAACTTGGAGGAGGCCATGCGGATCGATTTGTTCTAGGCCTCAAAGACAAGGTGCTTCAGAGCAAATTGTTATTAAAACCTAAGGTCACGTTGAAGGAAGCTATAGAATAGGCCTCCTCAGCAGAAGCCACTAAGTCCTCAGCGGCAGCCATGAAGAAAATTAACAAGGCCTCAAGCCATTCTGATGTGAAAAGTCCACAACAACTCATGAAAGCAAATAGATTCTGAATCAGACTGCAGTGAGGTGGAGGAAGGAATTTGTTAAGTTTGCATGAAGAGTCAGATGTGAAGAGCTTCAGTGAAGAGTTTATTAGTGACTACAGCTTGAATGGATCTGCCTTGGCTGGGCTGCCTGCTTTGTAGCCAGCAGCCGCAGTTGCAGCCAATCAGAGTGCAGGGTTCTCCAAGATTTTCAAACCAATCATATTTGACATTTTACAAGAACACCAAACTAAACCAATGACATTCAAACCTACATACATAACACCCCTCCCCACTAGGTTCAGTCCATACCAAACCCCAACCTATCTAATGTATTCTTTTAAATAGGTGGGGCTCTTACGTGCACGTTGAGACCTTCATGGTTCAGAAGTTTTAACCTTCTCACCCAGTGAGAGAGGAAATGTGTCTGCTGACATTTCCCCACTGGGACTTCCTGTGAAAGAAGACCCTGTTAGACTGTTAGAATCTGGTCTCTCCTCCCAATCCATCTCCAGCCCAATGTCAGCACCCAAGTCAGGTAGTGATGTACACCTTCCACTTCTAAGGATGGATTTTGGCATTGTGACAGGTTTTTTTTAATTTATATAAGCGCCTTTCTCCGAGACTCAGGGCGGCTTACAATTTTGGGATGCAACCCAGTGTGCTCAGCAATAGCCTTCATTCCATTGTATATGCCTGCTTATTACTGCTGCATTTTTACAAGGTCAGCTAATTGCCCCCAACAATCTTGGGTCCTCAATTTACCTACCCCGAGAAGATGGAAGGCTGAGTCAACCTTGAGCCTGGTGGGATTTGAGCCTACAGCAGTTGTAGGCAGCTGGAACTTAAGTGCAGGCAATTAACAGTCTGAGCCACCAAGGCTCTTGGAATGGTTCCTGTCCTAATGGCTCGTTACACATGGGATGGATTCTTGCTTGCTGATTATCCCCCTGCTCCTCCCCTTCCCCCCTAGAATTGACATCAGGTGAGGGAACTAGAGAGGAACAAGTGCGATGTTCCTGAGAAAACCTGGATCTAAGTTGATCAATATGCCTGCTCCAGAGGACTCCATCCTCTGTTTGTACCCTGTAAGAACGAGGGCCTGTGATTTGGGTTATCTCAGCAGGAATCCATAATGGTTCACCCATAAGGTTCTTAGCATAAACAGAATCACCCACACTGAATGTGCGAACTTTGGAAGTGGAATCTAGTGGTGCGCTGGGTGCGTAAGTGGGATGAAGGCGGTCAAGGGAAGACCTAAGTTTCCTACCCATCAACAACTCTGCTGGGGATAAGTTATTAGATGGGTTAGGAGTGATGTGCTGAACACTAAGAAGTTTTTCAACTTTCTCAGTGATGTCCCCAGGACCCAGTTGCTGAAGCTTCTCCTTGGTAAAACGCATGCGTTCAGCCGGGCCATTGGCCAAAGGGTGCCCAGGGGCAGTGAGGGCATGTCTGATACCCAGTTGTGCTAGATAGGATTCAAAAGTTTGATGTAAATTGAGGGCCATTGTCAGAGACAAGAACATCAGGTAACCCGTGGGTTACAAAAGTTTTTGAGCTGTTTGATGACAGCATCAGTTGTGGTGGATGCCATAGGAATGACCTCTAGCCATTTGGAATATGCATCTACTATAATAAGAAAGGTGTGCCCTCTGGTAGGGCCAGCAAAATCAATGTGAATCCTGGACCATGGGCCCCTAGGACATTCCCATTCCTATTTGGGGCGAGAGGTGGGGCAGGCCTGACTACCTGACAGTTGGGACAAGATGCAACCCAGTTTTCAACCATTTTGTCAATACCTGGCCACCATACATAACTCCTGGCCAATCCCTTCATCCTTACAATACCAGGATGACCCTCATGTAACATTTCCAAAACCTCTCTTTGCAGTTTTGCAGGAATAACCACCCTGTTACCCCACAAAGTACATCCTCTTAATACAGATAATTCAGTTTGCCTGGACTTAAAAGGTTGGGCAAGGTGAGGTAGATCTTGAAGAGGCCAACCTTTCTTAATCCAGCCTATAACAGGAGCCATAAAGTGTCTTTGGCAGTCTCTCTGGCAATTTCAGCAGCATGCACTGGAAGCTTGGCAACAGTTTCTATGAAAAAGGTGTGTGCCTCAGGTTCAAAGTCCTCCTTGTGACAAGGAAGTGGGCAACGACTCAGTGCATCAGCATGTCCCATGTCCTGCCAGGCTTGTGGATAAGTTTGTAAGAATAAGCAGCAAGAAATTCAGTCCACCTCAGCATTCTTGGTGACAGGATAGTAGGTGTAGGTTTGTCTCCTGCCACAATGCCTAACAAAGGTTTGTGATCTGTAACAATGGTAAATGTTCTCCCATACAAATATTCATGAAATTTCTTGATAGCTGCAACAATTGCCAATGCTTCCTTGTCCAACTGGCTGTAATTCCTCTCTGCTTTGGTCAAAGTGCGAGAGTAAAATGCAATAGGGGCTTCCTTCCCGCTGGGAAGCCTGTGGCTCAAACCCCCCCCCCCCCCTCCCAAAAGGGGATGCATCACAAGTCAGTACAACAGGTAAATTCTCAGAGAACTGTATCAGTACAGCATCATATGTGATTAGTCTTTTAATACTGTTAAATGCTGATTGTTCCTTCCTCCCCAAGACCCAAACAGACTTTTTGTCAAGTAATCTGTGCAATGTTCTGCAATGGTTACCTTCTGAGGTAGGAACATGTGATAAAAGTTAATGAGTCCAAGGAAGGCTTGCAAATCTGTTTTGCATTTAGGTCTAGGGGCTTCTTTGATTGCTTGAACCTTGGCATCTGTAGGGTGGATGCCATGCTTGTCAATCATGTAGCCCAGGAACTCAACCCTGTCAGTCTTAAGAGTGCATTTTTCTTCCTTGACTTTTAACCCCGCTTTTCTGAATCTGGTAAGGACTTATCTGAGTCTTTCTCATAACTGAGTGTCATTTTCAGCAGTGATTAACACATCATCAAAGTAAGGCACTACCCCTGGCAGTCCTTGGAGCATTCTTTCCATAAGGCTTTGAAAGATGCCTGGTGCCAGCACCTCCAAATTGTAACCTTTTACATTTGAAGGCACCTCTATGAGTCACAATTGTTTGGGCCTCTGCAGTGGCATCATCAACTGTTAGTTGTTGATATGCCTGGGCCAAATCCAATTTGGCAAAGACTGTACCCCTGCCAAGTGAATGTAACAGATGATGCACCGCTGGAGATGGGTTGGGAGGAGAGACCAGATTCTAACAATCAAACAGGGTCTTCTTTCACAGGGAGTCCCAGAAGGGAAATGTCAGCAGACACATTTCCTCTCTCACTGGGTGAGAATGTTAAAACTTCTGAACGACGAAGGTCTCAAGCATACTAAAGAGCCCCACCTATTTAAAAGAATACATTAGATAGGTTGGGGTTTGGTATGGACTGAACCTAGTGGGAGGGTGTTGTGTATGTAGGTTTGAATGTCATTGGTTTAGTTTGAATTGTTCTTGTAAAATGTCAAATATGATTGGTTTGAAAAGTGCGGGAAAACCCTGCACTCTGATTGGCTGGCAACCGGCTGCTGGCTATAAGTAGCAGCCGAGCCCAACCAAGACGGGTCTATTCGAGCTTTAGTCACTAATAAACTCTTCACTGAAGCTCTTCGCGTCTGACTCTTCATGCAAACTTAACAATAACTATCTTCCAAATATTGCAGCATAAGCAGTAAAATATCTGGTGACTTCTTCGGAGCTAACAAATTTATTATGATGTAAATATTTGTGGCATTCCATTTTATCAGAAGACTCTTTATTAATGTTTCAAGAGAAGGCCTTCCAAAAGACATCTTAAGTGATGGGCAGGTGCTTGTTAACAAATTCAAGGAGGATAATGCTGCTACAAGCTATTAAGCATGACGGCCACACATTACATCCAGTAGCAATAGATGCCTCTGAATTCCAGTTGCTGGACAACACAAAAAGATATGGCTCATGTCCTGCTTGTGAAGCTTCTATCAGCACCTGCCTGGTTTCTGTCAGAAAAAAGAAAATACATGTTTTGATCCGGCAAGGCTTTTCTTGTGTTCTTATGAGGTGAATCTTTCAGAAATGGAGCAATGTAGGCCAGTATTTCTCAACCTTGGCCAATGGAAAATATGTGGACCTCAACTCCCAGAATTCCCAAGCCAGCCATTGGCTGGGGAACTCTGGGAACTAAAGTCCACAATCTTCCAGTAGCCAAGGTTGAGAAATATTAGCCTACATTGCTCCACTTCTAAAAGACCACCTCGCAAGAATACAAGAAATGCCTACATGGACACAACTTGAGAGATATCACCTAAAAACAGACCTTCCATTTCCTTTTGCCCTACAGATATATTGGATTTTATGTCTATTACACACTAAGTATGTGTTTGTGGGAAAGCTAAAATCCTATATATATGTAGAGCACAACCCTTAGGAAAATGGTTCTATTTTAAACACTACTAATTCTGGAGTCACATCATTACTAGCATGATTGCACCACCTGTAAGTGGCTGCCACAAAGAAGGGGGGGCGGGGTCAACTTATTTTCCAGAGCATCAGAGGGCAAAACAAGAAACAATGGATGGAAACTAATCCAAGAAGAGAAGCAACCTAGAATTAAGGTGCAACTCCTTAACAGTGAGAACAATTAACAAGTGGAACAACTTGCCTCCAAATGTTGTGGGTGTTTCATCACTGGAGTTTTTAAAGAAGAGACTGGGTAGCTACTTGTCTGAAATGGTATAGGGTGTTGGACTGGAAGACTTCCAGGGTTCATACCAGTTTTATTCTCATTGATTGACCCACAGTGGTGAGAATTAGTGCATTTGTTTTGGATCTGGGTTCTCCTAGAAATATCTAACCTCTGTTATTTTTTTAATTGTATTTTTTGCCCTGTAGCTATAAACCTCTTTGCCCTGTGTAAGTGCTAAAGTTGATGCACTCGGTCTAATTTGACTGTCCAATGTTTTGCAAGATAGATATGAGGCAGGAATGAAAGATTTGAGAGTGAGAAGAGGAATTATCTGACAATGAACTGGGTGTGTTTGAGATGGCATATCTGGTTGATATGTGGATAGAGTCTCAAAAGGTTGCAGGTAGGCGGCTAATGCACTTTGGATGAATAGCATCTGCAGGAAGAGAAGATGGTAAGTACCTGTTTGCAAAGTGATACACCAGCTCTGGGTGAAATGGATGGCTGCTTGTGTAAGCCTTGAATAGATGCTGGATGAGCTCTTGTGATTGAAAATTGAAAGGCTGGTAACAGACCAGCCACTCCCTGCCTGTGCCAGCTGCTGTCGGCACAGATTGTAGAGTCTCAGCCCAGGCAAATTGTCAGATTGCCTGTAATCTGTTTGTCAGAGGGAGACGTAAAAAGAGAGGGCGCGTGAAGCAAAATAAACACTCTTACTCATGCCCAGAACTTATGGCTTCAGGCAATATCAGACATCAGGACGGTGCTTGAACCTGCTGTATTCTGAGTTGGGACCTCAGCTGGAAAAACTGTCAAATAACCCTGGATGAGAAAGGAGCAGGAAGAAAAATATGGAAATATCAAAATTTACAGGTAGTCCTTGACTTACCACCCCAGTTCAGCCCCAAATTTCCGTTTGTGAGAAATGTGTTGTGAGTTTTGTCCCATTTTACGAGTTTTCTTGCCAAATTTGTTAGTGAATCACTGCAATTGTTAAATTAATAACACGGTTGTTAAGTGAGCCTGGCTTTCCCATTGCTTTTGTTTCTCAGACGGTCGCAAAAGGTGGTCACATGACTCCAGGACACTCCAACCGTCATAAATGTGAGTCAGTTGTCAAGTATCTGAATGTAAATCACGTGACCATGGTGATGCTGCAACGGTCATAGATGTGAAAAATTATCATGGGCCTTGATGGTGCAGGCCGTTAATAGCCTAGCACTCAGTTCCAGCTGCCTGCAATTAGTGCAGGCTCGAATCCCACCAGGCTCAAGGTTGACTCAGCCTTCCATCCTCTCGGGGTAGGTAAATTGAGGACCCAAGATTGTTGGGGGGCAATAAGCTGACTTTGTAAAAATGCCGCTTAGTAATAAGCAGGCATATACAATGGAATGAAGGCTATTGCTGAGCGCATTGGGTTGTATCCCAAAAATTGTAAGCCGCTCTGAGTCTCTGGAGAAGGGCGGCATATAAATATGAATAAAATAAATAAATAAATAAAATCATAAGTCACTTTTTTCAGTGCCATTGTAACTTTGGACAGTCACTAAATGAACTGTTGTAAGTCGAGGACTACCTGTATATGGTCTGTATGTTTGTCAAACACCAGACATCAAGGATTGAAGAACATGTGCACAGAAGTGGTAAACCAATCCAGAACCCCTAAAGATATAAACAGAGGTTGTTTTTTGGTATCTGGAGATGTCTGTACAGCCAGGATTAACATCTAAACAATGCAAGACTGTTTGTATTCTGTGCTACTTTAAAATATTCAAGCCTTTGTTTTTCCAAACACTCAAATTCTGAGTTCGAATAGAAAGCAGGGACACAGAGTGTGTTTACCAAAAAGGAAGCCTAATTCTGTTTTATTTTGGCTCTTTGTCAAGTTAAGTGGAAATGGGACTGAAGCTTCCGCTGAATTCTGTTGTTTTTATTAGTACTATTACTCTATGGTACCCTTTCATAATGCGTGTGGGCCTGTGTTCTTTCAGTTTTGCTGAACTCCAGTTTCCAGTATTCCTTATCCTGATTTACTGGTAGGACTGCTGGCCAGAAGACTTCAGCACAATATCTGGCAGGCTGCATGGGTTTCCTATTGGCCTTAACCGGATTGCACAGGAATAAATTCCCCCAAAAAATTAATAATGGAGGACGACAATAAACGAAGGCACAGGCGTCTCCCAGGGCAGAGGAAGGGGCAAATAACATCCACAAAGATCATGGCACGAACCAGCCTTTAGAGAAAGAGAAAGAAAATGGAGGTTGGATTGATAGAAGAGAACATTTGTCGTTCAGGGTTTGAAATATTGTCCTTTGTGCTCTCTGAGCTTGGTGGCTTTCTTTCAGATGTTTCATTACCAAGCTAGGTAACATCATCAGTGCTAGACCTGACATCATCTAACACTGATTGTTATCTAGTTTGGTAATGAAACATCTGAAAGAAAATCACCAAGCTTAGAGATCACCAAAAACCCCATGGAGGTAGGACTGAGGAACATATATTATTGTTGTAACAATTGGCTTGCAGTAGATTGAATTTTTTAAAAGCTAAACAATAATGACTGGGAAGCTCAATAATTTCTCCAAAATCCATAAAGCAATGAAGATTTGCAGGAAGCTATGGTTTGAACATATTCGTCAAATATTCTTAAGAAATCTTTTGTGCTTTCTAAAAGATTGGGGCTCAGGCCTGGGTATGTATTTTTATAAGTCATCTTTAATTTTGAAATCAAAACTAGACAATATGAGCAAAACAAATATATTATAGAGTCTGATTTAAACAAGCAATAAAATCCTTAATAGTAGTACAGATAGTCTTCAATTTAAAACCTCAATTGAGCTCCAGATTTCTGTTGCTAAGCAAGACAGTTAAGTGAGTTTTGCCCGATTTTATGACCTTTCTTCCCACAGTTGTTAACCAAATCACTGCAGCTGTTAAATTAGTAAATGGTTGTTAAGTGATTCTGGCTTCCCCATTGACTTTGCTTGTCAGAATATCGCAAAACATGATCATATGACCTGGGATTCTGCAACCGTCATAAATATGAATCGGTTGTCAGGTGTCCAAATTTTGATCATGTGACTACCAGGATGCTGCAACAGTTGTAAGTGTGAAAAACAGTCACAAGTCACTTTTTTCAGTGCCGTTATAACAATTGTAACTCAAGGATTACCTTTATAAATACAAAACAAGCTTTCCCTTCATTTCTCTGGATTGTAACTTAGAAATACTAGAAGCATGGCAAAGGCATATTGGAATATGAATTAGCATCTGTTTTTTCCACCCTCTTTTCTACTCTGTATCCAAAAAGAGGGAAATGCTGTAAAAACAGTTTCATGGAAGGGAATGAAGTAAGAGATAGGAAGGGATAATGGATATGTGCAAAGGAGACATGTTGATGGAGACCACATCAGGAGGGTACCAGGTTTGCAACAGTTTTCCCAGATAAAAGTTTCATAGCACAATAGGTCTGTGTAAATTCTTTGCAAGAGACACTTCAGAAAGCACAAAAGCTTCTCTTTTTGAAACATTAAAGCAGCTGCATTTTGTCCAAATGCTTTGAAAGTTGCCCACAGCTTTCTCCTTATGCATCCAATGATACATTCGTTTCCAGTGGTACATTCATTTCCCAGAATTTGGGAGGGGGGAATGTTGTCTTCTTTTCAAAGCTAGCCATGTTTTCTCACCATCTTTTATTTTTAACCGTGTAAAAAAATAAGGAGGAAAAAACAGAGAAGCTACAATGTCTTTTGAACATCAATACTTGACCTACAAGAACTCTAGTGCTGTTTCCTCATCGGTGTTTGACAGTGTCTTCTAACATCTTTCAATCATTGCTTGTCAACGAGGAAAAATCTCAAAAAAGCTATAATGAAAAAATGGTCCTAAAAATAGATTCTACCTACATGCTATCAAACCTATCTCCTTATTCATCACAACTAGAAACATGACAGAGAAAGAAAGGAGACGTGTAGCATTTGTGTTGATAAGGAGAACATGGGGGTACAATGCTGCACTTTACAGATAATCCTCGACTTACAACAATTCATTTAGCGACTGTTCAAAGTTACAACAGCACGGAAAAGAGTGACTTGTGATCATTTTTCACACTTATGACCTTTCCAGCATCCCCATGGTCACATGATCACAATCCAGATGCATGGCAACTGACTCATATTAGCAATAGCACTTAGACTTATATACCGCTTTATAGTGCTTTACAGCCCTCGCTAAATGACTCTGTACAGAGTCAACATATTGCCCCCAACAATTTGGGTCCTCATTTTACCCACCTTGGAAGGATGGAAGGCTGAGTCAATCTTGAGCCTGGTGAGATTCGATCTGCCAAATTGCAGACATTTGGCTGTCAGCAGAAGTAGCCTGCAGTATGCACTCTAACCACTGTGCCACAGAGGCTCCTGTGGCGATATTTATGATGGTTGCAATGTCCCAGGGTCGTGTGATCCCCTTTTGCAACCATCTGGCAAGCAATATCAAAAGGGAAGCCTGATTCGTTTAATGACCACTGTGGCAAGACAGGTCATAAAACAGGGCAAAATTCACTTAACAAACATCTCACTTAGCAACAGAAATTTTGGGTGCTCCATTGTTTATTATTATTATTTATTTGATTTGCCAATCGTTTATAAGATAATAGGTATAATTATAAACATGAGTAAGAATACAGGAAATAGGTACAAATAAATGGGGACAATACAGTGGTGGGATTCAAATTTTTTACTACCGGTTCTGTGGGCATGGCTTGGTGGGCATGGCAGGGGAAGGAGGCTGTAAAATCTCCAGCCACAGGTGGTATTTGCCGGTTCTCCGAACTACTCAAAATTTCCACTACTGGCTCTCCAGAATTGGTCAGAACCTGCTGAATACCATCTCTGGGACAATAAGACAGAGACGGTAGGCACGATTGTGCACTTATGCACGCCCCTTACAGACCTCTTAGGAATGGGGTGAGGTCAACAGTGGATAGTAATAGTGGATTGTGGCCGTAAGTCGGGGACTACCTGTATTTTCTTACACTAACCTATAGGCTGAAAACTTCTGGCTGCTTAGTTTTATTATTATTTTTTAAATCTCTATTCATTCTTTAGGCACTTCTGTTTCTGGCCAGTGTCTCGGGTTTGTGCTTTGCCATCAGTCTTGTTCTCATCTGTGTCTACCTGATCCGTTTTTGCTGCTGCAGTAATGAAGATGAGGAGACGAAGACACAAAGGGTTTGCTGTGTCACCTGGAGCTGTGTGGCTGCGGTTATCATCTGCTGGTAAAGGAAGACCCCATTCCGTAATAGCTGCCATTCCTAGGCTAGAAATGTCATTTTCTATCAAATAGGCCCCCAGGCATTGAAACAGGTTCAGAGTTAGGAAAACCGATTGGTTTAATCCTCAAGATGCATTTGTAATGCCCAGCTTGGTTCTGCTTTAAAGTAATTTCTGACAGATGTAAAGAGAGCTATATAGGTAGTTCTTGATTAACAACCATTCATTTAGTGACCAAAGTTGCAATAGCACTGAAAAAAGTGGCACTTTACACTTATGACTGTTTCAGCATCCCCATGGTCACCTGATCAAAATCCAGGCATTTAGCAACTGGCATGTATTTGGGACAGTTGCGATGTCTCGGTGAAGCAGGATTCACTTAACTGTGTTACTAACTTAACAAATGCAGCGATTCACTCAACAACTGCAGCAAGAAAGGTTGTTAAATGGGGCAAAATTCACTTAATGACTGTCTTGCTTAGCAATGGAACTTTTGGGCTCAGTTGGGGTCGTAAGGCAAGGATTACCTCTATTGCAGTCTTCAGGCTTTGGATCAAGTGGATTGAGGAGTTGGTAAGATCCCAGCTGGTGGCCGCATATCCCTACTCTCTCCAGCATGCTTTTACTTTCAGTCTTAGGGCATGGTAGCCCTGTTTCACCTATTAGACAGCCTTCTGCCCTTTTCAGATAGAAAGGCTTTATGCCCCATTTCCCATGTCTAAAACAGCCTTCTCTAAACTAATGGCCTCTAAGTGTTTCAGGCGACACCTCCCATAATTCTTAAATAGCACAAGCAAAGACATGTTAGCCAGGGAATTCTGGGAGCTATATTACCAGCACATCTAAAGGACGTGAATTTAGAGAAGGTTACTCTTAAGCAGTGTTGGATTTCAACTCCCAGAATCCCCAAATACTGGCTGGGGAATTCTGGGAGATGAAGTCTTCAAGTCGCTAAGATGCAGAAAAGCTCATCTGAACCAACCAACCGTTGTGTGCACTCCAACACTGGGGGCTTTTAAGAAGAGGTTGTCTGAAATGGTATAGGGTCTCCTACTTGAACAGCGGGTTGGACTAGAAGACCTCCAAGGTCCCTTCCAACTCTGTTATTCTATTAGAGGTAGTCCTTAACTTACAACTGCAGTTGGGTCCAGAATTTCCATTGCAAAGCAAGGCAGTTGTTAAATGAGCCGCACTCGATTTTATGACCTTTTTTTGCAATGGTTGTTAAGCAAATCACCATTAAGTGAATCGCAGGGTCATTAAATAAATCCGGCTTCCCGAATATTACTCCAAAAAAATGTAACCAGGCAACACACCATATATATGGATTTTGAACATGTTGCTTTTTTTTATCTGTATTAATAAAAATATATATTAAATAAATAAATAAATCCGGCTTCCCCCACTGATTTTGCTTTGTCAGAAGCCAGATGGGAATAATTGCAAATGACAATTACAAGACACTAAGACCTTTGTAATTACTGGGGGAATTGCCAAGTGCCCGGATTTTGATCACGTGACCTTGGAGATGCTGCACCGGTTGTGTGAAGACCACTTGTAAGTCAGTGACATTGTCATTTCAAACAGCCAGTAAATGAATGGTTGTAAGTCAAGGACTACCTGTACTTCAAGAGCTATCAAAGATACCATTTCTCCATCCAAAATTACCTAATTTTTAAGTCATCTGTGAGTCCCCAACATCATTAAGGACAATGATCGAAGAAAATGGGAACTACGGTCTAAAACATAGGCAAGTAATAGATTGGGGATCAACCAGCTGGTAGCACCTGGTCAATTTTGTTTGGGCTCAGATCTAGTTAGTATTTGAATGGGAGTTCTCCAGAGAATCCCAGGGCTTTGGTCTAGAATGGAAAATGGAAAAGGCTTGTTGGAAAAGGCAATGACTCCATTTCCATACTGCTGCCAAGACAGCTAGATGGGAATGGCCATGAAGTCACTAGCAGCTGAGCTCAACTGAAAAAGAAGTCTTGACTTTAGATGAAGGAAGGACACGCTAATCCCTTGCGAAGGTAATTATTTCACAAATAAGGGTCACACACAAGACAATGCTCCTAAATGCATGCATAAATCTATCACACTCAGCCAAGCTCAGCTTCTTGGATTCTGGCATCCTTTTACAAGCCAGTCATGCATAACAAGATTTTCTTTTGGTTTTATAAAGCAACGGTTCAATCACTTTGGTTCAGTTAATAGGATAAGATTAAATTCCTGGTTAATTTAGCAACGCAGGCTAGAAGAAACCGAGCAAATGCAAGGTGTACATATCAATTGGCAGCTAAGTCATAGTAAAAGTGACTTTCGTGGGAATTCTATGGTTCCTTCTCTAACAGAAAAGCTACAAAGCCCAGTTCCTCAATATCCACCCCCTCCAAACATTTACTGTCTAGAATATTATTGGTTTCTCTGTTTCTTTCAAGCCTCTGGTGATTCTCTCCCATTTCTCATTCATCTCCCATCATCTCCACCCTCCCCCTCTTCCCCCCGCCGAAATGAAGCCACAATGAGCCTCTTGTTCCATTCAGAATAAGAAATTGTGTCCCATTCTCTCTATTCCATCACATCCTCACCAGGCCCCTTTGTGTACTTGTTATTCCAGGTCCTGCACTCTCTGCAAACCAGTCCCCAATTTCACTTCTTTCTACTGCTGTCCCCCTTTAGCTTCTCTGTCTCCCCCAACCTCTTTTTCTCTCTCACACCAAGGGGGGTAGAGTTTAGCTGTGCTGTAAGGCAAAGTTTTGAAATCTTTATCAGTATTCCATCATTTCTGCATCAAAAAATCCACTCTTTAGAGCTGGAAAGGTAAAAAGAAGGAGACTGCCATATTGATAGAGGTTGTAGACCTGTAACAGGTAAGTTAGGGACAGACATGACATCCCTGGAATAGTAGAAACAGCAAAGGAAGAGAACTTGTTGTCCTCTTGCTGCACTTGAACTCAGTTATCTGCCTGTTTTCCTTTCCTATAATCCCTGTTCCACCTTTGCAACTCTGTCAATCTGGATGTCCTCAGGTGGGACCAGGAGAGACAGGAGATTAAACATGCATCGTAATGCTTAACATGCACACCTGTGCCAGACCCTGGGATGAAAACTCCCAAAGACAGGATTTGCATCACAACATCCTTCTCCTCCTTTCAGTTTTGCTCCATTGTAGCTGGCTACAGATAGCATCGTCTTTATAAAACTCACTGTGCTTTTAAAAAAAAATCAATGAATGCTTGGAGCGAATAACAATACCTGTAAATGCATTCCTCTTTAAAAGAGTGAAAAGTATACACACAGCCTATACACAGAAAAATGGCCAACCATCAAACTTGATGACTGAACTGGCATCCTTATCAGATAACAGATAATCAGAGTTGGAAGGGACCTTGTAGGTCATCTAGTCCAACCCCCTGCCCAAGCAGGAGACCCTACACCATTTCTGACAGATGGGAGTCCAACCTCTTCTTGAAGGTCTCAAGTGATGGCGCTCCCACAACTTCCGAGGGCAAGCTGTTCCATTGGTTGATTGTTCTCACTGTCAGAAAGTTTCTCCTTATTTCCAGGTTAAATCTCTCCTTGTTCAGGTTCCATCCATTATTCCCTGTCTGGCCTTCGGTTGCTTTAGAAAATAACTTGACCCCTTCCTCCCTGTGGCAGCCCCTCAAATATTGGAAGACTGCTATCATGTCTCCCCTGGTCCTTCTCTTTACTAGACTAGCCAAGCCCAGTTCCTGTAACAGTTCTTCATACGTTTTAGTCTCCAGTCCCCTAATCATACTGGTTGCTCTTCTCTGTACTTTTTCTAGAGTCTCAACATCTTTTTAATAGTGTGGTGACCAAAACTGGATCCTGATGAATAGCATGTATTTTTGTCAATTTTGACCTGAATGAAGCTGAAAGGAAGGACTCATCCTCGGGGGAGGTATCTGGTACAATTCCTGTTTTAACACTTTGTTCTCACACAAAGGAAGACTGCTTAAAAGTTCCCCCTTGCCCCTGTCGCTCCGTCATTCATTCCCTGGGCAGCTTGTTCTGCTGAGTTTTCCCAAGGAGAGCCTGCTAGTAAAGAGGTCATAACAGCTTCACTTCTGAGAAGCTGGCGGATGTCTTAACAGAATGTTTAAGCTCCAAATGGATCGTGTTGTACTTCTACAAAATAGTAACAACACAAAACACATTCGCTGAACAGAGATTAGCGGGCAGAAGGGAAGCAGCATGGTATTATTTTATAGCCAACTTGTAATATATTTATATGCTTTTGGACTAGAAGTCAAGATTCTTCTTCCATCCTCCCCCACTCCTTTTGGCTTCACAAGGATGCTGAAATCAGCAAAATAAGCAATATTAAAGCATATCCTGATCAGTGGTGGGATTCAAATTTTTTTACTACCAGTTCTGTGGGCATGGCTTGGTGGGCATGGGGAAGGATACTGTAAAATCTCTATTCCCTCCACGCTCCTTGGGGAAGGTTACTACTAAATCCCATTCCCTCCCTACCCCACTAACCTGCTTTCCAGCTCTGTTCTCCTGTGCAGAGCATCAAAAGGAGACCCAGCCAATCAGCTGGGAGGCAGAGAATAGGTGGGGGTGGGGCCAGTCAGTGGTGGCATTTGGTGGTTCTCCGAACTACTTAAAATTTCTGCTACCGGTTCTCCAGAACTGTTCAGAACCTGCTGAATACCACCTCTGATCCTGATCATTTCTCCAACAGAGGAGACGGATATGAGACAAGGAAGTGGAATGCTAGAAGCAGTATGTAATACAGATAGCCCTTGACTTACAAAAATTTGTTTAGTGGCTGTTTGAAAATACAAAGGCCCTGAAGTATTACAAGTGGGTTCTCGCATTTATGTCTGTAGCAGCATCCCCACATGATCTAAATTCAACTGCTTGGCAACCAGCATGGGTTTAGGATGAATGCAGAATCCCAGGATCATGTGATTGCCATTTGCAAACTTCTTAGCCGGTTTCCAACAAGCAAAGACAATGTGGAAAGCCAGATTCACTTAACAGCTGCACAATTCACTTAATAACTGGAGTGATTCGCTAATCAACTGTGACAAAAAAAGGTCTTA
The DNA here is from genome assembly GCA_009733165.1 of Naja naja. NCBI lineage: Eukaryota > Metazoa > Chordata > Lepidosauria > Squamata > Elapidae > Naja > Naja naja. Next base: position 124,875,290 of record CM019155.1, read on the forward strand.
AAATCGGGCACATCTCACTTAACAACTGCCTTGCTTAGTACTGGAAATTCTAGTCCAAACTGGGGTTGTAAATCAAGGACTATCTTTTAGGGCTTACTTCTGGTACAGCCAAATAAATTGGAATTAATCTGCCCATTGATAGGCAAAATTCAGTGTTGAATTACAGGCAGTGGAGGGCACTACCACAGAATTCATGAACCTTGGCAACTTTAAAAAGTGTGGACTACAACTCCTAGAATTCCCCAGCCAACATGGCTGGCTGAGGAATTCTGGGAATTGGAAGTCCACCACACATCTTAAACCTGTCAAGGTTGAGAAATGGTGTACTACAGCGTGTGCTTTTTGTCTGCCACATATAAACCTGTTCCTAGGACCTTTCTGATTGAGCCACATGTAGCATTTAACCATATCTGAGTTGTCAGAATTTTTGGGTTAAATTTGATTAAAATGATAGGTGAAAGCCAATTGTAGTTTGTTCAATAAATTGGAATGTGTGAATAGAATCCTCACTCCCAGCCTTTCCTTCCTAACCTGTATTTTATGAAGCTGCTCTCTTCCCAAAGCCATAAAAAGGAACATTTGCATATGTCAAAAAACCTGGGAGTCTCCATTCTTGTTGACTGTAGTTAGTCCTCAATATATGACCACAATTGAACCCAAAATTTCTGTTGCTAAGTGAAACATTTATTGTGTGAATTTTGCCCCATTTTATGACTTTTCCTGATGCAACTGTTAAGTCCATCCCTGTTAAGTCAATAACACAATTGTTAAGTAAATCCCGCTTCCCCATTGATTTTAGTTTTAAGATCGCAAAAGGAGATCACATGACACCAGGATGCTGCAACGGTTATAAATATGAGTCAGTTGCCAAAGCATTTGAATTTTGATCATGTGACCATGAGGATGCTGCAATAGTTGTAAGTGTGACAAATGGTCATAAGTTACTTTTTTCAGTGATGTTGCAACTTCGAACAGTCATTAAATGAACTATTGTAAGTTGAGGATTACCTGTAATTGTTTCATTTCCCATTCCCAACATGTCAACCATCCCAACAGATCTATTAAAAATTCTCCATGTTAGAAATTCTGAAAATTATACTTTCGGTACATGTAAATAGAGATGGTACTAAAAAAGGGAAATTAAAAAAAAAAGGTTTTCTACAGATAATAGAAATCAACAAAAGGTGCCTAAAATCCCTGGAATTCTCACTTAGAAGTAAATATCAAACATTTGGTAATACAGACAAGCTATCAATTGTGCACATGTTATGTATATACGTATGTGATTTATATGGCTGCCCGTTGCACCATTGTGACTTTGAGTGTGCACATAAAGAAAAAAAAATGATCCAGAACTAATTAGACCTTGCCAATTAAGCAAAAGGCAATAATGCATAAGGGCTTAAACCACCAAATATCCCCGAACCTACATTTTTTTAGATCATTTGTTGCCACCAATATCTTCCTCCTTTTCCCTTTGCAAAATTTTGGAAACTGGAGCAATGTGTAAGACAACCAAACTAAATGGGCCGAGATGGAAAAACATTTTTGGTCTGGAGGGAGCAACTTTTGTTCAGAACATCCCTTGGGCTATTCTATGAGCCTTCCCCGATCTGGGACTCTTTAAAAGTATGGGACATTACATCCTGTAACAGCCAACAACGAGCTGCGGGAGGCAGAACCCTGCATAGTTGGGAGGATACAAGCTGACAAAGATTGTGAGATACCACAATACTTCCCTCAATTGTTTGGCCCAAATTGGTTCAGCCGGAAAACTTGGCAAGCAATCTACCTCCATCTCCCACAGAGAACTCTGTATGTGTGTGAGAGAGAGGGGGAATAGGAGAGGAGAGGAGGGAGGGAGGTAGAGACAGAGGGAGAGAGGGAGGAAGGGAGGTGGAGAGAGAGAGAGAGAAGCAACCCCCAATTCCAGCACCAAATCTACCATCTTTTCCTTCAATTCTCCTCCATTCCAACTCTGGAAGGAAAACTGGGGGATTTTCTTTTAACCCCACCCCCATTTTTAAAATAGAAAGAAGCCTAGCTTCTATCCACTACCCCCTTTCCCACTCAACACCCCATTTCTGTCCTGATTTGACAAGGGTCGTATTGGGGTCCATTCCCAGCCGCTTTGGGAACAAGCCCAGCAACCATAAAAATAAGGCAGCCATTCATGAGGAGGCTGGGTCCATTCATGGCCGGAACAATGGTGTCTCTGTCTATTTCCTTGGTCCCAGTTCGGGTAGGCTAAGGGTGGATGGGGACGGATTGCTTAAAGACATTGTGCCCCACCACACAATCCTTCCAAATCCTTCCCACAGTAAAGAGCCTTGACAATGGAGGCAGGATCAGCCCATGGAGCGGAGAACAAAAGCCATTGCTAAGGGCGTCCTGAGAGCCGGCTTTAGCCTTATGGACCAGGCCTTTTGCATACAGTCTGCCCCGTTTATGCTAATCGCACTTTGTTACCTTCACCTTTTACCAGTAAGGCTGTTTGCTAGTCACTCTCATGAATGGCAGCCTCTCATCCTGGTTCAAGGCCGGGTGAGCTGAGGCTATTTACTACTGGCAGCCTAATAACAAGACGGGTGCTAAGTTCTGTAAGAGGTGGGCGAAGGGAAGGATTTGGGCCACTCTTTCCATTGCAATGGGAGAAATCACAACATTAAAAAGAGAAATATCATTCTCTCTTTCTCTTTCTCCCTCAGAGCAGCTTAAGAATTTTGAATGGTTTGTGATCCTCTTCAGATTAACAGAATTGGAAGGGACCTTGTAGGTCATCTAGTCCAACCCCCTACCCAAGCAGGAGACCCTACACCAATTCTGACAGATGGCAGCCATGTGAATCTACACTAGTTTGCTTGCAATTTATGCACCACACTTAATGGTTGGGCATTATGTGTTATTCTGTGTACAGGTAGTTCTCAACTTACAACCACCCTTGAGCCCAAAGTTTATGTTGCTAAACAAAACAATTGCTAAGTGAGTTTTGCCCCATTTTATGACCTTTCTTGCCACAGTTATTAAATGAATCACTGCAGTTGTTAAGTTAGTAATATAGTTAAATGAATCTGTCTTCTCTATTGTCATCAGAAGATGACAAAAGCTTATCACAAGACACTGTGGCACTGCAACTGTTGTAAATATGAATCCATTGCAAAACATCTGAATTTTGATCACACAACTATGGGGATGCTGCAACAGTCGTAAGTGTGAAAAATGGTCATACATCACTTTTTTCAATGCCATTGTAACTTTGAACAGTCACTAAATAAACTGTTGTAAGTCGAGGACTACCTCTATTGTGATTTGATCAACAAATCACAGTTATAAAAAAGCTTATGGGTATAAGTTATGGGTGATCCTAAAAGGGATGCTTTCTTAGCTATTCAGAAATCGCATGCTGGAAAAAGTTGATTATCAAGAACTAACTCAAAAATAAGAGTCACAAGCCAGACATTAAATGAGACAAGAGAGGGAATTCTTAGCCCATGTTTTTTTTAAAAAGGTGAACAGCCCTGAAACTGAAAAACCATGGAACTAGAGGTTTTTTAAGTAATCCTAATCTTTGAATATTTCTCCTTTTTTTAGTTCTTTTTCCACACACAATTTCTATCCCAGCAGCTGTTTTTTTCCGACTACAGTAGAAAAAAGAAATAACAGATGGGGGAAGGGTTAGAGTCTGAAAGGAGAGAAGAAAAGACCCCTATTCAAATTAAGACTTTTTCATTGCTGCTTTTCATTGGAGGCTGTTGAAGTTGGTTCCCACCCCACCACCCCCAGAATTTATTTCAGAATCTGATTGCCCTGGACAGGAGAACAAGTCTGAGGTTGTCATGAGTTCAGAGGTGAGGTTAAGATATTCTGCCGGTAGAATTGAGTGGGGAGGTGAAATATCAGCTAAATATTTTGTTATGTATGTAGGTTTGAATGTTATTGGTTTAGTTTGAATTGTTCTTGTAAAATGTCAAATATGATTGGTTTAAAAAGCGGGAAAACCCTGCACTCTGATTGGCTGGCAACACGGCTGCTGGCTATAAGTAGCAGTAGCCCAGCCAAGTTGGGTCCATTCGAGCTGTAGTCACTTAATAAACTCTTCACTGAAGCTCTTCGCGTCTGACTCTTCATGCAAACTTAACATATTTCATCCTAAAACCATTCACATCCTTGATTTTCCTCTTGCTTTTTTAAGGTAAATAGAATTTGCTGCTGCCAAGTCAATAGCTTAGTTATACAATACTAATTTAATAAGTGGGTTATCTATGGCAGGGTTATTCCCAGAATTCCTCAGCCAGCTTTGGAATTCTGGGAATTGAAGTCCACAAGTCTTAAAGTTGCCAAGGTTGGAGACCCCTGATTTACGGCACAGATATAGGGAGCATCTAAGCAGGAGCAGAAGATCCATTGGACTTAGAAGTTCATAAAGTGTATTTTCCCAGACTGACTGCCCCAAATGTATTCAGCTACAACAATATTCATTCTTCAATACAGGTAGTCTTCAGCTTACAACAATTTGTTTAGTGAACTTTCTAAGTTACAATGGCACTGGAAAAAATGACATATGACCATTTTTCACCCTTACAACTGTGGCAGCATCCCATGGTCACGTGATCAAAATTCAGTTGCTTGGCAACTGACTTATATTTATGATGATCACAGAATCCTGGTTTCATGCGATCACCTTTTGTGATTTTCTGACAATCAGTCAGTGGGGTGCCAGTTTCACTTAACAATCATATTACTAACTTAACAATTCAGTTAACAACTGTGTCAAGAAAGGTTGTAAAATGGGACAAAACTCACTGAACAAATGTTTTTTTCAGTGCCATTGTAACTTTGAAGGTCACTAAATGAGCTGCTGTAAGTCGAGGACTATCTGCATATTATTAAATACCAAGGTGAAATTAATCCTCCATTGGTATTTTTGATGTGAGTCACCTTCCACTAAAACTCAATGACCAAGTTGGTCCTGGAAGAGCTCAAGGGAACCATGTTACATCAGTGCTAGAAGCCAATCTGTTCAGAGTAAAACATAAAGTGCTACTTTATTACCTTCAAAGACCTATAGAACTTCCTTGAGAGAATCTGAGATTTGCCTATGGTTGCCAGATTCTTAGTGTTAAGTTTGCATGAAGAGACAGACGCGGAGTGCTTCAAGCTCTTTTGTTTATTAGTGACTACAGCTCAGAACGGACCCAATTGGCTTTGCTGCGGCTGCTACTTATAGCTGGCAGCCGCAGCTGACAGCCAATCAGAGTGCAGGGTTTTCCCGCACTTTCTAAACCAATCATTTCCAACACTTTACAAGAACAATTCAAACTAAACCAATGATTTCAAACCTGCATACATAACACTTAGGTCTAGAAGAGTTGCCCTTCTTGAAATGCTTATCCTGCTGAGATGGGACACCTAATTAAATATCCTGAAACTACCTGTTTTTAAGCAGGCTTTTTAAATAGTTGATTTTATTGGGTAATTTCAATTGTTTTAAATTGTTGCTATAGATCATTTTTAATATTTCAGATTTTGATTTAAGTTAATTTTTTTTCTAAACTGCTGAGAAACCTTAGCGGTTGGCAGTACGATAAGCTGTGTAAACAAATATAATAATCTTTCTTCCAGCATGCAGACATAGCACGACATAGCAGGCAAAGGAGTAATTGGCTAATTAATTATTTTAAGGTTCATTGTGTTATATGAACTGGAAATTAGGTCAGTTTAATAAAGCATAAGACAGATTAGCCATGAGTATATATATTGAATGAGCTCAACCAATATTTTGTTTTATTACCAGAATATTATTATGTTAAACAAATCACTGCACTCCCATATTTTAGTGGACTGTTTACCAGATATAGGTAGTCCTTGACTTACAACCAGAGGTGGTATTCAGCAGGTTCTGGCCAGTTCTGGAGAACCGCTAGCAGAAATTTTGAGTAGTTCAGAGAACCAGCAAATACCACCTCTGACTGGAGATTTTGCAGTATCTTTGCCCTGCCACACCCACCAAGCCACGCCCACAGAATTGGTAGTAAACAAATTTGACTCCTACCACTGGCTTGGTTGGTAGACATATTTATACAATTGAGGCATTATCAGTGGTGGAATTCAAATAATTCAAATATAGTGGTGGAATTCAAATAATGGATTGGACCCATCCCACACAGAGGTGGTATCCTTCCTTCCACTGCCACACCCACCAAGCCACGCCCACAGAACTGGTAGTAAAAAAAATTTGAATCCCACCACTGCTTACAACAGTTCACTTAGTGACTGTTCACAGTTACAACAGCACTGAAAAATGTGGCTTATGACCATTTTTCACATCTATGACAGTTGCAGCAACCCCATGGCCACATCATTTACATTCAGGTGCTTGACAGCTGACTCATATTTATGACGGTTGCAGCATCCCAGGGTCATGAGATCCCCTTTTGCAACTTCCTGACAAGCAAAGTCAGTGGGAAAGCCAGATTCACTTAACAACCGTGTTATTAATTTAACAACTGCACTAACAAATCTGGCAAGAAAAATCATAAAGTGGGATAAAATTTACTTAACACATTTCTCGCTTAGCAACATAAATTCTGGGCTCAGTTGTGGTCATAAGTCAAGGACTACCTGTATTTTATGGTGATGTGTAACATAACTCTACTGTAATATTCTCTGATTATTTTCAAAGGATTGCTTGATTCTTGTAACTTTCAATTATTTTCTTTACAAGACCTTATTGAATGCATATGTTTTAGCAGCCATATTATAGCCTAGTATAAACTATTTGTTTAGCAATCATTCAAGGTTACAATGGCACTGAAAAAAATGACTTATACTGGTCCTTGCACTTATGACCATCGCAGCATTCTCACAGTCACAAAATAAAAATTTGGGTGCTTAGCAACTGGCAGGTATTTATTTTTGGATCATGTGATTGTTATTTGCAACTTTCCTAACTGGCTTTGCCTGACTCTACCCACTGCCAGGAGTTCAATCCTGACCAGCTTAAAGTTGACTCAGCCTTCCATCCTTCCAGGGCTTGTAAAATGAAGACCCAGCTTGTTGGATGCAATATGCTGACATTGTAAATTGCTCAGAGAATGCTGTAAAGCATTGTGGAGCAGTATAATATGTCTAAGTGTGATTGCTACTGCTATCACTACCTGTGTTATGTGAAGCTAGCCTCACAGTTAATTTATGATTAGAGTATCTTGCAAACAGGCAATAGTGTTAATTGAATAAAGTGGGGGTCATTTAATCATGGGTAAATGTCACGAGATCATGTATATTTTTATCTGGTTCTAATGGGGACAATTCTATACATTATTGTTATTATCCTATTTTAATAGCTTTAGAGTCTTTTCTATTATAAATTGCTTAGCACGATATCTTGAATCCTCATTAATAGTCCTTAATTACTAAAGAAATACCAGGAACATAAGTACTCCTTTGGTAATTCTCTTTTAATGTAGTATTATCAGTTTCCTGCTAGTGGAGTATGACTGATTTATAATTGGGCTCTTACCGAAGCAACTGCTGGTTCCATTTGATAAAGCTATAACGATGTTCTCATATATAGAAGAGGATGTTAAGAGTTCTAGCCATCTGCAATCCCCATTGTTACCATATTAGTACTTCATTATATGCTAGAATATGGTTCCCACGGCAATAGCTTGCAACAGACATTTTGTTATGAGGATAACATTTATTGTATATGCCACAGTGGTTAAATTGATATAACACACTAAATCAAAAGCAAAGAAACCACATGTTAGGCGGTCTAATGTAACAATCCAGCCAAATAATAGATTTATATATCATTGCTAAACAAGGGATGTTGCTTGAGTTGACATATTGTGTGAATCTAGTTATCACACTTTCTAAGCTGTGATGTATGGTTTGGCATGCTGTATTAGCCCAGCCAAATATTATTTTTTTCATCAAAGCTTAATAAAAATAAATCCAGTTTAGTACTGCAACAATTCAAATTCTCTGTTGTTAGAGTGACAGTAAAGATTTCAACATTTTTTATGTCCTCTTCAATATTAGACTATCCTTCCTTCTATTTTCTAGAGAGATACAGATTATAATAAAAAAAAATATTAATAGATTGCTTCTCTCCTTGGTTAGTTTCCATCCATTGTCTTGCCTTTTGGGCTTTGGAAAATAGCCCGCATCTTTGTAGGAGCCATTCAAGTATTAGAACACTGCTATCATGTCTCTCCTAGTCTTTCTTTTCACTAGACCAGACATACCCAATTCCTGCAATCATTCTTCGTATGTTTTAGCCTCCAGCCCTCTGATCATACTTTTCTCTGCATTCTTTCCAGAGTTTTTCAACATCTTTTTATATCATTGTAACCAGAACTGGATGCAGTATTCCAAGTGTGGTCTTACTAAAGCTTTGTAAAGTAGTACTAGAACTTTCCATGATCTTGATTCTATCCCTTTACTGATGCAGCCTAGGATTGCATTGGGTTTTTTGCTGTGGCTGCACACTATTGACTCATATTTAAGTGATTGTCCACTAATAACTCTTACAGTTACTCGCATGAAGCCAAGTTTCACCTAGTCTGTACCTATACAGTTAGTTTTTCTTATCTAAGTATAAAACTTTACTTTTATCTACAATGAATTTCATTTTTTTTTAATTACATTTATATGCCGCCCTTCTCCGAAGACTCAGGACGGCTCACAATTTTTGGAGCACAATCCAATGTGGACATGACGCAGTTCCCCTGCTATTCCTTCATCTAGGTCATGGGTGTCAAACTCACGATGTCACATCATCACATGATGTGTAATGACTGTTCCCCCTTTGCTAAACCGGGGGTGGACGTGGCTAGCATGTGATGCATGCGGCCCATGAGCCATGAGTTTGTCACCCCAGTCTAGATCATTTTTAAAGATATACAAAACAGAATCCTAGGGTACCCCACTGCTTACTTCCCTCCATGTGGATATATGTCCGCTGAGGGCTACATATTTAGTACGATTTGTCAGCCAGTTACAAACCCATCTGGTGGTGCTGCTCTCTATTTCACATTTTTCTAGCTTACTAAGAAATAGGTTGTAGTCTACATTATCAAATACTTTCCTGAAATCCAAGTATACCATGTGCACAGCATTTCACTGATCTACTACTTTAGTCACTTTATCAAAAAATAAAATAAGATTTATTTGGCTTGATCTGGTTTTGATTCTAAAGATTATAATCAGACTATAATAAAAAATATTTATCTGTTTTATCCAAAACTTTATAGAAAGACTCTTGAAAAATTTTAATGTATTTGTCCTGGAGCAAAATAAAATTAGCTGCCTGCACCTTTAATATTGGTCACAGTAGGGAGAGAGCAGTGTTAACAGTGTTAGTCTACAATAGCCCAAAATCAGGAGGAATCTGGTAGCACATTTTCAAGCTAACACATTTTATTAATTTAAGACTTTGTGAGCTGTAGCTCATTCATCAGATGCAAGCACGTTTTTTAATAAAATGTGATAGTCTGAAAAGGTGTTACCAGCCTCCATCTGATTTTTATCTGTGGTGCAAAAAAAAGGAAAATTCAGTAAGTGGATTTTTCCCTGCAGGTAACATCTACCCCATTTTCCTGTCCTCTTCATCTCTTCATATAGCAAGAATGCTTTTGTTTTTGTTCCATTGACCATCCTGTTATAATTCACTGAGGATGTCAAGCCTTCCATTAATAATCAGTGTGGTACAGAAAAGTAATGAAGGCAAAGACAAGTACTTGAGGAGGAACATTTTTAAAATTTGAACTGGGTCAGGAGTAGGTACATTTCAAAAGCTCAGAAGTTTCTTGGGTTGATATTAACTGTTTCTGGACAACATCATCTTATGTGATGTTTGTTTTTAATTCCTAAAACAGCAGATCTTAAACCCTTGTCCAATTGACCCAGTAATATTCACACTGATTAACATCAGCTCTTCAGACCTCATGCAGGATACAGGTAGTCCTCAAGTTACAACAGTTCACTTAGAGACCATTCAAAGTTACAACAGTGCTGAAAAAATGACAATTGTTCATATTTACGACCTTTGCAGCATCCCTATAGTCCTGTTCAGAAATTCGGACACTTGGCAACTGACTGATATTTATGATGGTTGCACAGTCCTGGAGTCATGTGATCACTTTTCACGACCTTCTGGAAAGCAAAGTCAATGGGCAAGTTAGATTCACTTAACAACTATGTTACTCATTTAACAACTGCGGTGGTTCATTTAACAACTATGGCAAGAAAGAACATAAAATGGGACAAAACTTACTTAACAGCTGGCTCACTTAGCAACAGAAATGGGCTCAATTGTGGTCATAAATTGAGGACTACCTATATTTTCAAACCTGCAAGAAGATTAAGGTAAGATCTGCGTTACCATTGTCCCATTGATGTCCGCTACAATCTGTGATGCTGATGCTGGAATAACAAAAAATGCGCGTATTTATACTTGTGTGGTAATGTTCCAGGCAAGTATGAAATAAACACAATGTCACAACACTTCATCATTTCTCTCCCCCACTCCCCAGTTTATCTCTCCAGCTACCTTTGAATAACCCACTTGAAAATGAGTGGTGTCGTTTTGTCCTCTTTCTCCTGCTAATAATAAGCTCTCATCGTAATTACGGACCAAACAGGAAAATTGACATATTCATGTGGCCCTTTCAAATCCTTCTCCAGACCTTGATGTGGGAGGAGCCAAAATGTTTGGCCCACTTAGGGATTGTATTGGCAAATGTGAAAGTACCAAGTCTACCCCTTCTGAAAAACTAACCCGTGAAAAATCAGGCAAGCATTTTTATGTGGAGGAATGGGCTAAATATTAGAAAGATATGCAGTATATTCCACCCTGAAGTTCCACCTTTAAGGTTGCAACTTAGCTATATACTGAAATGTGTATCTTTGCAATAGATAGTCCAGATGCCTATATACTAAGACCCCTGTTCATAGAAGTCTTATTCTGTGTGGATGGATGAGCTATGTGATTCTCTTGCTCTTTGGAGTGCATTGTACCAAACAGCCAGGTGGCTAGGAAATATATTTAGCATAAAGATCTTTATTCATTTAGCCCAGGGAGAAATGGCCAGATGGTCAGAGATAGTTCATCAGCCAGATGCCATCCATTGCAGTGCAGAAATCTTCCTGGAGCCATGGATGATTATTTGTTCATTAATCTGAACAGCACTGGTTCAAACTAAAGGACCAGAGTTCCTTGGTTTTCTGAATGGGTAGAGATGTTTTGTGAATTAGGACTGGGAGTCAAGAGATGTTTTTTGAGGAATGCATCTATGGATACAGAAACCAGTAAACCTATTCCAGATACATGGAAGTTGTACACGATATTAGAACATCTGGTTGAGGCCAAACCAAAGTATCATCATATACAGATGAGAATTAAAAAGAACTAGTGCGATGCATTATTCCAAATGGAATTTGCTACTGATCAGATTCTCAGATAATCCATGCTATCTAAAGTGCAGGATAGAAGGTAGATTGTAAATCATTTATTGATAGAGTGTTGTAACTTATTTAACAAACCATGATTCAGCTATAGATTAGCTTAAGGCTCAGTAGAAATTTGAATATGGATTTTGCTGGCCTTAGCTAAGCATGGATTAAGTCTGAGAGGCCCAGACCAAAGTCCATCCTCAACCATGGAAATTTACTGGGTGTCTTTGGGCTAGTTATACTCTATCTCAGCCCAATCTACCTCAAAGGATTAATGATCTGGGGAAAATCAGAGAAGGCAATGCTGTATAGTTCCGAAAGAAAAGAGTATATATAAAACAATCACAGCATCTCTTAATGCTTAAAGTGTGTGAAGGTGTACACTGAAGATAGATTCAGATCCAATAAATAGTCTAGACTTTATGTAGGAAGTCAGGTCACATGCTAATAGAGAATACCGCCAAGTGCAGGAAGTCAGGACTCTGGGCAATTCAGATGAATGCATAGATAGTTTTATTACACACTAAAGCTCTCTACAAGAATCTGAACTACTTAAAACAGTAGATCAGAGTTACTGGAATTCAAAGTGGGTTGGACTTAGATGTCTTGTGGGTGTGAAGGGACATGCTTAACCACTCTCTCATGCTTAGCCTTGTCATCTCCTACATCTAAATCCTATCCCCAAAAATATACGGGATCATCTGAAGATACAGTTGTTTTGCAATTTGAAATATATGTAGCCAAGACCACAACTAAGAATGAAGCTAGTCCATCACAACTAGATTCCAATCATTATGCCACATAAGAAACTTTCATATTGTTTTCTGCTCCCTCGTTCAGACAGAGTGGAATCTGATTACATCATGGCTCTGATGCCTAAAGAGATGACATCTCTTTAGGGGTGAGTGTGTATATGTGAAAGCTGCCCCCGAAATATCTCAAAGGAATACACTTAAATGTTGCTTCATGCCATCTTAATCAAGAGACTGGAAGGTCATCCTAGGATGTTCCATGAAGGAAAATTTTCCTTTCCTGGCAATGCTAGGACAAGTTATTGGTAGGATATTGGGGACTGAAGGAGAGAGATGTAACAGTTGTGAAGAAAAAAATGGTTATACATCCCTAAGAATAATGACCTTGCAGCCAAGATCTTTTGCAATCATAATGATGGTTTAGGAGCTGCCCATCCCAGGCTGTGCAAATAGAGTGAAGCTGCTTCCCTCTTCTGCTGGTGACAGCCCCACTAGATGGACCAGACCAGGAAAGCAACTCTGCAAGAAGGCTAAAACCACCTTTACTGAAACTGACTTAGTATAATAGAATTCTTATAAGTCTGATTGTACTGTATCTCTCCCTCCTCTTCCTTATAGTTCAGTGAATTAGGGAGGCATCTGTTCAATCCACTTCTGAATATTGTCTGGCTGTCCTGGACTTAAAAATGTTTTGCCATCTTTTGCCCAGGTAACAACTCCTGTATATTTAGATTTAGAACTTAGACTTAGAATAACTTTATTGTCCCTTTGAATGTACACTAATTGGCATACATTAAAATGAAATTTCATTGCATACAGCTCTCAAAGGGTCTCCACCTCCAATATACACTACATAAACAATGTAAAAAAATAAATGACAAAATAAATAAATAAATACAAAATTATGCATATACCCACATGTATTATATGACATGGAGAAACAACACAGAGAATAACTCCATCATGGGTCATCTTCCTTACCCTCCTGAGGTGGTATCATTAAAGATGTAGAACAAAATCAGGGCTTTCTTGTGGTTGTGCCTTTTGCAAAAGAGACAACCGGGAGAAGAGAACTCTATTAATGGTAAGGGAAAACACCCCATGGTCTCTTCCTCTACCTTCTGCTATCTATTCATTTGAACTTCCTGATGGAGCTTGATGCTGCCGTGTGAGAAACAGAGGGATGGAAAGGGATGGAGGTCACTCACATCGGATTTCGGAACAAATCCAGAAACTCAGTGAGATGATTCCAGATAGAGCATTGAACCACGCTGGAATAAATTCCAGAGGGTTGGTGGGAGCGTGGGATGGGAACCAAGACCCCCAATTTCTTTGCATAGGATGGAAGCCAGGGATCTCTCCCCTCCTCACCCCCAAAACTTTTTATCCCCCCCCCAGTCTGGGAACTGCCTCCAGTCTAAAGAAAAAGGCTTGATTATCATGAGAATGACACTGCTTCTCTCCCGCCCTGCCTGTCTTGAAAGGAGGAGGATGAGGGAGGTGGTTGTCATAGAAACAAGATTTAGGGAGAAAGGGAAAAAGAGGGCCTGGTGTGACTGAAAGATTCAGAGGCAGGAATGGGGGGCAAAGACCTGGGCGGAGGGAGTAGGGTAAATACATGAATGGAAGGAAGGAGAGAGAGAGAAAAGGAGAATGGATGGGATTGATATGTAGCAAATGATGGGGATGATGGGTGAAGGCTGAGCAGGTGGACCCGTGAAAAGAAAGTTAACTCCCAGGATACTCCCATGAATAAGCTAAATGGGGAAGTCCCTTTTTTCAGACTCAGGTGCCTTTGGGAAAATGGCACGAGTGGCTCAGTCACCATTTGCTAATCTTGGTCCTGCTCCAAATGCCACAAATTGAGCTGACTAGGAAGGGATGGTTGGTTAGGAAGTTATTCAACATTTGTCAGTGCAATCTTTCCTAAATCGAGAAAGGAAGGAGTGATTTTCCCACACCAATTGTAACTCAGCATTAGCTTAATGGGGAGAGGACTTGTGTGTGTGTGTGTGCACGCATGTGCGTGTATGTGAGTGTGAGCATCTTTTCCTGTTCTTTAATATTCTGATGGTTCTTTTGGCTGCTCTTTCTAAATCACAGGAAATCATCCTTTGACCGAAAGCTGGAGGAGTCAAGAAGTGGGACTTCTGGGTTTGATTATAGGTTGTCTTTCTTTTTGTTCATAATGAACAAAAGCTAACTTGCAACTAAGTCCACATTGTACTAATGGATAAGTTACTTTTATTGGGCAAATGGATGGAAGGAGAGCATGCACCATGGAACTTCTCCAGAAGTGGAAAAATCCATGTAAAATACAGGCATGCCTTATAGAAGCGGCTGGAATACAGCACAAGATATGGGCTGAACCCGAATAGGTCAGCTTTAGGAGGATGGATGCGGGGATGGAGAAGGAGCAGCCGCCAAGATACACTGAAGAAAAGATGTTTGGTATTTTGGTCCCTCTTGAGCTAATCGCTATACTTTCAGTTGCAGCTGTTTCCTGCGTGTTTGTGTCATTTTGTGAAAGGCTATAATTACGTAACTGCATGCTTCCTAATTACAGTTAAGAAACAAGCTGGGGAGTGGGTGAGCAAGCACAGGTTGTCAGGATCAATCCAAAATGATAGAAAGGAATAGATGAGAAGATACTTTCCTGTACATTGTTCCTCTGGTTTGTTTCCTCTCTCTCTCTCTCTCCCTCCCTCCCCTCCCTCCCTCCCTCCCTCTCTCTCTCTCTCTCTCTCTCTCCAAATCCGTTCCCAATCCCTGCCAGCTGCCATAAGGAGCTTACACAGTTTTGCCTGACTGTAGTTGTGGGGGCTGTTTGCTTTGTGCGTATTTGTGGTCTTCCCTAATTTCCTTTCCTGTCCTCTCTCTCCATCTGTATAGTTTCATCTGATGTGATTCCTCTTTGTAAGTCATCCTTACTCCTTCCCCAGTCTCAAGAAGAGGAACCCTCCTTATTCTTGTCCAATTCGTTTTTTCAGGGCATGATGATGCTGTAGCATGAGTGACTGCTTCCCATGTGCTTCCAAACCCCATCCATGAAAGTCCACCACAAGTAATCTGCCATTCTTTGCCTGGTCTCATCAGGGGGGACCAACAAAAGAGGTGGAGATTCAATAGACAAAAAATAATTTTGTGTAAAGTCACTGAGTAGGAGTGTGGGAACATATTAGGATCAACAAGAGGCTATTTTCAAGGTTGTCTTCTATACCTCTTCTCTTTGATGCTGTTCATGGAGAATCAGGTCATTTTAACTAGGCTATTATTCCCAGGTGGAAGCTGTTTAAAGGCATAAAAAAACCGTATGTGTAATATAAGTAGAGCCAAAGCTTTATTGGACTTAGCTTGAGATTACTGCAAAAAAGAAGAGAGAGACTTCAAAAAAAGGGAGGGATGAATTTCAGATGATCTCATTCTCATGCATGTTCATTATTCCCATTTCTGTATGACTTTATAAGTCTATAAAAAGCTTCCATGAAATTCACATTTGAAGACCCATTTAAATTTGTCTGTTAAATATATTTTCTCTGAAGTTACTTATTTCTAAGCGGCGCATATCATAAAATATACATTTAAAGTAAATGTTGATGTTCCTTTGAACAGAGAATCGATTACAAAATTCAGAGACTGGGGAGCGTGACTGCCTATTTGGCTCAGAGTGTGTGCATAAGATCAGCCTATGTCAGTGATCAAATTCCTCAAGCATCTCTCTTGCCATTGTGAGAGATGTAAGAGGTAGGCAGAGTCAAGGGGAAGAGAGATGCTTGTAATGTAGATGAGTTTTTATTGTCCTGAGTGGTTTTCACACTTGGCCAAGCTGTCAAAATTGGGAAAGAAGAAAAGTGAAGGGGTCCACTGTGTCCTTCCTCTGTTCTGGCCCCACCTCCCTGCCCAAAAAAGAAATAATTACTTTTTGGCTGCAGAATTACAGATCCTTTTGGGGTCTGGAACACAGGTCTGCATGGATATTGAATGTCCCACTTTCCAAAGAAAGACACTCTAGTTTTACCCTTGCACAGAAAAAGGAAAAAGCATCACTATAAACTTCTATATTACATTGTTGATTAAAAAGGAGCATAGAGGTATCTTTATTTGTACTCCAGTTTTATTGCAATGAATCTCCAACTCAGCCAGTAATATTCCTGGGTAGAAGGCTGAATAGAAAACAGAAATGTGACTGAAAGCTAAGAGAAGATCTGCTAAGGATATCTAACCTTTCCCCCCCTCATTAATGACCAGAGTGCAAAGAAACAGGTGCTGTTTGCAAATATGTAAATAAAATATTTCCAGAACGATAAATGTATAATTAGCATGTGATTGGGCAGAGAATACAAAGTCTTTTCCTTCTTCACCACCTGAGATGAAAGAATGATGTGTGTTTCCTCCCAGAAGCTAAACGTGCTGTTTGAGAGGGATCAGAAAGTGATTTATGCTGTCAAAGAGCTGCCCTTTTGCCTCCTGGAGACACTGTTATTGCAAGCGGACTATTTTATGTGAGAAATCCATAGTACGATTGCAGGCACTTATTTTTTAATCATGGCTTGGTAGTCAGTAAGATAGGAAGAAGAAACAACACTGGGACATCCTTAAAAAGGAAAAGAGCTTAGGTTTTCACATGGAATATAGAAGAATATTTGTTATATTAACCAATAGATTTTTAAGTCCTTATATTTAAACTTAGTTTTTAGCTTTGACCAGTTATTGGTTGGCTATGTGCCATTCCATCAATCAGATTCTAAGAAAGATTATCTTAACTGTAGGTGGTTTACAATGAACACAATAAACATCTATAAAATACTCATACAACCCAACCAATTAAGAACCAATAAATGTAATTTATAAAAACTCTTCCTAAATCCAACCAAACAGATAAGGTAGTACCTCTGAGGAAGACTGTTCTCACCATTTTGTGAAACACCATCAGTTTGTATAAGGGCACATTTGATTTTATGTCTGTGCATACATACACCTACATTTTTGTAGAACATAGACATGTATAGATGTTTTGTAATGCAATGGGCTTGTATAAGTACGTTGGTATCACAGAATGTTGTGCAGGAGGAGTGTGGGATTGTGAGATTTGTGAAGTGTGGACTAGAATGGATAATTATATCTAGTCTGTGTATTTAATGGAGACTTACGAATCAGGTTAGCTTATTTTAAGATTTTACAGGCCAAAGAGAATTGCCAGGCTTTCATACTAATATGAAGACATGCACCTAATGAACCTATGCTTCTGACGTACCAATTTAGAGTCATGTGAGGAACTGGGGATTATTCCATGCTACGGGAACAAATAAACCCCATCAGGTAAAAAATGAGCATGTCAGTAAGAAGGCTAGGCTATAACATTCTTCTTCTGATGTAACTACCAAGCTTCCAAGACATTTTGATAGATCACTTCAGAGGTGGTATTCAGCAGGTTCTGACCAGTTCTGGAGAACTGGTAGCAGAAATTTTGAGTAGTTTGGAGAACCGGTAGCAGAAATTTTGAGTAGTTCAGAATACCACCTCTGACTGGCCCTGCCCCCATCTATTCTCTGCCTCCTGAGTCCCAGCTGATCGGCTGGGTCTTCTTTTGTTGCCCTGTGCAGGAGAACGGAGCTGGAAAGCAGGTTAGTGGGGTGGGGAGGGAATGGGGATTTTACAGTATCCATCCTCTGGAGTGGGGTGGGAATGGAGAGGGAATGGGAGTATCCTTCCCCTGCCATGCCCACCAAGCCGCGCCTAACAAGCCACACCCACAGAACTGGTAGTAAAAAAATTTGAATCTCACCACTGGATCGCTTCCCTATATCATAATGTTTCTCAAACTCAGCAAATCTAAAATGGGTGGTAGCATAGCTGGCTGGGGAATTCTGGGAGTTGAAGTTTCCCTATCTTAAAGTTGCTAAGTTTGAAAAACACTGCTCTACCACCTTTAAGATGCTTTTGAACAGCTTCCCTGAGGCAATTACCTCATCCTGCCTCAAAGTGGCACTGCCCATGTACTTTACTCCATAGGGAAATATTTTAGAAAGGAGGAAGATTCTAGAAGGTGTAGTCCTCAACTTACAACCGTTTGTTAGTGACCTTTTGAGATTATAACAGCACTGAAAAAAAGTGAGTCATGACCATTTTCACCCTTATGACCATTGCAGCATCCCCATGGTCACGTGTTTTACATTCGGATGCTTGGTGAGTGACTCATACGTATGACTGTCTCAGTGTCCCAGGGTCACGTGATCCCCTTTTGCGACCTTCTGACAAGCAAATCCAATGGGGAAACCAGGTTCACTTAACAACCGTGTTAGTAATTTAACAACTGCAGTGATTCACTTAACAAATGTGGCAACAATAGTTGTAAAATGGGGCAAATCTCACTTAACAAATTTCTCACTTAACAACATAAATTGTGGACTCTGTTGTGGTCGTAAGTTGAGGACTCCCTGTATGTCCCATGGACATGCTTGAAGTAGTACTGCACATACATTGTCTACTTTAAGTATTATATCGTGAGGCATGATAAGACAGTGATGCCAGGGGAAAAAAAGAAATAGGATTGTGAACATTTTTAGAAAAGGACATACCCATCATTAAGGAACAAGGCTACAAGGTTTCTAAATCCTTATGCTCATATATTTCTCCTTCTTTTCCTTCCGCTTATCCCAACCCGTCACAGCGCTGGGATCGGCATCGGTTTCTATGGAAACAGCGAGACCAATGATGGAGTATACCAGGTCACATATTCGTTGCTCAATGCTAACCACACGCTAAGCTCCATTGACAGCCTGGTAAGAGAACAAATGGGGAGGGGCGGCAAGAGATCCAGGAAACACTTGAATGTTTTATGCAACCTCTTGTCCTCAGATGAAACTTGGAAACACATTTATATTCACACATCCTAGAAATGAATCAAAGGTTGAAATTAGTTGTCAACAACCTTGGATGAGATTTGTGACTCCTGACTCAGGTTTCTCTCAGGGATACATTTTGAGTGTGAATTTGATGGGCTCTTAATATATGTTGCAAAGGGCAGCTAACGTGATGCCTTATGGCTACTAAAAGGTTATTTATTATTTTACAAGTATTGATGTGCGAGTGAATAGAGCAAAAGCCGTATTCTGATTGAAGACAATATTTGTAGCTCAAGATTGAATGGTGGGGTGGCCTTGGTGCTCTTTGAGCTCGATGGTTTTCTTGCAGATATTTCATTACCACATTAGGTAACATCATCAGTGCTAGAAGGAGGAGGGGTGTTGATATCTTTTAATGGACTAGTGCAGGGGTCAGCAACCCGCGGCTCTGGAGCCACATGTGGCTCTTTCATCCCTCTGCTGTGGCTCCCTGTCGCCAGTCGGTAAAAGGAAAAAGGGGGGGGGAATCGGGCTTCCAGTTGGCTCCAGAATTGAACAGGGGCTTAGGGGTTAGGGTCTTTGTGGCTCTTTGAGTGTTTAAGGTTGCCGACCCCTGTACTAGTGGCTCAATGCCTCAATGAGCAGAATTAACATCAAGGTTAGTAATAGACCAACAATCAAGAAATAAACAATAATCCAACCAAGGAATTACCAACTCAGAAAACAAGCTAACAGCAAATCATAGCCTAATCAAGGAACCACCAAGTAAAAAGAGAGCAAACCCCACTCCCTTCTAGCATTGATGATGTTACCTAGTGTAGTGTTGAAATATCTGCAAGGAAACAACCAAGCTCAGAAACCACCAAGGACCCTACACAAAAGCAGTATAAGGTATACTGCATAGTCCTCTTCTATGGACAGGACAGAAGTCCTGTTCTACTTGTAAGTCTTACTGAAGATATGTCCTCCTGATAAGTGAAGTCTTGCAGATGACTTCAGAAGCTTAACATGTCTGTATCGTAGGACTGGTATGGTTTCAAATAAGATTGCAGAATCCAATCTGGGTTGGTCACTGGACCAGAGGTTTAGTCTTCCGAGTTTCTGGAGTCAGGCTGGAGCCCATTCTCAAGGAACTTCTCTCTAGCAGATTGTGCTAGAACACTACTAGAGAGAAGTCCTGTGAAGATGGGCTCCAGCACAAGTCCAAAAGCTCAGAAGACTAAACCTCTGGTTCCGGTCACCGACCCAGATTGAATCCTGCAACATTATCCTGGGAAACATATATTCACCTTCATTTGTCAAATAAGGTTCTTTGTGCTCTCTGAGCTTGGTTGTTTTCTTGAAGGTGTTTCATTACCAAACTAGGCAACATCATCAGTTCTAGTAGGGAGTGGGGCTGGTTCTCATTTTATAAACCAGTCGCTTTCCCTGTCAGTGTTGGTGGGAGTGTTCTTGGTATCTGCAAGAAAACCAGCAAGTTCAGATAACACCAAGGAACCCCACAGTTCAATTCTGAGCTACAAATATTCTCTTCTATGGACTCAAGGAAAATCCAAAAGCAGTTGCATAACCTGTGAATCACCAGCAATGCACGGATTACTGGATAGACAATATAAGCTTGTATTTTATTTTCATACGTTTCATACACTTTCCACCACAAGCAAATGTCTTTTTTCATATTTACTCATTTGCTGAGGAAACCCCACTACAGTACTTTTGCATGTTGCAAAAGATTCTGGGGCTCCTTTTGTGGCACAGTTACTTCCCATCAAAGACTACTAAACCAGTTGGATTTCATGGTTCCCTGTATGAACACAGAGTGTGATAGGTATGGTACATTCTCTTGCAGCCATCTACTGCAGGGAAGGTAAATAATGATTTTCTGTTGGAAATCTATTTGCAATTTTCTTGGTTCTTTATTTTAAAATATTTATAACCTTTGTGCTGACTGCCAAAGTACTTAAGAACAAAAAGCATACAACGATCAAATCTGATAAAAACATTCATAAAGCAAGAGCAGCTGATAGAAGGAAATTCTGAATAGCCTGCAGCAATAAAATCTTAACCCTCTACTCCACAAAAAAACAAAAACAAAAACAAAAAACCAGTTACCAAGCAAGTCAGAAGAGCAAGAATCCAAAGAAAGACAGATAGGGGTGTTCTAATGACAAGGTAGCAACGACATGATTATGGATGTTCCATCTGCATGATCTTTGATGGTGGAAGGATTCAGGAGGATATTCCTTGGAAGGAAAGTTCCAAGTTTGGGTAAAATAAATTTTAGCTAGAAATAGCATTCCATTATTTTAACATGGATCAAATAAACAAATTATACTGTACATTCTTTCTCCCGATGATCTTTATATTCCTCAAAGGAAGTCTTTGTCAAGCCCCTTTTGCAATTCTAGTGTGGCAATTTTAGCAAATCTCATTTGTAAATTCAATGTAAAAATAAAATGCACATCACTCTTCTGATTTAATATTTGCATATCTTTTAAGTCATTAAATTATCATCTAGTTTCATTTGTAAATATATTATTTCATCTTCCTTGTTGTTACCTTTTCTGAATCTACCTGTAGGTCAATTTCAGTTTTATTCAAGGGGGGTTGTTTTTTTAATTTCTAGTTCTTCCAAAAATGTAAATAACTTGAAAACATCCTGCACTCATTCATTAAAAAAACTTCTTTAAAGTAGTGTTTAGTGCCCTCCGGTGTCCAACCTCTGTCTTATCAGTTATTTTGAAGTATGAACATATACATTTTCCCATGAGAAAGGATCCTTTCAATTCATTTCAAAGTCTTAAATCAAGTTCATTTGAGCTCTTAATCTGTTTAAAATTTTCTAAAGCCAAGACTACATCATTCCGGTGTTGTATATTCTAAAAAAAATCTTTTTGTTACAAATCTTTAAACTTGTAGTTATTTTTTTCCTCAAAGGATTAAAGAAAACTCACCTGGTGATTTCAATAAAACTTGCCAGTCTGAAGGTTCTCACTGTTTAAAAAAACAACTAAAAAAATTAAATGCAAAATGATTAAAAACTGTGTCTCAGTCAAACTTAGAGTCTGCATAGGCAACATTAGCAGCTCTGAGCACAATGGAATCCAATGACCCCTAGCCAGTTGCAAGCCAACAGCTCACGCACACAAAAAACAACTGTTTGGAATACATATAGGGGTAATCTTGCAATCTCTCTTTTGTCCAGAGAGATTTTGGCAGGCCAAATCCCACATTCAAGTGCCATTTTCAGCCACAATGTGTCCTTCTCTTCTAAGGGGCATCAATTCATCATGGTGGCTCATCGGAAGCTCTTGGTGGTTGCCCAGCTTTTAAGTTGGGTGGCTGGGGGAAAATAGTATATTCTTGAGAAGCAGCTTGGCTGTGAGCTATCTGGTGAAGTGGGAATATTTGGCAAATAAGATACTCTGTCATGAATTTGTTCATGTACTTTTTCATGTAGATGAACATCTACAATTTGCTGCCAAGACCATGAATGTCTTACAACACCATGTAATCTACACGACTCTCTTCCTCTTGGTGTATCCCAGCATGTTCCTCTTCTTACACCCATATAGGTCTCTGAAACTGTGGCACTACTTTCAGCCACAGTACGGGGGGAACTGACACAGCTTGAGGAGACTCTGTCTCAGAGGACTGAACTGGTGGCTGTGGTTCGGAACACACGCCGCCAGGCGGAGGCAGTAGCACAGACCTTGGATGGCATCCCCTTCTGGAAAGATGCCCGTGGAGGAGCCAGCATCCTAGCAGAACAAGTTGGCTATTTGGAAGACTACCGGTAAGATTCAAGCCTGTGGAGTGGCTATAATTTAATGAAAATAAATCTGATAACAGTTCAGGAACCAACTTAAGGAAAGAAATGTTGCAGAAACTAAGACTGGCCTCACTATGTGGCTGAGACAAGGAGCTGCTTCGGTGGGTAGTTGAAAGCAGAGACTGGGTGCTAAAAATCAAATAATTTAACAACCGGTTCGCCCAAGGTCAGGTTGGCTGTCGTGGGTGGTGTGGCCCAACCTGACCCTGGGTGAACTGGTTCTTAAATTACACACACACTCCGTGCTATCAAAGTGGATCCTGGGTACAGCACTGCGCTGCAATGGAGAAATGGGCAACTGAGCGGCCAGCACAAAGGAACGAGGAGCAGGGAGAAGAAGAATCCTTCTCCTTCCCTTGTGCCAGCTCCTCTGTCACCTGTTTCTCCATTGCAATGCAGTGCAGCACCCAGCATCCACTTTAATAGCGCTCGGGGTGTGTGTGTAATTTAACAACTGGTTCGCCTGAACTGGTGAGAACTGGCTGAATCCCACCATACATACATATACAGGAGGTAGAGGATTTGGTGAACTGGTGTAATAAAAACAGCCTTGTTTTAAATGTTGGAAAAACTAAACAGATAATTGCCTATCAATTTCAGAAAAGGCAGGCACAGCCACACATATTTGAGTATTAATGATTCAGCGGTGGAGGTGGCTAGCAGCATCAAGTTTCTGGGTGTGCAGCTAATGAGTAGGTTGGCTTGGTTGCTCAACAGCAAGGCACTGGTGAAACGGGCACAGCAGTACCTGCATTTTTTGCATTGCGTGAGAAAAGTACATCTTCCTCCCTCTGTCCTTACCACTTTCTA
This sequence comes from Naja naja, assembly GCA_009733165.1. Classification (NCBI taxonomy): domain Eukaryota; kingdom Metazoa; phylum Chordata; class Lepidosauria; order Squamata; family Elapidae; genus Naja; species Naja naja. The sequence continues at coordinate 124,898,986 of CM019155.1, forward strand.
TAGAGGGACAATCAAGAGCATCCTGTCATATTGCATTACAGTCTGGTTTGGAAGTGTTACTGCTTCAGACAGGATGGCGGTGCAGAGAGTGGTGAGGACGGCAGAAAAGATTATTGGCAGTTCACTCCTTTCTATCCAGGACATGGCATATTATAAGTGATGCTTGAGCAGGGTCTGCAGGATTGTCTGGGATGCTACACATCTTCTTCACAACTTGTTTTCCTTGTTACCTACTGGGAGGAGCTTCGTGGTATCCTAAGCAGAACATACAGATTCGGTCACAGTTTTGTTCCATGTGTAGTATCAACCTTGCGAACTCTCAAGTTTTCTATTTCTGATATATATTCAAGAGGGACAGTGGTTTTTATATACACACACACGTGTGTGTGTGTGTATATGTATGTATAATGCATCTATTTATATATATATATATATATATATATATATATATATATATATATATATATTTTTTTTAGATTTTCACGGGTAAAGGTATGTAGGTCTTGGTGTATTGGTCTTGTCGTGTAAGGTTGAGAATACCTTGGCAGCGTTTGGCCAATCTCATCGTCATCTTCAGGCTGGTGTCTTCAGCGTTCTCCTGGGAGAGCTGACTGAAATTCGTCAGCACAATACTCAACAGAGACAGATATCCTATATATATATATATATATCTATTTATATATATATACACACACAAACATACCGTGTTTCCCTGAAAATAAGACCTACCCCCAAAAATAAGACCTACCCTGAAAATAAGACCTACCCCGAAAATAAGACCTAGTGTGTTTTTGGGAGCCAAAAAAAATATAAGACAGTGTCTTATTTTCGGGGAAACACGGTACATGGATGCATTTAGCATGTGTACATGTATGTTACGTATGTGTACACTTTTGAAAGCAGGTAACAGAATTTCATTTTTAATGTGTGCCAGTGTGCCCACAGTAAAAAAATGACAATAACGGTTATCTATACATTTGTGTCCACAAAGCATCTGACTCTTTCTGGTTCAATAGAGAATCTTAGATCCCATCTAAGATGGTTGAAAATGAGGCAGCAAATGTTTGGGCATGAAAGATGCCACAATAGGGCAAAATAGATGAAAGATGGGCTCTTATAGCAGCCTTCCAAAATTAAAGGGCCTGCCACAAAGAAGAGGGGGACAACCTATTCTCGAAAGCTCTTAAAGGCAGGACAAGAAGCAATGGATGGAAAGTAAGCAAGGAGAGAGCCAGCCTAGAAATAAGGAGAAATTTCCTTACAGTTAGGACATTTCTTCAGTTTTACTTACTCTGTTGCTCTCTAACTCCCTCAGGTGGTTGGCCTACATCTTACTGCTGCTCTTGGACCTTATCATCTGTCTCCTCACCTTGCTAGGACTGGCAAAGCAGATCAAGTGGCTGGTAATCGTGTGAGTGCACCACCTGGTGGGCATACTTGGGCACAGAAATTGGGAACACAAAGCAAGAGCAAACTTATCAGAGCTGCCCTAGATCAAGGGAGATTTAGGTTGATCTTCTATCATCCATCCCAATTATGGCTGCAAAAGAATAAATCAAATTCTTTTAAAGATAGCCAATGCCTTGGGATTTTTAGTAGAGGAAATGCTTGCTATCAGATATAACCATAGGTATGAGGTATTATAAAGATATCCAGAGATGATGAATAATCAGTTCTAAAGAGTCACACTGATAAATTTAATTTTCTACAGACTGGAGAGAGATAATTTTGCAATATTCAATTTATTCACAGCTATGCTGCAAGGCATAAATGGAGGCAGAGGGATCCTCTCACAAGATAGCAGATTTGATAATAACAGGACTGTGCTAGTTATTGGAGTTTCTGGACATCTGGTAACAAATGGGCTACAGGACTTAGCAAGTCCTGGTTGAGCAACATGGGCCAGCAGCTGCAGGAATACTGAAAGAAAAGTTGTTTACCAATAATGAAAGATGCTTTCTGTGAAAACCCAAAATATCTGGATTACCATTTGAACCCTATTGGTATTGACAAAACTCAGCATCAGTCAATTGCAAAAGGCAGCTTTACTCGGAACAACTTACCACCTGCAAAAATGTCTTTAACACCATCCAACAAAATCTAATTATCCCAGGTCCTTGGGAAAGTAGCTAAAACTGCTAAATTCAGTCTAGACATCTATCTGAACATACAATCCACCATAATGATTTGTTAAATTTATATGCCATCCAATTCCAATGATTTTTCAGATTTTGTTACCTTGCAGATCAAAATACCTCATATACGCTGGGTTTGCACCAGATGTGTTTACTCGGACAATTATGCAAACCTTTCTGAGCCAATTAGGCTTCTGTGTTATTAAGTTAATTCAATTTAGTTAATCAAGGGTTACTTATGCTGTGCTACTGAGACCAAAAAAAACCCTTGGTTCAGGAGTATGTAATTTCCAACTTTGGTTTATAACTAGATTCCTCAATCTGATATCTACAGATATAAAGTCATTATTTCCTGTTCCCTTTTCCTTAATTTTTTTCTCATTGCAAGGCTATTTATAAAATAAAATAAAAAAGTACACAACGGCCATTCCTTCCTAGTGATTTGCAGCATCTTGTAGTATATAACCCCACCGGTTATAAAGCCTGCCCTCATTACTGTTATCTCAGCACAATGACAGTAGAAGAATGTTATAAATCACTGGTGAGGAAATGGATTTAGCTAGAGGGCCATTCTCTACTGCTGAGTTAAACTTTTATTTATGAGTCAGCAGAAACCCACACAGTATAAAACTTGCTGATCTCACAGCCCATCATACCTGCTTATAAAGCCACTGTGTTGTAGGTTGATGTATTCCTCAGAATTTGTTTTCCTCCCATCCGAAAATATCATCATCAGTGAAAAAACATCTATGGAGATTCTCCGTCATCCAGGTCATAATTGTTCCAAAGGTGCTTTTTCAAAAGGTAAATTGGACTTTGTTTTTCCCTGAAGACATTTTGCTTCTCATCCAAGAAGCTTCTTCAGTTCTGACTGAATGGTGGGGGGGTGGAAGGATTTCTATTCCTTGCAATCCTCTGGTCATTAGCACTCTTTCTGAGAGTCATTGAGGCCAATTGAAGGTTTATCTGTGCTCTCAGGGTCACCTCAATAGTTCAAATGGATATGGAAACTTTCCAAGAAGATTCCACACCTATTTGCACTATTCAGGTGGCCCTGAGGGCAGAGATAACACTTCAAGTGATCTCAATGACTCCCAGAAAGAGTGCTAACAACCAGATGATTGCAAGGAATATAAATCCCTCTTCTACCATTCAGTCAGAACTGAAGAAACTTCTTGGATGAGAAGCAAAACATCTTCAAGGAAAATAGTAAAGTCCAGTTGCCTTTTGAAAAATCACCTTTGGGACAAACAGTGGGGGGGAACCTCTCTTCCAATCATTTCCATTAAAATGGGATGTGGGACTTAGGAAGGAGGTGAGTTTTGACAGATGACTGGAATGGTGGTTTAGCTGTCTGTGAAAACTCATTCATGGTTCTGCATGTTTTGATAAGTGCATTCCAAAACAGACCCACGTGAACAGGGAGGGTGTGTGGCAAGCAAGAGAGCCTCACCTGTCCTCTCAATAGCTGTTAACCAAGCTCGTTTTCAAGCACCCAGACAGCTCCCAACCTTATTTAATACCCAAAGAGTGCTGTCCAACTGTGAGATGCTTAAAAACAACCTGGCTACATTAGCCTGAGTTCCCCAATCAAACCCAGTGTAAGTCATGCTTCCATTCAAAACCCAAGAAAGAAATCCCCCATGTTTCCATGTTTGTAGAGAAAAGGTACTTTTACTGAGTTAAAAGTGATAGCAATGAAAGAAAAGCAAGATCTGAGACAATAGGTGCAAAATTTACATATTGAAAGTTATGCCAAGTTCCCTCCCGCAAGGACCCAGACTGGACGTCCAATCTCCAGTGAGTATGGTGTCATGTGGGGTACATCTTCAAATGTTTTCACATACACACACCCATCTGGTATGCCAAGACGGTTGACCTTGGCTGGGCATAAACAAGTCCATGCAGTTGCACAGTGAACATGAGAGTATCCCCCCACACTTGGTCCACACAGAAATCATCTCTACTCTCCAGCAAACTTCCCCCCCATGCCAAACTTCCCCCCTCCGCGTTTCTATGGCAGCCGACAGCAAGCAAGTATCATGGAGGCTGACACCCAGGTTGATCGCATCTCCTACCAATCACCTGCCCACATTAACAGAATGGTTGGTGGAGCACTTCAGATTGTGCCCAGTTTAAAACTGCCTGGAACAACAATGTGACTTTGAGACAAGATCAGGATGGCTGCTTAGGTAAGGACTGGGGATAAGCCAAAGGGAACATCAGAGGGACATATAACAGGAGGAAAATTAAGCTGTTAAGGCATATTTGTCTCATGTGTAGATTTAAGTGGGAAAAGGTTTGGAATACAGGTAGTCCTGAGATTACTGCCACAACTGAGCACAAAAATTACGTTGCTGTGAGAAATTTATTAAATGGGTTTTGCCTCATTTTATGACTTTTCTTGCCACATTTGTTAGGTAAATCATTGCAGTTAATAACCCTGTTGTTAAGTTACTCTGGCTTCCCCATTGATTTCCTTGTCAAAAGGTCGCAAAAGGACCCCAGGACACTGCAACTGTCATAAATGTGAACCAGTTGTTCAGCATCTGACTGTAAAATGCATGACCACAGGGATGCTGCAACTATCATAAGTGTGAGAAACAGTCATGTCGCTTTTTCAGTGCTGTTGTAACTTCCAACAGTCACTAAATGAACCTTTGTAAGTCAAGAACTGAGCCTTGGTGGCTCAGGCTGTTAAATGCCTGCTCTTAAGATCCAGCTGTCTACAATTACTGTAGGCTCGAATCCCACCAGGCTCAAGGTTGACTCAGCCTTCCATCCTCTCGGGGTAGGTAAATGGAGGACCCAAGATTGTTGGGGGCAATTAGCTAACCTTGTAAAAATGCCGCTTAGTAATAAGCAGGCATGCACAATGGAATGAAGGCTATTGCTGAGCACACTGGGTTGTATCCCAAAAAATTGTAAGCCGCCTGAGTCTTTGGAGAAGGGCGGCATATAAATGTAATTAAAAAAAAAAGAACTACCTGTACACTGTTTGGCAATACTGATGTGGCCCTGTACCTAAGCAGTCTCTTCGATACTCGAACCCCCTCCTGCTGGCTTGTTGCTCTGCTGAGCATCACCTACAATCATTGTGATTGTTAACATTCCTTTGTGTCATCTTAGTCAGGCATCACTTGACAGAGAAAGGCCTTGTTCATCAGCTCAGTCACAGAAATTGTATTATGAAATTCACAGCCAATTGTGTAAAAGTTCTCCTTGGATCCAGAATTGTGCCTTTCAGTTCAAAAGCTGTTTTAAAATTCAGACGTAATCTTTATTGTGGTGTGACCTTCCCACAATTGGGCAACTGTGAGGCTCTTCCTCCTGGCTGTGTTAATGTACATTCCTTTAGTCCAGGTGTTGGCACCCGTGGCTCCAGAGCCGCATTTGGCACTTTGGGCCCTCTGCTATGGCTCCCTGTCGGGTGGTCCCACCACTGTATGACCCCACCACTCGCCCACCACCCCCAGTCACTCCTCACCTGGTCTGAGAAAGTAAGGGCAACAGCAGGGGATGGAGAAGTGTCCAGGCTTGATTCTCTGGTGCCTCAGTCTCGCTGGAGCTTCTTCCAGCCCTTGTTGGTGCTGGGCGTGCTTCGGTCGCTTGGGGAGACTCACAACCTGCTTTCTGACCCGGGACACTGGCCTAACATGGCCACGACTGACGCCAGCCTCACTAACATGAGGGCTGGCAGGGTGGGAATGGGAAAGGGGGATGGGTCCGCAGCACCCAGCCATGGCTTTAAAATTTGCATGGGGAGCTTTTTTGAAAGCCAGCAGCAGCACCACTCCGCTGGAGGAGAGCCTTGGTGGTGCAGGCTGTTAAACGCCTAGCACTTAGTTCCAGCTGTCTGCAATTAGTGCAGGCTCGAATCCCACCGGGCTCAAGGTTGACTCAGCCTTCCATCCTCTCGGGGTAGGTAAATGGAGGACCCAAGATTGTTGGGGGCAATAAGCTGACTTTGTAAAAATGCCGCTTAGTAATAAGCAGGCATATACAGTGGAATGAAGGCTATTGCTGAGCGCATTGGGCTGCACTCCAAAAAATTGTAAGACGCCCAGAGTCTCCGGAGAAGGGCGGCATATAAATATGAATAAAAATATGAAATATGAATATGAATAAAGAAGCTCAGAGAAAGCCAGAGCGCCCTCACCAAAGATGCTTGCCCGTCAACTGCTCTCTCTCTCTCTCTCTCTCTCTCTCCCTCCCTCCCTCCCTCCCTCTCTCTCTCTCTCTCTCTCTCTCTCTCTCTCTGAAGCTGGGTCAACACAGCTAGCTCTCCTTGGGTTCTTTGCTACTCTTTTTCTTTCTTCTTGGCAACTTTTTGGAAATTTGGACTGGCTGGGGAACTAGTGCGAGTTGCGGTGAAGGTTTCCTTTCGGGCGACCATCCTCCTCCTCTCCTTCCTTCTAGTCATGACCCCCTGGGTGGCTGGGTGGTGGCAGGGCTAACGCTTGAGGAGCAATGGCCAACACACAGCAAAGGCTGCATGCCAACATAGACACTACAGAGACAACAGAGAGAGGGGGGGGGAGAGAGGGGAAGATAGAGAGGGGAGAGATACAATAAGAGAGAGATACAAGAGAGAGAGGAGATACAGAGAGAGAGGGAGAGAAAGAGGGGGAAATAGAGAGGGGGAGAGATTCAAAGAAAGAGAGGAAGAGATATATTTGATCACAGAGAGAGATACAGAATAATAACAAACACACAGATATATTATCAGAGAGAGAAAGAGAAGAGGATAGAGAGGAGACAGAGAGGAAGGAAGGAAGAATATATAAACATTCATAGAGATCAACAAGAGACACAGAGAGCGGGAGGAAATGGGAGGGAGAATAGACAGAGGAGGAGAGGAGGAGATAGAGAGGAGGGGAGGGAGATACATCTAAGAGAGGGGGAGAGAGAGGGAGAGAGACAGAGAGAGAGGAAGAGAGAGGGGGAGAAGGGGAGAAAGAGATACAAAGAGAGAGGGAGAGAGAGGGAGAGATGTCAAAAGGGTTTTGTGCTTCCAGGTGTTTTTAACAACCGGTTCTCTGCCCTAATGACCAGCTGGGTAGCCGTAGCTAGAGGGTCATGTGACTGGGTGGGAGTAAGTGATGAAGTTGTCCACACCCACCCAGGTTTTCTGGCTCCCGGTGTTTTTTTTTCTGTGGGAAACGGGTCCAAATCGCTCTGAGTGTTTAAGGCTGCAGATCCCTACTTTAGTCCCTGAGTTTGCAGAAAATTTACTACCATACTGTTAGTCCTCAGCTTACACCAGTTTGTTTAGTGGCCGTTTGAAATTACAATGGCACTGAAAAAAATGACTTATGATCATCTTTCAACTTACAACCCTTGCAGGATCCCCATGTTCATGGGATCAAAATGGTGATGCTTGGCATCTGACTCATGACAGTTGCAATGTCCAGGGGTCATGTGATCCCCTTTTGCAACCTTCTGACAAGCAAGAACAATGGGGAAGCCTGATTCACTTAACAACTGTCTTACTAATGTAACAACTCCAACGATTTATTTAACCACTGTGGCAAGAAAGGTTGTAAAGGGAGGGGAAACTCAATGAGAGAAATTGTGGGCTCAATTGTGGTCGTAAGTAAAGGACCACCTGTAATTTTCTCTCTCCTGACAAAGGAATGCTAATCTGCATATGGCCTGCAAGTGTTCTTATCCTTAAAGCTTTATTCCAGGACAATATGAGGACAGCAATGTTTGTATGCCCTTAGCTTCATCTCTGCCCCTGTCCTGTGTCATCAACTGGTGGGAAAACCAGCAACAGCAATCACTCAAAGTGTGATGGGGAGACATGTGTGATGGTGGGTAAATACCCAAGATGGAGAAGTTCTGACAAGTTACTGGTATGGAAGTGCTTCATGTCAGGTGTCAGGATTCCGGCAGTTACCCCCCATTTAAATCATGAGTCTCAAGCCAAACTTCCAAAACTTAAAACAGGATTTATTGGGAGTTAAACTGTCTGGCACTGCCTGGGTGTAGCCGACTCTGAGGCACATAATTCATTGTCACCCTTAACCCTGGTTTTCCCCTACCCCCTGGGTGTATCGTAATTCATATTCTCCAATGGGACACATCCATAGCCAAGAGTCATCATTCGTGTTCTTCAGTTAGAATTTTCCAGAGGAAACTTCAGTCACCTAGTTACTATCTTTGAAAACATTTATGGAATGCAGTTTTGGTTTGTGCTGCACTGCTCCCCCCTTCCTTTCTGTTGGCAACTCTAAAAAGACCATAGAAATATTTTATGAGTTGACTTTAAGAACTTATCACTAGGACTATTTCTGAGCATGGGTCTATGGGTCTTTTAGTGACCAGCCGACCACATCCAAAATTAGCCAACCACATCCAAAAAATAGGGAGGAGGGTATGATGCAATGACTACTTCAGCTTCAACTGCAACAATATAAGAGCACACAACAGATACAAACTCAATGTAAACCACTCCAAACTTTATTGCAGAAAGTACGACTTCAGCAACAGAGTGGAATGCACTTCCTGACTCTGTTGTTACATCCTCAACTCCCACTCCTTTAACTTTAAACTATCTACTGTTGACCTCACCCCCCATTCCTAAGAGGTCTGTAGGGGAGTGCATAAGCGCACAATCGTGCCTACCATCCCTGTCCTATTGTCCCCATTTATTCGTACCTATTTCCTGTATTCATACTCATGTTTATTCTTATACCTATTATCTTGTAAGCAATTGACAAATCAAATAAATAAAATGAAATAAATAAGGAGGGCTGCATCAAGAAAGCTTCTTGAATTCAAGACATTTTAATAACACATTTATTGGACTTCTAGAAAGCCACTGAAGCAGTTGGCGTGAGCTTAAATGGACTCTGGGGGATGGTAGAGGACAGGAAGGCCTGGAGGAATGTTATCTATGGGGCCACAATGGATCGGACACGTCTTTGTGACTAACAACAACAAGACAGCCAGTATAAGAGCCTTGGTAGCTCAGGCTGTTAAATGCCTGCTCTTAAGATCCAGCTGCCTACAATTATTGTAGGCTCGAATCCCACCAGGCTCAAGGTTGACTCAGCCTTCCATCCTCTCGGGGTAGGTAAATTGAGGACCCAAGATTGTTGGGGGCAATAAGCTGACTTTGTAAAAATGCTGCTTAGTAATAAGCAGGCATATACAATGGAATGAAGGCTATTGCTGAGCACACTGGGTTGTATCCAATTGTAAGCCCTGAGTCTTCGGAGAAGGGCTGCATATAAATGTAATTAAATAAATAAATAAATAAATATCCTAATCCAGGATATTACTTACGATTGTTCACTTAGTGACTGTTTGAAGTTACAACAGACCTCCCAAAGGCTATTAACAACCCAAATTTTAAATTTTGGCAGCCAGGCCTACCCCCATAATCATGTGGGTACTTGTCTAAGGAGATTCTCAATCATCCAGGTCATAGTTGTCCCAAAAGTGCTTTTTTCAAAAGATAACTGAACTTCGTTATTCCTTGAAGACATTTTGCTTCTCATCCAAGAAGCTTCTTCAGTTCAGAAAAATAGCACCATTGGGGCACTTGGTAACCGGTCTATACTTAAAGCCCCATGGTCACATGACCACAATTTATGACATTTCCCACCCTAGAAACTGGCATTTATTTCCGGTTTCTGGCATAAAACACCCATTGGGGACAATGGGTTAACTTAACCACTGCTGCAAAAAAGATGGGAAAATTGGGCACAGTCACACGGTGACCTATTTAATGACTGGAATGATTTACATTTGTAATTCTGGGCTCAATTACATCATAAGCTAGTTTGACTTATATGAGTGTTAAACTCTTTCATATGGAGAATTCAGTGACTCTAATTAGCTTCCTACTTAGCATATTATGACTCATTTATTGCTTCATTGTAAAGGAAAATGAAGGAAAAAAGAGATCATGTACAGTGTTGTTGTGGACTGTAATAACACTCATTTAAAATAGGTCATTTAAAACACTCATTTAAAATTGTAATTTAAATTAATCCCTTTAGGGAACATTTCAGTATTATAAATGGTTTACCCCAGTGTTTCTCAACCTTGGCAATTTTAACATGTGTGGACTTCAACTCCCAGAATTCCCCAGCCAACACTGGTTTACACAGAAAGTATTTCAGTGTGGGAAAAGCCATAAAATATTTCATGATTTTGCTCTAACTATACATGTTGCAATGTGCCGCTGGCGCATCTCAGTGCCTTTATTTGAACCAAAATAGCTATAAAGAGCTTATCACTTTAATTAAATAAATATTTATATATTTGAATGATTTGTAATTCAAAACCATTTACAATACATCAAAAAAAAGCAAGCAATAATATGAACGTAATATAATATAGCACAAGTGTTTTAAAATATTTTGCATTTCATATGATTGTGTACACCACCCCAAAGCCTCTCTTTTAGGGAGATGGGTGGTTTAAGAAATATGAAATATAAATAAGTAAGTAACTAAGTCAAGGATTACTTTTATATACAGTGAATCCATACGATGCCTGCATGGAGCTTTGGAAAGTGTGTGTCAGATCTATCTGCTTAAAACAGATAGCCAATCTCTTCTGAAACCCACTCCAAAATGGGATTCAGCAGCTGCAATGAATAGGAGATTAAATAGATATAACTCTTGACTCATCATCATCTTCGTGAATGGGGCACCTTAGATTGTTCCCATAGCAAGACTTATACTGGGAAAAGATGGAAAGGACTAACTTTATCCTGAGACAGCTAAGAATAAATTTAGTTAGCCATTGGAGCAGACTGGGGATGAGATGAAGACTCTGTTATTAAGACAGCTTTTTTTTTCTTCAAAAAAAAAGGTGATTAGAAGGGTGCCTTGGTGCCATGGTTAGCAGGATATGAAAATAAACCATTTTTGCTCTCTATGAAGCTTTTGGAGATATGGAAATTACCAGACAGAACATAACCCCGCTCGCCGCCCCCCATCTTGATCTCCATGCTCATCTGAATGGCTTTTTTTTTTTGTGCTAACAGGATGACTGTCATGAGTTTCCTGGTCCTCATTCTGAGCTGGGGCTCCATGGGGCTGGAGACAGCAGCAGCTGTGGTGAGTGATGGGGCTGCGAGTAGGTAGGGTTGGAGAGTGATGTTGGTCAGAGCTAAAATGTCAATGAGCAGTATTTTGGGAGAGTGCCAGCAGAGAAGGGAGGCAATTAGAGTTAAACTAGGAATATTATCAAACTGTGTAGCAATCTACAACAAACCAAGAGAAATTCACTTCTGATATGGCCAGCATATTTAGGAGCTGATATATTCCAGGTTTCATAAATGAAAATAGTGGCATGTTTCATAAATGAAAATAGTGGCATATTTGTAACATCGCCATGATAATATCCAACTCCCTTTTTATGACTCTCTAATCCCTTAATTCGGGGTAGTGTCGGGGTGACTGGATGAAGCCGAGCATTTACTGGTCGGATGCCCTTCCTGATGCCACGTAGAGTTCACAGCAGACATCTTTTTTGCTTGGACATTTTGTTGAGAGTTCTACTATCAATAGATCTTCAGTCTATTGTGAATGGCTCACTAGCTAGGAATTATGGAAACTGAATTCACACACAACTGGAGACAGTATTAGGTTGAGGGGTAGGAAGCTATTCTACTGTTTTACACTACATTCATAAACTCTGCAAGAGGTTATCCTGTAACCATTTACAATCTGTAGTACAGATAACCTCAACTTAGGACCGATTGTTTGTCAACTGTTCAGAGTTATTATGACATCCTCAAAGTCTGCTTTACAGTCCACAAAACACTTCAGGTCACTATAAAATATCATACACTCACACAATCACACACAAGCACTCTCTTTTGTGGTTACGACTGCCTTTCAGGGACTTGTAACTGGGTTCACATTTACAACTGGTTGCAGTGGCCTGGGGTCACATGACCACAATTTGTGAGTGTTTTGCTGATTTCTGATTTAAAAAAAAAACACCCAGGAAAGTGGATTTGGACTTACCACCATGTGATTCTTAATGACCATTGTAAAAATTGTCATCAAATCAGGTCTGGTCATGTTGGAACTGACTTATGACTGCTGTGATTTATGACTGGAAGATATTTGGTAACCGGATAACATAATTGGAGTTCTAAGTCAAGGATTACCTGTCCAGTTAGTCCTTGACTTAGCACCATAGCAGGGCCAGAATTTCCACTGCTAAGCAAGACAGTTATTAAGTGAGTTGCACCCGATTTTATGACCTTTTTTGCCACTGTTATTAAGCGAATCACTGCAAGTAAGTGAATCATGCAGCCATTAAGGGAATCTGGCTTTCCCCACTGACTTCGCTTGTCAAAATCGAGCTGGGAAAGTAGCAAATGATGATCACGGGACCCCCTCGGAATACTGCAACCATCGTAAATAGATGTTGGTTGCCAAGCACCCAAATTTTGATCATGTGAATGAGGGAAAGCCTGCAACAGTCATAAGTTTGAGAACTGGCTGTAAGTCACTTTTTTCAATGCCAATAACTCTAGACGGTCACTAAAGAAATAGTTGTTTAGTTGAGGTCTACTTGTATGTGTTCTTTGAGTGTATCAAGAGAGAACAGTATCATGGTTCAGAATACTCTCGGGAACTACAGTATATAAAAAGAGCAGACAGCTTGTACAGAATAAAATATGTTACAGAATAAAGCATGCTACCATCTGTATGCAAGCATTTCCATCCATCAACAGAAACATTTTGTTTCTGTTCTCCCTTCTGGAAAGCCTATGAGGCTGAAATTGATGAACACCAAGACATATAATGGACATTTTACTTTCTATGGAGATTCTCAGTCAAACAGGTAATGGTTGTATCACAGATACTTTTTCAAAAGGCAACTGGACTTTGTTTTTCCTTGAATACATGTCACTTCTCTTCCAAGAACCTTCAGTCAGAAGCGAAACGTCTTCAAGGAGAAAGAAGTCCATTTGCCTTTTGAAAAAGCACCTTTGCAATGACATTTTACTTTCCTTTTTAAAATAAAGCATGCTTCGCTATGACAAACACACAAATAGAATCAGTAATTTAGCAAAGGTAGATAATAACAGCGGGGCTGTGGCTTACACTAGTGGTCCCCAAATTTTCCAGCTCAGCGGTGGTGGCAGGGTGTGGAGAGGGGATGACTTCATGCGTGCATACACCGTTTTCACAAATGCAGTTTCCATTTTTTATTTTTATTATATAAAATACAAAAAAAGAAAAGAAAATAGAAAATTAAGGGAAAGAAAGGGAACGGGAAAATGGGGTGTGACATACAAGGGGGGAAGAGAAAAAGAAAGAAAAGAGGTCATTGACTACCATCTCTTCCTAGCACAGTACGAAATAAATACACTCCAATTTCAACTTTTTGCTTTTACATATAACTAGCCATTTCTATAACACCAAATCTTTCTAATCAACAAAACCAAAATCAGAGTTTCATTTTTTTTCTCTTCACAAATGCAATTTTGTACCCATGCACATGCTTGCCCACCCCTTCTGGGGTCTGATTCTGAACGGGCTGCAGTGCAGCCCGGCACTGAACTTGTACCAGGGACTGGGGATCCCTGCTTTACAGTATATTTAGTTATTATGCAAATATGGAATAATTATACTCTCCTGCAGAGACAATGCCTCATATTCTCTGGATACACAAGGATAGGATCTCCAGTGAACTTCAGCAAAACTTGAGCTAGCCCTGGGGCAATTGTATAATTGCAAGGCATCACATTTTATTTATTTATAAGCATAGATCGTTATTACTAATGCTACCAGAAGTTGGATGAGGGGTGGAGGCAGAAATCCAGTACCCCACTCAGAAGAACCTGAAAATGAAGCAAAGCTATTACTGGATTTTGTAACAACTAAAGATCTAATCATCATCCAACAGAGTTCCTCCATAAATCCAGGTGTGCATAACTTGGGCCAGTTCAAAGACCTCTTCAGTCTTGGCACGGAATGTTTAAGGTTAGCAGGATAGGAATCTCATTTAGGAGGCAATTTCAAGAAAAGACATGGGGGCCAGGTTGCAAAAAAATGAAAGGGAAGATGCATGAGAGGGGAGGGGGGAGGAGGAGGAAGAGGTTGGCCCAATCCATCCTGGAGAAGATCTGGAGCAATGGATGGAAATTAATCAAGGAGAGAAGCAACCTAGAACCAAGGAGAACTATATTGACAGTTAGATTAATTAATCAGTGGAACAATTTGCCTCCAGAAGTTGTGAATGCTCCAACACTGAGGGCTTTTAAGAAGAGATTGGACAACCATTTGTCTGGAATGGTATAGGATCTCCTACTTGAGTAGGGGGCTGGACTAGAAGACCTCCAAGGTCCCTTTCAACCCTGTTGTTTTGTTATTCTGGATTCCAAAGGTATCAAGTGTCATGAAATTCCTGACGCTTTCTTTGCACCTCTAACGCAAAGGCGCTGACTGTAAGAAAAATAAAAATGTAGTTGTGTTTCTTGCCACTGCACGTAGAGGAACTGGCACGGTTTCTGCCCACCAGGCGACTTTCTGAAATCAGAGGGACAGCAGCCAACCCAACTGGTTGGTGGTCTTGCCTGAGAAACTGTTTTCTGTTCTCTGGAGCACAAGAATTTAATTGCTGGCATTTTCAGCCATGGGAGTGGTGGCATTTGGAAGTGGGTGGGGGGAGGAACGGTGGTGGTAGTGGTGAAGGGATTTTCTCACCCTCTTCATGTATATATTTACACATACAACACACATATGGGCACACCCATGCCTACACTCTCTCCTTGCTGATGTTTTAATTAGTAGGCGTTATTCAGGGTCCCTGGAGAAAATAAGAGAAAGCTCTGCATTTTCCATCTGTCTCATTAACCCCTCTTAATTCTGTTCTTCTGAGATTGAGTGCTTTAAGTGCTTCTCTCAACGGTATGCAAGCCCCCCCTCTGAGTTGTACCCCTGCCAAACTGCACTTCTGCTCCATTAAGCCAGCTTAGCCCCCACCCCCAATGCTATTCCAAATCCAAAATCTTACACCTGTAATCAATCTCTCCCTCTCCCTACCCCCACACTCAGCTTAGGCCTACCTCCCATTAAGATGAAGTAACTCCCCCACAGATGTGGAAGTACTCTTGTTCTCATTTGTCTTCTCCAACCTGGTGCCCACCAGCCCTGTTTATGAACCTCCCATAATTTCAATGCATTTTCAAACAGCCTGAGTTGAAGCAGGGTGATTTTGGAGCTAAATATTTGCATTGAGAGAAGGCATTTGTTATAATAAATATTTTGAGTGGTAGAACAATAGGAGTTCTAATATTATGATCTCCTTCAAATGGGCAAAGTTACTTCCCCAATAAGTAAAACAGGAACAAGAGTTCCTAGATACCCCAAGTTGATCCAAATTTTAGCATACTTCATTTCTTTGTCTCCCCAGCAGATGTTGTCAATGAATTTTGGCTGCCTCATCTTTGTGGATTCTGGGAACTGAGCCTGCAAACTCAATAGTGAAAATTGTAGGCTCCCTGCACATTGCTGGTTGACCATCTTGTCTTTAAAGAAGGCATGATTGTGCCTCTGTTGATGTATTCATTCGAGCCATTTTGACCATACTCTTCGACTAAAGACAACCAACAACCTTACAGTCTAAAAACAGATGGCAGGAAAGGAAAAAGAGAAGAGGAAATCAAGTCAACTGAAGATTTTTTTTATTAGAGACTCATACAGCTCAGCTAGTTAAAGGAAATCCTGATTCCCCTCTCTCCCAATTAAAGGAAAGACAAGCAGAGGGAGTTTGGTTGTTTTCTTGCAGATGTTTCATTGCTCAACTAGGTAGTATCATCACAGCATTAGTTGCATAATGAAACATCTGCAAGAAAACAACCAAGCTCAGAGAGTATTAAGGATCACACAGTTCCACTCCTGATCTACAAATATTCTCTTTTATCAATAGCAGTTCTTTATTGGTTACCTGGCAGCAGATAACCCTTCCCTACTGCAAATCAATCTGAGTGATTTGCTATGCTTTTTCCATTTTTTCTTTTTTTTTAAACAAAGCAGCAAATTGAGTGGAGGACCTTTGGAAGAAAGGGAGAGCATAGAAAATCCATGTAAATCTTTCTTTCAGTTGTACTTAACTATCATGGTTCCCCATTTCTTTGTAAGGATGGCAAAAATTCAGGAATCTTCAACTCAAACCATGTGTTTAGTTCGCACATTCCAGTTAAATATCCTTGTCTGTTTTTTCAGCGTCATCCCCATTCCTCCAATTCATCAACTGTTTCTTTTTTTAATGGACCTACATATCTCTTTTTTTTATCATCAGATTGTCAGAACAGCCTAGAATATTAAATGTATTTTCACTTTCTTTTATTTTCTAATGTTGTGTTTGCCAACACATTTACAGATGACTGCCCTAACCCCAGTTTACCCCATTAGCTCAATTTTCTGAGTTTGCATAAGACACTGACCCATTAATCAAGCACACTGCTTTGCACAACACCCCGGGAGGCTTAAATATGGTGAATAGTAAGTCATGTTTTTGCAAATGCAGCTAATATGACTCCTTTTTTACTTCTCCCAGCAAGGAGGATGGCTCTTCCAGACTCTGTGGCTTTTCTTACTTTTTACAATTCATTTCTCCTCATTGTTTGTACTCTTACTGTTAAGTTTGCATGAAGAGTCAGACGCGAAGAGCTTCAGTGAAGAGTTTATTAGTGACTACAGCTCGAATGGACCCATCTTGGCTGGGCTACGGCTGCTACTTATAGCCCTCCCCACTAGGTTCAGTCCATACCAAACCCCAACCTATCTAATGTATTCTTTTAAATAGGTGGGGCTCTTACGTGTACGTTGAGACCTTCGTGGTTCAGAAGTTTTAACATTCTCACCCAGTGAGAGAGGAAATGTGTCTGCTGACATTTCCCTACTGGGACTTCCTGTGAAAGAAGACCCTGTTTGATTGTTAGAATCTGGTCTCTCCTCCCAACCCATCTCCAGCCCAATGTCAGCACCCAAGTCAGGTAGTGATGTACAATCTTCCACTTCTAAGGATGGATTTTGGCATTGTGACAGGTTTTAGAATGGTTCCTGTCCTAATGGCTCATTACACATGAGATGGATTCTTGCTTGCTGATTATCCTCCTGCTCCTCCCCTTCCTCCCTAGAATTGACATCAGGTGAGGGAACTAGAGAGGAACAAGTGCAATGTTCCTGAGAAAACCTGGATCTAAGTTGATCAATGTGCCTGCTCCAGAGGAGTCCATCCTCTGTTTGCACCCTGTAAGAACGAGGGCCTGTGATTTGAGTTATCTCAGCAGGAATCCACAAAGGTTCACCCATAAGGTTCTTAGCATAAACAGAATCACCCACACTGAATGTGCGAACTTTGGAAGTGGAATCTAGTGGTGCGTTGGGTGCGTAAGTGGGATGAAGGCGGTCAAGGGAAGACCTAAGTTTCCTACCCATCAACAACTCTGCTGGGGATAAGTTATTAGATGGGTTAGGAGTGATGTGCTGAACACTAAGAAGTTTTCAACTTTCTCAGTGATGTCCCCAGGACCCAGTTGCTGAAGCTTCTCCTTGGTAAAACATACCATGCGTTCAGCCCGGCCGTTAGCCGAAGGGTGCCCAGGGGCAGTAAGGGTATGTCTGATACCCTGTTGTGCTAAATAGGATTCAAAGAGGTTGGATGTAAATTGAGGGCCATTGTCAGAGACAAGAACATCAGGTAACCCGTGGGTTACAAAAGTTTTTTGAGCTGCTTGATGACAGCATCAGTTGTGGTGGATGCCATAGGGATTACCTCTAGCCATTTGGAATATGTATCTACTATAATAAGAAAGGTGTGCCCTCTGGTAGGGCCTGCAAAATCAATGTGAATCCTAGACCATGGGCCCCTAGGACATTCCCATTCCTGTTTGGGGGCGAGAGGTGGGCAGGCCTGATTACCTGACAGTTGGGACAAGATGCAACCCAGTTTTCAACCATTTTGTCAATACCTGGCCACCATACATAACTCCTGGTCAATCCCTTCATCCTTATAATACCAGGATGACCCTCATGTAATATTTCCAAAACCTCTTTTTGTAGTTTTGCAGGAATAACCACCCTGTTACCCCACAAAATACATCCTCTTAATACAGATAATTCAGTTTTCCTGGACTTAAAAGGTTGGGCCAAGTGAGGTAGATCTTGAAGAGGCCAACCTTTCTTAATCCAGCCTATAACAGGAGCCAATCAAGTGTCTTTGGCAGTCTCTCTGGCAATTTCAGCAGCATGCACTGCAAGCTTGGCAACCATTTCTAGGAAAAAGGTGTGTGTTTCAGGTTCAAAGTCCTCCTTGTGGCAAGGAAGTGGGCAATGACTCAGTGCATCAGCATGTCCAATGTCCTTGCCAGGCTTGTGGATATGTTTGTAAGAATAAGCAGCAAGAAATTCAGTCCACCTCAGCATTCTTGATGACAGGATAGTAGGTGTAGGTTTATCTCCTGCCACATTGCCTAACAAAGGTTTGTGATCTGTAACAATGGTAAATGTTCTCCCATACAAATATTCATGAAATTTATTGACGGCTGCAACAATTGCCAATGCTTCCTTGTCCAATTGGCTGTAATTCCTCTCTGCTTTGGTCAAAGTGTGAGAGTAAAATGCAATAGAGGCTTCCCTTCCACTGGGAAGCCTGTGGCTCAACCCCCCCCCCACTCCAAAAGGGGATGCATCACAGGTCAGTATAACAGGTAAATTCTCAGAGAATTGTATCAATACAGCATCAGATGTGATTAGTCTCTTAATACTGTTAAATGTTGATTGTTCCTTCCTCCCCCAGACCCAAACAGACTTTTTGTCAAGTAATCTGTGCAATCGTTCTGCGATGGTTGCCTTCTGAGGTAGGAACATGTGATAAAAGTTAATGAGTCCAAGGAAGGCTTGCAAATCTGTATTGCATTTAGGTCTAGGGGCTTCTTTGATTGCTTGAACCTTGGCATCGGTAGGGTGGATGCCATGCTTGTCAATCATATAGCCCAAGAACTCAACCTTGTCAAATATAGAGTGCATTTTTCTTCCTTGACTTTTAACCCCGCTTTCTTGAATCTGGTAAGGACTTCTCTGAGTTTCTCTTGTAATTGAGTGTCATTTTCAGCAGAGATTAACACATCATCAAAGTAAGGCAGTCCTTGGAGCATCCTTTCCATAAGGCTTTGGAAGATGCCTGGTGCCACGCTTACTCCAAACTGTAACCTTTTACATTTGAAGGCACCTCTATGAGTCACAATGGTTTGGGCCTCTGCAGTGGCATCATGAACTGTTAGTTGTTGATATGCCTGGGCCAGATCCAATTTGGCAAAGACTGTACCCCTGCCAAGTGAATGTAATAGATGATGCACCACTGGAACTGGGTATGCGCTGCTGCAGCATGGTTCAGTGTCCCCTTATAGTCCCCCCCATGATTCTTACTGACCCATCAGTCTTGACAGGTGTGAGTATGGGTGTCTCCCATCTAGAGTGGTCAGTGGGCTCTAAAACTCCTTGAGCTATTAGTTTATCTAATTGTGCATCAATTTTTCCTTTAAGGCAAATGGGACCCTTCTGGGCTTTAAACGAATTGGGGCACCTTGGGATCTAGGTTGAAAGTGATAGGGGTCCCCATATACTTGCCCAATCCTTCGCTGAAGACCTCTGGACGCAGACTTCAAGGCCTCCTCCCATTCAGAGTTGCTCACGTGATTGATGCCAGTCACCTCGATGCTAGTGGATTGAACCACTCAAGTCCCAGCAAGCTTGGGCGGTCCTTGTCCACGATGGTCAGGGGCAAACGTTTGGTGTGGCCTTTGAACTTCACGTTGAATTCTCTTGTTCCAACTACTGGAATCTTGTTCCCTTGGTAGTCTTTAAGAGTCAGTGCTTGCTTCTGGAAATGTTTCTTCTGAATGTTGGGAAGTAGCCTGTGAATAGTGTCCCATGACACCATAGATAAATAGGAGCCTGAGTCCACTTCCATTTGGCAAGGCCTTCCTTCAATGAGTACCTTCACATGTACTTTTCTGCTTCTTAAGGTTGAAGAATGACCAATGGTGACTGTTTGATGAGTTTCATTCTTCCCCTTTGCTTCTGAGTTGCGCCCCATTTCCTCAATGAAGTTGTTGGGCTTGAAATCTTTGTCAGGAAACTTTCTTCTGTGTGGTGGAGTTCTGGATGATTTGCAGACTCTTGCTAAGTGACCTCTTTTTCACAATGAAGGCAGATGGTATCAAGAAACTTGCATTCAGCTGGGGTGCCCCCCCACAACCTCTGCAATAAAAGTCTTGCCTTTTCTTCCCAGGTCTTTCTTTTTCTTTTCCATTCTGAGTCTATAAATTCCTTCCTCCACCTCACTGCAGTCGGATTCAGAATCTATTTGCTCACAATGAGTTGTTGTGGACTTTTCCACATCAGAATGGTTTGAGGCCTTGTTAATTTTCTTCATGGCTGCCGCTGAGGACTTAGTGGCTTCTGCTGAGGAGGCCTCTTCTATGGCTTCCTTCAACGTGATCTTAGGTTTTGATAACAATTTGCTCTGAAGCACCTTGTCTTTGAGGCCTAGAACAAATTGATCGCGCATGGCCTCCTCCAAGTTGTTAAACTCGCATGCACCCCCAATGTCTCTTAAACTTGCCACGAAGTCGTTAACGTTTTTGCTTTCCCCTTGATCCTGATGGTAAAACTCGTGTCTCTTAATGAGGCACAATACTTGTGGGGCGTAATGGGCGCTTAAAAGCTTTTCTAAATCAGGCCATTCCATTACCTTCATGCCTGCAACTCCCGCCAATGCCTTTGCCATCTTGAAGACTGCCGGACCGCAGTGCGTAAGAAAGACCGCCCTCTTCCGCTTCTCGGAGATGTCAGCGAGGTCGTTTCCTTCCAAATACATTTGGAAGCGATCTGCATCTGATTCCCAGTCTTCTGCCAGATCGAACGGGCTGGGGGTGTTCAGCGCAGCCATCTCGCTCTTCTGCTTGTCTTCTGCATCGTCTTCTCTTCAGGGGAATCAGACCCTCGCCAGTGTTAGTTTGCATGAAGAGTCAGGCGAAGAGCTTCAGTGAAGAGTTTATTAGTGACTACAGCTCGAATGGACCCGTCTTGGCTGGGCTACGGCTGCTACTTATAGCCAGCAGCCGCAGTTACCAGCCAATCAGAGTGCAGGGTTTTCCCACACTTTTCAAACCAATCATATTTGACATTTTACAAGAACAATTCAAACTAAACCAATAACATTCAAACCTACATACATAACACTTACGATGACCAAGTCCAACTTCTACCCCTTTGGCTCCAGCACTTTTTTTCCAACTTAATTATAGCAAAGTGTAGGGTCCAAAGACCACTGATCGTAAGTGTCCCTTTCTGACAGCTGCCAAGCTCCATCCACACCACCCAAGCGCTAGGACTCTTTTCCATGTTCTAGCAAATCAAAATCAAGCCATTTTGTTTTGTTTTGATGCGTTCTATCTGCGTTCTTGATAGATATTTTATCAGGATGTTTTCCTCTGAAGATGGAGGCTACTGCAGGCTACTTCTGCTGACTGCCAGCTGCCAGCAGTTCTCACTGGCTCAAGGTTGACTCAGCCTTCCCTCCTTCCAAGTTCGGTGAAATGAGGACCTGGATTGTTAGGGGCACTAGGCTGACTCTGTAAACCGCTTAGAGAGCGCTGCGAAGCACTGTGAAGCAGTATATAAATGTTATTGCTATGTAGCAAGCTTTATTTCTATAGATATTATAGATAATTCTCCAAATTCTTTGCCAGTAGACTTGTGATCTAATCTGATGAGACTTAAGACCCAAAAGCTGTAGAAGGCTCCAGAATGTCCATGTGATGACCCAGGGTGGGATACAAAATAAACACAGTCCCAAAAAACAGGTGAAGCCCCATTTATTCCTTCACTTTGCTTCTAAGCTCCAAATATCCTTGACTGGAGACAAAAAACTCCCACACGAGCAGTTACCAGAAGGAGGAAAATGCTGTTTAAATTATAAAGAGTAAAAAACAACACAAACCAGGCAAGATAAGGGCTGGAGATAACAGAACACACACTGGGAAGGATGCCAAACTCAGAGAGGAACCATAAATTAGAGATATTTCCACGCTTTGTTTCCAGCACTTGCCCATACGCATGTCTGTCCTCTTATTCAGTTGTCACAGCTGCAGCCCATGAAGAGGATCAAAGCCCTCTCCTCCCAAGTAGACCACATCTCTCCCTTATCCTCTCCTCCTTGCGTGCCCTAGGATGGAGAGGGGATGGGCCTGGGTCCTCCTCTGACTGCCCAGCCAGCCTCTGCCCTTCCCCAGCCTCCTCCACAACCTCTGGAGCCACACTTCCACTCCCTGTCGGCTGTTCCTTCTCTCCCTCAGAGTCAGTCTCCACCAGGGGCATGGCAATCCACTCTTACTATAATACATATAGCCCTTGACTTACAATCATTCATTTAATGAAAAGGGCCTTGGTGATGCAGGCTGCTAAATGCCTAGCTCTTAAGTTCCAGCTGCCTGCAATTATTGTAGGCTCAAATCCCACCAGGCTCAAGGTTGCCTCAGCCTTCCATCCTCTCGGGGTAGGTAAATTGAGGACCCAAGATTGTTGGGGGCAATAAGCTGACTTTGTAAAAATGCCGCTTAGTAATAAGCAGGCATATACAATGGAATGAAGGCTATTGCTAAGCGCATTGGGTTGTATCCCAAAAATTGTAAGCCGCCCTGAGTCTTCGGAGAAGGGCGGCATATAAATGTAATTTTTTAAAAAAAATGTCCATTTGACATTATCACAGCACTGAAAAAAAGTGATTTATGACTGTTTTTCACATTTATGACCATTGCAGCATCTCCATGGTCATGTAATCAAAAATTGTACGCTTGGCATGTATTTATGACAACTGCAGTATCCCAGGGTCATGTGATCATTTTTTGTAACCTTCTGATGAGCAAAGTCAAAGGGGAAGCCAGATTCACTTAATAACCATGTTACTGAGCTGTGATTGTGCAGTGGTTAGAATGGGGTATTGCAGGCTAATTCTGCCAACTTCCAGGAGTTCAATCCTGACCGACTCAAGGTTGACTCAGCCTTCCATGCTTCTGAGGTCAGTAAAATGGGGACCCAGGTTGTTGGGCTAATACTGTGATTCTGTAAACTGTGCTTAGAGAAGGCTGTGAAGCACCGTGAAGCAGTATATAAGTCTGAACGCTATTGCTATTGCTAACCATCACAGCAATTTACTTAACAACTGTGGCAAGAAAGGTTGTAAAATGGGGCAAAACTCACTTAACAACTGCCTTGCTTAGCAATGGAAATTTGGGGCTCAGTTGTGGTTGTAAGTCAAGGAGTAGTGTTGTTCCCAAAACAGGTCCTAGCCTGGCACCAAAGCCCATAAAGACCACCAGACACGAGGAATGGCGTTTTCAGCTTCTTTTACTGGAGTCCTTAAGCAAAAGCACTTAAGCACTTTATTGGAGTCCTTTAGCAGTTAAAGGAGCCAAGATCTTTGAACAATGCACAAATACAAATTTTATATAGCTATGATTAAGGAAGTTAATACCCTAAGAATCAATCATTGGTTCCTTGACACATGTTTCTTTTGGTTGGTTTCTTCTGCTTCACTTCCTTCTTCACACATTGCATGCTTATGCTAAGAAGGTTTCTTACCAAAAGAGTTGTGTATCTCTACTATGGGTAGTCCTTGACTTACAACAGTTCACTTAGTGATCATTCAAAGTTACAACGCCACTGAAAAAAGTGACCTGTGACCATTTTTCAGACTTATGACTATTGCAGCATTCCCATGGTCACATGATTTACATTCAGATGCTTAACCACTGACTCACGTTTATGATAGTTGCCTTGTCTCGGGGTCATGTGATCACCTTTTGCGACCTTCTGACAAGCAAATGGAAAAGCCAGATTCACCCAACAACCGGGTTATTTAGCAACTGCAGTGATTCACTTAACAAATGTGGCAAGGAAAGTCATAAAATGAGGCAAAACTCACATAACAAATTTCTTAGTTAGCAGCATAAACTTTGGACTCAATTGTGGTCATAAGTTGAGGACTATGTGCAATATAATAAGCTAGAGGTTACCAAAGTTTAAATATCTACGTGCCTCCTTCTAGTGTGTCCTTCTAACTTGTAACGTTCTTGTTGCTAGGCAGTAGTGTCACACCATTTGTTACTTTCATCACAGCTGCAACTTTCTATGTCAGCAATTCCTTTATCAAACTTTCCTAATTCCAACCTGAGTCCTTCACTACCTGTATTTTTCTGCCTTCCCATGTAGCTATCGGTCTTTTAGCAATCTCCTTTTGAATCTTCCGGTTCACCCGTGCCTTAAAAGTAGAAGTTCTCCCACAGTTTTACTTAGACGTCTCTGATATTGATCAAATTGAGTCTGACCCACTATTGTTCTCCAGCTGCCACCTTCTCCAGTCCACCTTCATCAATATTTATGGATATTGACAGCAACCAAATGCACTGCAATTTAAAAAAAAAAACTTCTGTTTCTGCCCCCTCTAGGGACTGAGTGATTTCTGCTTTGAGCCGGATGGCTATGTGATGAACACAACCCAAGCCAGGACTGGACTTAGTCCAGGTAGGATGAGATCTGTTGCTCCTTAAGGAATAAAGATGTTGGATTTGCATTCAGGGAATAATACAATTCCCAGGCTGCGGAGCTGCACTGTAGCACAATACCTTCCTAACAAGAATGCAGTGTGCAAACTTTAGTAACCATTGTGTTTTAGCTCCAGAGAAATTAACCCCCCCTTTCCCCATTGGCAAGATTTTAAATTTTAAAAAACTAATTTTAAATTAAAATTCCATTTACCTGTTAGCTGGACTATAGGTCCTTGGCAAATCTGTGCTGAGTTTGTTTAAGCAATTCAAATCTCAAAATCTTTCAAAAGAGAACAAACATCCTGTCCCTAAAATTCTGCTTCTTGGTAAATTCTGAAAGCAGTTACATATGTTTTGTATACTTATTTTGTACTGCTTTTCAAAGAAGAGAAACACTGGTTTGGGGATTTTATATATAAGAACTGTTACTTTAAGACAGGGGAAAAACAATACTAAGCCGCTGTCTATTCTGGAATGGGGTACAATTTTTCTTTGCCATAATTATAGGAGGGAAAAGGTTAATTCCGGTGTTTTGATAATTTCTGAATCCAGCCTACTCATGAGATCTTTGTTGGGGAAAATAGAAGGTAGATTAAGAGATGGTGAGAGCTGGGAGTTTAGTTCCGAGCAGACACGATACATATATTATGCTAATAATATATACCCCTGCATATATTACATATATTATGCTAATAATATATGCTCCAGCTGCCCCTGGAGCTCCGGGTGGCCCCTGACCTCCGATCTTTCTGCCGTGGCCTAAAAACATGGCTGTTCCAACTTGCCTACCCAGACTGATGGAGGAGGGGGGGGTTTAGTTGCAGTTTTAAATTTAAATGGTTTATGAGATTTTTGGTGTAATAGTTTTCAAATATTTGTATAGTTTTGTTTTTAGTATTGTAAGCCGCCCTGAGTCCTCAGGGAGATAGGGCAGCATATAAATCTCATAAATAAAATAAATAAATAATCTATTATTTCTTTTCTGCCATATCTGCAATTCGATTTTTTTTTAATCAAACAAAGCATCTTTGGGGGCTTTTTAGGAGGAAGTAAAAGTCTGATATGTGTGTGTGTGTGTGTGTGTGTGTGTGTGTGTGTGTGTATCTCCTTGTATACTCAAAAGAGGCAGCTATTTCATTAAAAAAAAAGGCAGCTGTTTTCGAATTTCCTAGCTTCAAAAGGTGACTCAAAACAGAGCAGCTTTAATGAAAAGAGTAATTTTCCAAGTTTAACAGTCAATGGGCCAGTCACTCTCTCTCAGCCCATCTAACCTCATGGGGTTGTTGTTGTGGGGGAAATAGGAGGAAGAAGAAGTATTAAATATGTTTGCTGCCTTGAGTTTGTTTATAAAAATAAAAACAGATATGAATGAATGAACCTCACCACCTTGGCTATTAAAAATAAACCATCACATTTAAATGATGCACATCTAATGTCCTAGAGCAAGGTGACTTGTTCTGCCTGCTGAAATATTGGCCTGTCATGAAGGTATCAAACAGCTAGAGCAGAGGTTTCCAGTCTTTCCATGTTGGCTGGGGAATTCTGGGGATTGAAATCCAGAAGTCTTAAATTTGCCAAAGTTGGATACCCTTGAACTTAGAATCTCTTTTAGGGGGCAGGGGTAGAAATCCATAAATTTGCATCAGGGTTGCAATTTCCAGAATGCTCAACCCACACATGGCTAAGGGAAAAGGTTTAATTCCAATTCTTCTCAACAGTTCCCAGGATGTAGCTATTTAATACCTTTATTTTGGTGACTGGTCTCTGTTTTTCTTGCTGCTTGAGTGTGTGCGCGCACATGTGTGCGCATATTTGTTTCTCTACCTCATCTGAACATGTACAGATGTTAGATAAACAAACTCAAGAGATCTAAGAAGGTGTTTAAAAGGCCTAATGTCTAGAGGGACCCAGTATCTTGATGCCCTTTTTTCTTTTCCTTTAACCCTGTAGAAATCCTACAATACTATTTAACCTGCAGCCAAGATATTTTCAACCCTTTTCAGCAGGTAAGCATTCCTTCTTTTCCATTCAAATAAAATGTGACTTGTGTGGATGTTGCAGAAGTTTTAGGAAGGTGTATTGAATTCTCAGATTAAATCCAAAACTAAATCCAAGCACCTATATTCCTCTAAAGCAGCATGCTGGTTAGGGAATTCTGGGAATTGAAGTCCACATATCTTAAAAATTGCTTGCCCATATATTTTCAAGTGTATTTCATAATTTTGGGATGTTTCTAAAAATTTATGCTATAGATGAAATCTGGTTATTCTCAGTATATGAATCCTTTATCCATGTTATATACCTCACCCTCAACCCTTGGCATGTTGTAAAATTGCACAATAGTCATATCTGTAAATCATTTTGATGGCTAGCTCAGCTCTCCTCTAACAGCAGACAAAAAAAATTAATGTTAAACTTTTGCTTTTATTATTTTCATTTGCTGATTTGCAAATGGCTTTGTGTTTGAAATCCCCTGGTTTCATGCAAAACACAATAGTATTTAAACTTACTTTTGGAGGGAGGAGTATCCCAATTTGGGGTTCCTTCTATTGTGGGTTTGTAAGTTGGCTAACCTCAAATGTAGGTAATCCTTGACTTACGACCATTTGTTTTCTGACCATTCAAAATTACAAAAATGACTTACGAACAGTCCTGGCACTTTCTAATGTCACCACATCTCCGCAGTCGTGTGATTGTGATCTAGGTGCTTGGCAGTGGCTCATATTTATGATAGCTGCAGCGTTCCAGGGCCACATGGTGTCCATTTAAGAGCTTCACAGCCAGCTTCTGACAAGCAAACTCAGAATCACAAAACACAATCATGTGGTGTCTTGTTTAATGATTGGGGTGATTTACTTTACAGCCATGGCCAAAAAAAATTTGTTTTTTGTAAAATCGACTGCCTGGCTCACCAGATGCCTAGCTAATGGCTGCACCGCCTAACAATGAATTTTCTGGTTGCAATTGTGATTGTAAGTCAAGGACTACGCGCACTGTGTGTTTTTCTCTCATTCCTTTCTTGCCAACTCTACTATAGAGACTCACGGTGTGTCAGAGGGCGCTATCCAACATACATTCTCAGCTGTACGGATTGGAGAGGGAAGCCATCCCCCACTTCCCAGCAGCCGAGGTCAGTGGGGAATGCTCAGAGAGAAAGGGGTGTGGAATTGCACGATTCTTTTGGAGAGGGAAAAGTTATGGGAGGCTAGCTAGAGGGGAAGGGAAGGCTGCAAATTAGGGCAACTGTGTCCTCATTCACACTGTTTGTTCATTGCAGAAGAGCATTGTATCCATCCAGAGTACCTTGAACATCACAGAAAGTAATTTCCATCATCTTGTAGCTCTCCTCAACTGCCGGGGACTTCATAAGGTACCCCCGTTATTCTTATTTGTCATTTAATTGCTCCAGACATTCTGCATAACCTTTCTTAATATTTCTGGATACATTTTAAGATCTTGACTTTTGGGCCTATTTCCTTATGATTCGATGGGCATGCATGCATAGTAACGGTATCATCATCTGCAGAAAGGGGTGTCAAACTCGATTTCATTGAGGGCCGCATCAGGGTTGTGTTCGACCTTGGAGGGCCGGGGGGCATGGATGGGAGAGGCGTAGGCATGGTGGGCATGGCCAGCTCAATGTCCCTTGTGTCGGGGCACCTGTGGTGGCCAAGTACTAAGAGTACTTGTGGTGGCCAAGTACCTGAGACCCTCCCTCACTCTCATTATAATCTCCTGCCTGCCTTTTCTTCTTTTTCCTTCCCTCTTCATTCTTTCTTCCTCTCTTTCCTTATTTTTCCTTCCTTGCTCTCTTCCCATTTCCCTTCTTTTTCTTTGTCTTTCCTCTTTCCCTTTCTCCTTTCCTGTCCCTTCTTGCATGCTTAAATGCAAAGGCATTCTCCTTTTGTTTTGTTTTTAGTTTGTTTTTATAGTTGTCTGCCAGTGAAAATGGAGCCCAGAAGGGGGGCTGTGCCACACACACACACACACCATTTTTGCCACATTTCTGCCAGCAAAAACAGGGTGTGGGGCAGCCACACGTGGCCCACCTGAGCTCCATTTTTGCTGGCAGAGGTACTGCGGGCCAGTCCTTTGCTGTTTCCAGGCTGCCCCCACAGGCCAGATCTAAGCACCCCATAGGCTGGATATGGCCTGTGGGCCTTGAGTTTGACACCCCTGATCTACAACAAGAATCTATAGCTTATTGCTCTCCAAATATTTTTGATTTCTATTTCCGTCACCACCAGCATGCCCAATCATGGGCAAGGATAGAAAACAATGGATCCCCAGATCCTAACCATGATGTATAGATGGACTCCTATGACTCCCTCTGTACATCATAAGGGTATGGTTCCTTTTCATATGAGCTGTTTTCCATCCAAAGTAAAATGAAGCAATCTCAACATGGCACTTATGGCATCCTGCAATTTTATAAGCAGTTTTGCACACAAGGATTTGAAACATTGGTACACAGGCTCACAACCAGCGAGTGTGAACAATGGAGGGATTATAAGCATCAGTTTAGATATCAAAGCCTCTTCCATGAAGAGTTGTGGTGGTGCAATGGTTAGAAAGTAATACTGCAGGCTAATTCTGTTGACTGCCGACTGCCAGCAGTTCGGCAGTTCGATTCTCACTGGGTCAAAGTTGACTCAGCCTTCTGGTCTTCTGAGGTGGGTAAAATGAGGACCCAGATTGTTGGGGGCAATATGCTGACTCTGCAAACTGCTTAGAGAGGGCTATAAAGCACTATGAAGTGGTATATAAATCTAACTGCTATTGCTATAATAAATCTAGAAAATGAAAGAGCTATGGCATAATCATAACTTTACAGACCTGTCCTTCCCATCTTAGTGTTTCAGATGGAGTGACTAATTCCCATTAAAAAAAGGTTGTAAAAGAGAGAGAAAATGTGGATTAGTGATTAAAAAGGATAATGTCCCATCTGGATATCCTGATATGCAGAAACCAGGAATCATTGCCAATAGACTTTAAAACATCCATCTGGAACTACCTCTATGTCACTTCCTGTGTCTCCTAGGACTATGTGGATGGCCTGAAAGGGCTGTGCTATGATGGCATGGAAGGATTGCTTTTCCTCCTCCTCTTCTCCTTCCTCTCTGCCCTTTCCTTCACCACAGCAGTCTGTAGTCTGCCCCGGGCTTGGAAGAGGTTCCAGAACAGGTGAGTGCTGATACCCAGTATGTGAGAATTGTGAGCCTCCATTCTATGCAGGCAGAAACTTCACCAGGTTAGGCCAAAAGAAATGTATCCTGCTCAAACACACTGACGGTAGTTGCTGTAGATATGAACAACCACAGTCCTCAGGATCTGTATCAATGCCCAAGCCTTGAAGGCAGGGCCACAGGCTTCTCCAAAGTCAGCCACCACATTGTAGCTTTGAATATAACCAGAGGAAGGAACTATGAAGTACAGGTAGTCCTCGATTTACGACCACAATTGAGCCCAAAATGTATGTCGCTAAGTGAGATGTTTGTTTGCCCCATTTTACCACCTTCCTTGCCACAGTTTTTAAGCGAATCATCGCAGTCGTTAACTTAGTAACACAGTTGTCCAGTGAATCTGGATTTCCCATTGACTTTGCTTGTCAGAAGGTCATAAAAGGGGATCACACGACCCCAGGACAATGCAACCGTCATAAGGATGAACCAGTTGCCAAGCAGCTGAATCTTGATCACGTGACCAAAGAGATGCTGCAACAGCTGTAAGTGTGAAAACCCGTCACTTTTTCAGTGCCATTGTAACTTTGAACAGTCACTAAATCAGGGGTCTTCAAACTTGACTGCTTTAAGACTGGTGGACTTCAACTCCCAGAATTCCCCCTCCAGTTATGTTAGCTCAGGAATTCTGGGAGTTGAAGTCCACAAGTCTTAAACTTGCCAAGTTTGAAGACCCTTGCATTAAATGAACACTTGTAAGTTGAGGACTACCAGTAGGCAATTAAATCATACTGGTTGTATTTAATTAAAATTAAAGAACTTAAATGTGAAAGGTTATTCAACTTTAAATGGTATATAATAAAATCTTGGTTTTGTCCAAACCCTGCCTATTTTTTGGCATGCATCTTCAGTAGGCCACTCAAGTACAGTGGCCTAGAGGTGGATCTCTTGCCTCACAATCAGGAGGCGGTGAGTTTGATCGTAGGTGGAGGCAGATATTTCTCTCTCTGGGCACAATGAGAATATATATGCTGGGGGGAAAAACCCTCCGCATTGGCGCCAGGAAGGACATCTGACCAGTAAACACTCAGCTCCATTCAATTACCCAGACTTCACCCCACAGGTGATTATGGGGTTGTTAAAAGAGGATGATCCTCAGTAGGCCACTCATAGGCCAAAAATGTTGCACATCCCTGATATAGAAAATACACAGCAAGATGATCCCATTCAGAATAAAACTTAACTGTTTGTTAACTTTGATTAGCCTACTTCACGTCTGTAAACAAAAGGGTATGTTGAGAATTCTGGGATTGGAAGTCCAAATGAAACCAGTGTGTCTTATTTGACATGTAAAATCTGTGAACTAGATTAGATTGAGCCGGAAGATTGGGCCAGGTTGTCCTGTTTTCCTGTTCTGAATTTACACATTAAAGCGGAGGTGGGGAACAATGGCCTCTTTTATGACTTGTGGACTCCAACTCCCAGAATTCTTGAGATAGCCATGTTGGGTCAGGAATTCTGGGAGTTGAAGTCCACAAGTCATAAAACGGGCCATCGTTCTCCACCCCTGCCCTAAAGGGACAGCAGTCCAATGCAAGAAAAATAAGAAAAACCTAGATGCTGGAATTGGCTCAAACTCTTGTTTTCTGGATAGATGCCCTAGGACCATAGTTTTTCTTCACAAGCATTAGACTAGGTGATTCTTTCCTCGTTACTCACTCCTTTGCTTCTTTTTTTTCCCCCTTTTCCCCCCCTGAATTCCTGCATAGGGACTCGGACTATGACGACATGGAGGATGACGACCCTTTCACGCCCCAGGCATGTAGACCGCCAACAGTGCGCACAGGGGGGGCTGGGCCCAGCCTGCCCAGCTCCTTTGGCCACTGTTCAAGCTGGGGCAGCCGGGGCAGCCTGCGCCTTTCAGCCCCCCCCATTTCCAACGCCCCCATCTCACAGTACATGTGAGTAACCCCCAACCCCCACCTCCCAACCCCCTCCCCACGCACTTGGTCTTAATACCCCCTGCAAGGCAGGAGGGGCATGGAGCGGCCCCCAGTGGCCCAGATCCGAGTGCATGAGGGGGAGGGGGAAGGGAGGACAGACTCCCCCCACCCCCAAAATCAGGAATGGATTGTTCCCTCTACCTCTTCGAGCTCCTTCCCCCTCCCTTCCTACCTCATCCTTGCCTCCTTCCCTGACATTTTCCTCATCTCATTCATTCTCCTTCCCTGGTGCTGCTTTAGTTGTCTGAAACCACCTCATCTGGGCTCCCTAATCAAGGAGAAGGGCAGATGCGATGGTCAACATTGTTTAGCCATGTTTGAAGTTTAAAGAATGGAGAATAATAGGAGATTTGGGAAAGCTGACAAGTAGTCCTTGATTTGCAACCATAATTGAGCCCAATTTTTTTTTTTTGCTAAGTGAATTTTGCTCCATTTTACGACTTTTCTTGCCACCCTTATTAGATGAATCACTGCAGCTGTTAAGTTACTAACATGGTCGTTAAGCAAATCTGGCTTCCCCATTGATTTTGCATGCCAGAAGGTTGCAAAAGGGGATCACATAACCCAGGATGCTGCAGCCATCATAAATATCAGTCAGTTGCTGGTCATCTGAATTTTGATTATATGACCATGAGGATGTTGCAGTGGCCGTAAGTAGCTTCGAACAGTCACTAAACAAACTGTTGTAAGTTGAGGACTATCTATATTTCGCACTGTCTAGATCACCAGAGTAGGGGAAGGAATGTTTATGTCATATACTGCATTATACTATCACCCCGTTTCCTTCAGAAACATCTAAGCAGCATACTTAATTCTTCTTACTCTTAGCTCATAGAGTATATGGATTTTGAGGGGCCTGGGAGATCATGTAGTCTGACTCCCTGACCCATACAGGAATCTATTGTACCCTCCAGCATCTGTTTAAGCATAAGATGAGATGAAAGAGAGATGATAGAGATGAGATAAGCTTTATTGTCATTTTTTTTTTACTGTGAACACGCTGGCACTTATTAAAAATTAAATTCTGTTGCCTACTCTCAAAAAAAGGATATAAACACCTCCCACAGAGAAGGCTTTATTGCCTGCAGATGCAGTCTGTTCCACATTGCTCCTATCCATTAAACACCATTTTAGATTTCTTTTATTAGGGTATCACCAGGAGTGATCCCACTAAAGCAGTCTTCCATAGAGATGGAATTATTAATTCCTTTGTTTTCTTCACCTGTATTTTTTTTAATTATGTCTTCCACCTTGTTTCCATAATGGTGAGCCAGCCCTATGTATCATTTTCCATTCCTGGCCCAGCCTAAGATGATCCATTTATCAAAATGCTGTTCTGGAAATACCACTCTAGTCCCTTCACTACCTCTAATGGTGTTCCCAGTGACTGATCCTTTTCTTACTCCAGATTTTCTACATTGGAGTTCCAGGGGTCTCCAACCTTGGCAACTTTAAGACTTGTGGACTTCAACTCCCAGAGCTTTGCTGGCTGAGGAACTCTGGGAGTTGAAGTCCACAAGTCTTAAAGTTGCCATAGTTGGAGACCCCTGGTCTACACTATCTTATCTTTCCAAACTAAGCAAAACTGACTGCTACTGTTTTGTTCTTTTCTCCTCAATCCTTAACCTTTTCACTGCTTTTCATGCCCGATTCTCTGGAGTGCAATTCGGATCAAATGCATATTCAGAGAAATTACGTCTACCTAATTAACTTATTGGGCTGAAACTTCTATTTTTATATTGGAGAAACAGGTATTGCCCCTCCCTATATAAATATACTCTCCAAATAGAGATAAGTATGCAAATCTTGAGATCCTTGATCTTCTTCTTACATTTTTTTAAACGTGGGAATGATCTCTATTTGGAATTCTCATGTCACACTATATGATGACAATAGTGAGATGGGGCATATATCTACTCCTCCAAATAAAAAAGACCAAATATGTCATGATGAACCTAGGATTTATTGTATAATCCAGGCTATGGTTTATTTTCATGAGATCTAAATAGAACAAAGGCCTTCATTTCAATGGCCACTTAGACCAGCAGTCCCCAATCTTTCTGATTTGGTGGACTGATGGAGGTGGTGGGGCAGGACAGAGCGTGGTCTCTTGTGTGCACACAGACCATTTTCACAAATGCAGCTTCATGCATGTGCTCGTTCATCCCTTCCGCAGCCTGGTTCTGAATGGACTGCAGCCCGGCACTGGGTTGGGGATCATGGGTTGGGGACCCCTGACATAGACATTTTTGTAAAGGTCCTCCAGAAAGTTGCTGATGTCCAATAAAATAATTTTTCTAGTATTTATGAAGTAATGGACTGACGGTTAGGATAAGTGCAGAGTAACCCTTGTATAACAAGGATATGCACATGGAAATGTTTATGAGAACAGTTATGAATAAATATACAGCCACACAGAGTTAAATCAAGTTGTGTTAATGTTTACTTAAAGAAATAGCTCAGTCCAATAAACAGTCCATGTCCTACACATTTTTAACAATGCAGAAATATCCAGTTATAAAGTCTTCTTACCGGTTTCACATCTTTTACAGCAGACAAATATCAAACCATAATACAACAGATAACCTTCGATATCAACAGAATATCAAAATAAACAGGGTTAGTCAGTATCAGTCCGTAGTCAGTCAGTATCAGTATCAAGAGAGATCATCAGTGAGAAAGAGAAAGAGAATTAAACCATGATCTATAGCACCCTCTTATGGCAACTTGCAGCATACTCAACCAACCAGAACATAGTATAATACATTACAGTATTCTTCCTTAAAGCTACAGACATATATATTTGTGATTTATATATTGTCAACCCAACTACGTTGTGTACATATACATAACACTGACCTTCCAGAGCTTAGGTAGCTTGGCTTGGGGAGGGAGGGATT
This sequence comes from Naja naja, assembly GCA_009733165.1. Taxonomy (NCBI): domain Eukaryota; kingdom Metazoa; phylum Chordata; class Lepidosauria; order Squamata; family Elapidae; genus Naja; species Naja naja. The sequence continues at coordinate 124,933,807 of CM019155.1, forward strand.
TGTTATCAGCATCTTTCTTGGTGTCCCTTGCAGGAGTCAAAGCGCTTCGTACAGTGGCAGTCCTCAATTTGAGAGCATCCCCCTCATTGACCGTCATTCCCCACCCCCTTCGGTAAGTCAGAAGTATGGACTCCTCCATACGTGGTAACCAAATGCAGCCCACCAGATGTAGGCTATGACAGAGAAGAGACACAATAAGTGGCTTTGGTTTTGTGATGCACACTGAATTGTGGGGGATTGAAAACCTGATGCATATATGTCTGATGCGTAAGATTCTCAAAATAATAATAATAATCACCTAAACTGTCCGAAAGATGTTTTTTCTTCCTTTGAAGACATTTCACTTCTCATGCAAAAGCTTCTTCAGAACTGAAGAACTTTCAGAAACTGAAGGCACTTCTTGCACAAGAAGTGAAACATTTTCAAAGAAAAACCAAGAAAGTCCAGCTGCCTTTTAGAAAACACCTTTGGGACAACCATGACCTGGATGACTGAGGGTCTCCATAGACAATCACCTAAACTTAACAATGAATTAGATAGCAAAATAACTTTTTTTATTACTTTGGTCAAAATGGGTTGAATCAGTTCTATAATGTGGGGGAAGGCTACCCGTTTTTCCAGCACAAGTTGTATGTCTTCTGAGCTTTCTTTGCTTTGGGCAGGGTGGAGGTGGTTCTAAGGGGCTTTGCAGATGCTGCTGACACCAGAGGAAGGAGGGCAGAGTTTTCACGATTTCATGCATGGTTTGTAAATTTAGTTAACATAGGTGTATTTAGCCTGAGACACCATACATCTATTTAACTCTTATTTTTGGATGAGAAGTAATTTGGGGTAACTTGGGGCCATCAAAAAGGTCTGAAGCTACACACAGTTCCAGAGCTACTTAATTATTTAACCCAGCGGTCCCCAACTTTTCCAGCTTGGTGGCCCAGCATGGGGCGGGGCAGGTGAGGGCCAGGGCACACGCAGCTCCATTTGTGCAAGCTTCACGTGCAAGCAGAGGGTGCTTGTGCTCGTGCGCAAAGCTCCACTCACACAAGCAGAGGACACTTGCACGAGCAGAGCTTCACTCATGAGTGCAAGCATCCTCCGTTCTCACAAGTGGAACATGCACGAGTGCAAATGTCCTCCACTTGTGCAAATGGAGGTTCACGTGCATGCTTGCTCATTTCTCCCTTGACCCAGGTTTTGAACAGGCTGTGGCCCAGTAGTGGGTTGCGGCCCAGGGGTTGGGGACCCCTGATTTAACTGAATATCCACCTCTCAATGTTTCTACAAATATAACTACTAGAATACTCAGCCAGTATGTTGGTCGGAGATTTAAAAATTGCAGCTCCCAACTCACCTGGAAAGGGACAGATTGAAAAGGTAGAATAACTGCTGCTCTAATATTGCTTGGTTATTAACTTCCTCGCTCCTCTCTTTTTATCATTCCATAGTATTCTCCCAGCATGCGAGCGTCTTATGTTGGTGCTAGCGAAGAAGTGGTCCTCCCTTGCCAGACCGGATTACAGTCCTAGATGCAGCCCAGAAGACCCCCAACCCAGATGCACACCACCCCCAACTAACACAGAGACACCCCTCCCCAACCCAAACATTTGCTAGAATACAACTTAAGTGAGCCTTTTTCACCAGGTGCCCCCTGCTCCTTCACTTGAATCTCTTCAATAGCCTACCTTCTCTAAGAAAGGAAAGGAAAAGGGGAGGGAGGGAGAGAATATTCCTTAGGCCAGGAAACCTTCAGTGGTGGGGGTGAGCAGTATGAATACATTAAGAAAGGTAAATAAAGAGAGACATGGTTGAGAGACAGAATGAGTGCGAGCCATAGGAAAGGGTGAACGACAGAAAATAATTGGAAGCTGAACTAATTTCAAAATAGAAATGGAAGTTTATCTATAAAAAAGTGTGTGGTTTTCGTGGAAAAATGAATAAAAACACTGCATGAGTGCAGACATGAGAGATAGATCGAAAGAGTATATGGATGATGGAGACAAAACAGCAAAAGCCACCCAGCAAGAGAGGGATGCTCCCTGCTCTGACCGTGGGCGTGCAGGAAAAATGGAGGACACCACTGGGTCCTACCAAGAGAATTGAGAGAATAGGAGAATCCATTAGGTGCCCAGAGCTACCCTTGCTTCCCTATCAGCCTCCTTATTCCTAATTAGAACCCCACTCCCACACTAACAAGCATTTGGAACTTGCCCAGTTTAAAATAAAAGGGAAGCTTTATTTTACACGGTGTCCATCTCTGATTTTGCACACACACAACTGTGTGAAAGAATATGCAGTCCCGGGGATGTCTACGGAATATACTGCTACACTACCTCATCTTGGTGGAGGGAGGCACGTTACTGGGAGGAATGATCGAAGAACATTAAGAGTATATGTCGAGAGCATATATAGGTGCAAGTAGTCCTCAACTACTGTCTGAACGATATTGATTGATCCAGTCATAAATGAGTTCCTTTCTTTTTCTGATTTCATTTAGAATTATATTATCCAACATAAGAAGCATAAATGAGTCTTCTTCCAGGTTTGAAGAGCTTCCAGCAAAGCCCTCTCTGGGTCTACTTCAGCCACAGCAAACTCCAAGTTTATCTGATTACATGACAATGCTTCCTGCCAGTGTTGAGCAATGGGTTAAGTCAGAGTTCCCCAAATTTTCTGGTTGGGGAGGTTGAAAGGATGGTTCTGCACAAGTGGTGAGCAGCTTGCTACTGCTCCTGCAAGTGAGGATGCACACACTCACCCACCACTTCTGCAGCCCAGTTCCAAATGCCTCCAGGCCTGGAAGTGGGCCGTAGCCCAAGAGTTGGGGACCCTGGTTAAGTCATTGCTGTTGAACAGTGTTGTCTCAACCAATTTGGACTCCATTTGCATGTTCAGAGTAAAGAAAGGGGCTCTCATAGAGGGCTTGTTCATTCACAAAATGACCACCACAGGGCTTGAGAAAAGTAGAAAGCAACTTGATGATGCTGTTCCCTGTCACTCTCATTAGTGCCCCGCTCCTCCTCAGGATAATTCACTGTTAAATGCCCTCTACCGACTTTCTCTTTTGTCTTTTGTCTGGAATAGGAAGTACTGAGCTACAACCACTTTGCCTACCTACAGGTAGTCCTCGACTTACAACTGGTCGTTTAGCAACTGTTCAAAGTTATAATAGACTCCTCCTCAAAAACTACTGATGACCTGGTTTCAAAGTTCAGACATCAAGCCCCCCCACCCCCCCCAAGTAGTGGTGGGATTCAAAAAAATTTACTACCTGTTCTGTGGGCGTGGCTTGGTAGGTGTGGCAGGGGAAAGATACTGCAAAATCTCCAATCAGAGGTGGCATTTGCCGGTTCTCTAAACTACTCAAAATTTCCGCTACCAGTTCTCCAGAACTGGTCAGAACCTGCTGAATACCAACTCTGCCCCCGAGTCAAGTTACTGCATTTTAGGGGCTCCTGCCTCTCCTTGGAATATGTTCCACCTCCTCCACCTCTGTAGGTACCATCTCTTACAACTCATTTCCCTTGGCTAATGCTTGCACCATTTAAAAATACCTAATCTGGCACTCCAAGCAATGCCTGATGATTAACCTCACCCCTACCCTCAAGATCCAAAAGCTAACTGTGCCTGGAGGCAGCAGTATTCCTTCACTGGCACATTTTTATCTTTTATTAAGATTACTTCACTTTTAAACAAAGAGAAAGTAGGTACGCTAATGCAAACAACTTTCAGAATCTTCTTTTGTGAATTTTCCATTCACAAAAATCTGAATGACCCCAATGACCAGAGAGGAAGGTGACAAGACATAACACAGCTGGAAGTTTGGCAGGAGGCAGAGAAAGAGAATAGAATCTCCCATTCCAACACTAGTATTAAAAGTTTAGTCTGATGTGATTTTGTCTATTGGACATAAGCAAATAAAGAACTGAACTTTGGCTGGATTATTCTATGTTGTTCTTGAGCTGGCCCTGACATGAGCCTTATTAGAATGTTTGGACAAATACACAAGGATACCAAAATCCAGTGTTAATCCTGACCATGATGGGAGACCAATGTGATAGGGGATAAAATAAAACTTCCTCATTTCACAAGCAGATAGCACAATATAGGAGATCAAACCCATTAAGACAAGATTCAATGGTCCATCTGCTTTTGAAAGACAAAGGGCACTCTTTCTGAAGATAGCGAAGTCCACAATTTGGATAGAGAGGCCCACTGGTTTGAAAGAAGGGCAAAATAATTCATCTGTGTTAGAATTGAACACCGGTCCCTTTACACAGCAAGAGGAATAAGACACCATCTATCTCCAGTCTACAACGCAGCCCTTGCAGCAATTCCAAGAAAATTTCACAATCAATTGCACCCTGATTCAGGTGTTCCTGAGGGCACAGATACCCCCCACCATGCCCTGAACTCCCTCAGAGAGCTAACAATGACTGCAAAAAATATAATCCTTCCATTCCCCTCTTCTCCCCCACCCCTCACCATTCTATCAAAACCTATCTTTCCACACACACCCCACCATCCGATCTCAACTGTCTGTCCCTATCTTTCCACCTGTGACCGCCATCAGAATGGATGAAGCTTCTTGGATGAGAAAAGTGAAATGGAGACAACTATGATCTGGATGACTGAGAATCTCCGCAGACATTTCCTCAGGAAGCCTATCCACTTCATCACTGTCTTTCTTTGAACTTTAGATAACTTGCTAGAGGAAGAAAATAAAGAAATTGTTCTGCTTATTATGCTCTGGATGGGTATAAAGCAGAGCAACTCCATAAAGCATCTATACAAAGTCTTTTTTATTGGTTCATCAGGCATCCTATCAACTCACATTTATGACGAGGTTCTTCTTAATGTCCAATCCTTTGCATATTTGAATTGTGGTGTAGAAAGATATTAAACTCTCATTCCCATGATGATGACCATGATGATGATTGAAGCGACTACATGGTATAGGATTCAGGCTAGAGTGAGGGAGCCTCCCCCAACCCAACAAGGGTCATTTTAGTGACCAATCAGGATTACAGATGTGACCACATGACATAAACTACATTTCCCAGGATACCTTACCATGATGCATTCCCTTAAGGGAACAGCTCCCAATTCCTAAGTAACTATCCCAAATTCCATTAACTCTAAACTGGCTGGACAGCATACTCCCCGCCTGGAATTGTAAATTCCACTAACTAAAGTAACTAGCAATTAACTAAGATAAACAGTAAAGAGTAATACTAACTGAATAGCAGATAACTACATAACTAAAATAAGCAGTAAACAGTGATACTAACTGAATAGCAGTTGACTATATGACTAAGATAAACAGTTAGCTATATAACTAAGAGAAACAGTAAATAGTAATATAGCATCAAACAAAGCAAAGCATGCAAAGCTTGAGGTTCAATCATCAAGTTCAGCCTTCCTCCACAGCAACACTAGGTCGGTGACCGGTCTGGTGTAGAGCTTCTTGGTGAAAGTCTGCTGGTCGCTTCTGGTAGCCATTTAGGGTGGACAGGCACTCTTGCTCCCAATGGTTCTAAGAGGTGTTAACAAGCGGTTGAACTGGATGTTGAGAAGACATTTGCCTGTGTATAGCGGCTTCATGAAAGTGTGGTGGTCGCTGGCGGCCTTTTAGGGTTTCTTAGTGGAAGTCTACTGGTCGCCGGTGGCCTTTTAGGATGGACCGGCATTCTTGTTTTCAATGGTGCTAAAGGGTGTCGGAAGGCTGTCAGGATGGATGTTGTGAAGGCATTTGTCTGGGTTGGGGCCTGCATCTGATCGACACAGACAATTCCTGAGATTCCCCAACCCAGGTCTGTTTTGAAGGCATAGGGTGAGTATCTTGGGCCTCTGACTACTTCAGTGTACACTAAAGCATCAGGGGCATCTAATCCCAGCAACAGCAAAATCTTGGCTTCAGGATCTAGGGTGGGAAAGTGATGAGCCATATGCTTCAGATGAGGTATGTTGCTAGCTACCTCTGGTGTTGCAATGTGGCTGCGGTCATCTGATATCCCGTCCCATTCAAACACAAGCGGCAGTAGAAACTGGGAACTTCCATCTAATGACTCTATACAGAGTCCAGTAGCTCTCTTCCCTGCTGTACGTCTTGGTGAGGTGCACGTTGACATTGTGAAGTGCACTTCTTCATTCTGCACATCAAAGAGGTCAAAGAATGCAGACCTGGCTAGTGAGCGATTGCTCTGAGGATCTAGGATGACGTACATTTTCACTGCTTCTTGTGGGCATCCATCAGAGTAGACTTTGGCTAAGCAGATCTGATGACACAAGCGAGAGGCTGGTGTGTTATCACACACTGACGTGCAATTGACACTTGCCACTGGCTCCAATTGTGCTTTCATGGTGCGCTGAGGCTCCTTGTTCAAAGGAGGGTTAGGAGTTGTCTGCTGTGGTGATTCAGAGTCTGGATGCAGAGCAGTTGGGTGCTCATTGCTGTTGCATAGATGGCATTGCACCTTGGCTGTGCAGTCTTTGGGCACATGTTTAGAAGATTCGCAACACTTGTAGCAGACTCTGAACTCCCATAACAAATCTTTCCTTTGTTCCAGGGATTTCTTCGCGAACGCTTGACAACTGTTCAGCGAGTGTTGAGTGCTGTGTAAAGGATAAAGCTCGACTCTCTTTGTAGTTGGAGATCTAGATCGGATTGAGGCTGCCGAGTTAGTGGACGAACTCTTTATGGTTGAGGAGTCAATCTTGGTTTTATGGACAACCATGAACCCTTGCAGTGGGCGTAGGGTCTGTGGATGGTATATAGTTCCTATTGTATCTTTTTTCATTGGGAGGACTAACAGCTCTGAGTCTGCGGGCCCTGGGGGTATTGCATGCTGTTGCCTGGTGGGCCACGAATTCTTTGAGAACAGTAAAGGGTATATAGTTGTGGCGACCCTTGGCCATGAAGGCATCAGACAACTGGAGCCACTGTTCAATCAGCACCTGTGGGAGTTTCCAAATGATTTTATTTTGCATGTCAACATGGTGAAGACAAGCAAGTCCTGGTAACTGTGGATCCCGTTGTGCTGATTTCAGTTGTATGAGTATATTAGGGAGTTCCGCGACCAGGTGAGGCCTGTCGATAGGAATTTTAGGAAATCTATTGAGGCTGTTCAAGAGCGTTGATTCTACTGCTGTGGAAGCGCCGTACAGTTCATCAAGTCTTTTCCTTGCCAACCATAGGGCAGCATCTGGGTTGTCCAAGTGGGAGGTATAAAGTGCTTTTGTTGCTTTGGCAGACCACAGCCCTAGCCACGTTATCAAGTGTACAAGTACTACATCGGGTTTCAGGCGTACATCCTGAATGGTGAGCAGGAAAATTTTCTTCCAGAGGAGATATTTGCTGCCTGGCTCATCAGAGAATCTGTATATCCCATTGGTGGCCAAATCTAGCTTTCCTCTCCTGAGCACCAACTCTCTCCAGTAGTCTGCATCATCTGTAGAGGTGGATTGGGTAAGGGGCATTGATGTAGAGGGTGGATTTGGGTTGTACATCAACGACAGGTCGTAGTGTTCCTCCCAGTGCTTATGGAGGATATCATCCTGCCACTCCAGAGATGATGGTGGAGCTTCACGCTGCTGTGTAGGCTGGCTGCGGTTATCTTGTTGTACCTGTGAACTCGGGTAGTGTTGAGGTCGTGGCTGGAATGGTACTGCTGTGGATTGAGTGTGGCAGGTGTCATTGGTTGCATGTCTACTTGTCAAGAAGTTGTCGTGATCACTGGTGGGCTAAGTTACTTGCTTGGAGTAGGGTTGCTGATTCTAAGAAGAGAATCTCAGACTTTAGGTCATACAACATCAGTTGAGGAAGATTTGCGGTTGGTGGGAGGTAAATCTTGTATTTTAGGTCTTACAATGTCAGTTGCGCGACTGATGTTTAGAGTCTGTGGTTGAGATTCTTCCCTGTACTCCCCTGGTTGTGGAAGACTGCTAGGCAACTGAGGCGGTTCCACCTGCTCATTTCGTAGCGAGTGCTGCTCATCCACGTAGGCCTTGACCCGCATATCTGGGTTCTCTTCTCCCAACTCTTCGAGGTCGAAGGTGAGGGAGGCAGCATTGGCTGCCTTCTGCCATGCTGTGGCCCGTGCTGTTTTCGCTGCCGTGTCTCTTTGTTGTTCGATCAATTCCACTTGGGCCTGAGTTCTGGCTATTTCTGCCTGTTTTTTGGCCATGTCTGCCTGTTGTTTGGCCATTTCTGCTTGTTGGTTGGCCATTTCTGCCTTCTGCCATATCACCTCTGTCGTAATACATAAATCTGCTTCTGCTACTGCAGCTTCAATTTGAGCTTCTACAGCTCATTCGGTGTAACTTGCTGCTTTGGAGGCCTTAGATGCATCGCTGTGATGGGAGGATGCTCCGGAAGGATGGTGAGACCCAGCAGCAGAAAATTGGCATGAGACACTGGAACCTGCTTGTGATCTAGCTGGTTTGGGATGGAGGGAGGAGGCTTTCTTAGAATGGTGGGAGGAGGCTGCTTGTGATTGAAGACCTATTTCAGATGTGGCCTTCTCCCTCGATACTTGTTCTCCTGTAGCGCATCGAAGAACGCAGCCTGGAGGGAGTTTTTCTCTTCCCGAATGCAGTCTTCATGTTCTTTGTTCATCTCCTCGAAGCATTGAATGTGTTCTTAGAGCTCTGGATCTTCCAGGTTCGACTGTATGTATTTAAGCTTACTTTCACTGTCTCCACCGTGCGAGATGCTCCTCTATCTCTTTCTGCATTAGTAGTAGGCTCTTGCTTTTGGGGGTATCGCAGATCCTTACCAGCTCCGCCCATGCATCTGCATGACGGCGATACTGCCTAGCCCAATCCTCTTTGAAGTGTGCCACCACAGGTGAGGTAAACTTCCTATGCCGTCTGAGGTCATAGGCTTTCTGAGGTATCGCCAAGTCTTCGGAGGTTTGGATGTCTGGATGAGGGTTTTGGGAACCAGGGTCCACATTTACATCTAGGGTGGGAGGAGGGTTCAAGTCCTCTGGTACTTCAGGTACATCTGTCATGGCTGAAGGAGTGGCCATGCTTCAAATTGGCAAAGGTGAATTTTGGAAAATTTAGTAGTTTCCTTTATTTTGCTAGGGCATTGTGCACAGGTAGCAGAAAGGAGGAATGTCTGCTAGATTTAGTACTTGAGAACGTAGGTGGCGCTGCACAATATGGCTGCTTTTAGGGTATGGTGCATGCTTGCAACACAAGTGGGCACTATAGAGGGCGTTGTTGCTGAGTCTGAAGATGTGAGAGCAAAACACAGATTGGCCTGTTAGTGTTGCTTGCGACACAAATTGGCACAATAGAGGGTGTTGTTGCTGAGTCTGAAGACGTGAAAGCAAAATGCAGATTTGCCTGTTAGTGTTGCTTGTTAGGTCTGGAAGACACTGTTGCTAAGTACAGGTTAGGCTGCAGATAGTACTGGAACCTTGCATTAAGTTGCTTAATGTTTCCACAATAATTACAAAAGAAAGGAATTTTCCTTGGTTAAACACTGGTTAAATTTGTGAACAAGTTCTTATAAAAATTTGCAGACAAGTCTTTGAATTCTTTGGGAAATTTCTCCTAGACCACCAGATGGTGCTGTGGGCTGCTTTGCTTAAGTCTGTAGTGGGGGGGAATTACTACCTTTTTCTATGGAGATGGCTGCTGCTAGGTAAACTTGCGAATCCTCTCGCATCTGCATTTGTAAAGAGTTTTGAGCCAATGACAATGTACTAGCTGGCAGTCTGTTTCTATGGTGACAAGGAATGCAAGGTATGTTTATTGTTTGCTTCCTGTGGAAACTTTCTTCATTCTCTTTTGGTTGAAGGGCTAGGGAAAATGCAGTTTGTTTGTTGCAGGACACAGGAAAGTTTTTTCAGACTGTCCTATTGCATTTGTAAAGAGTTTGTAGGTGGTAACTGGGAAAAAACCGGGATAGATGGGTAATACCTGGCTCCTCCCTTTGTTTTGCAAATTAGTTCTTCCTGAGCTAGCAGATGTAACTTGAGACAAAGAGGCTTCTTTTGCTGAAGAGAGGGGCGGGGGGATTTGCCCCTTCCTGCTGCCAGGATGAGGTTTGAGGTACAAAAGAATAGCACGCACATTCACTCCTGGCTTCAAAATATCTTTGTCTCTATCACAAAATTCAAATTACTTTTAATCTTTACAGGGATTCCGATACAGCAATAATTCTTACTTTTAAGAGTCTAAATTAACTGGCTTTATACTGAGGGAATCCAGTTCATCATTTTACTTTTGGGATTGCAGGAATTCAGACAGACAAATCATCATTCTACTCAGGGATTTCAGATCTTTGCATCTTTTTACTGCTCCAGGAATCAAGATTAATATATCTTTCTACTGTTCTGCATATTACGCTCTGGATAGGTATAAAGCAGACAGAGCAGCTCCACAAAGCATCTATACAAAGGCTTTTTTATTGGTTCATCAGGCATCCTATCAACTCACATTTATGACGAGGTTGTTCTTAATGCCCAGTCCTTTGCATATCTGAATTGTGGTGTAGAAAGATATTAAACTCTCATCCCCATGATTTTATTTATTTATTTTATTGGACTTATATGCCGCCCCATCTCCGAAGACTCGGGGCGGCTCACAATTAAAACATACAAATACAATAAATAGATTAAAAAAGAATTAAACCATTGTGAAGTCCAATAAAGCCGAATTAAAGTTAAAACTATCCCATAGCCCCCACGAGGTAATCACAGCCCAACTTGGTCAAATAGCCAGGTCTTCAAATCGCGGCGGAAGGTGCAGAGGTCAGGGGCCAGACGGAGGTCCAGAGGCAGTTGGTTCCATAAGTCCGGGGCCACCACAGAATAGGCTCGCTGCCAGGGGATCGCCAGCCGACATTGACTTGCCGATGGGACCCCGAGGAGCCCCTGCCTGTGTGTTCGTACAGGGCGGTTGGTCCTCGATATTGGCAGGAGGCGCTTCCTTAAATATTGTGGACCCATGTCGTGTAGGACTTTGAATGTTAAAGCCAAAACCTTGAACCTCACCCAGAGTGCAACCGGCAGCCAATGCAGGCCGCGCAGGAGGGGGGTAATATGGGAGAATTGGGTAACTCCCATCACAACCCGCGGCCGCATTCTGCACCAGCTGCAACCTCCGGATGGTGTGCAAGGGCAGTCCTAAATAGAGAGCATTGCAGTAGTCAAGTTGCGAGGTAACAAGGGCATGAGTGACTGTACGCAGGGCATCTTGGTCCAGAAACGGGCAAAGCTGGCGAACCAGCCGGACCTGGGCAAAGGCCCCCCTGGTGACGGCCCCCACCTGCTCCTCCAACTGGAGCCGTGCATCCAGGAGGACCCCCAGCTTCCATGCCCTATCCACAGGGGGCAACACCACTCCCCCTATGGTCAACGATGGACAATCTTGACTGGACCGAGATGCCGGTATGTACAGCCACTCAGTCTTGGCCGGGTTGAGCCGAAGCATGTTTCCGTCCATCCAGGTCCGAACCACATCCAGACAGCGAGTCATCACGGAGTGGGCATCACTGATCTGGTTTGGGGTGGAGATGTATAACTGGGTATCGTCAGCGTACTGGTGATACCTCACCCCAAAACCACGATGATCTCACCCAGCGGTTTCATGTAGATATTAAATAAAAGGGGGGAGAGGACCGACCCCTGAGGGCCTACAAGTGAGCGCCTTTGGGGCCGACCTCTGTCCCCGTCAACACCGACTGCGACCGCCCCAAGAGGTAGGAGGAGAGCCACCAAAGAACAGTGCCCCCCACTCCCAACCCCCCGAGGCGTCGCAAAAGGATACCATGGTCGATGGTATCGAAAGCCGCTGAGAGGTCTAATAGGACCAGGACAGAGGAAAAACCCCTGTCCCGGGCCCTCCAGAGATCATCCATCAGTGCGACCAATGCCGTCTCCATGCTGAAACCAGGCCGGAAGCCCGATTGGTACGGATCTAGGTAGTCTGCTTCATCCAGGAAAAGTGGAAACTGCTGAGCCACCACACTCTCAACAACCTTCGCCAAAAAGCGAAGGTTGGAGACTGGGTGAAAGTTGTCTAACACGGTCGGGTCCAGGGCAGGCTTCTTCAGGAGGGGCCTCACCATCGCCTCTTTCAAGGCAGAGGGGAAGACACCTTCCCTTAACAAAGCGTTGACCACTGCCCGGAGCCAACCGCAGGTGACCTCCCTGGCGGCATAAGCCAACCAGGAAGGGCACGGGTCCAACATGTGGTGGAACTCAGACGCTGCATAATCCTGTCCACTTCATCCTCGGAAACAGGATCGAACTCAGCCCAGATTACATTGGCCAGACTGCTTGCACCACGATCCTCAGACCACTGCAAGGTGGAGCACAACCCGCCCCGAATCCGCACGATCTTATCCGACAGATATTGACCAAATTCCTCAGCCCTTCCCCGGAGAGGGTCCACCACCTCCCCTGAATGTAGGAGGGAGCGGATGGCCCTAAACAGGGCGGTTGGGTGGTTATCTGCGGACGCTATGAGGGTGGAGAGATAAGACTTTCTTGCCACCCCCACAGCTACTAGGTAGGCCCTAATATGGGCTCTTAGCTGGGCTTGATCGGTTTGGGAGTGGGTGGCCCTCCACCTGCTCTCTAAGCCCCTCCGACGGCGCTTCATCTCCCGGAGCTCTTCAGTATACCAAGGGGCAACCCGGGATCCACAGCATGTGAGGGGACGCATGGGGACAACCCTGTTGAGGGCAGCCTCAGCAGCCTGCTGCCAAGTGGCTGCCAAGTCCTCGGTAGAGTTGTGGGCAAGAGAAGAGGGAAAAGACCCCAGTTCCGCCTGGAACCTCTCAGGGTCCATTAGGCATCTGGGGCAGAACCATCTAAGTGGCTCCTCATCCCAGCAGTGGGGAGCAGCCTGTTGGAAGACCAGCCATAGGAGATAGTGATCAGACCAAGGGATGGGCAGTGTTGTACAACTAGCCTGCCCTATATCACTATGCCACTGTTCGGAGACGAAAACTAGGTCGAGAGTGTTTCCCCCCTCGTGAGTCGGACCTTGAATTAACTGGGTCAGGCCCATGGTCCCCATGGAGGCCATGAACTCCTGGGCCAAACCCGACGCCCCCCCAAGGGAAGGCAGGTTGAAATCCCCCAGGACCATAAGCCCTGGGAGATCCACCGCCACCCCCGAGAGGACGCCGAGAAGCCCAGGCAGGGTTGCTGCCACACAGCTGGGGGAAAGGTATGTCAGCAGCAAACCCACCCGACCACCAGGCCCCCACCTCAGGAGGAGGGTCTCACTTCCGCCTATCTCAGGAACAGCAACCTCCCTTGGAATCAGGGTCTCCCGAATAACCACAGCCACCCCACCACCCCTCCCCTGAGCCCATGGCTGGTGCAAAATCTGAAAATCTGGGGGGCATAAATCAACCAGAGGGACTCCTCCCTCTGGGCCCAACCAGGTCTCGGTGACGCAGGCCAGGTCTGGAGCCTCCTCCTCAATCACCTCGCGGAGGAGGGAAGACTTATTAGCCACGGACCTGGCATTAAAATACACCAGCTTGAGCCCAGGGGTCCCCGTTCCCCTGCCCCCAGGGGAGGGGGTCATAGGGTCAGAGCGCGCCACCGCTCGGAGATAGCGGGGGTGCGCTCCCAACACATGATCTGGCCCTATGCCTCGTTGTCTTCCGCCGATCCCAACCACCCTGGGGATCGCGGTCCCTGGCCCACACTCCGGGCCCCTGCTGGCCCCCAACCCCTGCCCCCCCACGAGCTGGGCTGCAGTCCACCCTCGCGGTATCATTTCCCACCCTCCTCCCTAACCCACTTAAAAAATTATTTAAAAATTTAATTAAAGGGGCCCTAGTGACCCTCTTTTTAACTTTCTTAGAGCCCCGACCCCAACCCAACTCCCCGCCATGCCATCTCTCCGGGTTCCATAACCCATCCTCGAGGTAGGCCGGTGATAAAATAGCAGGCCATATCCTGGAGGGAGGAGCCTCCTAAAGGCCTGGAGTTCTGCTGCTGTAAAAGTTCGAATGTTACAAATCCAAAAATGTCAAGGAACTGGCGTAAGGGTCTGCAGATGGAAATAATAAAGTCTGGAATATAAGAACTTGATGGAGTCCAAGGTAACATCCATTGGGGGATCCAGGGACCAGGCTGCCCTCTCACAGCAGAACTGTGGTCGATGTTTGAGACCCTCCTCTGGATCAGGTCCCGCACTCTCACCACGGGTACCCCAATGGGTCCAATTGGACAGTTGGTAAACAGATGTTAAATGGCTATCTAGAAAAAATGAGTTCCCATTGTCGTTCTCTCACCACGGCAAGGGACACAACAAGATCTGATAGCCACAAATCAAGTTCAAGGGTGTACAGTCGACACTGGGAATCCATGCCCAGGTCACTAGGGTGTCCAAGCCCTCCGTGGCCTGTGGTACGGTATAGGTGATTCAGTCCCAGTAATTAAAGTACCTTGTGATTGGCAAGGATGGAACAGATGGTATAAGTGAACGAGGTAACACATGTAGGGCAAAATGACCAAACATAATGGTCGATGAAAAAGTCCAGAGTCCAGCCATAAGGAGTAGCACAGGTAAGGTGGCAAGGTGGGGAATAGATGGCGTCTCAGCGAGGGCCTCCCCAGGAAAGGACCAAAGTCAACGGTGGGCCTGGGACCACCACTGCTAACCAACCTCAGGTCCCATACCATCATCCGCTGGCTTTCCATCCACTCCACCAATAGGGTCGCCATCGTCACCGCCATCGCCTCCAACGCCAAGGATGGAGTCAGCGCAGTCCTTAGCAGCCTTTGGGCGGGGCCGAGGCCTCCACCCATGACAGCTAACCAAGGACCGGTCATGCTTCCTGCTGCACTCCAGGCCATGCCCGGGACAGCCACAGTGTCACATTGGCCCTCTGACCGAACTAAAGGCCAGGGGCTGGCCACAAACAGCGCCAACCTCACCGCCATCACCACCATCACTCCCAACGCCCCCATTGCTCCAGGTCTTCCTGGCGTCTTCAGGGCTGCCACTCCCGGATCAGCTGCAGCCTCAAAACAGCGCTCCAGCTGATTTAGAAGCTGGGGGGGAGGAAACGTTGTCGGGCTCACCCGTTGCAACCGGAGCTGATGATGATTGAAGCGACTGCATGGTATAGGATTCAGGCTAGAGTGAGGGAGCCTCCCCCAACCCAACAAGGGTCAATTTAGTGACCAATCAGGATTACAGATGTGACCACATGACATAAACTACATTTCCCAGGATACCTTAACTACAATTACCATGATGCATTCCCTTATGGGAACAGCTCCCAACTATCCCAAATCCCATTAACTCTAAACTGGCTGGACAGCACAGAAATATTCAAGATGATGAGTAAGTAAGCATTGCAAGGAGGAGCAGAAGACTTGAGGGAGCAGCACTGGGCAGCCATATTTGAAGCACTTCCAGTATTACATTTAAATCTCACGATTCAGCCAACTTTTGCTCCAAGAATGGTTTTCAGTTAAAACACCTGCAAAAGTATAGTTATAACAGGTCCATTTGAGCAATATATGTTTTTCCATTCATGCAACTAATGAGTTCAGATTTCAGATTTTTTCCTATACAGAATAATAACATAAAACAATAATCGAGTTGGAAGTCTTCTAGTCCAACCCAGCTCAGGCAGTAAACCCTATCTCTTCCTAAAAGTCTCCAGTGTCGGAGCACCCACAATGTCTAGAGGCATGTCATTCCACTGGTTAATTATTCTGTCAGAAAATTTGTCCTTAGTTCTAGGTTTATTCTCTCATTGATGAGTTTCCATCCATTGCTTCTTGTCCTGTCTTCAAATCAGATTCAGAATAGAGCTGGAAGGGAGTTTCTAGGTCTTTTTAGTCTAACCCCCTGCTTGAGCAGGAGACCCTATACCATTTCAGACAAGTTGCTATCCAGTCTCTTCTTAAAAACCTCCAGTGATGAAGCATCCACAACTTCTGAAGGCAAAGCTGTTCCACGGGTTGTTCTCACTGTTAGGAAGTTTCTCCTTCCAGGCTGATTCTCTCCTTGATTAGTTTCTGTTATGTATGTAGGTTTGAATGTTATTGGTTTATTTGAACTGTTCTCGTAAAATGTCAAATGGTATTGGTTTAAATAGTGCGGGAAGAAACCCTGCACTCCCATTGGCTGGCAGCTACGGCTGCAGGCTATAAGAAGCAGCCGTAGCCAAGCCAGGACGGGTCTATTCGAGCTGTAGTCACTTAATAAACTCTTTGCTGGAACTCCTCGCGTCTGACTCTTCATGCAAACTTAACACTGGCGACGAGGATGGGATTCTCCTGAAGAGAAGACGACGCGACGAACAAGCAACTGAGCGAGATGGCTGCGCTGAACACCCCCCAGCACCGTTCGATCCGGCGACGGAAGACTGGGAATCGTATGCGGATCGTTTCCACATGTTCCTGGAGGGGAACGATCTCGCCGGCATCCCCGAGAGACGGAAGAGGGCGGTCTTTCTCACGCACTGTGGTCCGGCAGTCTTCAAAATGGCGAAGGCGTTGGCGGGAGCAGCAGAGCTGAAGGTAATGGAATGGCCCGATTTAGAGAAACTTTTAAGAGCCCATTACGCCCACAAGTATCGTGCCTCATTAAGAGACACGAATTTTACCGTCGGGATCAAGGGGATAGCGAGAATGTTAATGACTTGTGGCAAGTTTAAGGGACATTGGGGGTGCTTGTGACTTTACCAACTTAGAAGAGGCCATGCGTGATCGGTTTTGTTTTAGGCCTAAAAGATAAGGTCTTACAAAGCAAACTTTTAATGAAACCTAAGATCACGTTTAAAGAGGCCATTGAAGAAGCTGTTTCAGCGGAAGCCACCAAGTCCTCAGCTGCGGCCATGAAAAGATTAACAAGGCCTCAAGCCAGGCCTCAAGCCATTCTGATGGGGAAAAATCCACAACAGCTCATTGCGAACAAATAGACTCTGATTCTGATGGCAGTGAGACAGAGGAGGGGATTTTTAAACTCAGAATGGAGAAGAAAAGACTCTGGGAAAAACAGGCAAGGATTCTATTGCAGAGGCTGTGGGGGGGCCACCCCCGCACTGAATGCAAGTTCTTTGACTCCATTTGCCTACGTTGTGAGAAACGGGGTCACATAGCCAGAGTCTGCAAATCATCCAGAACTCCACCAGTTAGGAAGAAAATTCCTGATAGAGACTTTAAGCCCAACAATTTCCTTGAAAAAATGGGGTGAAATTTAGAAGCAAATGGCAAGAATGAAACTCACCAAACAATCACTATTGGTCATTCTTCACCCTTAAATAGCAGAAAAGTACACGTGAAGGTGTTTATTGAAGGAAGGCCTTGCCAAATGGAAGTGGACTCAGGCTCTTATTTATCTATGGTGTCATGGGACACTATCCACAGACTCTTTCCCAAAATTCAGAAAAAGCATTTCCAGAAGCAAGCACTGACTCTCAAAGACTACCAAGGGAACAAGATTCCAGTAGTTGGAGCGAGAGATTTCAACGTGCAGTTTAAAGGCCACACCAAAGTTTGCCCCTGACCATCGTGGACAAGGATTGCCCAAGTTTGCTGGGACTTGAGTGGTTCAAGCCACTTGGCATCGAGGTGACTGGCATCCATCACGTGAGCAGTTCTGACTGGGAAGAGTCCTTGAAGTCTGAGTTTCCAGAGGTCTTCAGCGAAGGACTGGGCAAGTATATGAGGACCCCTATTGCTTTCAGCCTAGACTCCAAGGTGCCCCCAATTCGTTTAAAGCCCAGGAGGGTCCCATTTGCTTTAAAGGAAAAAACTGATGCACAATTAGATAAGCTCATTGCTCAAGGGGTTTTAGAGCCTACTGACCACTCCAGATGGGAAACACCCATAGTCACACCAGTTAAGGCTGATGGGTCAGTGAGAATCTGTGGTGACTACAAGGGGACACTTAACCATGCGCTGCAGCAGAGCGCATATCCTGTACCAGTTGTGCATCATCTGCTCCATTCCCTTGGCAGGGGTACAGTATTTGCTAAACTGGACTTAGCTCAGGCATATCAACAATTAACAGTTGATGATGCCACTGCAGAGGCACAAACAATTGTGACTCATAGAGGTGCCTTCAAATGTAAAAGACTACAATTTGGAGTAAGCGTGGCACCTGGCATTTTTCAAAGCCTTATGGAAAGAATGTTGCAAGGACTGCCAGGGTAGTGCCTTATTTTGATGATGTATTAATCTCTGCTGAAAATGACACTCAGCTTCAAGAAAGACTCAGAGAAGTCCTTACCAGATTCAGAAAAGCGGGTTTAAAAGTCAAGGAAGACAAATGTACACTCAAAACAGACAGAGTTGAGTTCCTGGGGTATATGATTGACAAGCATGGCATCCACCCTACTGATGCCAAGGTTAAAGCAATCAAGGAAGCCCCTAAACCTCGATGCAAGGCAGATTTACAAGCCTTCCTTGGACTTATTAACTTTTACCACATGTTTCTACCTCACAAAGCATCTATTGCTGAGCCCTTACATCGCTGCTTGATAAGAAAGCTGTTTGGATCTGGGGCGGAAGGAACAGTCAGCATTTAACAGTATTAAGAGACTAATCACGTCTGATGCTGTGTTGATACAATTCTCTGAGAATTTGCCTGTTGTTCTGACTTGTGATGCATCCCCTTTTGGAGTGGGGGGGGTTTGAGTCACAGGCTTCCCAATGGAAGGGAAGCCCCAATTGCATTTACTCTCGCACTTTGTCCAAAGCAGAGAGGAATTATAGCCAATTGGACAAGGAGGCTTTAGCAATTGTTGCAGCTGTTAAGAAATTTCATGAATATCTGTATGGCAGGTCATTCACCATTGTTACAGATCACAAACCTTTATTAGGCATTGTGGCAGGAGACAAACCTACACCTAATATCCTGTCACCAAGAATGCTGAGGTGGACTGAATTTCTTGCAGCCTATTCATACAAACTGATTCACAGGCCTGGCAAGGACATTGGACATCTGATGCACTGAGTCGTTGCCCACTACCTTGCCACAAGGAGGACTTTGAACTTGAAACTCACACCTTTTTCCTGGAGACCATGGCTAAGCTTCCAGTCCATGCTGCTGAGATTGCCAGAGAAACTACCAAAGATGCTGTATTAGCACCTGTTATGGGCTGGATTAAGAAAGGTTGGCCTCTTCAAGATCTACCTCACCTTGCCCAACCTTTTAAGTCCAGGCAAACTGAATTATCTGTATTAAGAGGATGTATTTTGTGGGGTAACAGGGTGGTTATTCCTGCAAAACTGCAAAGGGAGGTTTTGGAAATGTTACATGAGGGTCATCCTGGGATTGTAAGGATGAAAGGTTTGGCCAGGAGTTATGTATGGTGGCCAGGTATTGACAAAATGGTTGAAAACTGGGTAGCATCTTGTCCCAATTGCCAGGTAGTCAGGCCTGCCCCACCTCACGCCCCCACACAGGAATGGGAATGTCCTAGGGGCCCATGGTCTAGAATCCACATTGATTTTGCAGGCCCTACAAGAGGGCACACTTTCCTAATTATAGTAGATGCATATTCCAAATGGCTAGAGGTAATTCCCATGACATCCACTACAACTGAGGCTGTCATCAAGCAGCTCAGAAAATTGTTTGTCACCCATGGGTTACCAGATGTCCTTGTTTCTGACAATGGCCCTCAATTCACATCTAACATTTTTGAATCCTTTCTAGCTCAACAGGGCATCAGACATGCCCTCACTGCCCCTGGGCACCCTTCGGCCAATGGCCGGGCTGAACGCATGGTACGCTTCACCAAAGAGAAGCTTCAGCAGCTGGGTCCTGGGGACATCACTGAGAAGCTTGAAAAACTTCTTAGTGTTCAACACATCACTCCTAGCCCATCAAATAACTTGTCCCCAGCAGAGTTGTTGATGGGCAGGAAACTTAGATCTCCCTTGACCGCCTTCATCCCACTTACGCACCCAACGCACCACTGGATTCCACTTCCAAAGTTCGTTCTTTTAGTGTGGGAGATTCTGTCTATGCTAGGAACCTTATAGGTGAACCTTTGTGGATTCCTGCTGAAATAACTCACATCACGGGCCCTCGTTCTTACAGGGTACAAACGGAGGATGGCCTCCTCTGGAGCAGGCACATTGACCAACTTAGATCCAGGGTCCCTCAGGAACATCAACCCTGTCCCTCTCTAGGTCCCTCACCTGATGTTCCATCTAGGGGGGAAGGAGGGGAACAGGAGGAAAATCAGCAAACAGGAATCAACCCCATGTGTAACGAGCCATTGCAACAGGAACCATCCCGAACCCTGTCACAAAGCCAAGATCCATCCTTAGAAGTGGAAGATTGCACATCACTACCTGACTTGGGTGCTGACATTGGAATGGAGATGGGTTGGGAGGAGAGACCAGATTCTAACAGTCTAACAGGGTCTTCCTCAGGAAGTCCCAACAGGGAAATGTCAGTAGACACATTTCCCTTCTCACTGGGTGAGAACGTTAAAGCTTCTGAACCACGAAGGTCTCACATTACACGTAAGAGCCCCACCTATTTAAAGGAATACATTAGATAGGTTGGGGTTTGGTATGGACTGAACCTAGTGGGGAGGGGTGTTATGTATGTAGGTTTGAATGTTATTGGTTTATTTGAACTGTTCTTGTAAAATGTCAAATGGTATTGGTTTAAATAGTGCGGGAAGAAACCCTGCACTCCCATTGGCTGGCAGCTACGGCTGCAGGCTATAAGAAGCAGCTGTAGCCAAGCCAGGACGGGTCTATTCGAGCTGTAGTCACTTAATAAACTCTTTGCTGGAACTCCTCGCGTCTGACTCTTCATGCAAACTTAACAGTTTCCATCTGTTGAAAGGAAAAAAGAAACCTTTCTCTTTAAGGATCATTGAAAGGGCCTTGGTGGCTCAGGCTGTTAAATGCCTGCATTTAAGTTCCAGCTGCCTACAATTACTGCAGGCTTTAATCCCACCAGGCTTAAGGTTGACTCAGCCTTCCATCCTCTCGGGGTAGGTAAACTGAGGACCCAAGATTGTTGGGGGCAATAAGCTGACTTTGTAAAAATGCTGCTTAGTAATAAGCAGGCATATACAATGGAAGGAAGGCTATTGCTGAGCACACTGGGTTGTATCCCAAAAATTGTAAGCTGCCCTGAGTCTTTGGAGAAGGGCGGCATATAAATGTAATTGAAAAAAGAAAAAAGAAAAAAAAGAAAGGCAGAGCTTTTTCCCTTTATGAATTCAAATTTCCTAGCTGGGAGATTTACTACAAAATGATTGGAAATCAGCTGCTTTGGAAGCAGGAACCAGTTAAGAAAAGGCAAGGGCAGCATTCCTGAGGCTAACCTGTTTTACTGTAAGTAAACCCCCTTTTTAAACTGTGCTGTCCAAACAGTTTAGAGTTAATGGGATTTGGGATAGTTGGTTAGGAATTGAGAGCTGTCCCCTTAAGGGAATACATCATGGTAAATGTACTTAAGGTATCCTGGGAAATATAGTTCATGTCATGTGGTCACATCTGTAACCCTGATTGGTCACTGAATTGACCCTTGGTGGGTTGGGGGAGATTTCTTTTCTCTTGCTTGAACACACAGCCTCGTGTTAGCAGCTCTATCCCCTACTTCTACAATATGGGATGAAAGAGAAGACATAACTATCTTTTTACCCAGAAAGACAGATCTGCAAAGGATTGGGCATTAAGAAGAATCTAGTCATAACTTTGCTTATTTTGAGAATGCCTGATGAACCAATAAAAAGACTTTGTATGGATGCTTTGTGGAGTTATCTATCTGCCCTTGTACATTACAGAGGACAGTTTGTACAAGACAGAATATAAACTCTTATTTGGCATGTGAATCCTTGTCTTTTGTTTTGGTATGTGTGATTGTTTTTTTAATTGGTGTTTTAAAACCTGTTTCTTGTAATGGGGTTCTTCTGTCCTGGGATCTGGGCGGAAGGCAAGTAAATAATTGTTTTATAGTCAAATCTGTTTTTCCTGGCCCTTTGTAGCTGCTTGTTCCCTGTAATTAATCAGTTTGCATTTTGTTGCAATAACCTGAACTTTCTGTTTATGCCTTAGGTTTGCTATCATGGTTTAATTCTTTTCTTCCTGTCTGGTTCCTCCATATTTTTATTACTGTGTTTTGGTGAATATCTCCTTTTCTCATGTGTCTAAAGTTCTTAATTACTTTGGCTTGATTTCTTTTCCTTTTGGGTGTTTGCTTTTGTTGTTTTCACAAGTTTATAGTTTGCCAACTATTCAATTTCTAGGGGAAAGGTTTTTTTTAGCTATTTTGTAGGGTTTTTCTCTGTATCCCATGGTATTTGGATGTGCTGGTTCATGTAATTTTATCCTTCCTTTGTTGTGGAGAATAGACTGGCTTCAGCTTTTAATGGCCACATTGAGAAGGGTGGGGGTTGAATCTCTGCCTGATTTTCTACTTTTCTTTTATGGGAATTTTCCTGTCCTTTTCTTTTCCAAGGAGTGGGGTGAATCATAACTTCCAACACATCCATTGCTTCTTCTCCTGCCTTCTGGTGCTCTAGAGAAGATAAGTTGATCCTCCTCCTCTTTGTGGCAGCCTCTCAAATACTGGAATGTCACCCTAGAAATGGAGTATGAAGTGCTGCAGATGGATCCAGGGACCAGGTGGCACAGAAGCCAGTGCATAAAGAAGTCAATTGTTTTGACCAAGAGTCAGGAAAAGTTGGTCATGCTATAAAGCAACCATTCTTTTTGGGTGGGAAAATTGTAAAAAGGAAAAAAAGGGAGGGGAAGGGATAATTGTTTTCAGAAAGGGCAGAGTACTCTTTACATCTGGGAAATGGGATCTGCAACAGTGACTGATAGATTGCAGAAACCAAAATATTTCCATATTAACTGAAAAACAAGTCCAACTATCAAAAAAAAATTGCCAGCTACTAAAGTTATAAAGCTGGTAAAAGAGAAAAGGGGAGAGAAAGTTTCCCTCTTTATTTCATGTGTGTTTTGTCTTTCTTCTAGATCTTCAAGGCAGGGGAGCTCGAGTGTCTTTCCCCCCTTTTGTCTCTTCACAACGTAAATTAGGATGCAAGAAAACAAACGGTCCAAAGACATTGAGATGGATGTAGGTCACAACCTGCATCTTCTCCCGTGTCCTGAGACAACATCCTGGGTGGATCCCCCTCAGGTTGAAGTTAAATGAAACCCGCAGGGTCACGGAAGTTGCAGTTCTACGCTTCTGAAGCGGAAAGCTAATATCCCACCCTCCGGGACAAACCACGTGAGGAATCGCCGTGAAATGTCGCCGCGGGGGCGTGACGTCGCCACGCACGTCGACGTCCTCTCTTTCACCGCCCTTGCGCGCACCCCTTCCTGGGGGCAACCGGAAGGAAGGAGTCTGGCAGCCGAGACTGGGAGAGGAAGGGAAGAGTCAGCGGGCGCCATTTTGGGAAGCGGTAGGGCTCCTCTGGTCCGTACTCGAGCCGAAGAAACCTGCGGCCTGCTTCGGACTGTGGCGCCAGGATAGTGGCGGCCTTTTGCCACGGGAGACGAGGCGGTCGGGGCTTGAGCGAGTGGCTCGCCGCTCCTTCCATTAGGCTGAGGGCAAGAGGAGGAAGCAGTCGGGAGTGGGTGGGTGAGGGCAGCGAGACTGCCCAGAGTAAGTGCTGTGAGGTTGGGAAGGCCGAGGGCGGCTCGTGCAGGGGTGCCTGTGGTAGGCAGGCAGAGAGCGAGCGATTTTTGGTGGGAATCTTTTTCGGGCGCTGAGAGGGGATAGCAGGGAAGGGTGGGCGGCGGGATCTGCTGCCAAGGGTGAAGCTTTTGGGCCAAGAGGGTGGGGGGATCTTAGCCTTTAATGCTTCAGAAAGGGGGAGTATGTTACTCTACGGAAGGGCCTCACGTGTGATGTAATTACAAACGGGGCGCAAAGAATATAAAAACCCCAGAAGGAACGCGAGGTGATAGGACTAATAGCATCTCGCTTTGTTGGAAGAAGCTTGAAGAGGGGTCCCTTGACTACTAGTTGTGAAATCTGAAGTTCTTTAGGCTCTTGAGGCCTTGGTTTGCCCTATGATGAAAAGGAGCATCAGGAGGTGTGCTATAGAGGTGTATCCACGATCTTGAGATGTGCCTGTTGTTCCCTGGCTAATTTCCTTTGTTTGGCCTCTACTTGTGGAAGAAGAACGAAGAAAAGACATCTTGCCAGGCTGTGGATTTGCAATCGTTCGATACCTACAGTTGCCTCTTCTACGAATTAGATTATGGCTGCCAATATAGGAGACCAGCATTCTTCAGAATGGTGATTGCAAACTTTATTTTAATTTCAGTTCGTGGTGAAGGGGAGAGTTGAGATTTGGGTTATGGTTGAGCCGATTTGAAATAGGTGTCTACTAGCAAAGCCTTATTACTTGGCATTGTTTATGTGAAGTGATGTAGTAACTATTTTTAAGTGGGTGTTTGTTTTGAAAAACACATTAATCTTCCCATGTTGTGATTAAAGATAGGTAACATGAAACATTCTAGATGTTGATGGACCAACTCCCATCTGCTGTAATGGCTGCTGGCACAGCAACATATTTTGAAATACAAATTATTCCCTTCTGAATTGAAAGATTCTAGGAGGTATTGGTTTTTTCTTCTGTATCTCTAAAGTGAGGATTCTAACCTACAACTGATAATATCACAGTCAAACTTAAAACTGAGGAAGAGGAAAGAAAAGCAACTGCATCCATTTTGTACTTATGGAAGAGCAAGGCTACTGAATTGTAACACGTTGACTTTTTGATAGGAACTCCTATGAAATTCCCAAGGGTGGGAGGTTTCAGGTAAAAGGAATAATTATTGCAGTACCTTTAGGATACCTCAAATGCAAATTTTGTTATGCTAATCAGGAATGATTAGTATTTGGGTTTCTTTGGGTTTCAATTTAGTTTTTTTAAATGTGTTTTGCTTTCAGGTTTGTTTATATGTTTTTTTTAAATAGTGTAATTTCTTTCACATTTTTCAGAACTACCCTTTTCTGTAATAAATTTGGATTTGCATTTTTATTCTTATCTAACCTTATATTTAGTTACTGCTAACTTGTAGGGTTGATCTAACTTTTCTAGGAACTAACTGCCTTTTGCATGTGAAAAGATAATTTCTATTCAATAATGTAAACATATTCTCTGAAGATGACTGCTTTAGTTTTTTCTATAAAACATTTTAAACTTTAAGACGGGTGTCAAATTTGAGACAATGATGATGTATCGCAACTTTTTTCCCCTTCACTAAACTGGGGGTGGGCATGGCCAGCACATGACACCCCTGCTTTAAAACTAATAAACTTCCTTGGATTTGGGTTAGTCGGTGTGGATTTTTAAATAAGTAAAATAATTAAAGTTAGATAAAATACTTTAGGACTTTATAAATTAGATATTGGAAATAACAAGCCTTCATATAGAGTAAAAAAAATCTCATCAGTAAAGATTTGTAATTGCAATAGCTTTCTGAGTGAATGTAGTCTTAGATAAAGATGTTCATATCTTCAAAGAATGCAATCTTGTGAGAAATCTCTGATTTTGAGTTATTTTGACAAGTAATTGAAGTAGCATACTTGTATTAATTTAAAAAGCAGTATTTTGTAACAAAAAAATCAGAAAAACCATTTTCTTTGACTTGATTCAAGTTGAAATTAACATTCTGCTTATGACATCATAATGCTGATGATATCACAAGCTTATAGGTCTTGCGTAGTTGACCATCAGGATATCATGGTAGAAGGATAGCTTAAGTAACACTTTCCAATTAAATATAGCTATTTTAGCCATCAGATGTGGGTGAGAATTGGTTTTGGCTCATTCGTTACTTGATAAAAATGTATTCCTGTGCAAATAATGTTGAATTTTGTTGTTGTTTTGTCTTGGTAAAATTTGCATGAATATTGACAATTTTATTTTTGACTATTTTGTGTTATATAAACAGCTTTAATTTGTTATTTTTATTGTGAGCTGTCCTCAGAATTTGGTTGTAAGACAGCTAGGCATAAATGCTCTCTTAAAGTTACTCCTATCACCAAAACATAATAATCGGGCAGGCTCTCAAACTTATTTTTTTTAAAAAAGGGAAAAATGGAAAAACTTTCTCAGATTCTTAATATTAAATGTGAAACTATTTTTTGGGGTATTGCTCACATACATGAATAAAAATTCTAATTCTTGAAAAACAAAATCCAGTATCATTTTACAGACTTATCATAACATATGTTGTAAAGGGGGAGAATTGTGAAACTAAGAAAAAAGTATGTCTAGGTAATTAGTTGAGCAAAACTGCTTATGCTTGCCAGTTGGAGTGACTAAACATATTTGCTAATGGGAGAAACCAAATTTCTCAGTGCATTATACTAAACAGCACAGAAGGCACTTCTATTCTTGCTGGCAGGAAAAGCATGTTTCTCATTTAAGAGGAGGCAAAAATCACACAATTCTGGATCTGTGGAGTATGCAACTGATTGTGTTCTAGCAACAATCTAAAATTACTGTCTCATTAAAAATGATAATTATCCTGACGTACCTGAGAAATGTGTATCATAAAAATCAAGTAAACAGGAATATACTCTAATGTCATTTTTCACAAAGTTTTTGAATCACAAGTCGGCAGTGTCGGCTCTCCAATGTCAGTCTGCATGGTGAATGATACTGGGAGTTTCAGTCTAACATCCTAGGGCCAAATGTAGGAAAAGAGTGATGAGCAAAAAAGTTTATATAAATAGTCCTCAACTTATAACTACAATTGAGCCTAAAATTTCTATTGCTAAGCAAGACAGTTGTTAAGTGACCATTGCCTCATTGTATGACTTTTCTTGTGACAATTGTTAAATGAATCACTGCAGTGGTTGAGTTAGTAATATGGACGTTAAGTGAATCTGGCTTCCCCATGGATTTTGCTTGTCAGAAGATCACAAAAAGTGATCACATGACCCCGGGACACTGCAGCCATCATAAATACATGCTGGTTGCTAAGGGTACGAATTTTGATCATGTGACCACAGGCATACTGAAATGGTCATAAGTGTACAAAACAGTCATAAATCACTTTTTTCAGAGCCATTATAATTTTGAACAGTCACTAAATGAATGGTTATAAGTCAAGGAATACCTGTAATGTATAGGCTTACTTAGGACAACTTTCATTGTGAATAGAAACAGAATAGAATAGAATTCATTGGTCAAGTGTGATTGGACACACAAGGAATTTGCCTTTGGTGAAGCTGAACTGTCAGAAATCTGTTGAATATTTATTGTCATCTTTGGCCATGGAATCAAGCTTAACTGTATGCCTAGAATTCTGTTTTTTTTAATGAGAAGCAGCAGTGAGGGAAGTATTGTCTATCCTGAGGTTACCAGAAATTCCAATTTCTATGAAACAAGTACTTGGTAATATTCTTTCATATAATGGTTGTTATTCTGTCTCTTGAATTGAGAAACTTGCTGAAAGCTGGTTTCACAATTAATTAATTTGAGGTATACTATATGGAGAACAAGGTAAATATTTTGGATGCAAATAGGTGGGCAGATAATAGCCTACATAGATGTATGAGCTTGTTAACCTTATTTCAAGGCGGAATTACTGACATAAAAATGAAGTGAAACATAGGTTCTGGATTGACTGGTATAATTGAAATTGGCATTATATATTGGCTAAGGTCCATGAGCAGAGAAACATAACATCTCTGGTAATTTTTACTCTTATAATCATGTGAAGCTAATGAAACAGAACCTCTTCCTGTGTCACTGTGTTTTCTCGACCTGGTTTGAAACTATTCTTTAGCAAACTCTAAAGTCATAATAGCTCATGTTTATATAGATGGATTTTCTGTGATGACTCAGGAGTTGAAAAACAAGTAGACTGAACCTAAATTCAGATGAAACTAGATGTTCTTGTTGGCACCCTTGGGCAGTGAGTCCTGTAAACTGAAGACAAACATATCTGAAAGTTGTAGTTGCCATGTGATTTCAGTGATACATGGGAATAAAAGTCCCAGCAACTTTCTTTTCTTCATCTGTTTTTTCTTCTATTTTATAGGGTTTCACAGTACAACCTGGGTACTGCAAGCACCAGAGAAAACGGGATGGAAGGCCCAATGCATGAGAACCCCGAATGGGAGAAGGCTCGGCAAGCACTGGCTAATATTAGCAAGGCCAATGCTGCAGCTGCTTCTGGCAACAGTAAAGGGGCCACCAACGGTCAAGCTAATGCGCAGGTAAGAAGGAGCTAATGATTCTTTAGATGCCTTTGCATTACTGTTTGCGTCTTAAATTTATAATTTGAAAACATACAATTGTTTGAATCAGCCTTGGTCATTTAAGACTGAGACTAAAATTTACTTCATTTTGTTTCTTGCTAACTTGGGATTTCAGAATCAATAAGAAATCAAACTCTGTTCAAAACTAGTATTCTGAGGAGAGTCTTAAGTGGGGAAGCTGGAAATGAATGAAGCTAATGCCAGTATTCTATTGATGTATCTCTTGGAGACAGTGGAACACACTGTTTTTTTAATTGGGGACTATAGAGAAGAGAACTTCTGTATACTGAAATGGCTTTAGAGTCTGCATTTTGGGGATTCTTAAGCACTGGACTGCCACTGGATCTGCCATCCTGAAATCAATCAGGAAAAGATTTAGACTTGTTAGAGAAGTACCCTTATTTTCACTTTGTAGTAGTGGGCTGATCAGTTCATGACACACTTCTGCTACTTTTCACAGTACTCAGCACAACAAGGAGAATCCCTGCAGCAGCAACAGCAATACTACCAGTGGTATCAACAATACAGCTATCTCTACCCCTATAATTACTATTATCCTATGGTAAGTAAAAGCATGTGGCTTTGACTCACCTCACCAGCTCCCTTTAGAATGTCTGGAACTAGGAGAGGAGCTCAGGTCTTGTAAAAGCAGAATACAGGTAGTCCTCAACTTACAACAGGTCATTTAATGACCATTTGAAGTTACAGTGGCACTGAAAAAAGTGACATCACTACTTTTCACACTTATGACCATTGCAGTACCCCCAAGATCATATGATTTACATTTGAATGCTTGAAAACTGGTTAATATTGATCACGGTTGCAGTGTCCCATGACATGTGATCATCTTTTCCAACCTTCTGACAAGCAAAGTCATTGGGAAAGCCAGATTCACTTAACAATTGTGTTACTAATTTAACAACTGCAGTGATTCACTTAACAAATGTGGCAACAATAGTTGTAAAATGGGCCAAAACTCACTTAATAAATTTCTCACTTAGCAACATAAATTTTGGGTTGTCATAAATTGAGGACTACCCGTGTACTACTATATAATACTGAGGCAAGGTCGAATTTTCCAGAGAAAATTCAGTTATGTCCTCCAATCCCGTACATTTTTTTAATAGAGTGATTCCAAAATGGTCACATGTGATGAAAGCAAATAGATCTTCATTGCTGCTAATTTGTGTGCCAAAACTTAGTTTAGGATTTGGAGGATGGATACCAAAGAATGCCAACAAAACTGTTAGCAAATATTTATTCAGAAATTGATTGTGAGTATATTCACAGTGCCGGGGGATCCTCCTGCTGGGTGAGCCCAAATGGCAAGGACATCAGTTCATGGAATGAACCTTTTCCTTCTTCCTCTCATCCACAATGCAAGCCCACAATGGGGAATACACATTGAGATGAATGTGCTAGTTCCTGCTGTTTCCTAGAGAAACTATTAGGGGCAAAATCCTTGGGTGTGTAACTGATTTGGGTCTTGCCAATTTCAGGCAGCCTTGCCATGGGGCCGGAGGATTCTAAGAGCTAATTAAGTCACAGAGCAGAACTTACTAACTGTGAAAAACCTGGTGACAAGTGGGTGGAGAAATGACATAACCACAGGAGTGTACTGTACATATATGAGATAAATGCAAAAGTTTCATAAAGATTGTACAATGAGAGACTGGGATTTCAAAATACCAGAAATCAACTAAATGAAATCCAAGCAAGAGAAGACCATGAGTGGAAACCCAATTAGCTTCTGCTTTTATACAAGAATTGTACACTGTCTATTGTGTAAAGTATCCCTTCACTGATCTGAATCCATGATTTGGCATGGCGCAGCCAAGGGGTTAAATTTTAAATTGGGAAAGGGACGACTTTTAAAATTTTTAATTTGTTGTTTTAATGGGTTAGGGAGGAGGGAGGGGGCTCTGCCCTGTTCGGTAGAGTCTGGTTTGCCCGGGCCAGTGGGGGGTCTCGTAGTGGAGGGGCGGGGTGAGGGGGCCACGGGGTCCGCATCAAGTAGGGTAGGATTGATAATCCCCAGCGCGCGAGTGGTTATGGCAGGGGTGGACGAGACAGAGGGCCATATGTATTGGGAGCGCCCCGCTATTCTGGCGGTGGTGCGCTCCGACCCTCAGGTCTTTTCCCGCTCCCCTGAGTTCTTGGGAGGTGTGGTCCCTGGGCTCAGGCTGGTGTATGTAAACGCCAGATCCGTAGCTAATAAGGCTCCCCTCCTCCGTGAACTCATTGAGGAGGAGGCTGCGGATCTGGCGTGTATCACGGAGACCTGGTTGGGGCCTGAGGGAGGTGTCCCTCTGTGTGATCTATGTCCCCAGGTTTCCAGTGTTGCACCGCCACGAGCCCAGGGAAGGGTGGAGGAGTAGCTATTGTTATAAGGGAGACTCTGTTTCAAGGGAGGCCACTGTCCCATAGATTGGCGGTTGCAGTCCCTCCTCCTGAGGTTGGGCCCGGGGTCGGTTGGGCCTGTTGTTGGCGTACCTGTCCCCAGCTGCGTGCAGCGGCCCTTCCCAAGCTGCTGGATGCCCTCGGGAGTGGTGGTGGAATTTCCCAGACTTATTGTTCTGGGGGACTTCAACTTGCCCTCCCTGGGGGTGGCGTCTGGATTGGCTCGGGAGTTCTTGGCATCCATGACAGCCATGGACCTGACCCAGGTGATTCAGGGGCCCACCCATGAGGGGCAGCTCAACCTGGTTTTTATCTCGGGGCAGTGGTGTAGTGATCTGGGGGGTGGATCTCCGGTTACTCTACCCCTATCATTTTCTCCTGAGGCTGGTCTTCCAATCCGCTGCTCCTCACTGCTGGGATGAGGAACCGTCTGATGGTTCCGCCCCAGGTGCCTGATGGACCTGGAGAGGTTTCAGACGGCCCTGGGGTTCTTGCCCACCTCCCTTGACCACAGCCCGGCCGAGACTTTGGTGGCAGCCTGGCAAAGCGGCCTCAGCAGCACTCGACCGGGTTGTCCCCTTGCCTCTCCCTGCCGTGAGCCTCATTTGGCTCCTTGGTTCTCAGAGGAGCTTGGGAATGAAGCGGCAGAGGAGATGCCTAGAGAGCAGGTGGAGGACTAGTCGCTCTGAGTCTGACCGTCTCCAGCTAAGAGCCTATATTAGGACTTACCTGGAAGCGATTAGAGCAGATGTGCTTACTTCTCGCTCTGATCGGCGTCGCAGATGATGCCCTGGCCCTGTTTAGGATCACTCGCTCCCTCCTGCAACTGAGGAGGGGACCCTCTTGGGGGCAGAGCAGAGGATTTTAGTTTACATCTGGCGGATAAGGTGGCTCAGATTCGGGCTGGCTTGGACTCCGACTGGCAGGATGTTGGACGGAGTGGCGATGAGTCTTGTGGATCCTATTTGGGTTGAGTTTGACTCTGTCTCCCTGGATGAAGTGGACAGGATCATGTGGAGGCTGTCTTCCACCACGTGTTTATTGGACCTGTGTCCTTCCTGCCTGGTTTATGCCTCCAGGAGGTTACACGGCTGGCTCCAGGCAGTTATCAACGCTTCTTTGAGTGAAGGGGTTTTCCTGCGCCTTGAAAGAGGCGGTGGTGAGACCCTCCAAGATGCCTGCTCTGGACAACGGTTTTGAATAACTATCGTCCAGTCTCAACCTTCGCTTTTAGCGAAGGTTGTTGAGCGTGGTGGTTCAGCAGCTTCTGCTGTTCCTGGAGGAAACTGATTACCTTGACCTGTACCAATCGGGCTTCAGGCCCGGACACAGCACCGAGACAGCATTGGTCGCATTGGTGGATGATCTCTGGAGGGCTCGGGACAGGGTTTTCCTCTGTCCTGGTCCTTTTAGATCTCTCAGCGGCTTTCGATACCATCGACCATGGTATCCTTCTGCGGCTCCGGGGTTGGGAGTGGGGGCACCGTGTTACGGTGGTTCTCCTCCTACCTTCGGACCGTTCGCAGTCGGTGTTGGCAGGAGAGCAGAGGTCCCCCGAGGCCCCTCACTTGTGGGGTGCCGCAGGGTGTTCTCTCACCTCTCCTGTTTAATATCTACATGAAACCGCTGGTGAGATCATCCGTGGTTTTGGGGTGAGGTATCATCAATATGCTGATGATACCCAGTATATCTCCACCCCAGACCAGATCAGTGATGCTCTCTCTGTAATGTCCCAGTGCCTGGAGGCGGTGCAGGCGTGGATGGGGAGTAACAGGCTCAGGCTCAACCGGCCAAGACTGAGTGGCTGTTCTTACCGGCATCTCGGTGTTCAGTGGATGTGCCACCTTTGGTCATGGGGGAGTGTTACCCCGTGGATAGGGCGAGGAATCTGGGTGTCCTCCTGGATGCACAGCTCAGTTTGGAGGAGCAGGTGGGAGCTGTGGCCAGGGGTGCTTTGCCCAGGTTCGGCTGGTTCGCCAGCCCTACCTGAACCGAGATGCCCTTGAGCGGTCACCCATGCTCGTCACTTCCAGAATCGACTACTGCAATGCTCTCTACATGGGGCTACCCTTGCGGATTACTCGGAGGTTGCAGCTGGTGCAGAATGCGGCGCTGGCTGTGATGGGGTATCCCGATACTCCCATGTTACACCCCTCCTGCGCGACTTGCATTGGTTGCCGGTTGCCTTCCGGTTTCCTTCAAGGTGTTAGTAACAACTTATAAAGCCCTAAATGGCTTGGGTCCGGGTACTTGGCGCCTCCTGCCGCATCACATTCCAATCGCCCCGTGCGCTCCCATAGGAGGGCCTCCTGGGAATACCGCCGGTCAGGCATTGTCGGCTGGCGGCTCCCAGAGCTAGGGCCTTTTCTGTGGGAGTGCCCGCCCTATGGAATCAGCTTCCTGCGGATCTTCGTTTGGCCACTGATCTCCGCTCCTTTCGTCAAGACCTGAGGACCTGGCTGTTTCAGCAGGCCGGCCTGGATTGACCATGGGGGCGGGTAGTTTTAAGAGTTTGTTTATTCTGTAATTTTATCGTTTTTAGCTGTTTTTTGTAATTTGGACTTGTTTTTATTCAATTATTTTTTATTGTATATGTTCTTTTGTATGTTCGCCCTGAGTCCTTTGGGAGAAGGGCGGCATACAAGTCTAAATAAATAATAATAATAATGATTTTCTTTCCCAGCAAAATGTCTACTCTGGATATGGTTCTTCTGGGCAATATGGTGTCTCAGGCTCTTATTCCCCAACAGCCCAACAGCCACCAGTTCCTGGGCAGCACCAAGGGAGCATGAGCCAGGTAATACGTTTCACTTTATTTAAATACTGCTTTTCTTCTATTTTAAGAAATAGAAGAAATGATATATTGTAAACACACAAATTCAATCACAAAAGGTTCAAAATTCATCTCAGAAATTCTCAGTACTATATTATGAAGAAGAGATGGCTAAGCAGTGAGAAGATCTGATTTTTCTGATACTTT
The DNA here is from genome assembly GCA_009733165.1 of Naja naja. Classification (NCBI taxonomy): domain Eukaryota; kingdom Metazoa; phylum Chordata; class Lepidosauria; order Squamata; family Elapidae; genus Naja; species Naja naja. Next base: position 124,967,393 of record CM019155.1, read on the forward strand.
CCTAAAGGTTTCTGGCTGTCATCTCAGTGTGATTTGCTGATGAGCAAATTTTCTGGTTGTAATGCCACCTTGGTGCGTGCAGTTGATAAGCACAGACAGTTGTATACTGTACAATATGGGGGTATAATTTGCCCTTTCCCCTTCTCAAATCTGTTGCTTCAGCAGCATCTGATGATGGTGCAGTAGTTAACGAAGTCTAATGAAAGATAACAATGGCATAAAAATAAGCTTGTGAATCCAGAAGCTAAACAAAGCAATGCAATAGTAATAGCACTTACGTATATATTGCCCCAGTAGTGATTTATAGCACTCTCTGGGCAATTTAAAATGTCACCATGTTGCCCGCAACAATCATTTTACTGACCTCAGAAGGATGGAAAGCTGAATCAACCTTGAGCCCATCAGGATCAAACTCCAGACTGAGCAGAATTAGCCTACAATATTGCATTCTAATCCTGTGCCATCAGTGAGGTTTCTAATTTCTTATTTCTCTGATGACAGTGAGCAGGCACTTTGGAATTATGAAAGATGAGGACCAGTTTGGTCTAGAGCAGGGGTGTCCAACTCACATCATCACGGTGGCATCACGTGATGTAGCGGGGCTTTTTTCCTCTTTGCTAAACCTGGTGTAGATGTGGCCATCCCATGACACATTCAGCCAACGGGCTGGGAGTTTGACACCCCTGGTCTAGAGGTCAAGGTGCTGTCTAGGAAATCAGGAGTTGGAGTTCTAGTCCAACCTCTGGCACGAAAGCTGATTAAGTGACCTTGGGCCTCTCTCTCTCTCTCTCTCTCTCTCAGCACAATCTACCTCGCAGAGTGGTGGTTGTGAAGAAAATAGGGGGTTTGCTATCTTGAGTTGTTTATAAAAATAATAAAAGCAGGACTTAAAAAAATATTGGGTTTTGGAGAAAGAAGTAAATAATAAACAAGTGGAACAGTTTATGGTCCTCGGGGCATTGTACTGTATTTCTGTTGGCCCCAGCCATTGTATTTGATAGTCACAGAAAATGCGGGCTTTAGTATAACAGTATGGGAAAAATGGAAGTTGTTCATCTTTATATCAGCTTACACAAGAGAGAGAAAGAAGGGTTGAACCAACTCCCAACTCCATTGTAAGCTCTCTGCTTTTAACTGTTTATAAAAATGGGGCTGGCAGAGGTAATAATGGCACAAATCTCCTTTCTCTAGCCTCCAGTCCCAGGCATGGAAGATGGAGGGATGTCGTACTCAAGCCAGCCTCAGCAGATGCAAATCTCTAACCCACCACAGTCCCCTATGCAGCATCCCAACCACCCTTCACAGCATAGCAACCTACCCATGGGCTCTGGGGGACAGCAGCAGCAGGGTGGTCCTCCTGGAGGGTTGCACTCTCAGTCAAACCAGTCAAGTGCCTCCTATAACCAGCAGCAGCACTCTTACCAGGAAGCAGCCAAGCCCAAGAAAGGACAGCAGCTGTGGAACCGCATGAAACGTGAGCTTCTGGGAGTAGAGGTGGAGGGACTTCAAGCCTTCAGGAAAGGATGGCAAAGCGTTTTCAGGGACTTCGTTACTGGGAAGGGAGTTGGCAGTAGCTGAAGGAAGCATTATTTCCAGCTTCTATGCCATTCTCTTTGGCATAATTTAAAGCGGGTCGCCAACCTTTTGAACCTCAGGGACCACCAAACTCATAATTTTAAATCCCGGGGAGCACTAATACAGATTTTGACTCACAGTGGCTTGCTGATGTTGATGGGAGAGAAAGAGGGAGGGAGGGATCTGATCTATCCCCCCCCCCTCTCTCTCACACACACACACACACACACACACACACGCAGGCAGGCAGAGGTGGGATTCAAATTTCTTAACCGGTTCTGTGGGTGTGGCCTAATTTGTGGGTGTGGCTTGGTGATCATGTGACTGGCTGGGCATCGCTTGTATGTAAATATTATATTTATGTAAATATTGAATTTTTTTATATAAAAGCAACTTTTACCCCAAAGCAGGCAGGCAGATTGAGTTGTCACAGATTCATTCAGAGATCTGTCTTTCTGCAATTGACTACCTGAGCCTGTCACATAAAATTTGCTTGCAAGCACACCCACAAAATTTGCTTGCAAGCAAACTCACAAAATTAACTCACAACACACCATGTATGTAAATATTGGATTTTTTATAGGAACTTTTACCCAAAATCAGGCAAAGCGGGCAGGCAGATTGAGTTGCTCACAGAATCACAGATTCATTCAAAGATCTATCTTTTTGCCATTGGCTACCTGAGTCTGCACTGAATAATAGAAGCTTCAATCCTAAGGAAGGTTAAAAGCTTAAAAGCAGAGCTGAAAATCTAAAGATTAGCTAGAAAGCAAGAAATGCAGTGGTTTCCTGCTTTCTAGCTAATCTAAATCTCCCGGCACAGCAGAACAGCTGATTGGGGGAGAAAAGGAAAAATAGCAACTTAGCAGGCAAGTTTGCCAGATAAGGAGTGAGTGGGCGGGGAGGGTTCCCACGGGCCATGTGGATGGCGCAGTGTTCCCATGCAGCCTAGATTAATTGCTTTCGGGGGGTGCAGTGGGGGTGACATCTCTCTGTGGACCACCAAAATTTTCTCGCGGACCACTGGTTGGCGACCACTGATTTAAAGCTTTTGCTTTAATTAAGTAATTTCTGCTTGACAAATTATTATTAGCATATAGGGAGATGGAAAGAGAAGAGAAAATGCCTCTGAAATGCTTAGCTTCCTGCATCATATTCAAAAAGGAGTTTCATTCATTGTTGGATTGAGCCTAAAGAAACAGTTACCAAGCCATTTGTAACAAATTTAGCTCAGCTGGCAAATGAGAATGTTTCTCTAATATAGAATAAATAATATCCAAATTTTAAAGAGTTACTGACTTCAAGAAGACATATTAAACCATCTTTGATTCACATCAAGTTTCTATTATGGATTAAAAGAGGAATTGCTGGCATTGTGCATACCTAGTTCCCCCCATTACTGTTGGACAATGGCACAAAAGTTTCTACTTTACTGAACTTGGAAATCTTATGTGGGCTTTGGGAAACACCAGCATGCTTGGGGCTTCCCTGCTGCTGACATTTTAGTCCCCAGAGGATATAGTGGATATCCTGCAAGCCACAAGTAGCCTTGAGCATCTTAACGTATCTCAAAGATAATGTGGCCAAATTCAAGCAGCAAAATTACTAGATTCTAGAATCATGATTTTGTTGTCATTGTTAGTTCAGCATTAAGAATGGAAATAGACTAAAGCTGATGAATAAATGGATAAAGGAGAATATAATGATACAGGAGTTTGGTATGAATTTATGCATTCCAGTGGGCAAGTAGAAAACCTTTCATTCATGTTAGAAGCTCGGTGGATTCAGTCCATTATGTTGGTGTCAAACTAAGTTCTTGCTTTTGTCTCAAGAGTTTTGGCAAGAGTTATGTATGGCTTAAAATGGAAATGGTACCTTATATCATCCTATAATGTTTATGAAAATGCACAAAATGTTCTTGGTACCGTAATAAGGGCATTTCTAAATGCATAAGGCTGCTTCCTCACATATGCTGTCTCAAATTTTGGGAGTATCAAAATCCATTAAAATAATCCTTGGTGCCTCTGCTTCTCTTGAGGGGAAGATGTAGAGAAATAGGCTATTAAATCTGGAAAGATTTTTTTTTAAATACACATGCACACACACACCTATGAATCTCCCTTTTATTTTTATAAACAGAAGCGCCTGGGTCTGGTGGTCTAAAATTCAATCTTCCAAAACGTCCCTTTGTAGTAACAAATCAGAACTTCAGCTCTTTGGAGCAGCAGCAGCAGCAACAGCAGCATCCAAATTTTGCCTCCCAGCAGAATTCAGAGAAACGTCACAATCACAGGTTTGCAACCTTCCTCTCTTCTTATTTGTTTATTTATATGCAGCCCAAATCATCCAGGTATCTCTAGGCAGTTTACATCATGGGGTTTAAGCAATGATAAAATCAGGATAGAGGATCAAAACAGATAATAATTTAGTGTGTGAGCAAAATGTGGGAATGTCCTAAAAACTTCCTTCCGTTCTTGTCTCGTCTTTGATTAGAGAGTTTACCATGCTTAGTAGAGTGAAAGAAATTCAGATGAGGGACTGAACAAATCCTGGGGCGGGGGGATCTGCAATAATCCTAATAGGAAGCAACCTCTTGCTGCTTCTCATCCTTAGAGTTTTTAGAGTCTAAATAATATAAATATAATGTTAACAAAATATATTGGATTCTGTTCATTTGAAATTTATTAAATTGTGCTAGGGATTGCTAACCTAAGAGCCATCCTTGGCCTCCTGCATCAGAAATTGTTCCAGAAGTGGTGCAGGGAAGCCTCAAAATACTGGTGCTTTTTCTTTGGGTTATCATAGATGTTATCTTTGAGTCGTCTTAGGTGGCTGATTTTGTGACATATTTTGGGTGAGGAGCAGAAATATATTTTAAATGACATGGTGGTGCTTTAAATATGATGAATATGCTATGGAAATTATGTGTTCTTGTTGAGGAATTTTAGGAAATAGTCCCCTTTTCAGTAATGTGTGGAGTATAAGGGTCATATTTGATACCACCAGTTGATCCATCAGGTAATTCTCAACATAAGACCATAGTAGAGCCCAGAATTTCCATCATAAGTCATAGTGGTTGTAGGCCTCCACACGACTGATACAATTTTACTATTTTTTATACAGTGGTTGTAAAGTGAACGTAGTGCTGGAAACGACTTTGTAAACCGTGGTCACCTTGAATCCTGCAACTGGCCATAAGAGTGAGCCGGTTGCCAAACACTCAGAATACGGAGATGTGGCCACAGTGGGTGCTGCTGTCGGAATTCTATATTTGGGCATCTGTTGTAATTTTGAGTCACTAAGCAACTAGTTAAGTGAAGAGTACCAGTATGGAATAAAGCCATATGTGTTTCAATGAGGATGTTTAAAAAATTGTAAAAAAGCATCCCTCAATGTCCAGAGGAATGGTGTGATAATGTGGCATGCCTCTTTCTCATTAGATAGGTTATGATGCACTGAAAGGGAAAGAGTAATTTCAAGAGGAGAGAAGGAGCTAAATCAGTCCTTAGTGCTGCCAGGTCTGTTAGGCCCACATAAGGTTAAGGGTTCATGGCTGTTGGGTTTGTTGGTTAAGGAATACAGGGAGTCCTTGACCTATTACCATTAGTTTAGTGATCATTCAATGTTATAGCAGCAATGAAAAAAGTGACTTATGAATGGTTTTCACACTTCTGACCCTTGCAACATCCCCCACGGTTACGTGAAGGAAATTCAGCCACTTGGGCCATACTTATAATGGTTGCAAGGTCCCAGGGTCATGTGATTAAATTTTCTGACTTTCTGACCAGCAAAGTCAATGGGGAAGCCAGGTTCACTTAACAAGCGTGTTTCCAACTTAACAACTGCAGTGATTCACTTAACAGCTGTGGCAAGAAAGTTAGTAAAATTGAGCAAAACTCCCTTAACAACTGTCTTAGCAACAGAAATTTTGTGCTCAATTGTGATCCTAGGTCAAGGAGTACCTGTAGCAACTTGTAAGGCCGTAGGAGGGTTATTCAGATTGGTGGTTGAATCTCAGTCAATCTGCCTATGAATTGCTACGTGACAATATGACCCAGGAACAGTTGGGCCAATGAGACAAGCATGCCAATGTTTAATTGTGGAGCATACTGTGTTAAAAAATGAGGTGGAATGGAACAAGCTGCATACTGAGATAGTTATGCTTCCAGTCATGAAATTTTTACAAACTGTTTAGCTTTCCAATTAATCTTAACCATTTCTAAAGTATGCGTTGCAGTTAAATAAATGTATTAGTGGAGCCTTGCTATTTTAATGCTTTCTTTTTCCTTATAGTTCTTCCACAGGTAAGCCTGAAGATTGGCCACAGGACATGAAAGAGTATGTCCAGCGCTGCTTCACAGCTTGTGAGTCGGAAGAGGACAAAGACCGCACTGAGAAGCTGCTTAAGGAGGTCCTACAGGCCAGGCTGCAGGATGGCACTGCCTATACCATTGACTGGAGCAGGGAACCATTGCCTGGGTGCGTAGCTTTGGGAGCAGAGGCTGAGACAGAGGGCATTTGATCTTTTTATTAGTGCATAAATTAAGCCAAATTGGGTTAGCGCTTTGTGTGTATTTCCCTCCTGATAGTATTATTTTAAGACAAGAGACAAAGAAAATAGTGATCAGCTAGAGAGCAGTGAACATAGTCACTGACTTGGAGATTTGAATAAAGGTAGTCCTCAACTTATGACCATAATTGAGCTCTGAATTATGGTCATAAGTTGTACCAGTCATTAAGTGGGTCAAGATGTGACTGTGTCTATTTTATTATCTTTATTACAACAAGTCCATTGTTCAAAATGGGCATTTTTTTTGCCAGAAACAAACATTGGTTTTCAGCAAAAAAACAAAAAACATGATAACATGTATTCATATGACTGCGGGACACTGGAGATGGCTAAAAATGGGCAGATTGCTGGATGCCCAAAATGTGATTATGTGATCGCAGGAGCATCCAGATTGTCAGAACTTTGAATCTGGGTCATAAGTAGCTCTGGGGAGGTCTGTCATAATTTCAGACATTCACTAAGTGACCAGTTATAAGTCATTGTTTAAGAAGGGGAGAATGCTTGGAAGACCCAAGATTTCTGTTCTTTTTTTAAGGATATATTTTCCTTAAGAGGCAAATGAGGCTGGTAAACTTGATTGCATCTGGTGGAATTAACGTATAACATGTTGAACTTTTTTAGCTGGTGTGTATGTTTTAGAGTTTAGAGTGCATATAATGGATGCTTTAGTTGCCATGGTGAGTAACTTGCTCATTCACAAAACCATTTCTTAAGATTCAGCAGATTTGTTATTCCTTCTGTAGCTTGGGCCGAGACAACTTGGCTGAAAGCCCCAAGAAAAAACAGCAGCGCTGGGAAGTGTCTTCCGTCCACTCGCCACGTGCCTCTATGCAGTCAAGTCTTGCTCAACAGCAGCAGAGGAGTGGTGGTGGCAATTCTCAGCCCCAGCGAGGGGGAGGTAGCGGAGGAGCTGGGACTGGTCGGACTCGTGGGAATGCTTTCCCAACCAAATTTGGAAACCGCAATGTTTTCATGAAGGAAAATAGCTCATCTTCAAGTGTTGATTCACGTTCTAGGTCAAGGTCATCATCCCGATCTCCCAGTCGCCACTTCCGAAGAAGGTAAATAACGGAGGTCAAAAGAGTAGAATATATTTATGACAGTCATCTTGGACCTTGCAGTTCCATTGGTTCTTTGCTGGAACTACCACTTCATTCCCTGCATATGTGTGCACAGCTGTGGGGATTATAACTCCACCTGATGAGTGAAGGCAAATATGTGTGTCCCAGAATAATTTTGCAGGATCCAACCTGAGTTGGTCACCAGGATCACAGATGTAAGTCTTCCAAGCTTTTGGACTTGTGCTGGAGCTCATCCTTGGGGAACTTATTAAACCTCTGGTGACTGACTCAGATTGGATCCTGCAAACCTTCACCTGTTTGATGTGGGCATGCCTATTACACTAGAGCTAGAATCTTGGGGTTAAAGAAAAAAAGTTTTTTTAAAGAAAAAAACCAAGGCTACAGGTAGTCCTCAACTTACGACCACAATGGAACCTAAAATTTATTACTAAGTGAGACATTAAGTGAGTTTTGTGCCCTTTTATGACTTTTCTTGCCACATTTGTTAAGTGAATCATTGCAGTTGTTAAATTAGTAACAGTTGTTAAGAGAATCTGGTTTCACCATTGACTTTGCCTGTCAGAAAGTTGCAAAAGGAGATCTCATGACTCTGGGACAATGCAGCTGTCATGAATAGGAGTCAGTTGCCAAATGTCTGAATTTTGATTGTGTGACCATGGGGATGTTGGAACGGTCGTAAGTGTGAAAAGGTCATAACTCACTTTTTGCAGTGCCATTGTAACTTCAAACTGTCACTAAATGAACTGTTGTTAAGTTGAGGACTATCTGTAGTGGGAACTGGTTACTTTATAGCACCAATAATACTGTTCGTTTTGTTGAGGTTTTTTGGGTGGGCAGACTACACCATCAGGCCTTGAGTTTAACATGACAGACAAAGGTAATTTTTTCTTTTCATCTTTATATAGCGATTCAGATTCAGACAGCTCCTATTCTGGAAATGAGTGTCGGCTGGGTGGCCGCCGGAATACTCAGAAAAACCGAGGGCGTGGAGGCCACATGGATAGAGGGCGGATGAGAACACAGCGAGGAAAAAGGCAAGTTGCATGGGGAGAGGGCCTTCGGTGTGATTGCTGGTTGCTAATAGGGGATTTGGAAATAGAACTCGTAAGAGTGATTGTAAGAAATGTTTAGCCTTTGGCCCTCAGAGGAACGGAATCATGCAAGCAGCCATGCTGTATCCAGAACTGTTACGCAGAAAATCCTCGACACATGCCAGTCCTACTGTGCAAGATCCTTAGGGAATTTGGATAATTCAAGTATGAGGCCCAGCCCAGATTTAAACCAGTTTTATTAAAGAGATTGTCCTACTGACAGGTGATTACTTGTATAGCAGATGTGGCTTTTGTTTGAGATATCACAGAATTTTTCAGAAGTTTCAATTTTGGCCCTACATTCATACATACTGAGGAGCTGTGGTGGCTGAGTGGTAAGAATGCAGTATTGGAGGCTGACTCTGCCCACAGCCAGAGTTCGATCCTGATTGGCACAAGGTTGATTCAGCTTTCATTCTTCGAAGGTTGGTAAAATTGAGGACCCAGATTGTTGGGGGCAATACGCTGACTCTAAACCGCTTAGAGAGGGCTGTAAAGCACTGTGGAGAGGTACCATATATAAGTCTATTGCTATACATGAAAATAAAATGTAGTCTTAAAAAGTCTTTTCTGATTTTGATTACCTTAGCTGTCTTGGAATTTCTCCAGCTTCTCTATAACATTTCTGGTCTCATTTTTTTAGGTTGCAAATAACAAATCATTTTCTTAAGAGACCTCATAAGTTCCTCTTACCTTCTTGGCATCAGTTGTAATTTTCAGTTTTCCAGCTCATTGGATTTCTTGACAGGGTTCCTTTGCTTGTAGCTTTTTGACTCCAGCTCTGCTCATTATTCTACATCCTATGGCATTTGCCCATGTCCAGTCATACTCCGAAGTGCTTATGTTGTGTTTAAATTGTAACCAGTGAACAGATATTACAGCAGTAATAATCATGAAGATCTATGATTACAGTAATTAGTATAAAAAAGTTTGCACAAGCACTCGTAAGTATTTCATGGAAGATTACATAAGGGTCTTAGCAACCCACCCAGTTCATCTCTCTATCCATCTAGACATGACCAAGGTCCTCCCAAGCGCAATCGGAAACGCAACACTATGGATTATGAAGACCCTGAAAAGGAGTTCAAGAAGGAACGAAGGGCAGCACGCTTCCAGCACGGAACTCATCCCAAAAAGCTGCGTCTGGAACCTCTTATCTTACAGATCAATGCTCTGGACACTGTTGGCTCTGATGGCCTTGACTGGAATGAGCTGAAGATTGTGGGCACCTGCCAAGATATCACAAAGCATTACCTGCGCCTCACCTGTGCTCCAGACCCCTCCACTGTCCGGCCTCTCTCAGTGAGTTACCACCAAGGGGAAAGCAAAAAGAGCCTGCCTAGTATAGATAGTCCTTGACTTACAACCACAGTTGAGACAAAAAAAAAAGTTGCTAAGTGAGAAATTGGTTGAGTGAGTTTTGCCCCATTTTATGACTTTTCTTGCCACATTTTTTAAATCATTGCAGTTAAATTAACAACACCATTGTTAAGTGAATCTGGTCTTCTCCATGGACTTTGCTTGTCAGAAGGTCACAAAAGGGGATCACATGACCCCGGGACACTGCATCCGTCATAAATATGAACCAATTGCCAAGCGTCTGAATGTAAATCACATGCCCATGAGGATGCAGCTATGGTCATAAGTGTGAAAAGTGGTCATAAGTTACTTTTATCAGTGCCATTGTAACTTTGGACATCACTAAACCAATTGTTGTAAGTCGAGGACTACATGTTTTTGCTTCTGTTTTGCTTTCTGTTTCGATCTGTCCTTTCTTCCAGGGGTTCCCAATCCCCAGGCTGTGGCGCAGTACCAAGCCAGGGGCTGTTTGGAGTTAGGCCGCACAAGTGGCAGGTGAGTGTGCATGCACGCAGTTCCACTTGTGTGATCAGCAGGTGAGAGCACATGCGTGTGAAGCTCCATTTGTGGGAGTGGTGGGCCCAGGCCCTGCCGCTTGCATAAATGGAGTTGTGCACATTCACTCACTGCTTGCACAGAACCATCCCCTCTCTCCCCCTTTCACCACTGGTCCAGAAAGCCAGAAAAGTTGGAGGCTCGCTTCCTACCTTGGACTAGCTGAATTGCAGACTGGCTTTTTTTTTATTAGTAGGCAGGAAATGACAAACTGGGTGTGTTCTTTGGGGGTGGAGTTAGGGTGGAGAACTGTTTAATATAAATTCTGTTAGTCGCGTTGAATATTCCTTGGACAGAAAGTGCAGGCTAATCCAGGAAGTCAATTATGCCATCCTGCAGTCTTGGCAGTGGTCATCATTCCTCCATCAGCCGTTCCTGTCTGTTCGTACAAAATATTTTGTTTGTCCTTTTTTTTTGAAGGCTCTGTTTCCTGGACTATGTCCAGTTTTATTCCAGAACTGGTTTAGGAGTTGTTTAATGTTTGTCAGATATCTTTAAACTACTTCTCTCTTTTCTCCCAGGTACTTAAAAAATCTTTATCTGCAGTAAAATCCCACTGGAAAGAGAAGCAAGATTATGCCTATGCTTGCGAGCAGATGAAATCAATCCGCCAGGACCTTACAGTAAGCCAATTCAGGCCTTGGTGGGGGGCAGAAAGTCATGGCTCAATTCACAATTTGTGTACTAAGCTATATTTTTAACCATGATTAGACTTGACCGTGTTAAGTCATATGTGGCCACTTCATGCTGGCCCACCACTGTGATAGTTAGACTGAAATATATCTTAATATATTTGCTAGTTGTCATTTTGTAGGTGGAGAAGTTAGAAGAACTTCAGTTACTTTAGAATAAGAATTGGGTTTTTAAATTAGAGTACAGCTTTATACACTAATTGGAGTAATCTTTCGTAGAAGAAGCAAAATTTGACAACCTGGAACAATCGCTCCCTCTCTCCTCTTTTTTTTTTTTTTAGGTCGGAAAATATCTTGACAGTAATTTTCTAATTCAAAGGTTTTCAAGCTTTTTCATGCCGTAGAGAAAAAAAATGACCAGATTTAAAACTCTGTTGAATTGCTAACTGTTTCCAGAAGCTGGATGCATTCTAAATTTTGATGTGTACATGCTTAATGACATTTATGAGTTTAACTCAAGTGCCATGAAAGGAGAATGAACTACAAACACCATATTTTTTTAATGTTAGAATGATCCCTGGTTCTTTACCTGGTAGCTAGTTTAGTTAAATGTAGCCCATGGTAAATAGATGATCATCGATATGACCTTAGTGGGGCAGTAACTTAAAACGTACTCCGTTCATCTATATTCCATTGCCAATTGTTGCCTTCTGTTGCGAAGGGTTCAAAACAAGTAGATTTTAGAAATAGGAATTGGAATCTCCCCTGGAAGAAAAAGATATTCACAGTCCATCCTTGATGTACACCTGATTTATCATTGAAGGGGTTTCAGATAATCCTCAAGTTACAATTGTGATGGAACCCTGCCCATTAGAGTCCTATGTCGTGATGGTTGTAAAGTGGGTCACCCATGTGATAGGCTCAATTTTATAATTCATAGTGGTAGTCATTAAGTGAATCTCTATAGTGATAGTCATTAAGTGAATGTCTACTCCAACCCCTTTCTTCTGCTGTATGTAGGAATTTCAAGTCACCCAAGCTAATATATGAATTATTGGCAATCTCTCCCTTGGCTCTGTCTAGGTTCAAGGAATCCGTGCAGAATTCACTGTGGAAGTATATGAAACCCATGCCAGAATAGCTCTGGAGAAGGTAAGACTTAGTATAATCTATTAATAAGATATGGGTCCATGAATCCAGGTTTAACTCCATTTTTATCAATCGCTATCTTTCCCCTATTTGGCTTCTTAACATAAATATTAGATATCTCTGCACTTTGAAAGAAAGAATGTAGTGGCATGCAAAATGTTATCATTTGAACCATTTTGAAATTGAAATAATCTGTTTTGAGCTTGAAATGATTTAACTCCACTAACAGTGGATAAATATGTTGAAACAGTCATAGCATGTGGTACTTCCACAAAGTGTAAATCTGATTTAGAAGTCATTTCCCTCTTCGTTTCTTAGTTGTAGAAGGAAATTATTTGGGGGGGGGGGGTTTTGAAAATAGGCTTTCTGCATAGATTCCAAAACAGGAAAATGACTAGAGAGATGACTTGGAAGTCCTGTTCAAGACCTTTATCTTCCTACATTTCTTTTTTTTTTAAACCATGTACACCTTCCTACCTGCAAAATATTTGGGCAATTTATATTCTTTAAGGATTGTAGAAAACATTTCATTTTATTTTATGATGTATGTGTTTCTCTTGGATCAAGGCAGTATAGATATAGTGTAATATTAGATAAACTTGACATAAAGATTGCAGCCCCTTCTATATTTGGCAGAGCATAAAATGTACATTCGTCTTTTTATGTTTTACTCATAACTACATGGCAATACAAGAGCATGTATTTGTCAGGCTCAGATTTTAATTGAATTGTTGATTATGTACAGATAATCCTGGACTTATGACCACAATTGAGCCCAAAATTTCTCTTGCTAGGTGAGACATTTGTTACATGAATTTTGCCCCATTTTATGACTTTTCTTGCCACAGTTATTGATTCATTACAATTGATAAGTTAGTGATACAGTTGTTAAGTGAATCTGGCTTCCTCATGTCAGAAAGTCGCAAAATGTGATCACATGATCCCAGGTCACTGCAACTGTCACAAATATGAGTCAGTTGCCAAGCATCTGAATTTTTTATTGTGAGCATGGGGATGCCAGAACAATTGTAACTGTAAAAAACGGCCGTGTCGTTTTTTGCAGTGCCATTGTAACTTTGAATGGTCATTAAATGAATTGTTACAAGTTGAGGATTACCTGTACCATCAGCTCTTAGTTGACCACAGAGATAGATTTTGTCCTTTTGTGATCCATTCCCAACCTGGTCCTTCAGTTCCTGCAGTGGTGTATCTATCACTGCTATCTGAAAGATCTTGGCTCTCCTAATCCCCTCAAAAAAGCAGAACTCTTGAAACAAGCAGCATTTCAAAAGGATTTTTATTGAGAGATAGTAATAGCAAGGAGACTAAAGGTAAAGGTTCCCCTCGCAGATATGTGCTAGTCGTTTCTGACTCTAGGGGGCGGTGCTCATCTCAGTTTCAAAGCTGAAGAGCCAGCACTGTCCGAAGACGTCTCCTTGGTCACGTGGCTGGCATGACTAAATGCCAAAGGTGTACGGAATGCTGTTACCTTTCCCACCAAAGTGGTCCCTATTTTTCTACTTGCATTCTTACATGCTTTCGAAGGTTGGCAGAAGCTGGGACAAGTAATAGGAGCTAGGGATTCAAACCACAGAACTGCCAACCTTTCTGATTGACAAGCTCAGCATCTTAGCCACTGAGCCACCCCGTCCCTTGAGCAAGGAGACTAGGGAGGATCTAAAATTTCCACTGGGAAATATTAGGTTAAAAGTTGTAGAAACACCTCCCTCTGTCCAGTTCCAGACAAGCCAATCCAAAGATGTGAAGTTGTTGTGAGAACTTCAAGCTGAAAGATGATAAGTTTTCAGATAAGTTGTTCTCAGATAAATTGTTCTCAGGCATCGGGTACTCCTCTCTCTGGGTTATTCCTTTCTCCGGATCCGAGACAAAATAGATGGCGCCAGGCTCATTCCTCTTCCCCCTTTCCCAGGAAGGTACATCAAAGTAAAGACCAGAACTAGGAAAGATCATAAAATTTCACTGGGGGGGGGGAGCGCTCCCACCAGAATGGCAGCATTCCGATAGGGATCTATGTGGACCTGACACTATCATTTGAGTCCTTGCTGCTGATCATCCTACTTTTTCTTGATACCTTTCCTAGTTTAACAGACTTTTCCAAAAAGCTCAGACTTACTCAGTTTGCTATCATACTCTAGCAAAGGTTCTGGTGTGTGACACCTTAAATATTTTCCATAATGATGGTTTATCTTTTCCAGGGTGATCATGAGGAGTTCAACCAGTGCCAGACACAGTTGAAGTCTCTTTATGCAGAGAATCTTCCAGGAAATGTTGGAGAATTCACTGCTTACCGTATTCTTTATTACATTTTTACCAAGAACTCTGGAGGTGCGTGGTGGGGATGTTGGGAGAGAGATTTTTGAGGCTAGTCTTTGAATTTACTTCAACATTTGAGAATCCTTCATGTTGTGTAGAATTTCTGACAAACAGTCTAAATCAGGGTTCTTAACCTTTTTGAAAGAATTGCCCCCTTGAGCCATTGAGGATGTTGTCATCGCCCCCTCCCCCAACATAACCGCCCCCCTGCCACCTCTTAGCGTCCCCAAGGGGGCCAGCAGAGGGGCGCTAAGAGGCGGCAGGGGGGCGTTCGAGGCGTCGGCCCTGCAGGTTCACCCATTGACTGTAGTACCGCACCTGAACCGGTGCCTCGAATGCGGCAGCATGTTAGGAAAAGCCGCCGCCACCACTTTCCCAAAGTGCTGCCGCTCTCGCATTCTTTCTGTCTGTCCATCCGTCCATCCATCCATCCATCCATCCATCCATCCATCCATCCATCCATCCAAAAGGTCTGTCTGTTTGCCTGCCTGCCTTCCTGCCTATCTACCTACCTGTCTTTTTGTCTACCTACCTACCTACCTACCAATTTCTCTCTCCCCCAATATATCTTGCTCCATCGCCCCATATAGCCCCCTTCCGTTCCGCCCCCACGTCGCCCATTTTTGTTCCATCGCCCCCCTGAAAAACAGAATCTCCACCTGGGGGGCGATATCGCCCAGGTTAAGAACCACTGGTCTAAATAAACCTTTTGGCCACATTGTGATCTTTGCCTGTTTAACCCAAGCAATGTACATATGTTCCCAGACTCCATATCATCTCCTCAAAACATTTTTTCCAATAATAGCTAATGTCAGTCATTTTAGGAGACTTAAAATTCTAGAGAAGCTTTTGGGGAAGATAATTTTAAATACTAAAGTGGATTTAATAGAGCAGACCAAACCCAATCAGGTGTACATCTTAAAGCAAAGAAGAATAAATATTTCAGCCTAAGTCAGTTCATGGTGAAAGTACTGGTCATCCTTGAGTAACGACCCCAATTGAAATTGAAAAATTATTTGTTAAGCAAGATATCACATGATCTCAATTTGCAACCTTCCCTGCTGGCTTCTCCATTGGTTTTTCTTGATGGAAGCTGGCTAGTAAGGTTGCGAATGATGATCATGTGACCCTGGAACTGCAACTGTTACAAAGATAGCCAGTTGGAAAGTGTCCTGGTTGCGATCATGTGACCACAGGGATGTTGCTACGATCATAAATTAGATGGCGGTTCCGTGCTGAGTAAGTTCTCCAGGGTGGTTGTTTGTTCTCGGTGTGTGTGGCGGTGGAAGAGCCCCTGGTGCTGTTGGACCCTCTGGGACTTCTTCCAGAGGGTCTCAGCGTGTAACCGAGCTGTTTTCAGCCCGGTTTGGTCAGCGGCGAGTTGCTGCCGGGTCTTGACTTCGGTGGCCAGCCCCAGTGGCGGGGAGATGGTGGCTGCCTCGGCGGAGGTTGCGGCGGCGGCTCCAGTGGCTGCGGAGGCAGCGGCGGTGGTGGCGGCCCTGGGTATTGTTGCTGTCAGCTGCTGGGCGAGCCAACGATGCTCTTGGCTGTCCTGGTGGAGCTCTCGGCGGCCCGGCGACCTGGGTGGTCTCTTCGGCTTGGTGGTCTTGGTGGCTTCAACGGTGGCTTCGACGGTCTTGGTGGCTTCGACGGCCCTGACGGGAGCCCAGATGAAAGCAGAGGAGTTAGAGGAAACAACAGGTGGCTGGAGTGATCCGAGCCTGGAGTGTCGGCGCTGGTGGGCGTTGGCCGGGTCGGGTGAGCTGGTACTGGCCTGGTGGGGGTCGGAAGTTGGTATTAACATCGGAGGAGAGACCCCACGGTTGGCCGGTTTTCGTGACTCTGGACCTTGGCTGTGGTGATGGAATTAACAGCTGCGTTGACTCCGGACCTGCCATCTGGGCCTCCTGCCTACCCCCATGTGTTATTCTTGGACCGTCTGCTGCCTCTGCTTTTTACTGCCGCTTTGGCTGCCCGGACTCTTCCGTTTGCACTCTGGTGGGTGCAGTGTCATCTACCGACAGTGGTTGTGTTCCTTAATCCATCCCGGACACCTTCCCTCTCCAGGGTGCGGTTTCAGGCTGGGTCCCTCATTGTAGTGTGAGGACAATGGGTGGACTCAACCCCTCTGTCGTGAGAGGGCAGAGGGGTTGAATTACTGACCCATCAGCTCCAATTTTGTTTTGACCACTGCAGTGAGAGAGTGGTGGGTTGCCCATTTTGACTCTGGTCCCCCAAACAGTTGTGGGAGGGCTGTTTGTGGTGTGGAACCTTTTGGATACTGATACCTGGATCTTTTATCTTTCATCTAGACACTTTACATCTGTGTAACACCTAACACCTAGCCGTATGATGCTTCTATCCCATTTCCACCCTTTATGAATTGTGATCTATTGTTTTATGTGTGTTTACTCGCTGTCGGAGTTATGGGCCCTCAGGACTGCTCCCTTGTCCTTGAGGTGGCCCACTGGGTTATCAAGAGCCTACCTTAATGATGCATCCTGGGATCCCGAGAGGTGGCATGGCGCGACCAAGGGGTTAAATTTTAAATGTGGTTTTAAGGGACGTCTTTTAAATTTTTTAATTTGGTGTTTTAATGGGATAGGGAGAGGGGAGGGGGTTCAACCCTCGTTGTTAAATTCTGGTTTATCCAGGCCGGAGATGGGTCTTGTAGTAGGGGGGGTGGGGTGAGGGGACCATGGGGTCCGCAGTGAGCAGGGAGGGATCAATAATAATCCCTAGGGTGATCAGTTATGGCAGGAGGGGATGAGACAGAGGGCCAAATTATGTGTTGTACTTTTATCGACGTTAGGATTTGAAATACTGCAATTAATTGAATTAGATAGGATAAGATTTAAGATTTAATATTTAACATTTAATACTCAAGGCGATTCAGAAACAAAAAAATAATAAAACACCAGGTCCAGATGGATACCCAAGTGAATTTTTATAAAAAGATAGGAGATATACTAAATAATACTCTCTTAGAAGTTTGTAATGAGGTATTATTAAAAGCAAAAATACCTAACTCATGGAGGGAGGCATATATAACACTTATACCCAAAGAAGAGACAAACACCAATCAAATTAAAAACTACAGACCAATATCACTTCTAAATACAGACTACAAAATATTTATGACAATTATGGCACAAAGATTAAAGGGAATTATTAGTGAGAAAATTAATACAGATCAAAATGGATTCTTACCGAAAAGGCAGATTAGGCATAATAAGAACGATAATAAACATATTGGAATTCTATGAAAACCACCTGGGAAATCAAATGGCATTGATCTTCTTAGATGCACAGAAAGCGTTTGATAATCTGAACTGGGATTTTATGAAATCGCAAATTAACAAAATGAACTTTGGACATAATTTCGAAAGAATAATTAATGCAATATATGATAGCCAAAAGGCAAATATATTGATAAACGGGGAAACCACTAAAACGTTCAAAATAGAAAGGGTTAGACAAGGTTGCCCTTTGTCACCATTGTTGTTCATTATTAGAACGCTGTTAGTTAGAATTAGGGAAATGGGAATATAAAAGGAATGAAAATTAAGAACCAAGAGTACAAGGCACAAACATTCGCAGATGATATGGTATTCATGATAGAAGAACCATTAGAGGGGTCTATACTATGCAAGAGATAAATAAATTTGGGGAATTAGCAGGACTAAAAGTAAACAAGGGGAAAACTAAATTGTTAGTCAAAATATAACAAATTCTAAGCAAAAAAATTGGAAGAGATAATGGGATTACAAATAGTAAATAAAATAAAATATCTAGGAATCTGGATAAGGGCAAAAACAATGCTATGGGAAGATAATTAAAATTTCAAAGCAAATTAAATTAAAAGGACTTGGAAATCTGGAATAAAATGCAAATATCTTTCTTAGGAAGAATCGCGACAATTAAGATGAATATACTACCCAAAGTTTTGTACTTATTTCAGACGATTCCAATACTAACAAATAGAAAGTTTTTTATGGATTTGGATAGGATGTGATGAAATTTATTTGGATGGGAAAAAAAGGCAAAGAAAAAAAATATCTACAAGATGATAGAAGTAGAGGTGGATTCGGACTCCCGGATTGGGAAATTTATTATAAAGCTGCGATCTTGGTATGGATAAGGGAATGGGTGAAATTAGAAATAAAGAATATTGACACTAGAGGGGCATGACTTAAAAGCGGATGGCACTCACTCTTGTGGAATCCGACTGATAAAAAACAAAACATGCAGTGAAACACATAATACGTAAGTCATTGATTAAAAACTGGGTAGAAATAAGGAAGAAAAACTATACAAAAATACGAGATGGCTCTCAACAATGGAGGCAACCTTTCACCCCAACACATTGGATTTAAATAAAAACTTAAATATTATCAGATATTGGATACAGAGGGAAAACTAAAAACAAAACAGGATCTGGAAACACAAGGAATAGTGATAGACAACTGGGCTTATTTACAAATTAAACGAGGTACAATAAAGATATAAAGGAATCGGAATAGAGATAAAGAATACAAATTTGGATAAATTACTTCTGGGACCGGAAGAAAAATTAATATCTAAATTATATAACTTACTATTAGAACAAGAAAGAATAGGAAAACTAGTAAAAGGATCAATGTTAGCATGGGAAAAAATATAGGATATAATCTGGATTTGAACGACTGGGAGGATACATGGGAGAAAAATTTGACATACACAAAGTCAGTGGCATATAAAGAAAACCAGTACAAAATGATGTATAGGTGGCATTTGGCCCTGCTAGATTAGCAAAAATATTCCCACAGGCAAATCAAATTGTTGGAAGTGCCAAAATAAAATTGGCACTTACTATCATATGTGGTGGACATGCCCAAAAATAAGAAAATATTGGATGGAAATTAAAAATTGGATTGAGGATGTGATGAAATGTGAACTGGAGTGGAAACCAGAACTGTTCCTACTAGGAATGACAAAAATAAATTTTCCCCCAGAGGACAAATACCTGATAACACATCTACTAACAGCAGCTCGAATTTCCTTAGCTCAGAAATGGAAGGAACCTATAACTCCATCCATACAAGTGGTAATAAAGAAAACATATGAATCATTAGGAATGGAGAGATTAACACTAAATTAAATGAAAAAGAGGACTCGGACTACTATAAGGCATGGGATGTATGGTACAATTGGGTAGAACGCAAGAATGGAGGGAAAAGGAACATTGGGAAAGAAGGTACTATAGTAAATAGTAGAAATTCATAGATAACAGGAGATAACAGGTTATGCAACAATTTAGAAAAAGACATAGGAAATACCCTAAAATAACCCAAACCAAGCGAGTTGAAAATGAAAATAGTTATGGTTATGTATAAATGTAACTTTATGTGAAAAAAATGCATATTCGATCTGCAACCAAAAACAGGGCGAATCACGCACTGTTTATGTATTTATGTTATTTGTGACTCTGTGTGTGTTGTTTTTAACAATTGTAAATAAACTTTAAAAAAAAGGACTTACCTGGAAGCGATTAGAGCAGCGAGATGTGCTTCTCCACTTTGATCGCGTCCGCAGATGATCGCCCTGCGGCCCTGTTCAGGGTCACTCGCTCCTTCATTTGGAGGAGAGGGGATCCTTTGAGAACAGAGCAGAGGAATTTAGTTTACATCTGGTGGATAAGGTCGCTCAGATTCAGGCCGGCCTGGACTCTGACTGGCAGGGTTTAGATGATGGAGTGACGACAAGTCTGGCGGATTCTACCTGGGTTGAGTTTGACCCTGTCTCGGATGAGGTGGACAGGATCATGGGAGGTTGTCTTCCACCACATGTTTATTGGACCCGTGTCCTTCCTGGCTGGTTTATGTCTCCAGGGAGGTTACACGCGGTTGACTCCAGGGAGTTGTCAACGACTCTCTGAGTGAGGGGTCCGCCTTGAAAGAGGCAGTGGTGAGACCCTCCTCAAGAAGCCTGCGCTGGACCCAACCGTTTTGAACAACTATCATCCAGTCCAACCTTAAGCGAAGGTTGTTGAGAGCGTGGTGGTTCAGCAGCTTCTGCTGTTCCTGGAGGAAGCTGATTATCTAGACCTGTACCAATCGGGTTTCAGGCACGGAGACAGGATTGGTCGCACTGTTGGATGATCTCTGGAGGGCCGGGACAGGGGTTTTCCTCTGCCCTGGTCCTTTAGATCTCTCAGCAGCTTTACCATACCATGGTATCCTTCTGCGGCTGCTCGGGGTTGGGCGGGGCACTGTTTATGGTGGTTCTCTTACCTCGGACCGCCGGTCGGTGTTGGCAGGAGAGCAGGGTGCCCCGGGGCCCTCACTTGTGGGGTACCTCAGGGGTCAGTTCTCTCACCTCTTCTGTTTAATATCTATGAAACGCTGGGTGAGATCATCCGAGGTTTTGGGGTGAGGTGTCATCAATATGCTGACGATACCCAGCTTTATATCTCCACCCCAGACCAGATCAGTGATGCTCTCTCTGTGATGTCCCGGTGCCTGGAGGCAGTGCAGGTCTGGATGGGGAATAACAGGCTCCAGCTCAATCCGCCAAGACTGAGTGGCTGTTCTTACCGGCACCTCGGTTTCCAGTGGATATTCCATCTTTGGTCATGGGAGGTGTTATCCCCGTGGATAGGAGGTCTGGCGTCCTCCTGGATACACAGCTCTATCTGGAGGAGCAAGTGGGAGCTGTGGCCAGGGGCTTTGCCCAGGTTCGGCTGGTTTGCCAGCTCCGCTCTTATCTGAACAGGATACCCTTCCGAATGGTCACTCATGTGCTTTCGTCACTTCCAGAATCGACTGCAGTCTCTACATGGGGCTGCCCTTGCGGATTACGGAGGTTGCAGCTGGTACAGAAAGCGGCGAGTGTGATGGGGTGTACCGATACTCCCATGTTACACCCTCCTCATTGACTTGCATTGGTTGCTGGTTGCCTTCGGGTTTCCTTCAAGGTGTTAGTAACAACTTATAAAGCACTAAATGGCTTGGGTCCAGGTGCTTGGGGAAGCCTCCTGCCAGCATCATTCCGATCGCCCGTGCACTCCACAGGAGGGGCCCTCCGGGAGGCCGTCGGTAGGCATTGTCGGCGGGGTCCCCAGCTAGGGCCTTTCTGTGGGAGCACCCGCCCTATGGAATCAGCTCCCCACAGATCTTCGTTTGGCCCCTGATCTCCGCTCCTTTCGCGAGACCTGAAGACTTGTCTGTTTCAGCAGGCTCCTGGATTGACCGGGTGGGTTGTTTTAATTGCATTGTTTTAATTACTGTAATTTTAAATTGTTTAATTTAACTTTTAGTTATTTATAGACTTAGCTGTTTAATATTTTTTATTGTAATGTATTCTCTTTTTATGTATTCGCCTGAGTCCTTAGGGAGAAAGGCTGACATACAAGAATCTAAAACTTTGGTGGCTCAGGCTGTTAAATGCCTGCTCTTAAGATCAGCTGTCTACAATTACTGTAGGCTCGAATCCCAATCAGGGTTGACTCAGCCAGCCCCATCCTCTGGGGTAGGTAATTGAGGACCCAAGATTGTTGGGGCAATTAGCTGACTTTGTAAAAAAATGCAGCTTAGTAATAAGCAGGCATATACAATGGAATGAAGGCTATTGCTGAGCGCATTGGGTTGTGCTCAAAATTATAAGCCGCCCTGAGTCTTGGAGAAGGTGCATATAAATATAATTAAAATAAATAAATAAATAAATAAATAAATAAATAAATAAATAAATAAATAAATAAATAAATAAAAATAAATGCAAAGACTAGTCATAATTTGCTTTTTTCCAGTAGTGTCGTAATGTTGAGTAATTGCTAAGTGAGTGGTCATACGTTGGGGAATACCTGTAAGTGAGAAACAGGTTAATTTGTGAAATTTTTGGGGTGACTTGCCTTTCTCCCTCCTGCAGATATCACAACTGAGCTGGCCTACCTGACAAAGGAGTTGAAAACGGACCCTTGTGTGGCACATGCCCTTGCCTTGCGAGCTGCCTGGGCCCTCTCCAATTACCACCGTTTCTTCTGCCTGTACCGCCAGGCCCCTTGCATGTCCGGCTACCTCATTGACAAGTTTGCTGAACGAGAGAGGAAAACGGCCCTCAAAGCCATGATCAAAACGTATGTGGAGCTGAACCAGTCCTCGGGTTTAAATGGGAGGGGAATGCCTCACACCTGCCCACTTCCCTCCCGTTCCACCTTTGTTGCAGTGTCTAGCAAAGGAGCAGATTAGTGTCCAGTAGTAAGAAGTAGGTCAAATGGGGTACTCTTTTCAGCAACTTCAAGGAAGGTGTCTGTGCCCTGGGCAGGTAAGTACAGTGACTGCAGTCTAGTTAGGCAAGCATTCCAGATGTTTAATTGTAAACTGGCTTGGCTGTCCTTCATGACCAGGTTGCTAGAACTTTGTTGATTCGCCTGGATAGAAAACAAATTCTTTTGCAGAAATATTTGACTCCAGAATGTGAATCTAGAAGACATGTTCATTTGAAAAATGGTTGCAGTTTTATTTGGGTACCTGGCAATTAAGTAGTTTAGGGGCTGAGCTAGAAACTGGGAGATTGTGGGTTCTAATCCTCCTTTAAGCACGGCAGGTGATTGGAAAGTCTCAAGTCCCCTCACAGGATTATGCTTATGGGGAAAATAGGAGGCGGGAGCACTGCATACGCTGGCTTGAGTTTCAGAGATAAAGGTGAGATATAAATTAAGTAGTAAAATAAGCCATTAGACAAAGCAAAGCTAAACTGAAAATACGTGGTTGTGGGAAGAATCAGAGTAGACCTCAGATTACCTTCGTGGTTTATGCCTTGCTCTTTCATTTTATGCTTTGAATGTTCATCTTGGTTCTCTCACAGTCTTAAGTTAGGAGCCAATCTCTCCATTTCTTGGCTTTTCCATTCCCACATTATGGGCAGATAAAATAGGGAGACAGACGCAAGGTGCTGTACCAATGCTTGGCCCTGCCATAGAGATGATCCAGCCCCCTCCCTCTCCTGGTGGTTGGATCAAGGTAGCTTAGGTGCAGAAAGGAACTGTAGCCTAGGAGGAAGAAATCGCCAAGACATAGGAACAAAATGTTTGGTGAATGATAAAACGATAAAACCTGTTATTTTGTATGCTTGTCTCTGGTAGTGAACAGTTAGTGACCAGGGAGGCAGGAAGAATTGAGTGTGCTCTAAATAATAATTATAAGTGTTAGTTGCTCACATAGTATTCTTCTACACACACTGTCCTGCTTCTTAAAATTTTTTTTTAAAATAATCTTGGTGACCAAGAATGCCATAGAAAATTATTCTGGTGCAGGGTATTTCTCTACTATGTGAGGCACAACTTTTATTTATTTTTTATAATGCTATCCCTATTTGCTGTGAAGAGACATCATTTCCCTTTTCTGAGTCCAAGTCTCCTGCTCTCCATAATGAGCAAGAGTCATGACTAACCCCTTACAACCTTTTTTTTTTAAAAAAACACATCACCCTGATGTATTATGCTGGCAGCATGATGAGCAAACACACCAAGAAAATAAATCTTACCAAACTATCTTTTTTTGAAATGATCTCTACTAAAGATTGCATGAGAAATATAACAGCTTCCATTCTCAGGCATCCCAATCTGTTCATCTTGAATCGTTCTAAGGAGTACTTTTTCTTCCCCCCCCCTTTGGTCCATGTTTCAGAACCATTCCGTTAAAAGGTAGAAGGCAGTTTAAACTCAACACCTGTCATTTTTGTGATAGTGGCAGTGGTGATGGTGGCGATACTCAAAGCCTCTTTGTGTAGTGCCATCTCTCCACTTTCCAACATTTCCCCTGAACTCTACCAGAAGTCTGTCTGGTCCAGCACTTTTCCCTCAGTGACCAACCAATATCTGTAGCAAGCCCACAAGCAGCATATATTATATGCAGGCCCGTCCCTCAGTAAGTATGTCCTTGCTGCTGACACTCTGAGGTCAGTTGAAACACAGGAATGAAAAACTCGAAAGACAGGTTGACTTTGTTTCCACCTATTGCCAGGTTAACTAAAGGTAAAGAGCCACACATCAGCAGGATGTGCTGCTTGTCATAGTTTCTCCTATGCTGCCCTTTCCCATTCACCAGTGTCTTTTTTTATCTCCCTCAGTTTCCGCCCGGTGCTTCCGGTCTCCTACGTTGTGTCAGAGCTGGCCTTCGAGAGCGAGGAGGAGTGCCAAGCTTTCCTTGCAGCTCTGTCCCTTGTGTACACTAGTCCCGACGCCACCAAGATTGACTGCAAGCAGAGCTTGGCGGTCCTGCCCAATTTCTGAAAGCAGAAAAAAAAAGCCCACTGCCCTCTTCTAGCCTGTTTAACATGTACATATATAGAGAGATATATATGTCTGTGTTTGTGTGTGTATATATGTATATAAAACCAGATAACAGTTGGCTACTGAGGGCAAGCTGGGACTTGCTCTGCCACTTCACCCGCTGTCCACAACGCACTTGGATAGAAGAGGGTAAGATCCACGGACATCAGATGGCATCTGAGATCACCGGAAGCAGAAGAGCAGAGAGTTCGGTCTAAGGAGTCTTGGGGGTTTGCCAGCAACAGGGAAAGGAGATTTCAGGGAAGAATAGTTTTGCACCATTTACAATCATCTGTTCCTCCCCCCGCCCCTTCCTCTCATGTCAAGATCCATGAGTTGCTAGAGCCCCTGTCTCTCTTCCCCCCGTAGTCTGAAATTGCCAGGATAAAAAGTTGGAAATCTGTGGATTAATTATGGGAGATGATGGAAATTGCCGCCTTGTGTGTTACCATTTCTTCGTTGTCGTAAGGATTCAGGAAGCTAGAAGATTTCTTCTCCCTGAGCCACAGAGCAAACCCTCTTAATTTATTTTTAATTATTATTATTATTATTATTATTTTTTGGTAAAAGTCTCACCAGGCGCTGCTATATTCCACTTGACAGATCTGAAAAAGGCACCAGTACATGAGTGCATATGGCTAGATGTGAATATATGTGAAATATGGTTTTGTACAGAAGCTACAAGTTGTAAATAATACTAGGCAAATTACTTGTTTCTTAAGAGAAAAAACAAACCCGTGTTTTTCTACTTTTATAATGATGAATTTTAACAGATGGTTTCCTCTGAAGATGAAAAATTCAGGTTTTGCGTGCACATTTTGTGTTCTTTATTATGCTCCTCAAAAACTAACACTGTCTCAGTTTTTTCCTCTTCCGAGCTATGGCCTGGCTATGAAAAAGCTTGAGAGAAGCCACCTCTCCAGTCGAACACAAAAACAGCCCGAGGGGGAAAGAGCAAAGCAAAATCTGTCTTCACATATTTCCTACCAGTTCAAAGACTTTTTTCCTACGCAAAGGAGAATGTGAGAGACTTCTTTGTTACAAAACCCCGCAAGGATGTGGCCACAGCAAACAAAGCAAATCCAGAGAAGGCACAGTGCGCAGCTGTGAAGTCAGACCAACAAACAAGATGATCTTCACAGTCTCCTCTTCTGTTGTGTTCTGGAGTTGTCATGCTAAGTTTTTTTAATTTGTTTTTTTCTCCCTCTGTCCTCAGTTCTTTACAGGTAAACTTGAAAATGCTCCACCCATTTTCACTTTTCTCTTGTCACATTGTTTCAATTTTGTTTTTCACCTTTTGAAAGATTGTCCAATAATTTTTTCTGTTTTCTTTCTCCCACCCTCTCCCCCACTCTTAGTCTCTTTAGCTTCTCATAATCACCTCTTTCTTCCCCTCTGTTCTCCTTTGCTCTAACACCTCTTTCTTTTTGTTTTTGAACATGTGTAATTTTGGGATATTTTGGCTTGGGCTGAATTTTTCAAAGATTCCTTTTTCCTTTTCAGAAACCTGAATTTTCTTCCATTTGATTAAAGTCAGTTTATTAAAACAGCATCATCTGCTTCAGTGTGGTGCTGTTTGAAGTCTAGCAGGGGTCAGAGGCAGCAGTGAATCTGATATTCTAAAGGGTGGTCATTGTCTGTTTCCGCTTATACAGGTGGTCCTTGACTTATAACTGGTTGGCTAGCAACCAGTCACGGTTGTGATAAACCTACTTGGGAGCTTCCTAAGGCTAGATTAGAAATTTTGATTCCCCTCAAGATCATATGGCTAAACTTTGGGTGCTCAGCAGCTGACCTACATTGATAGTTTGCAGCATTCCAGTTTATGTCTTTGACGAAAAACAGCATCTGCTTCCAGTTTTTGACAAAACCATTGGTTCATTTAACAACTGCTGCAAAAAAGATAGTAAAATCAAGTTGGCCAGGTGACCCAGCGGTCCCCAATCTTTCTAGCTCTGCAGACTGGCAGCGTGGGGAGAACAGGATGGTTTCATATATGCGTGTGCCACTTATGCAAATGTAGTACTGGGCCGCGGACCAGGTATTGGGGACTCCTTATGTGACCAACCTGTTTCACAGTCATCACAACTTGCAACTATGATGGACAGACCAGACCCCATTACCATCATAAATGAAGGACTGCCTGAATTACAAGTTTTGTCTTTCTCCGGCTTTGCACATTTCAGCTACTGGCAGTGGGGGGGGGGGTTTAAAGGTGTGAACATATTTGTGTCACTGGTTTGCATTCTTGTCTGTGGCTGTCTCATGGGAGAGGAATGTTTCCAGCAGACGAATTTCATGTAGAACAGTTCAGAGATTTAGGACTTACTCATGCTTCAGGAAGGGATAAGTCGAGGATCTTAGTGCAGTGTTTCTGCAGCTATTTCAAGCATAAAGAGACAAGCTAGATGTTCAATTGGATTCTGTTAGTTTTTGTTAAAGCTAAATCCCTTTAGTACTTTAGTATAAATAATTTTATTATACTTATTGGAGAAGATTGATGAGCTAATGGTTCATTAACACTGGTTTGGTTTCAGAATATCATAGATTAGAACAATTGACAAGGTTACTATAGATAGCTACATCTTCTGGTATGAGGTAGTCTTACTAACAGAAGCAGGTATATAACAAGTGCTCAGATGGGGTATTTATTTTCAAAGTATATGTGAATATGCAAGAGGGATCAAAAGGCCCTGGGAATGGACATTGATAGCTGGGAAACCTTGACCTCTGATCGTTCAGCTTGGAGGCTAAAGATGCAGCATGGCCTTCTCCAATTTGAAGAGATACTCATTCGGCAGGCTGAGGCAAAGAGCCAGTCCTGGAACCAGCGAAATCTGGGGGCTGGACAGGGGACTGTATCTGAACTCTGTGGAAGGGATTACCACTCTCAAATTGGCCTTTTTAGCCACACTAGATCCTGTTTTAGGACCTTTTCAGAGCATGGTCTTGAGATTGAAGGATGCCAATATATATAAAATACAATATAATATATGAGAGAGGTAGGTAACCTGTGGGTAGTAAGTGGCTGCCCAGCATCTTCTCTGTGTCCCCTAGAGGAAGTATAGCTGGAACATAATGGAATATTCTTAGCTGAGGATCTTGGCACATTTGAGAGCCTCTGTTGTCATTCTTAAATATCAATAAAATTTGCTTTTTTTCTCCAGAGATTAAGGGCTCCTCATTGCTTTTTCTGGTGATGGCAGCACCAAATGAGCTGCTAGGCATGGCATGAAGCCAAGGACTGAGAAAGCTTACTATCAGTTAAGAGGATTATGTCTTAATTTTTTAATCTACAGGGCAAGCCAAAGTCTTGTCTGAGATGGAAGTCCTGGAAACACCTAAATTCAAAGGTTATGTTGCATGCCCAAACAATATATGTATCAAGAGATACGTGTCTGGATTGAAAACTAAAGTACAGTTCAAAGGCCTTTATTACAACTGGGGTCATTTGTTTTAACCATTGAAAATTGCATTTAATTTAATTTAAACAAAGCAAAAGTACCTTTCCCTCAACCATAGGACTATTAGGACTGGACCAGAAACACTAAACCAGATCAGAAGAGACTACACCTTAGCTTTCAGTGCCCCTTAGAAAACAAAACTTAAGAGAGCACAAGACAGCTAGTTACTTTATATTGCTCTACATTCCCCATCTTTGCAATCTCAAAGGGCTTTGGTTTAATACAGATAGAATTCCAGTATTTCAGCCAGCCTTTTGCAGCACCTTTTACAGCATTTATGCATCAAGGCCTTTCTTTCAGAGTTGGTTAGCATGTTGGATTTAAGCATCAGAAGCAGCCTTGGAGTATGCAAGTATGACAGTATTTCAGTCAGACCTTTGCAACACTTTAAAGCAGAATGTCCTTTCGTAGGATCATCTGTGGGCATCAATTACACAATTCCACAAAAAAGATGTAGCCTCTTTTTCCTTCATTTCTCTTATAAATTCAAAGGAGTCTCTAAAAATGCAACATACCTATCTATCTAAAAAGGGATTGTAAAAACGTTGTGCTTTTATTGTGCATTATTAATCTGTTTAAATCCAGCAAGGCAAAAAATATAAGTGTTATTGCAATGTTCCTGTTCTTGTTTTCCCTGCCCCATTTTGATTAACTTTTCCATTAGAGTTTAGTTAAAGTGCTCCAAACAGATGCTGCTGGGGAGTTCTGGAAGTTGAAGTCCACACAGTTTCAAGTTGCCCAGCCCTGCCCACTGTTACAGTAGACGTTCCTTTGGAAGGTATCTCCCACTAAGTTCCACTTCCTCCATATAAATCCAATTTCAGTATGCTGACATACACGTTATCAGTTCTTTTGCCTTTTCCTACCTCATACAAGCCAATGGACTCTACTGCCTGGACTCCTAAATCCTCCATCGTAGGAGCCCAAGCCAAACCTGATGGGAGCTGTGGCATTCCCTTCCTAGGAGGAACTTTCACGATGGTCAAATGGAACTTCCCTTTGGAAGGAGGGCAAATCACAGTCAAGCCCTTTTTAGTGAAGCCATCTTCCAGACTTTGAGCCAGGGCTCCCAGTTGGGGTACAGGGTCTGGTGCCAAGTACAAAACCCGTGAATTAAAAGACTCCACATTGCGGAAGGAGAGAAGCAAGACTGGAGGCAGCAGTCGCTGAAAACCAGCCTGAAGTTCTTCCAGAGCCACCATTGCTTTGTGGATTTCTTCAGGGGTATCCAAGTGCAACAGGCAAAGCGTAATATGCAGTGTAGCTCTGGGCACACAGAAGGGAGCGTAATCTGAGCTGACAGCACACACAGCCTCCTGGAAATGATTCACAACTTCCCGGATTTCTGGGCTGGTGATCGGGATAGCTATGAAATGGGTGGGGCGCTCCTTCGGATAGGAGCAGCTCCTCCCTCCCCTCTTTTCCAAATCCAGGTTTTCTCTCTTTACCATCACTGGTTCATTTTCTATTCCGACAGCACAAGCATGTTTGAATTCTTCACCCTGAAATGAGCCGACTGTCTCTCTTCCCTTTTCTTTGCTGGCTATGTTTCCTTCTTGGTTGTTGGGTATGTCTTCAGCCAACTCCAAATTATGCCCGGCTTCACCCAAAGCCATCACTAACTTCTCTCCACTACTTGTCCCGTTCAACTCTTTCTCTTTGGCTGAATTCCCATCTAACTGTTCTTCGACTTGGGGGCTATTTGGAAAATTCAATAGTTCCTTCTTAGCTTGGGTGTCTTCTTCCTTCATCACTTCTAAGATGGTTTTCCTACTTCCTGTGGACCCAAAAACGTCATCGGTGCGACTGGCTTTGTCCCAAACCACACGGTCTCTGTATTTAAAATACTGGATCCTATGTTTAGGGATAGCTAGTACACCAGGGCCAACTGACGCTAGATCCTCCCACGAGAAAGAAGTAAAAGATTCCTCCAAGATGCCCAAGAACCGGTCAAGGTAACCAATAGAAAACCGTTCAGCAGGTACCTGTGTATCCCAGAGAAGTCGGGAAATGACATCCTCAGCTGTTTTCATGGCAGGTTTCTTCCCTTCTGTGAGCTGCAAGGAAGGAACATGAACAGGTCCATGATCTTTTAAATGGTGAACCTCACCAACATCACCAGGATGATAGTTTTGGCAGCGGGCACCAAAATGGCAGCGTCCCTCCAAGAAAAAACGACAGGGAGGGTTGATATTAGAAGATGACTCTTCAGTCAAGGATGAGTCTGGATCTTCTGATGGTTCCAGAAGACTTTCAGAAGGGTGGTCGGTGAAGTCCTTTCCAGAGGAGACAACTAATTCATCCATCGCTGTATAGGAGAAAGAATTAAAATCAGAAGAACAAAGATGGATCATGTGCAGTTTCACTTGCTGTCCCAGGGACAGTTCATAGCAGAAAAACAATTATGGGATGAGTGGGATGGTTGAGCTGAGCAACTCACTTTCAGGGCAAACATAATGGCTCTAGGCAGTGTGATAATGAATCATGAACCAGGAAGTCGGTCAAAAAAAAATCCAAGTTCAGGTGTGTGCAAAACTTTTCCCATGGAGACGCTAACAGAATATGCTACAGTAATGGACATCAATGAATTATTCTGCCCTGTTAATCTCTCAAATTGAAGCCTCCCAACATATTAATTCAAGGCACTCTTCTTTTTTTAACAATGTTGGGATTTCAGAAATTTGGAAACCGAGGGATTAACCTCCACTGCTAATTGTTATCTGTACAGTATGTCCATACCTCACAGCTTTTCAACCACCTTGATTAAATTCAATAATTATTATTATTATCATTATTATTATTATTATTATTATTATTATTATTATTATTATTATTGTGGGCATACATAAAGATACCACAAAGTAGTTTAATAGTCACTGTTTTCCCGTTATCCCAAGATTTTTTCAACCTCAGCATGTGCAGACTTCAACTCCCAGAACTGAAATCAGCACATTTTAAAGTAGCTAAGGTGATAAACAAAATATGGAATACCAGAGTTGAGGTAACAGAACAAATTCCTAAACCAAAATTATTTTTGACTAAAGTAACCCATCTACCATTCCTGTACTTCAGTTCATTTGCCATTTTTTATGTTTTATGCAATTTCTTTTTATTCTTATGAACCATCCAGGTCAGGCAGCATCCTATTATTGTTGTTGTTGTTGTTGTTATTATTATCTTTTAAACATGAAACTCAGTCAACTGAACATTTAAAAATGTATCACAAATATTGACTGGCACTGATGATTGATATGGATTGCTGCCAGCATATTGTTATCTATTATGATTAATTATTATGATTATTTTCATTATTATTATTGGAAACTGAAGGCATGAGCTTACTTTTTAAATCACTTTGCCAGTCCTGCTCTACTCATGGGTCTCCCCCCCGCCCCTCACAGTGTCGCTGCTGTTACTATTTGCAGGTTGACCTATAATGTCCATCACACACCCTGAAATTTTCCTATACTCTCAGTTACGGGAGCTTGGGGCGTATCCTTTTTATTTCCCCCCGCTCTTTTATCAGCTGATGTTTCTTCCTCGCTCGCTCTCTTTCACCCTCATCCACACACGCACGCGTGAATGCCGATAGGGAAGTACTGGATTCGGGATGCCTGGATTATTTTAGCTCCTCGCGCTTTTTAAAATCAAAAGCAGCAGGGCAGGGGGGGAGGGGGGAAACAGAAGGTGGATCGAGTTAGGGGAGAAATCTCCTACCTTTCCTCGATCACCCCCACCCGCTTCCGGGTCTGAGTTTCGACGAAACCTGGTCCTGATGCCCGAAGCGACCGCTCCCCGCCGCCGCCTCTGATTTCCTTGTCCCTGTCTGATTTCCTTGAAAACAAGGAAGGGACTTGCAAACAAACTGAAAAGCATTGTGGGGATAGGGATATTCACAGGTTGGGCCCGTTTTCATTGTCAAAGCCAGCAGAGGGCAATGCTTCACCAACTTTACGCAGCCCTTATTTGCGATCGATTGCTACATTGGGCCCGCTTCCCAAAGCAAATGGGGAAAGGGTTAGGGACCTTTTAGGCAGATACACACGTGCCTTCTGCCCTGAGAGCGATTTGGTTATTATTTATTTGATTTTATCTCGCCTTCATTGCTTTATAAGTAACTCAAGGTGGCAAGCATACTTCATTCTCCTTCTGTTTTCCCCACAACTACTCTTTGAGGTGGATGGGGCTGAGAAAGAGCAACTGACCCAAAGTCACCCAGCTGGTTTTCATGTTTAAGGTGGGACTAGAACTCACTGTCTCCAGAGGTGGTATTCAGCAGGTTCTGACCAGTTCTAGAAAACCGGTAGCGGAAATTTTGAGTAGTTTGGAGCAGTGGTTCTTAACCATGATATTGCCCCAAGGGGCAATTTGTTTTTCAGGGGGGCGATACAATGAAAAGGGATGACGTGGGGGCGAAGGAACGGAAAGGGGGTGATATGGGGGCGATGGAGGGAGATATATTGGGAGAGAGAGAGAGAGAGAGATCTATCTATATTGATAGGTAGGTAGGTAGGTAGGTAGGTAGACAAAAAGACAGACAGGTAGGTAGATAGGCAGGAAGGCAGGCAGGCAAACAGACTTTTTGGATGGATGGATGGACGGACAGACGGACAGACAGAAAGAATGCGAGAGCGGCAGCACTTCGGGAAAGCGGTGGCAGCGGCTTTTCCCAACATGCTGCCGCATTCGAGGCGCCAGTTCAGGTGCGGTACAGCAGTCAATGGGGTGAGCCTGCAGGGCCGGCACCTCGAACGCCCCCCTGCTGCCTCTTAGCATCCCCAAGGGGGCCGGCAGAGGGGCGCTAAGAGGCGACAGGGGATGTTCAAGGTGCCAGCCGGCCCTGCAGGTTCACCCATTGACTAGCACTGCTGTGGAGCCAGCGCCTCCAATGCAGAAGCAGTGGCATGTTATGTGCTGCCACAGCCGCGTTCAATGCGCCGCCCTCCTGCCGCCTCTTAGCACCCCTCTGCTGGCCCCCTTGGGGATGCTAAGAGGCGGCAGGGGGGCATTCAAGGCGCCAGCCCTGCAGGCTCACCCATTGACTGTAGCACCGCTCCAGAGCCAGTGCCAAAATGGGTGAAACTGTAGGGCCAGCCGGTGCCTTGAATGCCCCCCCTGCCCCTGCTGCTTCTTGGCCTTGGGGATGCTAAGAGGTGGCAGTGGGGCGGCGCGTCAAATGCAGCCGCGGTGGCACATAATGCGCCACTGCTTCCACATTGGAGGTGCCGGCTCTGGAGCATTACTACAGTCAGTGGGTGAACCTGCAGGGCCAGTGCCTTGAACACCCCCCTGCCACCTCTTAGCACCCCTCTGCTGGCCCCCTTGGGGACGCTAAGAGGTGGCAGGGGGTGGTTATGTTGGGGGAACGGGGCGATGACAACTTCCTCAATGGCTCAAGGGGGCGATTCTTTCAAAAAGGTTAAGAACCACTGTGGGGAGAACCGCAAATATCACCTCTGGCTGGAGATTTTACAGTATCCTTGCCCTGCCATGCCCTCCAAGCCATGCCCACAGAGCCGGTAGTGAAAAATGTTGAATCCTACCACTGACTGTCTCCTGCTTCTAGGTCAGCACCTTAGACCGACATGGTTCTCCTTTCTAGTTCTTTGATGTCTTCTAAAGTCTTCTAAAGAGATTGATTGATTTGACTGATTGGATTGATTGACTGATTCATTCATGTGCCATCAAATCACTGTCAACTCTTACATAGATGGATTCCCTGTACCATGATCTGTCGCTAACCTGTTCTTTCAAGTCTCTCACAAGGGTGCATCCATAACTCACTTCCACCACTTTGTTGCTGGGTGTCCTCTTCTCCTCTTCCCTCACCTTTCCCAGCATACAGCCTTTCCCCAAAGAGCTGAATCTTTGCATAATATATTCAAAACAGGGTGATCATCTGTGCCTCCGAGTGAAAATTCTGGGTTGATTTATTGTATAATCTGATTGTTTTCTTAGCTGTCCTTGTTATTCTCAGGAGTCTTCTCCAACACCGAAGTTCAAAAGCATCAATGCTCTTCCTATCCTGCTAAAAGACGCATTGGCTCTTTTCTCCTTCCCTACCAAATTTTTGATCTGGGCTTTATAATAGTTGCCTTATAATAGTTGCAAAAATAGGCTCTCATGCCTGTTGGGCTCTGCTAAAATAATTACCCAGAACTTCTCACTCAGGCTGAATTTGAGTTGGGATCTAATCTTATCCCAAAGGACATGACGACAATTTTAAAAAGAAAACTTCCTCAAATGATAGGCTAAGTGGCCTTTTTTCACCACTGTGTGATCACTGTCATTTCTCACACTTTGCCCATTAAGGAAAAAGGTTAGAGAAACAGGAATGGAATTCCCAGACTGTTGTAGGACTTGGCTCCACCTTCTTTCAAAGAAATCCATGTAGTGCAGGTAATCCTTGACTTACAACAGTTCATTTAGGGACCGTTCAAAGTTACAACAGCACTGAATAAAGTGACTTATGATTATGTTTCACAGTTACAATCTTTGCAGCATCCCCATGGTCACATGATCAAAATTCAGACACTTGGCAGCTGGTTCAGATTTATGACGATCCCAGGGTCACGTGATCCCTGTTTGCGACCTTCTGACAAGGAAAGTCAATGGGGAAGCCAGATTCACTTAACAACTGGTTTACTAACCTAAGAGCTTTAATGATTCACTTGACAATTGTTTATGTTTATGTTTATATTTATTTGGATTTATATGCCACCCCATCTCTGGGGGGGGGGACTCGGGGCGGCTCACATAAGAATATACATACATAAATAGTTAAAATGTTAGTCCAATCCAAATAAAGAATAAAATTATGCTAAAATACCCAATTAAAAGCCCCAATCTCTCTCCAGGCCGGCCTGTAAGAATAGCCAGGTCTTTAGATCGCGGTGAAAGGAATGCAGGTCAGGAGCCAACTGTAGCTCCAGGGGTGGCTGGTTCCACAGAGTGGGCGCTCCCACAGAGAAGGCCTTCCCCCGGGGGACCGCCAACTGACATTGTCTGGTCGATGGCACCCCCAGGAGGGCCTGCCTGTGGAGCGCACTGGGCGATTGGACCTCAATGCTGTTAGGAGGCGCTCCTGCAAATATGCCAGACCCAAGCCATGAAGGGCTTTATAGGTTAATACCAGCACCTTGAATGTGGCAAGAAATGTGGTAAAATAGGATAAAACTCACTTAACAAATGTCTCACTTAATAACATAAATTTTGGACTCAGTTGTGATCGTAAGTCGAGTGTGTGTATGTGTGATGCACAGAAAAAACAGACAGGGCTTTGATGCACCATTGTGGCTTTTTTGACCATACTTTGTGGACACCCCTGTATCACCATCTTCCATGAGTTTCCCAAAAGTCAAATCTCAATCAAAAAATTCCCCAGTTAACTCTCTTCCTTTTTTGTTTCATACCAAGGATTTACTCTTTTCACCTAATGGTTTGAGGCCAGGAAAGGAAGTACGATCAGAAAGAAATGAGGAGAACCCAAATAAACTGGATACATAAGATAAAATAACAATTTTGATTAGAGTTTACGGATCACAAACATAAAAGACTAATGCAAACAAAGATAGATATGAAACGTAAACAAGAGGAAAAGAAAAATGTGAAGAGATAGAACAAAAGAAAATAAAAAGTAAGAAACAAAAATATATAAATGATGACTCCCCATTTCCTCTCGGCAAGTATAAACAACTTCAGTAATTTAGCATTCTCTAATATTTCAATTTTAAAAAGACATCTTCTTTCCATAACTCATCCCTTATCAACAATCACATTATTGCAATAGCACTTAGACTTCTATACCACTCCATAGTACTTTACAGCACTCTATGAGCAGTTTACAAATATCAGCTTATTGCCCCCAACAATCTGGGTCCTCATTTTATTGACCATGGAAGGATGGCAGCTTCAATCTTGAGCCAGTCAGGATCGAAGTTCTGACTGTGGGCAGAGTTACCCTGCAATACTGCATTCAAACCACTACACCATCATGGTTCTCTTATTATAAAAATTCATCATTTTGAGGGAAGGCGGGGCTGGCGTCGCGGCAGTACGACGTGTGATCTTGAAGCTCCAAGATCGCCATCGATATCTTTGCCGCTGGACGGTCCTTTTGGACCTAAACCGTCCCGTAGAGATGGTGATAGAGAAGGGCACATCCTGCTGATCCCAGGGACACCACAAAGTTCCTGGCTGATCCAGGAGAAGCCCTTTTTTCTGGTGGCAGAGAGGTAGCCATTGAAGCTGCTGAATCTGGGACAGCTCCGAACAGAAGAAGAAAGTGGAAAAAGAAAGTGTGTCAGTTTGGTGAGATAACTTTTAAATACTTCTATTTGAGAGAACACCTTGAGAGGAAAAAAGAAAAAGTTTAAATTGAAGACAGAAGAGAGTAAGCAGTGAGATTAAGCCTGAAGATTAAGCGTGAATAAGCTTAATTAATTAAGCGATTAATTAAGTGATTAATTAATTAATTAAGTGAGATTAAGCCTGAAGATTAAGCGTGCATAAGCGCACCAACATGCCTACCGTCCCTGTCCTATTGTTTGTTTTATTTTTCTTATATGTATCCATGTATTCATAACTATGTTTATACTTATACCTATTATCTTGTAAGCAATTGACAAATAAAATAAATAAAATAAAGTCAAAACTAGTGCCTTTTTTATTGCTGGCCTTTTACAAACACCTTTTAACTTTAAGCCTGGACTGGTTTTTTTCCCTTGCTTTTATAATTACTTTATAACAATCCTTTTTAAGTGAAAGATCTTTTCTTTCTTCTTTTTTAAGTGCCTAACTATACAGTTTTCAATTAATTTTTACTTTTTAAAATACTTTAACCTTTTTTTTCTTTTTCTTTTGGATGGAAGCGGGGAAGTGAAAGTAAAGGATAATAAGTAACACTGCCATCTAGAAGCTTGGAAACATTGTTTTCTTTCTCTCCTTTTTGAGGCTTGATAACTTTGAGAACAATAAGAGCTGGTGTTTTATTTCAAGGACTTTGAGCCTGTTTGTTATAAGACAGTGGGATGAGCATGGAAGAATGTTATTACAGGTGCTCCTCTGTGTTACTATCAGTGGGTGGAGTCTGGTGTTGAGAGAAAGCCTGGAGTTGAAAGAAAGAAGACTGTAATGACCTTAGGAAGAGAGCTGTAAAACTTGCTTGGAACTTAACAAAGAGCCTTGGACACTATACAGAGACAGTGTGTTTTTCTTTGATAGAAAGTCAGCCTTTCTTGTGCTCTTTCTTTACCTCCCCCCCTCAGCTATTTTTGTTCAGCTGACATCTGTGATTGTGGCCTTTTGGATGGAAATTTATTTTTATTTTTTTCTTTTTCAAGGAGAAATATATTTTTTTCTTCTTTCCCTTAAATTGATTCTTGCTTTTCCTTTCTCTTTTTTTAAATTGTAAGTTTTTCTTTTTATTATTGCCCTTTTTTACTTTTGATTTTTACTTCTTCCTTCTTTCCCTTTTTTGAAGTGCTTTTTGAAGAATGTGCATTTCCTTTTTTCTTTTTATACTGTTTATGTTTTTGTTTTACTTCCTTCTAATTGGGAAACATTATTTTTATTTGTGTCTCTTTTTTTCTATTTTGGAGATTATTTATGGTACTGTCTGGTCCATCCTACCCCAATCAAATGGATTAAGGTATAGAAGAACCTGAAGAATTTTATTCCTATCTCTTTTATTGTGATTGAGCTGTTAATTTTTTCTCTTTTCCTTTTTGGCTTTTTTCTAATTAACTAGAACTAATTGGATTAGGATGTACAAGAACCTGAAGAATTTTTCTTTCTCTTTTCTTTTTCTTTATTTCACTGCTATTTGGGATTATATTTGCCTTACATATGAATGGATTAAGGTGTAGAAGAACCTGACAACTTTGTATCATCCAAGATTCTACAACTATAGTGAAATGAGTAGAAAGATAACAACTACTGGCTCTTCAATACCAACTTCTTCTTCTTCACCATCTGGAGGACAATGATCAATACAGGTGATGTTACAGCAGGAAAAGGAATGAGAAAAAGACAAGGAGGTGACTTTGCAGATGATCTGGCAAGGAATTCAAAAAATAGAATCAAGAAGTGAAACAATTGAACAGAGAACAGAAAAAACAGATGAAAAGGTTGAGAATATTTTTTTTATTTTTTTATTTTTAATTACATTTATATTCACCAAATGATGATGAAATATGAGGACAAATTTCAAAAAATCGAAGAAAAAGATGAACAAAGAGATAAGAAAATTGGAGATGACAACAGATTGAGCGTGGTTGAACAAGACAAGAGTGGAATGTTGGGATGGGAGATTGACAGATCAGAATTTTATCTCAGATTTCAAAATATAGAGGAAGAAAAGGGAGAAAACTTGGCAGAAATAATGATAGAAATTCTGGCAGAAGCACTGGAAATAACCAAAGAGAGGATAATGGATGGAATAGATGAGGTATTCCGAGTTTTTACAAGATATGCAATGAGAAATAAATTGCCAAGAGAAGTCCACATAAGATTTATGAAGAAAGCCATCAAAACGCAAATACTACAGATGGCAAGAGAGAAAACATTGAAATACAAAGACAAGGAGATTGTGGTTCTGAAACAAGTACCCAGAAGAGTGAGAGAGATGAGAAGAGAATATCAATTCTTGACTAAAATATTACTTAAGAAAGATGTGAACTACAGATGGCTGATACCAGAAGGCCTTATGTTTACATGGCAAGAACAAAGGCACAGAATAAATTCAATTAAGAAAGCAGAATTATTCTATGCAGAATACTTCAGAGGGAAAGAGGAAGAGATGAGAAGGGAAGAAGAAATAATTAGAATCCAAGAGGAATGTCTAGAAGTGATTGAAAAAGAAGAAGGTGTAGTAGGAGGCAGAGTGGAACCCAGAAAACAACAAGAACAGAGATCTACTAGAGCAGTTAATCCCTCTTATAAAGTATAAATATGGAAGAGAAAAAATTGATTACAATTAATACAAATGGACTTAACTCAGCTGTTAAAAGAAGGAAAATATTTCATAAATTAGAAAAATTGAAAGTTGACATAATCTGCCTACAAGAAGTTCACATTAAAAAACAATATGAACAAATACTAGTGCAGCCAAAACTAGGGAAAATATTTACTTTGTTGACACGAACTAAGAAAAGAGGAGTAGTCTTATACATTAGAGACACAATTACAGTGGAACAAATTTATACGGATGATGATGGAAGAATCTTGATGGTGGAAATAATAGATAATAACATCAAACTACTTTTAATAGCAATCTATGCTCCAAACGATAAGAAGAATTCTACAGAAAATTACACAGGACAATAATTGATTTGGACTATGATAATATATCCATGATGGGAGACTTTAATGGAATAGTAAAAGAGAAATTGGACTATAAAACACAGAAAACAATAAAGCAAAGTAGAAAGATTCTTCCAAAATCCTTCTTTAAAATGACAGATGAGCTAAATTTAAAAGACACTTGGAGAGAAAGTAATACTAAAAATAGACAATATACTTTTTATTCAAATAGACACTCATCATGGTCTAGAATAGATATGATATGGATGTCAACGGAACTGATTTCTAATATACAAGAAATTGATATACAAAAGGGTACTTGGGCAGACCATAAGCCAATGACAATTAAATGGAAAGGACAAAGGAAAAGATCTAGATGGACTTTAAACAATACTATACTAAAAGAAAAGGACTTTGTACAAAAAATGGAGAAAGAATTGGATTTCTTTTTTTAAAGAAAACAGAACAGAGGACACATCAATACAAAATCTTTGGAATACAATGAAGGCCTATACTAGAGAATTGATAATAGACTATACAAAGATAAGAAATAAGAAGAAAAGAAAGCTTTGAAAACACTAGAAGATGATTATAAGAGACTTGAGAAAGAGCTACAGAA
The DNA here is from genome assembly GCA_009733165.1 of Naja naja. Lineage (NCBI taxonomy): Eukaryota > Metazoa > Chordata > Lepidosauria > Squamata > Elapidae > Naja > Naja naja. The sequence continues at coordinate 125,007,433 of CM019155.1, forward strand.
ATTTCCACCAAAAAAGGACATTAAAATACAAATGGACACAGTTAAACATAAAATGGGGCTAATGGAAAAAGAGGAATTAGCACAGAAAATTAGAGGTGCTAAACAGAATTATTTTGAAGATGCTAACAAACCAGGTAGATGGTTAGCATACAAATTGAAAAAGGAGAAAGAATCAAGAAAAATAATGCAATTGATAGATGACCTGGGGCAAATTTGTTATGAAAACAAAGAGAAGAAAAAAATTATACAGGACTATTATGGAAAATTGTATGAGCAAGAGAACATAGAGGAGGAAAGAATCGAACAATACCTGCAGAAAGTGAATTTACCTCAGATACCTAAAGACATTGAAATGATGTTAGAAGTGAATATAACAATGATGGAGTTAACTGAAGCATTAAAAAAACAAAATAATGGAAAAGCACCTGGCCCGGACGGATTACCAATGGAATTTTATAAGACATTTCAGGAATCGTTGAATCTTCTGTTGTTAGAAGTTATGAATGAAGTTATGCTAAAGATGAGGATACCTAAATCGTGGTCAGAAGCATATATTACACTTGTGCCAAAAGAGGAAGCCAACCTGCAACAAAACAAGAATTATAGACCTATTTTCCTGCTGAACTCAGACTATAAAATCTTTGCTTCAATAATGGCAGAAAGACTTAAAAGGTATTTGAACAACTTTATTCATCCTGATCAAAATGGGTTTTTGCCAAAGAGACAAATTAAAGATAATATGAGAATTATTCTGGACACATTGGAATATCATGAGGCACATCCTGAAAAACAAATGGCACAGAAAGCCTTTGATAATGTGAATCGGCAATTAATGTTACTACAATTGGAACAGATGGGCTTTGGTAAGAAATTTATTTAAGCCATAGAAGCTATATACCATAAACAAACAGCAAAGGTGAATAAAAGGGGAATTGATAGATTGTATTGATATAAAGAAAGGTACATGACAAGGTTGCCCGCTGTCACCTTTGTTGTTTGTGTTAACATTAGAAGTACTAAATAGAGACATTAGAGAAGAGAAAGAAATAAAAGGAATGAAAATTTAAAAATAATATTAATTACAAGCATTTGCAGATGACCCGGTTTTTATTTTAGAAGATCCATTAGAAACAGCATTTAAATTGATAGAAAAGATAGAGGAATATGGAATGGTAGCAGGTTTAAAGATAAATAAAGATAAAACGAAGATTTTGACAAAGAATATACTAGCAAAACAGAAGGAAGAACTGGTGGAAGTTTTGAAGATCCAGGTCACAAATAAGATGAAGTATTTGGGAATACTTTTGACAGCAAAATGTGGTACGCTTAAAGAGAATAATTATTATAAACTCCAACACATTGTGACAGATTTGGCAAAATGGGAAAATTTACAACTATCATTAATAGGGAGAATAGCAACAATTAAGATAAATATATTACCTAGAATCTTATATCTGTTCCAGACAATTCCAATTAGATTAGGGAAAGAGTATTTTGAAGATTTGAATAAAATAGTGTTGAAATATATTTGACAGGGGAAAAAATGAGAATAAAACTAAAATTATTGCAAGATGCTAGAATAAAAGGAGGATTTGGCCTGCCAAATTGGGAGTTATATTATCAAGCGACAACTTTGATGTGGGTCAAGGAATGGATTACACTAAGAAATACTAGATTATTGACACTAGAAGGACATGATTTGTTGTTGGGATGGCATGTCTTCTTATGGTACAAGGGATCTAAAACACGTGGTTATTTTAGAAGATATTACATACAAGAGGCTTTGTTATTAAATTGGGAGAAGATTAAAAGGCAACACTATTTAAAAATTCCAGTCTGGCTATCAACTATAGAAGCATTTTCATATCCAGTAATATATAAAATGGAACAAACAGTTAGATATGGCAAAATATTGAATGAAAAGGGTGAACTTAAATCTATGCAAGAATTAGAAGAACAAGATATAAGAATGAATTGGTTTTCATATGTGCAAATACATTCTAGATATGATAAAGACCTTAAAACAGAAGGTTTTTATGATGAATCGACTGATTTAGATAAAATTTTGACAGGTACTGATGAAAAGATGATTAAAAACTTATATGGATATTTATTAGAGATTAAGCTAGAAGAAGAGCAAGTTAAAGAAAAAATGATTGCTTGGTGGAAATTTTTTGGATACAGGATTGATTTAGAGAAATGGCAAAAATTGTGATCTCAAAACTATAAAATGACAATGTCAACAGCATATAAAGAAAATTTGTATAATGTTTTACAGGTGGCACTTACCCCCAACGAGAATAGCAAGAATGTTTAAGAATAAATCCGAAAAGTGTTGGAAATGTCATCAGATACCAGGCTCATTTTACCATATGTGGTAGACATGTGTAGAGGCAAAAAGAAACTGGACTAAAATCCACCCATGGTTGGAAAAAATGACAAAAAGACATATTGATTTTAAACCAGAGATATTTTTATTGGGTATCTTACCAGAAATATATAATAGAGAATTGAAATATTTGATTGTAAATGTATTAACAGCGGCTAGAATTGTATTTTCTAAAAACTGGAAAAATGAAAAAATACCAATGCAGAAGGAAGTTATTAAAAAAATAATGGAGTGTGCTGAAATGAGTAAATTGACATTTGAAATTAGAGAACAAGAAGACAAACAATATCATAAGATATGGGATTTATTTTATCAATGGTTAGACAAAAAATATGGAAATGAAATATTTTAAAAACTTCATAATATAAGGATAATAGAACTATAGTGAAGATAGCATAAGGACGTATTACTATTACTGATTTATGATGATGTAATGAATGCTATAATAAGAATAAAGTCAAAATGTTGTATTTCTCGCATAAAATGAAAGAATAATAGTTATAGGCAAAAATAATGATTTATAATGATAAATAACATATATATATATATATATATATATATATATATATATATATATATGTGGATCTTGGTGTATTGGTCTTGTCGTGTAAGTTGAGAATATGGCAGCTTGCACGAAATGCTCATCCGTCATCTTGGTGAGTGTCTTCAGCTCGCTCTCCTGGGAGAAGTGTGAACGAAGCTGAAGACACCAGCCTGAAGATGACGGATGAGATTTCGAAACGCTGCCAAGGTATTCTCAACCTTACAGGGACAAGACCCAATACACCAAGACCTACATACCTTAAAAATCTACAAACAAATATATATATATATATATATATGCTGGATATTATGAGAATTTATATAAATTGTAAGTGAGGACTATGGAGATGAAGCACAAAAGACTTGTAACCAACCGACACACTGTATATAACTGGAAGATGCATCTGTGTTTTATTTTTTGTTTGTGTATGTTTGTTTAAAAAATAATTCTTTTTTTAAAAAATCATCATTCATTTCTAATCAGTAAAAGTCTGTTAAGACTTATCAGAAATAGTAACCTATTATATTTTAACCTTAATCTAACAAATTAGTTTTGTATTCCAATTTATCACTTTCTTTGAGGAGCAAAACAAATTTATCCTCATTTAGATCTTTAAAGCATCATTCAGTTCTAATCAAAAGGAAATCCATTAATCCATTAGCTATCAGAAATCACAACATAAATATTAACCCTAATCAAATAATTCCAATTTGAATTCCTCCTCCTTACTTTTCTTGATCTTAAATAATGTCAAATAATGTCCCACAAACAAATTTCTTACTGTTTTCTCTTTGTCTCCTCTCAGGAACAGCTTCATTAATTTAATACTGTATGTTCCTTTTGTAAATCTATGATAAGAACACTTTTCAAATCACATTTAAGATGCACCATTGTGGCTTTTTTGGCCATACTTTGTGGACACCCTGTACCACCATCTTCCATGAGTTTCAGTCGTGGCCAGGAGGGCCTTTGCGCAACTGCGGGTTGTGCACCAGTTACACCCTTTCCTGGACCAATGGTCCCTACTCATAGTCACTCATGCCCTAGTCACTTCCTGTCTTGATTATTGCAACACGCTCTACATGGGGCTGCCCTTGAAGAACATCAGGAAGCTCCAGTTGGTGCAAAATGCAGCGGCCTGCATGGTTTTGTGCAGACCCCGGTGTGCACATGTTTCACCTCTCCTGTGGGAGCTGCATTGTTTGCCAATTTGCTTCTGGGTGCAAGGTGTTGGTTGTCACCTTTAAAGCCCTTCATGGCTTGGGACCAGGTTGTCTGAGGGAGCATCTCTTGCCGGCCACATCTACCTGACCCATCTGAGCAGGGAGGCAGGGAATGCTGAGGGTCCCATCCCTGAGGGAGATACACCTGGTGAGACCCAGAAAAAGGGCCTTCTCCATGGTGGCTCCCTCTTTCTGGAATATCATTCCCCCAGAGATTAGAATGGCCCCCTCACTAATAATCTTCTGGAAGGCACTGAAGACCTGGTTCTGCCAGTGGGCCTGGAGAACCCAGAGCGGGATGGAGCCCATCAAATGGTTCATGTGATCTGCTGTAGTTGGGGTGGGGGGTGGGAGTTGGGGGTTATTTTTTATTTATTTTTTCCATTTTGTTCTATTGTCCTTTATTAATTTATTCAATTCTTTTTATTAGTTTTTATTGTTTTTTTATTTTAAATATGGTTTTACATTCTGTAAGCAACCTCGAGCCGCCATGGGCGAATAGGTGGCAATATAAATTCAATAAATAAATAAGAGCCATGGTGGTGTAGTGGTTAGAGTGCAGTACTGCAGGCTATTACTGCTGACTGCCAGCTGACTGCAATTTGACAGATGGAATCTCACCGGGTCAAGATTGACTCAGCCTTCCATCCTTCTGAGATGGGTAAAATGAGGACCCAGATTGTTGGGGGCAATATGCTGAATCTGTAAATCACTTAGAGAGGGCTGTGAAGCACTGTGAAGCAGCATGTAAGTCTAAGTGCTATTGCTAATAATTATATTCATCAGATGGTTTCATTTATAAATCCATTGTGGCATCTTTTGCTACCTCACTCTTATATTTTGGCATATTTAAATCCATTTTTAGATCCACAGCATCATTTTCCTCATCACTTTTATAATCTGGCAGTTTTTAAAAATCCAAATCCACACTCGAATCAGCCTCACTCTCTGTTTTATCCAATAAAATCTATTGTGATTCTATATCCTGTTATAGTTCAGTTGGTCCTCAACTTACAACCACTCATTTAGTGACTGTTCAAAGTTACAATGTCACTGAAAAAAGTTGCTTACGACCACATGATCAAAATTTGGTTACTTGTGCATATTTACGATGATTGCAGTTTTGCTGGGTCAAGTGACTTCTTTTTGTAGCCTTCTCAAAAGCAATGTCAAAGGGGAAGCCAGATTCACTTAACAACCATGTTGCTAACTTAGCAACTGCAGTGTTTCACTTAACAATTATGGCAAGAAAGGTTGCAAAATGGGGCAAAAGTCATTTAACAGCTGTCTTGCTTAGCAATAAAAATTTTTGAGCTCAGCCATCTTAAGTTGAGGACTATCTGTATGAGACAAACTTGTAAAAATTTCTGAGTAGATTGTTCCCAAGCAGCCTTTATTTCTTCTATAGTCAAATAGTACCTTATTGTTCCATTGTATTAATGGGACTCATCTCCTTTAAATATATGTTAGTTCTCTCTGGTTCCCGCTAGTCAACCTTCAAGCCGTCTATTATCATGTTTATTTTTCAATCAACAAAATTTCCCTAGGGAATATTTCTTACAATTAATTTCAAAATCTTCATATAGTATTTTATAAAATTTTAAACAACTCCCAGGAAATGTTTTTTTTACGTCAGTCTACTCCATTAACTTTCCAAAATCAACATTCTTTTGCTGTTTTCCAAACATTTGCTTTATAGGCCTTAAACTTGCTCTTTCAATTTCTGTTGAAAAATGGGGCTTCTTCTGTTGTAATGAAACATCTAGAACAGGATTGTCCAAACTTTGCAATTTTAAGATCCTTGGAATTTCAGATATGGATTTCACAGACAAAAAGGAACTCAATGGAGCTCTTAACATTGTGCTTCAAGGTCAGTAGGAGAAAAGTGGTCACTCTCTTCATGTGCCTGCCACAATGCCTTGGATTGCAGCTCCCATAATTCTCTACATAATATGGTTGTGAAATTGCCACAATGGCCTTTCCCTCTGGAGGTAACAGATTTGGGTAGACAAGTCTAAAACCTCCCTTTTCTACCTCTGTTGTATACTTTGGGTCTGGGTTAGCCATTGTATCCTTTTGATCTGGATTGTTTACAGCAGGGGTGTCAAACTAAAGGCCTACGGGCTGGATCTGGCTTGTGGGGTGGGTAGATCTGGCCCACGGGGACACCATGGAAACAGCAAAGGGCCGGCCTGTGGTGCTTCTGTCAGCAAAATGGAGCTCAGGGAGAGGGGGCAGTGCCCCCCTCCCCCAGCTCTGTTTTCGCTGGCAGAGGGCTAGCAAAACAAATTAAAAACAAAACAAAAGGAGAAATGTTTCCCCTTTTGTATTTGAGCATGCAAAAAGGGGCAGGAAAGGAGAAAGGCAAAGAAGAAAGGCAAAGAAAAAGAAGGAAAGATGGGAACAGAGCAAGGAAGGAAAAATAAGGAAAGAGAGGAAGGAGGGAGGAAGGACAATGAAGAGGGAAGGAAGGGAGGGAGATTATGAGGGAGGGAGGGTCTGAGGGAAGTCCTGCCTTAGCACTTGGCCACCATAGGTGCCCCTGACATGGGTGATGTTGAGCTGGCTGTTAGATTTGCATGAAGAGTCAGACGCGGAGTGCTTCAGTGAAGAGTTTATTAGTGACTACAGCTCATAACAGACCCCATTTGGCTGGGCTGCGGCTGCTACTTATAGCCAGCAGCGCGGTTATCAATCAGAGTGCAGAGTTTTCCGCACTTTTAAACCAATCATTTCTGACATTTTACAAGAACAGTTCAAACTAAACCAATGACATTCAAACCTTCATACATAACACTGGCCATGTCTAACCTGGCTACGCCCCCTTCCCTGCCCCCATGAGATCAAACAACCTTGATGCGACTCTCAATGAAATTGAATTTGTCACCCCTGATTTACAGCCTAGATAGAAATTCGATGACTAAAACAAGGAAATACATGTGTGCAAACAAACAAAATCAGAATCTGATAGCACTTTTTCCAAATAACACATTTATTAAAAGACATATGCCTAGCCTTTGAAGAATTGCAGCGTGGTTTAGGGGGATTATGGAGTGGCTAGATTGATGTCTACAAATCCTGTATCAAACTAGTTCAGTGTTTCTCAACCTTGGCAATATGAAGATCTGTGGACTTCAATTTCCAGAATTCCCCAACCAGCATAGCCACCCAGGGTCATTAAGTGCGCGGCTATAGAAATTGAACAACAGAATGAATAAATAAACATGCTGGCTGAGGAATTCTGGGAGTTGCAGTTCACAGATTTTCAAGTTGCCAAGGTTGAGAAACACTAGTTTAGCCTCAACATAACTGCAGCTCACAAAAACTTTTGCCTTTTAATAAAATTTGTTTTTTGGAAAAGGTATTACTAGATTTTTCCTGATTTTTGTTAGCATTTCTTTAGAGACAAAGTTACAAGGGCACTGAAAAAAAAATCACTTATGACCATTTTTCACACTTATGACTGTTGCAAGCATTACCATGGTCATGTGGTCAAAATTCAGATGCTTGGCAACTGACTCATGTTTATGATGGTTGCAGTGTCACAGGGTCATGTGATCACTTTTTGTGGCCTCCTAACAAACTAAGTCAATGGGGAAGCCAGATTCACTTAACAGTTGTATTAACAGCTGAAGTGATTCACTTAGCATCTCTGGCAAGAAAGATTGTAAAATGAGGCAAAATCACTGAACAAGTCTTGCTTAGCAACAGGCTCAATTGTTTAGGTTCACTTGTGGTCATAAATTGAGGACTACCTGCATGGTTCTCCTAGAATGAGTACAAGGGGGAAGCAGCTACAGCTAGCAATGTTGTGTTTGATCATAGAGAACAGCCCCCCAAGATCCCCACACTAATTTTCTTAACATTTTTTCAGCTGTCATGGTTGACATATTGGGTTATTGAACCTTTGAATGAAGGCAAGTGAGGGGAACTCGCAGGCCTGGCTGAGTCATGAGCCCTCCCCACACAGTGATCTGTAGATAGCTGCCTCCTTCACCCCAACTTTTGGGCAAGTCCCCCCCCCCATAAACTAAACAGGCTGCTTTTCTGGGGACGAGGCTGCATATTTTTCATCAAAATGTTTGGAACCAAAGCTTGGACCCTTCATTATTGGAATATGAGAAGATTTGTCTCCTGTCAGCCAACCCGCAGATGGTGTATTTCACAGGTTGCCTTTGCAATGGTTTCCTTCATCCTGTCAGGCCTGGCCTGTGTCAGCAATCCCTCCCTTCCACCCTCCAGCGGCCCTGTTTATCCTCCAACAGGAAATTCACAGCTGGAATTGACCAGCAAACGGAGGCACCAGAACCCCAGATAAGGCTCCAGAGACACGTTGCAGCTGGAGATGGCAAAGGCAGCCTAATCAGCCAACTTTTTTTCTCCTTCTGATCTGATCCCTGTTGTTGTGGGAATGGGGGTGGAGGGCAAGTCCCAGTCTTGATTGGTGGCAAATGCTGAAACTCGATTAAAAACCCATCCCCCCCTCCCTATAGCTGTCATCCAGTCTGCTTCTCAAAGTTCTCACACTGGGGTGTCTGCCTAGTGTAGTCATCAGAGTCCAAAAAAATGTGTAGTCAAAAAAAAAAAAAAGATAGTAGCCAGTGTAGGCGCAACACACAAAAAAACAGGCAGTTTCAATGAAACTCCAATTAAATCGTTTCTTTTATTAAATTAAAACAATTAAATTAGTTCTTTTATTCGCTTGGTGGTTAATTTTAATGTTTTAATTTGAAAGTTCAATATTTTAATGTATTTAAAACCACGACTTAGCCATGGTGGTGCAGTGGTTAGAATGTAGTATTGCAGGCTAACTGCCAACTGCCAGGAGTTCGATCCTGACTGACTCAGCCTTCCATCCTTCCGAGGTTGGCAAAATGAAGACCAAGATTGTGTGTGTGGGGGGGGGGCAATATGCTGATTCTATAAACAGCTTAGAAAGTGCTGCAAAACACTATGAAGCAGTATCAAAGTGCTATTGCTATTAATTCTTTACTTTTTATCGTTGTTTATGACATTGTAAGCTGCTCAGGATTGCTTGATACAAACATCAATTTCAAGTGTGTCGGTCGGTCACAAGTCTCGGTGCCATCCCCTTACCATCAATACTTTCCATTGCGGAAGTATATATATATATACAGAGCAAACAAGAAATAATAAAAAAAGAATGTGATGTTGGTTTATGTTTTTTTAATGTTATGTTTGTCTTGTTTGTCTTGGAAAAAAATAATAAAACTTAAAAAAAAGGATTGCTTAATACTGAAATGAGAGGCATATGAATTTAATAAGTAAATAAAATAAACCTTTGTGGCTGCCATTTTGACTTTTAACCACGTCCATGAATATTCTCCTGTCTCACTTTACTTATTGGGAAGAGAAACTGCTAAGGAATCAAGCTGGTTCAGCAATTGGTTCCCACAGTGGCTGACAAAAAGAAGTTGGGATATGAATGTAATTGTTACTTCCTGTTTGTGATGCTGAAAACTAATGTTTGATCATGGAAGTAATCTACATCCATTGTGGCTAATAGTTATGGCCTGATTCAGCCAATACAAGCTCAGTAAAAGTGTCCAGATATTAATAAACCCCTCCCCCCAAGCTATGAGGGGTCCTTTTCAACCAGGTAGTCCCCATACCCATCCTAGTACAGATAGAGACAAAGAAATTCACAATTTACTGTTCATTGTGTGTATTATCTTATCAATCTTCTAGCCATTTTCTCATATTTTCCTCTCTTCTATCTTCTTCCATTGTCCCCTCATCCCCAATATTCAGCTGGACCCAAAGAATAGTGTTCATCTTCCCCCACCCCTCAATATGTCTGCTTTGCAACTCCTTGCATTCCTCCTGATTTCGTGCTTACCACTCACATGTTGGCATTTCAAGCCTGACCATCGGAAACAAAGGAAATGCTTTGCAAATGACAAGCAGCTGCGGGGAGGGTTGGACCCAGCCACAGGAAGCATGAGGCCTCAAGATTGGGTGCCTGACATCAGCCTGTCCCTTAGTCCACGCATGGCTAGAAAATCCGCAGTGCAGAGCCAATCGGGTGAGGCAGAAACCTCTCATCTGTTGCAAAGCCCTCTCAAGGGTCATCAGTGCATTGTGTGCCCAGTTAAATACAAAACCATACTGAAGAGAAGGTACGGCATTACGGTATGGCTGGAGGTCTGATTCCTGGTATCCCCAGCTGGCATTTTGATAGGATTAGACAGCAGGCAATAAAAGGAGCATGGCTAATACCCAGAATAACTACCAGCTATCAGGGCAAACAATAGTGACCTGGTTGATTCAACTTTAGCCAAAATTAGCCTACTCCTCCCTGGGTCCTGCTAGCTTCTTCAGAACCACAGCTTCTGAATGACAGAAACACCAGGGCAATGGCTTCAACTAATATGCCATACACTTTTTTATTAATTAGAATTTTAACCCATCTTTATTACTTTACAAATAATACAAGGCAGCAGCAAATTATATATATATATATATTCTCCATATATATATATATATATATATATATATATATATATATATATATGTTTGTTTTCGTAGATTTTCACGGGTAAAGGTATGTAGGTCTTGGTGTATTCGGGTCTTGTCCCGTGTAGGATTGAGAATACCTTGGCAAGGTACTTCTCCCAGGAGAACGAAGCTGAAGACACCAGCCTGAAGATGACGGATGAGATTTCGCGTTGCCAAGGTATTCTCAATCATACACGGGACAAGACCCGAATACACCAAGACCTACATATATATATATATATATATATATATATATATATATATATATATATGTATATATTTGTATATATTTGTAGATTTTCACGGGTAAAGGTATGTAGGTCTTGGTGTATTCGAGTCTTGGTTGGCTTTTTCGTAAGAGCCTGTGTGGCTGAGGTAGTGGCTGTGTGTCCTTCAGCCTCTTGTGTTGCTACAACGCAAAAGGCTGAAGGACACACAGCCACTACCTCAGCCACACAGGCTCTTAAAAGCCAACCAATCAGCAAACATCAACTCCATCAACCAATCAAGAAGCGACAACACAGCCAACAACACAGCCAACCAACCCGCTTACAGCAGAGCCAGCATACCACACCTCCCCTCCAATATTTATAGAGAGAAGGCAGCTCAGGTCACGCTTTGCTGGCACAAGCACAAAGCCGAAGACACCAGCCTGAAGATGGCGAGTGGGATCTCGTCGAAACGTCGCCAAGGTATTCTCAATCTTACACGGGACAAGACCCCAATACACCAAGACATACATACATACATACATACATACATATATATATATATATATGTTTTTGTAGATTTTCACGGGTAAAGGTATGTAGCTGAAGACACCAGCCTGAAGATGACGGATGAAATTTCGTCGAAACATTGCCAAGATACTCTCAATCTTACACAGGACAAGACCCGAATACACCAAGACCTACACACACACACACACACACACACACACATTCTCCTTCTTCTTGCTATTTTCCCCACAACAACAATAACCCTGTGAGGTGGGTTGGGCTGAAAGAGAAGGACTGGGCCAAAGTCACTTAGCCAGCTTTCATGCCTAAGACAGAACTAGAACTCACATTGTCCTGTTGATTGACCCAGCCATCCAGCTGGCTTTAATGGCTAATGCAAGACTAGAACTGGTTTTACAGCCAATGTTGGGCCATGTTTAGACAATTGCTGAAAAATATCACAGTACTAGGAATGACAGTGAATCAGTGACAGAAGCTCTGAAGATGCTTTGATCACATTCCTTATCAAAAAGTCACCCATCTATCCAGTGACTTGCAGAGCCAACAGGGGAAGCGGTAGAGCACTGGACATTAGATTATGTTCAGCAGGTGAAAAGAAGCAGAGGTTCTTTTAGTTAACAAAAGCTACCATATTTAGTTTTTTTTTTAATGGCAACTCCCACTGTTAAGAGTATGTACAGAGAAACCCCAGTTTTCCTTTTTTGATCAGCTAAAATAGAAACAGGAGATTACAAGGTCTACCATTGTGAGATGTCCATAGGGAGGAATCACATTAGTTGATCAAGATCACAGTGGATGAGGAGCAATTGATACAATTTCCATAAAGATACCCGGTTCCAAAAAAGTTCATTCAGTACGTCCAAGAGCTATTATGGGTAACATGGAAGGGTAGCATAATGATTACTGTATGTATATAAGAGAAAGAAGAAAAGGAAACCAAATCAGGAAGATCTGTAAAATGCTGAGCAAGATTCCAAAATATCCTGGCCTAATATACCTTGACTCAGAAAACTGTTATACAGATAGTCCTCTACTTTCAGCAATTTAGTGTGTTTAGTTAGAGTTTATTTATTTATTTATTTATTTATTCGACTTGTATGCCGCTCCATCTCCAAAAGGACTCAGGGAGGCTCACAGCTAAAAATATAACAATAAATAAATAAATTACCTAAAAGTTTGAAGTTACGATGGCACTGGGGGAAAAGGTGATTTGTGACAGTAGCACTCCCATGGTCATGTGACCAAAATTCAGCCACTTGGCAACTGACTCATATTTATGATGGTTGCAGTGTCCCAAGGTCATGTGATCATCTTTTGCGACCTTCAGACAAGCACAGTCAATAGGGAAGCCAGAATCACTTAATAACTGCGTGACTAATTTAACAGTTGTGGCTGATTCACTTAACAACTGTGGCAAAAAGTTAATAAAATGGGGCAAAACTCACTTAACAAGAGAAATTTGGGGTTCAATTATGTTTGTGGGGGTGCAGAGGTTAAAATGGAGTATTGCAGGCTAACTTTGTCAACTGCCAGCTGTTTGATCCTGGAGCAGTATATTTATTTATTTATTATTTGGTCTTATATGCCACCCTCTCTCCCGAGGGACTCAGGGCGGCTCACATAAAAACAACCATACAAATTACGAAAGTTAAAAGTATATACATTTAATGGCTATTGCTATGGTCATAAACTGAGGCCTAACTGTAGTTTATTTTCAGTGCTAGGAACCCCACCCTTGAGCAGAAATTCCTACCCTGAACCAGCCAGTGATAGCAAAGAGTCTGGTGGGAATACAAAAGACAAACATCCGAAACTAATTTGCTTTTAATTACAAGAAATATCAAACAATTTTTGGTCACTGTACAAATAGTCTGATAGTAGGTTGATAGTTTAAACACATCAAGAGAGGGAGCTGTATAGACATTCTGTTACATAGCAATCCCATAACATGAGCTATTACAAAATAATAAATGTAATGTACACAGAGCCATTCTTGCTACATCAGTTGCAAGGATTATTTTTAAAAATAATAATAATAATAAAAAAAGATCTAAGAATCTGTGGGGATCTAAGAAATAGGTTTCAGGATTAAATCTTGGACAGGAGGGTGAGAGGTTTGGAAATGCATACAAATAGCAGAGAATAGCAAACGGGTGGTTTTATTTTCCCAAAGGAAATTGGAGACCAGAGACCAGACCTAAACTTATTTGCAGTCAGTAACCAAACCTCGTTAATGGAATAGCTTTCAAATCATACCACAGAGATAAAACATGCTCACCACCACAGGGGAAAAAATGTCCAGTATCCCCTATTTTAACCTGGGGATAAGTAGGGGGGCAGTTTGGGATTACGATATATATTGGGGCAGAGCCCTGCAGATAGCGTGGATTACAACATCTGTCATGCTCGCGGGTCCAAGTTTTGAACGCTGTAATCTTCACCACCCAAGAACCCACTTTTAACCCCAACCTGCCCGATACATGAGACACATTTTTATTTCTTTTTATGTAAATTAGAAACCTCCTCCTCCTCTTTTGGAGTATATTCACAATGCAGACATACTGCTTTAGGAACTGTATAGCTTATATTAGGTGGGTAAAGTCGCCACCCAGTAAAGAAGAATAAAACAGTGGAATTGTAACCTTGCAACAGACACACCCATATCTTTACTTCCACCCCCCTCCCCCTCTCCCCTCACCTCTTTGTCATCCCAATATTTTTATTTATTTATTCTTCATAAACAGCATCACACTTCTATCGTCTTGTTACTTTCAGGGAGTCCATTGTTGAAAATCAGAATTCCAGAGCAGTCTCCTGCCATAAATTAGAGTTGATGCACTATTTGGAGCAATAACTGATAGTATTTTGTGATTATCTGATGAAACATTCTTCAGCTAAGCTCCTGTTTGTAGTTGACTGCAGTTGGAAGATATCTCCACCCATAATAAATCTGAGTATTGACCAACATTAATTTATTCTGTTGAAACTGTCTGTACATTACTTCCTGGAAAACCCAACCAATCTGTCCTCATACATTAAAATTCTTCTTACATGTCACACGGAGAACCGCAAATGATGGAGGACCCCCATTTCCTTAAGCTTCTCTGATACCCCCTACCCAAACCTACATTCTTCAGCTAATAAACACAGGTATAGTGGCACTAAATTCACTTCTAGTCTTGAAATTGCTTGCTGGGACATGGGATCCAGCAAAACAAAACTAGGAAGCATGTTTCCCACTACAAAGCCAAGACAGCTTTCTAAGAAAGGATACGTGACCCAAAAACACGGTCACAACTTAAACAGTCTTTCCCACTCCCCCATCCCCACTCACCTGTCTCATTTGCAAAACAAAAACAGAGGTGTCTGGTGCTATACTAGTGGTTTAATCCCAAAGGTGCTTTTTCAAGAGCCAACTGGACTTTGCTTTTCCTTGAAGACATCCAAGATGAGAAGAAAATGTCTTCAACCCCTCCCCCCCACACACACAGTTGCCTCTTGAAAAAGCACCTTTGGGACAACCATGACCTGGATGACTGAGAATCTCCATAGACTAGTAAAGGATAAGTAACTGAGATCTACTGCAAAGGTATTTAGCTCTTTATGATCAGAAGGATGCATCTGGCTGTTTAATTGGCATGTAATCTCAAAGCCAGACAAAGACATTGAATTTTAAACAAAACAGAGTCTGCTCTCCATGAAATTAATTATTTCTTCCTCCTTCCTTATATTAAAAACTACAACTCACTAGCAACTTCTGGGAAAGTTCATTGGCTACATTCAGAGCTTTTGGGAGCCACAGGATATACATACCTTATCTCAAGTGTTTCTCAACCATGGCAGCCTAGAAATAGGTGGAAGTCAGCTTTCAGAAGTGGGTTTCAATTCTTATGTCAGCTGGGGAATTCTGGGAGCTGAAGTCCACTCATTTTAAAGATGCTAAGGTTGAGATCACTACCTTATCTTGTAGCAATGTCAGTTTTAGAAATATACTAAGCACCCTTATCTATTTTAATTCTGACATATTTAAATCTTATCCCATTCAGGAGAAAGGAAGGTGTGGTAACACACACTCTGGCAGTAAAAACAACTTTTTTTGTAGCAGATAAATACTTCAGATAAGGCCATATACATTACACTTCTATGTGCCTTTTCCATTACAATTAATGAATCAGGAGTAAGAATACAAAAGCAGAAACACGATGGAATCAAGGAACATAGAGACTAGATCTGTCTGTAAGCAATCCCTAAGACATTATTTCCTAATCTTGGCTACTTTAAGATGTTGACTGGGGAATTCTGGAGGTTGAAGTCCATAGCTCTTAAAGATTGAGAAACACTGCCCTAAGGAGCTGATAGATCTAAATTAGGAACAGGAGGATAAAGTTTATGGGGCAGAACTAAGGGGTACAGTAAGGGGAAGGCATTATTTCTATATAAGTATTCTTACATTTAGCACAAACAAATCTACAGCTGTACCACCACCTCTGCATATATACAGAGAACAGGCAGATTTGTTTCCCAACTGTTTACCATTAACTTCCAAAAATGAGTTGACAATGTTCCCGCAGGCCAGTTTAGGGAAGCCAAGATAGCTGTAACAGAATATAACTTTAAAAAGAATGTAAAAGAAATATCTGATGGGCAAAAAGACAAGCTATTAATTTGATGGATCTGGGATTATAAAAGTGTTGTTCAAAAATACATTGGCCAGTGTAAATCCCTCTCCAGTTATTGCTGCTTCCAGCCACTGAATTGTATTAATTTAAAAGCACCTGATTTAAAAGGTTATCCAGGTCAAATTGGATAGAGATGCTATCTATGGATGCAACCCTGTCTTACCACCCAACCCCATCACAGCTTTAATGAAGAAGAAAAAATTGATGCATATTTTTTCCACACAACCACTCCAAATTTTGTCCTTCATAAATAAATCTGTTTTTAAAAGTGACTAGCCAAAAGAGAGCAAAAAATAACACAGAAGTGTTCCAGCTACCATATCCATTGAAAACATTGTCCTTTTTTGTACATGATTGGACTGACAAAAACAGATGCTTCTTTTATACAGGGTGCAAAAACCATTGAGGTGGGCCACTGGCAGAAAATTCTGTCCCTTGTCAGAGGCAGCTAGGTCTCTTCTAGTTATGAACCAAACATCTTTTCTTCCTTCTTCATGCCATGAAAGGATCTTCATTGTTTTCATCGACTTCAAGAAAACATGGCAAAGTTCTTTTGACTTCCCTGTAATCATGTTCTTTTCTCAACACAAGTTCATCACTTAAGAAGACATCTCACAGTTGCTTGGGTATACAATACTGCTTGGATATACAGAGCCACAGGCTTAAGAGAAAAAAACTGAATGAATTCTGAAATGGAAGCTATTGAGCCACGTTGTGTTCATCCATTGAAAAGAGACTGGTGGACAGAAGAAGGCTTCATACCTTTGAATGTCCCAATAGCATACGTGTTGATAGAAGAGACTGGCTACATATTGGAGATCATTAGACAGAGTTTCCAAGAATGGTATCATTCTCTCTTAGTCCGTATTTTCAACCATGTGCCTCTTGGTTAAGACTGTGTCCTCACATTCTCTCAGTCTGTTCTCTTAGGTGACCTTTCCTCAAAACATATTCCAAGTTCATAGAGAGAAACAGTGGGTTACAGAGCAGGAATTCAAGACAGTTTAGTAAAAAATGATAAACATAAGAGCAGATGATGGACAGAGAGTTTCGTAACAGGCTCAGTGGTATGTCACTTTGATTCCAGATAGAGAGATGGGCTGAAGCCAAGACGTATTTTTCCAGTACAAAGAAGCTGCACTGTCCCAGGCCTTGGAAGGAATACAAGAAGTGGGGAAAGAACAAGGATTATTAAGCACCTTCTGGAACTTATTTTTCAGAAGTAGCATCATGGAATGCCATAGGATTCTGATTGGTGTTTTCCTGTTTGGACACCACAATAAAGAAATCTGAAGATAAAAAATACTTCTCTATGGGGAGAAGCAGGGATAAGTTGGTGGATTAGCTAACAGTCATTTGCTGGCCATATTTGGCCAAAGGGCTGCCAACTGCTGACTACTGCAGTAGCGGCTGAAAAACTCTGCAAGAGTGGACTGGCAGAAATTTTAGGATGGGGAAAAGAAACAGCAAAGCTAAGATGTTCCTCCTCCTATAACCCAATCTCTTCATCTTGTTCATCTTCAAAACTGTAGCCCTGTCCCTCCTCTTCCTCCTCCTCCTCCTCCTCTTCGTCTTCTTCTTTTTCATCTTCTTGCTGGGAGCATCCCAATGGGCTTGGGCTCTCATCCCTCAATACCTCCTGATCCTGCCCTTTAATATTGTCCCAGTCTTTATCCATCACTCCCAGCACATCGTCCAAGATGGAAGGGCCCAAGTCCAGCTGGAAAGAGAGAAGGGATTCGGCATGGTCCAGAGTGGGACTCTCCAGGGAGAACTTCTGTTGCAGGTCCCAACCTTCTCCATTAGGGGGCTTCCAGTCAGCCTTCTCTGGGCTCTGCAGTACCACAAAGCTGCCATCAGGGGTAGATGTTGCTGGACTCTGGACTACTCCATTCCCACTCCCAGGAGGAGAAAGCAGTTCAAAGCAACCAGAAACATCTCCAGGAGAACCAAGAGACCCAGGAGACACTGCTACATCGTGAGGCAACCCATTGGTCTTGGTGCCCCCATGGTTGCTGAGGAACGACGTGTCTCCAAAAGCATCGCCTCCACGGCCAATGTGCATTGTATGTCGAAAATCCCCCAAAGGGGCGCTAATCATGGCTCGATCCAGACGAGGCCTCTTCTTGGAATGAGAAACTGGAGACTGCTTGAGGATGGGCATCTGAAAAGAGAGACATAAGTTTAGGGTCCAAAGCATTCCCAATGGAACCAGAATGAGTTCATAACTTTCCTAAAGACCCAAATCTGAATCTCATCAATAAGTCTGCCACAAAATCCCCCACTGACGCCCACTACAGCCTAGGTCTCACCTTTTGTGAGGCCCACAGGAACAAAGTGCCCTTCTGAGGATAAATAAAAGATTGCACATCCCATTGCAAGTCAGGAGCCCGAAGCATGAAACCAAAGCATCAGCTGTTTATTTGTTTAAAACATTTATATAGCCGAAGCATGAAACCAAAGCATGAGTTATTTACTTGTTTGTTTATTTGTTTAAAACATTTATATACTGTAGCTGCCTACCTTAAGCCAATTCTGGGCGGCTCCCAATCAACTCCCATTGAATTAAGCCTATCATTTTTGCCCTAAATGGACATAATCCATTTTTAATCACACCATGTGTTAATTACTTTACCCATGGCAGGATGTTTGCTTTAGTGCTAATGCCAATTTGCGATAGCCCTCCACGTAGCAGTCCTTGTCTTCCCATATTTCACATTTTCTCTGTCCCTCCTTTCTAGCCAACTCTGAGTTTATCTGCAACTTAGCTAACACATTGGGCACATGACTCACCATGAAATCTTCTGCCGTAATAAATTTGCTCAACTTGAAGGCAGCCAGGTGACTGTTGTGGTTTTCTTCGAAAAGAGATAGCCCAGGAACCAATGATATGAAAAAAATAATAATCTCAGAAGACAAGTTTTCAAAAACAGTTACCCTGTCTGGATTTATTTTCTACCAAGGTGTTTATTATGGTGACCACAAAGCTATCATATTTTAGCTCTTCTGAGATAGAATAGAGAATATATGACAAAAGAGGGAATCCCTTATACCAAGGTTCTCTCTTGGTTTTGCTCAATCTACCGCATTCACATAAAATGTGCTAAAACTCACAAGGTTGATGCAAGACTTTTACAGGAGCCGATCTGACCTTACTTTCCTTTCAATCTGAGGGGGCAAAGATCAGAGACTGGGATAAATGAAAGAGTTGCAGGAATTCTGCTCCCTTCTAACCCAGCTTAGGATATTTTTCACCTACTGGCCACCCACATATAACTTGTCCAACCAGTTCTTTGACTGAGGAACACTTCGGCTGCTCTGGAAGATTCAAGTTCCTGAAAAAAGAGGAGCAAGATCTGGAGAATAGAAGATTTTAAGGATGCCTAAGAGGAAAAGACTCAAACTAGGTATTATTTCGTCAACAGAAGCAGAATTTAGCCGTATTCATAGCGGAATACAGTATATTCAAGATGTCACCAATCTTGCTTGAATTTACACAAGGTATTATTTACTTAATTGTGATTTATTAACCCACAATTGCCCAGTTTTAACACATCAACTCATAGTTAGGAAACCCAAATAACTGTGTTTGCTCAGTATACTAACCTGCAATGGGGTACCTTGTTCTATTAAACCAAACTAGGTCTATTTATTTATTTATTTATTTATTAAACTTGTATGCCGCCCCATCCCGAAGACTCGGGGCGACTCACAACTAAAACCCGACAGTAACAATAAATAATTAAAAAAGAATTAAATAGACGCAAGCCCAATAATTATAACATTCAATTAAAATTAAATTTAAAAATCCGCCCCCCAGGAGGTCAGCACAGCCTGGCCTGTTCAAATAATCAGGTCTTCAAGTCGTGGCGGAAGGTGCGGAGGTCAGGGGCCAGACGGAGCCCCAGGGGTAGTTGGTTCCACAAGGCGGGAACCGCCACAGAGTAGGTTCAACCCCGGGGCACCGCCAGGCGACATTGACTTGCCGACGGGACCCCGAGAAGCCCCTGCCTGTGTGCTCGCACAGGGCGGTTGGCACTTGATATCAGCTGGAGACGCTCCCGTAAATATCCAGTTATCCATGGGTAACTGGAATGGATTCATTATCTAAGAAACAGGGAGTTTCTTTCTGTACAATGCTGTGAAGACTCATGGTAATTACATCAGAAACATTGGATACTTTGGTATGAAATTTGAGGCATGGAAGGGAATGGCTTTTAAAGCGGGAGAGTGTTTTCCTTCTCTTGACTCAGATACAGAAAATCAGACTGTAAGTCTGTGTTTCGGATGCTTGCCCCCAAATAATGTCCTAATAGTACTGTGGGCCCTCCCCTACATCCAAGGTGGACCAGGCCTACAGATACTACAGACGGAGTTTCCTGTCTCTCCTCATACCTGCCCAACATTGCAATGTTCTTGTTGGAGGTGTGATGATCTAATAGAGATGATTCATGTTGAATGGGAATAATGGAGCTGCACTGGGGGTGGAAGGGAGACATTGTCTGGGCAAGTGTAGAGGAGGGAGGCAGAGGAGGGCAGAGGAGAGTCAAGCAAGGCTTCTCCTTCCCTCCCGAGATCAGAAAGTGCTGACAGGAGTGGAAAATGGCCTAAGAGTTGACTCAGCTGTGGGTGGCAAATAAACCCAGCGTAGGTATCAGGAGTCAGGGGAAAAAACCCTTGGGAGTCCTGGATTCTTCATCTTCTCTCCTGTTCCCTTTATTTGGAGTCCAGGAAGAAGATTTCCCACTTGTACCGATGCCTTTGATACCAATGCCAGTTTCAGGAATTGGGGGAGGATGGATGGGGGCCTTTTCCTTTGTGGTTGAGAAGGGATGAGGAATAAAGGACGTTACAAGTAGCCCTCAACTTACAACAGTTCGTTTGAAGTTACAACGGCACTAAAAAAAAGTGACTTACCCTCCTTAGTCAGAGCAATTCCTTTTGCCAAACTATTTTAAACTCTTATTATTGCGCCTCCTTTTTAAATTAAATTAAATTCTAGGCGCTTGTCGGCTGTTGCTTTTGGCTCGTTTAACTGTACCTTCGTTCCGCTAGTTCACCGCTTGTGTTGCCAGCTGTCAGCGCTCGTGGGTGGCCATTAATGGTCACCAGCTCCGTCGTCTGCTCGCCTCTGGTTTGATCACATGATCAAAATTGGCAATTAGTTCATAATTATGTCGGTTGCACTGTCCCAGGGGTCATGTGATCCCCTTTTGCGACCTTCTGACAAGCAAAGTTGAAGGAGAAGCCAGATTCACTTAACAACCATGTTACTAACTTAACCACTGCAATGATTTACTTAACAATGGTAGCAAGATAGGTCGTAAAATGGGTCAAAACTCACGTAGCAAATGTCTCACTTAGCAACAGAAATTTTGGGCTCAATTGTGGACGTAATTCCTTTTTACTCTATTCTTTTTTTATTGGAAAGTATTAGAACCACAGAAGAAAAAAGCCAGTAAGTCCAACAGTGTCCAGATGTCATTTCCTCATAGGGAATCTCCTTAGGAGTGTCCTCTAGGTATCCATGAGATCCAAAATGACCAAAGCAACACTCAGTATTACATCACAAGCTCCTTCCCTTTCACACTCATGAGCAACTCCATGACACACATATAAGGGAGGTAGTTTGCATTGCATCAGCCCAACATTGCTTCTGGCTCTTCTACCAAACAGAACAGTGGGTGCTACTAACCATTTGATAGAAATAAAGCCAATTCTCTGGATTCAGTTCCATAAAGTTATTTTAGAATACGCAGGGACGCAAACATCTTACCTATCCAAAGCACTAACATTTCTGCTTAAGATTGCAAGGCAGCCATGGAGGGCAGTTACACAAAAGATGCAACTGCCTTAAAGAACTTTTTGGAACTAAACCCAAAAGTCGCACGGGGTGAAGACCGGCGACACAACCTGCAGTGATCTGAAAACATCCCAAATCAATGTTTCTCAATCTTGGCAACTTTAAGATGTGTGGACTTCAGTTCCCAGAATTCCCCAGCCAGCATTTCATGGCCTAAATCAGCGGTCTCCAACCTTTCCAGCTTGGCGGCCTGATCCGGCACAGTGTGTGTTTGTGTGTGTGTGGCAGGTGCATGAGCTCACATATGAACTCCCGCTCAGGCGACTGGAGGGCACTTGTGCTCACACGCAAAGCTCCACTTGCACGAGCACCTTCCGCTCGCGTGAGTGGAACTTCACGCACCAGTGCAAGTGCCCTCCACTTGCGCGAATGGAGTTTCTCTCTCTTGTGCTTGTCCACTCCTTGTGCAAATGGAGCTTTATGCCCACCATGGTCCAGTTTCAAAGGCTGCGGCCAGTAGTGGCCCATAGGCTGGGGATCTAAATGAAAAGACCTCAAGTCTTCTATAGAAGCATCCTCATCCCATCTTCCCTTGCTTCATGCCACTCTACTCTTACTTTCTGCCACCCATCATCTCTCTTTGTAAAATCCTTGAAATGGGACCCTGGTTTCGTGGATAGTATTCATCTCCCCCGTCCCCTGGGGTCTTCAGGACTGATGCCACGGCCAGGTTTTATTGGCTTCTAGAAAGACCAAAGGAATGAGGCCAGCCTCACTTTTTGGATATTTCATAAAGAGAGGGCACTTCCATAGTAAAGTCCTGCTGCCTGAGACATATGAAATGTAGTTTCCTAGCCGATGGGAATCCATGCCCTCTCTGCTGGGTCTGGTGGGACAGGCGGATGTAACTGGGCCGAAGTGGTCCTCAGACAACCTGGTCCAGTTGTGGGATTCAAAAGTTCCCACTGCTGGTTCTGTGGGTGTGGCTTGGTGGGTGTGGCTGCAGGGGGGGTCATGTGACATGCACGCACACCAAATGAGCGCTTTGCACATGCATTAAAACAGTAAAAAATAAGCTGCTGCGCCTCTCAGCTGTTTAGCACAGCAATCCACTGTGCCGCATCAAACAGCTGAGAGGTTAAAAAGGACGTAGGAGCAGGGGCAGGCGGGTGAGCCCAACTGCAGAATGTCGGGGAGACTCGGAGCGAACCAGTTCTCTGCCAGCTGATCTTTGGCGCTATCAGTATGCCAGAACTGGGCCGAATTGGTAGAATACCACCACTGATCTGGTCCCATGCCATGTACGGCTTCAAAGGTCAAAACTATCACCTTGAACTGAACCCAGAAACAAACTGGAAACTGGTGCAGTTCACATCACAGAGGTGTAACATGTGTTCCAGAAAGACAAGAACAGGTAGAGTCCTTGACTTATGACCACAAATACATCCAACATTTCTGTTGCTAAGTGGGACGGTTGTGAGCTTTGCCCCATTTTACAACCTTTCTTGCCACAGTTGTTAAGTGAATCATTGCACTTGTTAAATTACTGATAATTATTAAGCGAATCCGGCTTCCCTGTTGACTTTTTCTGAAGGTCTCAAAAGGTTGATTACATGATCCTAAGACACTGCAACCATCATAAATATGAAGGAGTTTATCAAGTGTCTGAATGTTGATCATGTGACTGTGGGAGTGCTGCAATGAGCACAAGTGCGAAAAATAGTCATAAGTCACTTTTTTCAGTGCTGTTGTAACCTTGAATGGTCACTAAACGAACTGTTGTAAGTCAAGGACTACCTGTAACACCTTGAGCCAGCTGAAACATTTTGCAGCAGCTGAAGCTTCCAGATACACTTCAAGGGCAGCCCCATATAGAGCACATTACAGTAGTCCAGCCAGGAGAACTTTAATTAGAGTTCTTCCACAATGGGATAATCCAGCATTACAGGTGGTCCTCAACTTACAATGATGTGTTTAGCAACCGTTTGAAATTTCAACGGCACTGGAAAAAGTGATGGAGGATCAGTCCTCATACTTACGACCATTGCAACATCCCCACAGTCATGTGATCAAAATCTGGGTGCCTGGCAACTGGCAGGTATCTACGATGTTTGCAGATTCCTGGGCTCATGTGATTGTCATTTGTAACCTTCCCAGCTGGCTTTCCACGAGCAAAATCAATGGGGAGGGGGAGGAAGCCGGATTCGCTTAATGACATGATTCACTTAACAACTACAATAATTCATTTTAATAACCACAGCAAAAAAGCTCATAAATCAGGTATGCCTCATATAACAACCACCAGTTGGAGATGGCGAACTTTTTGCAGGGTGCCTGCCATGTGCTTCCATTGGCTGTCCTGCAGGACAAGTATAGAAAGATACCATAGACTCTGTTCCTATGGCTCAGGAGAGGTGGAGGCCACATTATCCTCCAATGACCTTTTTATAGAGATATTCGGAAAAAAGATATCTCTTTTTATAGAGATAATCCCAATCATCACTAGGTATCCTGGCTGTTCCCATACTACTTATCTCCAGTGGCTGCTTAAGGACGAACAAACTGTGATTAAAGTGCAGGGAGTTAGATTCTGCACAGCAGCACTGGGAATTCATCAGAAACTCATGGTTAATCCATCATAGAATAGAATAGAATAGAATAGAATAGAATAGAATAGAATAGAATAGAATAGAATTCTTTATTGGCCAAGTGTGATTGGACACACAAGGAATTTGTCTCAGCGCAAATGCTCTCAGTGTACATAAAAGAGAAGCTATTTCACACAATTAATGCAGCAAACCCTTTTGCATTACTACTCTTTTGCATTTTAGTTGTAAAGATTATGGGTCTCACAGTTTTAAGGTTTACTATAATAGTATAATTAGGCCATGCTTTGTTTTGCTGTGATTGGATGCCAAATTATAATATAGAGTTTATGTATTATTTATTATTTTATTCTAGAATTTTTAACTGGATAGTCCTGGAGTGTTCTTAACTTGTTCTGGTCGCTGGTCTTTGACTGTAATAAACTAACTTGACTTGACACCTTGCTTAACCACAGAAATTCTGGTCCCAATTCTGGTCATAAGCAGAGGACTGTCAAATAGTTTCCCATGCAAGCTAAGGAAGAGATCAGAGTTTGCTTGATTTCTGCTGAAACGTATGGTACAAGGACAACTTATTCCATGATGATTCCAATTTGGAAGTAGGCTCTTAAATGCAACCCTTTTAATCCCAGAGTCCTTGATTATTATTTTAAGAGATAATTGGTCACAAAACGGCATAACTGCTCACTTGTGATGAGCTTAAACTTGCTGCAGCTTACGAGTGGAAGGAGCAAAGAGGGGAAATGAGGCCCAGAATGTGTTTCTCTTCTCAGATGAAGTTTAAACCAAAATATCCTAAGGAGTAGGGAAGGCTCCTTACTTTTTAAAAATGAAAATGAATTAACTGAACTGAAATGTTCTAGCATTGAGACAAAACAGTAGGGATGGAGTGAAGGAACTATTTTGAGAAAGCTATACGCATGTATTTGTGAGAAGTATGACATTCACATGTCCCCGGATAGACAAATTACCTTTGAGAATGAACTGCCCTTAAACCAGTGTTTCTGATTTAGGGCAATGTAGTTGGGGAATGAAGGTAGCTGGCTGGGGAATTCTGGGAGTTGAAAGTCCGCACATTCAAGCTGTCAAGGTTGAGAAACCCCGGCCTAAGTTATTCGTCAGATCAAACAAGCTTTTATCAAATAAATCTATTTTTCCTTCAAGCCTTTTTGCTTGGAGCTCCCAATGAACACTTGAGGGCTGCTTGCAGAGTGGGTTTGTGCAGTTTGTGATTGAGACACTTTCATTTGGTGTGGGTTTTTTTTTAATGCTTTTCAGCAGAATCCCAGCCTTCAGGGATGGCCCGTTGGGTGCCTACCACAAAAACACATCAAGAGGGCATGCAAAAAATGTGAGGCGGGGAACAGCTGAGAATCAGAACCATTGGATCTGACATGATCTTGGCACGATCCCAGGCGGGCTCATTGTAAAAAGTCTCTTGGGAAAATATATCTATTCCTTTTCCTTCCATCCTTCCCCTCTCTGCCTGCGGATGACAGATATGGTTACTAGCCCCAAAGGACAATGACGGAATTTCCTTCAAAAAATTAACACAAACTCTTTGGAAATGCTTGTGCACAGCTGGGATTAAGGAAACCGTTGGGCACTGGGCAGGGATGGGATCTGGTGGGATTGTCGAGCTCTGATGTAGCAGAGAAACTACATCTGTGTGGAGAAGGGGCCCATATTCTGGATTTATCGAGGAAAGCAGCTAGAGCTAACAAGCAGGAGTCGGAGAATAAGTTAGAAAAATGCATTCTGGGGTCCTATAGAAAGAAGGAGATTTAATGGAATATTGGCCCCAAAAAAAACCAAATTGGGATTTCAAGGGGAAGGTTGGTGAACCAGCCGAAAAATCTAAGGAAGCCCAGAAGAAAGGATCTAGAGGGAACAAGAGGACATTTTATAGCAAGGCTCTTCCAAGTACTAGGTTCTGCAAGAGGAGAACCTCAAAACAATGAGGGCGGTGTGTGTGTGTGTGTGTGTGTGTGCAAAGAGCTGGAAGGTGGTTGTGTTGAAAGTTTTGAGATGCCAGGAGAAATATCCCAAGATATCCCGGCAGAGATCTGTGGCTGGGGGGCGGGTATCAATTTGGCTTAGCCGCAGCCCCCCCTCATGTTGCTTTCAACCTGGCAGCGGTTTGATTTATGACCACTCACTTATTCCTTTCCCTCCAGCCACACACACACACACACACACACATACACAGACAAGACTTTGTGCTACCATACCCCCAAGTTTCCTTTTAATCCTTGTGCGAGATTAAAGGTCAGTTCGCCCCCCTGCCCTTCCCTCCTTTAGAGAAGGGGGCTATCCAAAGAGATCGTCATTTTCCAATGCTTCCATTGGGCACCTGGTTAGGTTAGCTGATCTCCAGGTGAAATGAGAAGCATAAATTGCTTTCTTTTTCAGCTGTCCAGATACCCAGGTCTCATTTTGAAACTACAATCCTCTGCTACAGAAATAGCACCTTAGTTTCCAGCCCATCAGCTAGTCATATTAAATCACCTACTATAGTAGTAATGCGTAGTAATGAGTCCCAGTTCCTGGCTGGCTTAATTTACTACAGCCCAAGCTATAGTCACAATCCCCCCCCCGGCCCCACCGCAACCCTAATTCCCTTTAGCAGGAGAAATGTCAGATGGTTCAACACATGTCTTTCTCCATCTGCCCAGCCAGAGCTCCCCAGGCGCTGAAAGATAAGGGGGGGAAAAGCTTCTTTAAGTTAGCAAACTCACCTTTGCTAAAAAAGAGCACAGCAACTGCCTTTTTCCCACACCTCAAGTGACTCACAGGAACGTCCCGACTCTCTTCCTGCTTTTGTACTCGCCCCAATCCGCTGCCTCCGCCAAGGGGCAGTGCCAAAGCAACACTCACACACACAAAAAAACCCCACTCAATATCCTCCCAGCGTTCAGAGTTGGATCCTGTTCCACTTTTGTCCAGCAACGTCCGGGAAGTTTGCTTCGAGTTCTCAGAAATCCCTGGGAAATTTCTTTTTCTTCCCTTTCATTTGTCCTGTTCTCTCTTTTTTTTCTTTCTTTTTCCTTCTTCTTCACCAGCTTTCACTCCACCCTTTCCTGGGTGGCAGCCTGGAAAGTTTATTTATTTATACCTGAACAAGAAAGAAAATATCGCAAATGTCAGAAACACCAATAAAATCCAAACTGCGCCACAGAGGATATTGTAAGAGAGAAACTGGGAACCAAAAGCCAAAACAAATATTATCCCCGGGCAGGAAATTTAAACACATACCCACACATTAGAGGGAAAATAAACAACCTCTAAATTTGTATAAAGTTCAGCACATTCCTGAATTCCGGAGTTTGGTTGGCATATTTGGAAACCTGGCTAAGAACCGAGTGGCAGATAATGCAGGGATCTCAAAGAAGCATCTCTAAATGTTAGGCTTTGAAAAGTGAAGTGACACGCGCTGGTGTGTGTGACACAGAGTGGGGGGGGGTTAAAGAGGGAGGGAGGGAGAGACTAGTTAGACAAGTATGGCTGAGTTAGCCTCATCTTCACCTTCACTTTTGCCAAGAAACTTGGCGGTTGTATGGGAAGCAGAAAAGAATCAGCCACATGGAAACCGTTAAAACTGCCTTGAAGTATGGGCAGTCCTCGGCTTACGACCACAATTGAGAACAGAATTTCTTTTCTCAATAAAGCAGTTGTTAAGTGAATCACACCCAATTTTACAACTTTTTTGCCACTGTCATTAGCGAATCATTGCAGTTGTTAAGGGAATCACATGGTCGTTAAGCAAATCTGGCTTCTTCCACTGACTTTACTTGTTGGAAGCCAACTGGAAGAGTTGCAAATGGCGGATCATGTGACACCAGGATGCTGCAACTATCGTAAATACATGCCTGATTGTCAAACACCCAAATTTTGATCATGTGACCCTAGTGATCATGTGACAGTTTTTTGAGCAGGAGGACCAGTGCTAAGTCATTTTTTAAAAATGATGTTATAACTTTGAATGGTTGCTAAATAAATGGCTGCTTGTCAAGGATTACCTGTACAGTTAAATCCTTGAAGGAGATCAACACTGTAGAACCACTAACACAGATAGTCAGGAATTTAAGAAGTGGCTGGCTGAGGGGACATACCCTTATAGATAAAGACAAGTTCCCTAGTCTTCTACAAGTGAAACATACACACACACAACACACCTCCATTTTGTGTCCCCCTCCTTAACATTGGTACTGAAGATATGACTGCACAAAAATTTGCATTGTTCAACATCTGCATCTTTCCCAGACGATTTCAGTTCTTTGGTATGGGGGCAGTAGCAGCAAATTTGACAAGCCCTCCCCCCTTCTACAGATACTTTATATTTCAAATATTTCTTAATTTAAGAATATCCTCTGAAGTGTTTTAAACACCTAAAGTAACAGAAGCTTCAATTGGGTTTTTTTTTTAAAAGAAGAAAAGAAAGAAAAATGCCTGTATGAACGTACAAGTGTGTACATATTTGTACATAAATCACAGCGACAAAGAGCAATGTTTAAATAAATCACCAATACAATGCAATAAACACATTAATAACAATACATGAGAAGTTGTATAGATCAGCATTTAAAACATATCCTGGTTTAAATCCTGTTTTGCCAAGTAGGGACACATTCTGTTGATCAGCATGAAACATAGTTCATGCTTTTTTAGCATGACGTATGCATTTTAAGGAACCCAATAATGGTGAGCAATCAGAGAAGGAAAAAAGAGAGAAATGGTCATCAGTCATTAAATTTCAATGTAAAAATCTTCGCAAATAAAAATCTATACCAGCAAGAAAATCAGAGCATTTCTTTCTAATATGTCAGCCATTTTTTCAGAGTTGTTTAAAAGACTGCTTTTATCTAGGTTTTTATTTTAGCTTTCTTATAAGCTCGTCTTTAGCTGGCTTGAATTGTTACTTTTAGTATGGACTAAGAAACCAAACAATTAAGAACAACCAAGAAACCAAACAACGGTTACTACATAATACAGTGTACAGATAGTTCTCAATTTAAGACCAAAATTTCCATTGTTAAGTGAGTTTTGCCCCATTTTACGACCTTCCTTGCCTCAGTTGTTAAGTAAATTACTGCCGTTGATAAATTAGTAACCCAGTTGTTAAGTGAATCTGGTTTCCCCCTTGACTTTGCTTGTCAGAAGATCACAAAAGGAGATCACGTGACCTTGGGACACAGCAACGGCCATAAATAGGAATCAGTTGTCAAGCATCTGAATTTTGATCACATGATCATGGTGATGCTAACAAAGGTTATAACTGAAAAATGGTCATAAGTCACTTTTTTCAGCACCATTACAACTTTGAACGGTCACTAAATGAACTATTGTAAGTTGAGGACTACCTATTCTCCTTTCCTCATTGCCTGAAGTAATCCTTGAATTGACCAGAATAGAAATAAAACCCTAATACAAAAAATTTTGCCATTGGTATTTTGCCTCCTCCTCCTCCTCCTCCTTCTTCTTCCTCTTCTTCTTCTTCCTCTTCTTCTTCCTCTTCCTCCTCCTCTTCCTCTTCCTCCTCCTCTTCGTCTCCTCCTCCTATCTTTTGTCTTCTTTATTCTTTCTTATTCTTTTATTTATTATTAATTTGACTTGTATGCCGCCCCTCTCCCGAGCGGACTCGGGCTCACAATAAAACCAGTACAATAAATAATTACCTAAAATAGAATTAAACCCACAAGCCAAATTGCTAAAACAAATTATAAAACAACCCCTCCCCAAGAGGAGTCAGCACAGCAGCCTGCTCAAATAGCCAAGTTTTCAAGTGGAAGGTGGAGGTCAGGGGCCAGGCGAGTCCCAGAGGTAGTTGATTCCATAGGGCAGGAGCCACCACAGAATAGGCCCTCCCCACATCACCGCCAAGTGACATTGAGTCTGAGCGGCGCGAGCCCCTGCCTGTCTCATGTACAGAGCGGTTGGTATGATGCCGGCAGTAGATGTTCCGTAGATAGCCGGACCCATGTCGTAGGACTTTGAATGTCAATACCAAAACCTTGAATCTCATTGGGAGGGCAACGGCAACCAATGCAAACCACGGGAGCGTAACATGGGAGAACCGGGAAGCTCCCATCACAAGCGGCAGCATTTTGCACCAGTTGCAGCCTCGGATGGTATGCAAGGGCAGTCCTAGATAGAGGCGTTGCAGTAGTCAAGCGTGAGGTGACAAGTGCCTGAGTGACTGTGCGGGGCATCTCGGTCCAAGATATGGTAACTGGTGAACCAGCGGACCGTGGGCAAAGGCCCCCTGGCCACGGCTCCCACCTGCTCCTCCAACCTGAGCCGTGAGTCCAGGAGGACCCCCAGATTCCGTGCCCTGTCCATGGGGGGGTAACACCTCTCCCCCCATGACCAAAGATGGAATCTCTTGACTGGGCCAAGATGTCTGTCACAGCCACTCTGTCTTAGCAGGACTGAGCCGAAGTATGTTACTGTCCATCCAGATCCGTACCACATCCAAACAACGGGACATCACAGAGAGGGCATCACTGATGTGGCCTGGGGTGGAGATGTATAACTGCGTATCATCAGCGTACTGATGATACTCACTAAACCCGGATGATCTCACACAGCGGTTTCATATAGAAAGGGAGGGGTGAGAGGACCGACCCCTGAGGGACCCCATAGGTGAGAGCCCTTGGAGTCGACCTCTGCCCCCTGCCAACACCGATTGCGGCGTCCGAGAGGAAGGCGAACCACTGCAATACAGTGCCTCCCTCCCAACCCCGAGATGCGTAATAAGATACCATGGTCGAGGTATCGAAAGCAGCTGAGAGATCTAACAGGATCAGGACAGAGGAAGAACCCTGTCGAGCCCTCAGGAGATCATCCATCAGTGCGACCAATGCCGTCTCCAAGCTATGCCGGGTGAAAGCCGATTGGTACAGACCAGGTACTCCGCTTCCTCCAGGAAAAGCAGAAATTGCTGAGCCACCACACTCTCGACAACCTTGGCTAGAAAGCAAAGGTTGGAGACGGACAAAGTTGTTCAATTGGCTGGGTCAGGGCAGGCTTCTTCAGGAGAGGCCTCACCACCGCCTCCTTCAAGGCAGCGGAAGGTACCCTCCCCAGAAGCATTGACCACTGCCCGGAGCCAGCTGCATGTCACCTCCCTGGAGGCATAGACCAACCAGGAAGGGCATGGGTCCAACAAACATGTGGTGGAACTCAGTGCGTCGCATAATCCTGTCCACTTCATCCTCAGAAACAGGATCGAACTCAGTCCAGATTACATTAGCTAGACCACTCGCACCCTCAGCATCAGACCATGGCAAATTGGCGTTCAAACCCCCCCCCCGAATCCGAGCGATCTTATCCTGCAGGAACTGACCAAATTCCTCAGCTCAGCCCCGCAAGGGATCCACCGCGACCCCGGATGAAGGAGGGAGCGGGTGACCCCAAACAGGGCGGCTGGGCGGTTTCCTGCGGATGCTATGATAGCGGAGAAATAGACCCTTCTCGCCGCTCTCACAGCTACCAGATAGGTCCCCATCTCCACTGGGCTCAGTCAGACTCGAAGCGGGTTGACCTCCACCTGCTCTCTAGACCCCTTCTCTGTTGCTTCATCTCCTGGAGCTCCTTGGTATACCAGGGAGCCACTGCGGGATCTCTGCGGCGGGTAAGGGGCATGGGGACAACTCTGTTGAGAGCCCCATGGCACCCGTTGCCAGCGGCATAGGTTTCGGCAGAGCTGTGGACCAGGGATGTAGGAAAAGACCCCAGTTCTGCCTGGAACCTCTCCGGGTTCATCAGGAGCCTGGGGCGGAACCACCTAAGAGGCTCCTCATCCCAGCAGTGTGCAGCAGCTTGTCGAAAAGCCAGCTGTAGGAGATAATGATCTGACCATGGAACGGGGTGGATAATAGGATCACCACTCCCCAGATCATTATGCCACTGCTCCGAGACAAAAACCAGGTCGAGCATGTTGCCCCCCTTGTGAGTTGGGCCATCAATCACCTGAGTCAGATCCATGGCCGCCATGGAGGCCATGAATTCCTGGGCCAAAGCCGACGCCACCCCGAGAGACGCCACCCCGAGAGACGCCACCTTTTCAATTGACTCAAATCAGAGTTGACAAACATGGCGGGCCTACTGCCCCTGCATTCCAATGAATTGATGTAGTGTTGGAGATAGAAAGAGGGTGAGATTAAAGAATGGAATGGGAATGGTGCTTACTCTGAAGATTAGTTACGTTTTTCTTTTAAAAATGGGAAAGCAGATCTGAGTTGGTGTGTGGAACATAGGGGTGAAAGAGGTTAGTGCAAATAGCCATAAATCTGAAGAGTTGAGGATTTTTTTTATCTCTTGTGAACATCAGGTTCAAAGCTTATATTTCAGAGTGGACAAAACAAGAAATTGGTAAAGAGATCAAAGGGTGAGCAGGAGACAGCTATAGGTCTCTGTAGCCCCCTTCCACCACATCCCTCCCCCATCTCAGCATCTTTCTTGGTCTTTATTTATAGCATTTTTTCAGAGAAGAGGGTTGAGGAGGGTCTTCATTTCTGCATCCTCAAGTTGGTTTCTTTTAAGAAGTTCTTGCAAGCAGAGGGGGGAACTTTAACCCACGGTCATCTGAATTGGCATACTTGATCACAATCCTTCCTATTTGATTGCATGTTTAAACTGTAACCTTTTTTTCCTGTTTTTTAGCCCTATAAAAATGGAAACCAGCAATGGATACCAGCAATTGGGAGCGGTAAATCTGTGATTTAAAAAAAATGATGGTAACCATTAGCCTAATGCAGGGTAGGAATATATCATCTTGGGATACTTCCTCTGGTGCATTCAAGCTATGCCTAACTTGAATTTCCTTTCCTTTTAAAGGAAACAGCACAGTAGTAGAACAAATGTCCTGTTTTTAATATCAACTTTCTTAATGAGATGACCTTGGCCTTAAATATCTCTGCAGAGAATAAAACGTTGTAATCCCAGTTGGTTATTTAGAAATGCCCTGCCTGCTCAAAGAAGAAGAGAGAAAAACTGAAGGAGGATAGAACATCTTGGAAAAGTTAGTGAGGAAAAGAATTAAAACTATTTCTCTTTGGGGGAAAATGTCAGGATTGCTCATGCCTAGGATTTGATTTTGATTAATACCCCACCTTTATTATTTTTACAAATAGGTCAAGGTGATAAACAAATCCAGTACACTTTTCTCCGCCTATTTTCCCCACAAAACAACCATGTGAGGGGAGATGAAGCTAAAGTAACACTTGAACTCATGGTCTCATACTTTCTAAGCTAGTGCCTTAATCACTAGATCAGAGATGGGCAATTATAGCGCCTTCATAGCCTGTGGATTTCAACTCCCAAAATTCCTGAGCCAGCATAGAATTCTGGGAGTTGAAGTCCACAGGTCCTAAAATTGCCACAGTTGTCCACCCCTGCATTAGACCAAACTGGCTGTCAGTTAACATATTTAATCAGCAAGAAAACCCCATTTTTGTGAGAGCACCTCGTCACATAATCTCAACAGGCTTTTTAAAAAGCCATCAAGAAAGCATACACAGATTGGCAAAGCACCAGTTCAAATCCAAGTGAGAATCACTGTGCAGCAAGGGATGCTGGGTTCAGAGACTCCTAACTAAGTTTCAGGTTGCCCTACACACCTCAATTATGGGCTCATACAACCAAATAGTGACGGTTCTTAACTCAGCCTCTTGGAAGCAATTTTGGGCTCAAGAAACAGAATGGCAAATTCAAGTTAAATCCACCAGTTATTTTCTTTGAGTCCAGTATTGTTCTGATTAAAGAAAGAATTGGGAGTTGTCTCATCCAAGCATGATGATAGCAGCATATCATATTAAAAATGTGAAATGCTTCTCAAGTCAAGAGCAAAAATAGCTATCATGGAATAAATGTGAACATCTTTAAAATGAGCAAAATGTGGGACCTTTGGAAGAGGGTGAGTAAAGTATTGATTTATCAACTATAGGGGGAAATCAACCATATGATTAATGGGTTTGTTTTTTAATTGGAAAGCTGTTTCTGCCTTATTATGCCTTCAGGCACTGGCAAATTTGTGTCCTTGAGATGTTCTGGAGTTTTAGATGTACTAGTCTTATCCAGCCAACAGCCAGATATTGAGAAAGTACAAGCCAAAACAACCAGACATCTCCAGGTTGTCTATATGAATTAAAAATAGGTCATCCACCCCAAAAGAAATCCCTGCTCAATGGTATGCTAAAAATTCCCTGTGGTTTTTTTGTTTTGTTTTTCCATAAAGCCAGTGGGGTTTGTTCCATTCCATACTGCTATTTAACAGCATCTGAGTTTTGATTTTGCTGTTGTGTGAAAGGTTTACCTACACAGAGATGTGTGTAGAGACTTTTAACATAAGGGTGTCCAACCTTGGCAACTTTAACTGAAGCCTGTGGACTTCAGCTCCAAAATTCCCCAGCCAACCAGGTCTTAAAAGTTGCTAAAGTTGGATACCCCTGCTTTAATTAGAGTAAAGTTGGATAGGCTTCTGTCGTCTGAACCATTCCAGGCTGCGGAACTGAAAATCCCTTGTAGCAAGCCTGGGTGATAGATGTTAGACTTAGAATAACTTCATTGTCACTTTGAATGTACACTAATCGGCATACATTAAAATGAAATTTCGTTGCATACAGCTGTTAAAGAGTCTCCTTTGTGGTTTAGAGCAGTGGCCCCCAACCAGGGACTGGTTCCATGGAGTAAGGTTTTTCCCACAGGCCGGAGGGGAAATGGATTCACGTGTTGCCTGCATCTTGCAGATGGGGCTTTGCTTGTTTGCATGGCCCAGTTTCTCGCATGCTGTGGCTCGATGCCAGTTTACAGACTGGGGGTTGGGGACCCCAGGTTTAGAGAGTACCAGGTTGGGCAAGGCTGAAATAATGAGTTCCCAGGCACAGGCCAGTAAGACAAAGGTTTTAAAGTTCTATCCATAAATAGTGGTATCAAATTTGGTCTCCTGATGGTTGAACAAGGAGCCCTACATTCTTTGGAAAAGGAACCGAATCTGATTGGTGGAAACTCACTTCACCGACATCTGACAAAGATGTTACCTTTGAGTAAGAAAGCGTGCAAACCCTGTGATTATAACGTCTTTGCAGATGCAGAAGCTGAAACAGTCCTCGACTTATTCCACCATTGGGACCAGAATTTCTGTAGCTAAGCAAAGTGCTTATTAAATGAGTTGTGCCTAGTTTTCCTTTTTTTTACCCATGGTTATTAAGCGAGCCACTGCAGTTATTAAGTGAATCACATGGTCATTAAGCAAACCTGGCTTCCTTATTGACTTTGCTTGTTGGAAGCCTGCTTGGAAGGTCCCAAATGGCAATCACATAACTCCTGGGATGCCGTAATGTCATAAGTACTTGCATGTTGCCAAGTACCCCAATTTTGATCATGGGACCATGGGGCTGTAACAGGTGTAAGTGCAATGATCAGTTGTGAAGCACTTTTTTGTAACCTTGGATAGTCACTAAACTATATAAGTCAAGGACTAGGTGTAGTTTTGATTTATTAGGCAAAAGAGCCTCTCCTATTCACTAAATCTATAATACAGAATCATTCACATCTCATTTTGGGGTGGATGGTCTTTATGAGCTTATCAGATGCAATTGCAAATACAGGATAATAGGAATTCGAAATCTACAGAAGCTCTACAGGTAGTCCTTGACTTACCCCTACAATTAAGCCCAAACTTTATGTTGCTAATTATATTTGTTAAGTGAGTTTTGCCCCATTGTATGATCTTTCTTGCCGCAGTTGTTAAGTGAATCACTGCAATTGTTAAGTTAGTAGCATGGTTATTAAGTGAATTTGGCTTCCTCCGTTGATTTCGCTTGTCAGAAATCGAAAAAGGAGATCACATGACCCTGTAACGGTCATAAATATGAGTCAGTTGTCAAGCATCTGGATTCTGATAAAATGACCACGGGGATGTTGCAGTGGTCATAAAGTGTGAAATATGGTCATTAAGTCACTTTTTCCAGTGCCTTTGTAACTTTGAACGGTCACTAAAAGAATTGTTATAAGTCAAGGACTACCTATACTTACCCTTGTAGATATGCAGGAAAGTTATGGGCCATCTAATTTCCATCTACATACACAGAGGAGATCACAGGTATTGTATTGGATGTTCACATACCACACTGATTGTGTAAAAAGCAACAACAATATTACCGTACAAGATCAAATGCAGATTTCATCCAATAGTTCCTGGGATTGGTTCATTTTGGACTGAACTGAGAATAAACACTGAGCAGTGTTTTCTTCTAGGCAGCCACCATATCCCAGCCAGCATTATTTTCAGATGTTATCCATCCTACAGTGCAGAAACCTTTTGCTGTGGCAAGTAAAGTGACAGACAGGTTTCCAAATTTTATTGCCCTTGGTTTGTGTCAAAGTTTAATGTCTTGTTTCTTTTTCCCTGCTGGGGTATTAAACAGCAACACTTTTCTGAAACTGGTTTGGCATCTCTAATTAAAAGCTAAAGGCTGAATTTGGGTGAGCTGAAGATTTTCTCCTAAAATGTTCTGCCTGTGGTATTGGTCGTAAGCCAGGGTGCGAATCTGGTTGAGCAGTCAAAACATTGAAATTCAGGTCCACACTCTGTTCAGTTTACAAAACATGCCCTGGGATGGCCTTTTATGAGCAGCAAACAACATGCCCTGTTCGACCATGCTACTCTTGAGAACTCAGTTTCACTTAGACCCATTTACTCCATCCAAAAACAAGAGAAGTCTACACTGGAGTTAGCAAAGATGAGATCATATGAGAGGTGGTATATGCAGGTTGTATATATGCTTTCTATATGCAGGTTGTCCTTGACTTATAATCGCAATTGGCACCAGGTGGTTGTTAAGTGAGCCAAGCCCAATTTTACAACCTTTTTGCCATGGTTGCTAAGTGAATCACTTCAGTTGTTAAATGAACTCTGTGCTTAAGCAAATCCAGCTTGTCCCATTGACTTGCCAGAAACCAGCTGAAAAAGTTGCGAATGACAATTACATGACATGGGACACTGCAACCATCATAAATACATGCCAGTTGTTTAGTGCTCAAATTTCGATCATGTGACTGCACTGCAATGGTCATAGCTGCGAGGACAGGTCATAAATCACTCTTTTCAGGGCTGTTGTAACTTCAAATGATTGCTCAACAAATGGTTGTAAGTTGAAGACTACCTGTAAACCATTGGTTATTAGAATACAGGTTGTTCTCAACTTACCTACACTTGTTTAGTGACCGACTGAAGTTACAACAGCACTAAGTGATTTGTGACCATTTTTCACACTTAGGACCATTGCAGCATTTCCATGGTTACATGATCAAAATTCGGATGCTTGGGAACTGGCATGTATTTATGATTTTTGCAGTGTCATGAGCCACCTTTTGCAAACTTATGGCAAGCAAAGTCAAAGGGGAAGCCAGATTCATTTAAGGACAATGTCTACTAACTTAAATGATTCACTTAACAACTGTGGCAAGAAAGGTCATAAAATGGGGCAAAACTTAGCAACGGAAATGTTGTGCTCAATTGTGGTCATAAGTCAAGGGCTTTCTATATTAAATAGAACCTCTCTATACAGGAGAAGTAGCTCTTCAAATACAGATTCTACCGAGAAATTGCTACTGTGACCAGCTCTATCCATAGACTTTCTTGAACCTCTGACAATTCTGGCTGCTGAAAGCAGTTGGCCTAACCGTAACACTCCAGAAATAGTTTATTAATTTGTGTATCAAATTTATATTCCAGCTTCCCTTCAACAGCTCAAGATGAGTTACTCAGTGAACTCGGTGCTTTCTTCCATTTTTCCCCACAACAACCCTGTGAAGTAGGTCAGGCTAGAGCAAAAATAGAAGCTATAAAGGAGGACCGATAGTTTTACCAAGTACAAGACTAGCGTGCCTAACATGGCTAATCCAATTTTCATGTAAAAGTGACCTAACAGACTGCAGCAATATTAAAACAGAGAGGGGGAAAAATCAATCCCTTATGCAAGAAGGGGAAAAAATGAATCACATGGTCCCGTTCAATAAAAGAACCCAATTTATATAACAAGCAGGAGATCCATGGTGCCCTGCCCCCTCCCACTGCCCCAAAGATCAGCAGCATGCTTCAAACATGCCTCCTACTCATGTGATCTTCAAAGGTGCGGCTGGGAATATAGACTTCAGCCCAAATAGGACAAGTTTTGCCTGGGGACACAGGCTAGCCTTGCTCCATGCAGCTCAAGGATACCATATTGTTACTACAATTCACTGGAAAATCCACAATTCTGCACCCCAATAATTCTGTAAACCCAGCGGCTGAGCTGCCCTGAGTTTCTAGTCTCTTGGGCAGCCCCAAATACCAAATAAATGCAGCCCCAAACACCAAATAAATCCCCACCTTCTACTAAAAAAACCACTGGTTCCCAAATACTCTGAGCCCTGAATTCAATTTTCCCCAGCTTACTTTTCCAGCGTTTCCTCCCAGTCCTGCCCCAACCCAATGCCACTAGAAAAAGGCCACAATATGGTACAATGTTCAAGTTCTTTGGGGGCAGGGGAGAGACTTGCACAAGGAGCAAAATCTTCCCCGATACACCTTCGTCCTCCCTTCTTAACCTCGAGCCCGGGTGGACTACAGCTCCCATCATCCTTACCCAGCAGGGCCAAGATCATGCAGAAGAAAGGCGATTCGAGCTACCGCACCTTTAGAAAGCGCAAAGAAAGGGAGGATTAGTAGGGAACATGCCCAGAAAAGGAAGGGGGGCCAGGCTCCAGCGTCCCTGCAGTTTTACGCCCTCCACCCTTTGTTTCGCCTTCATTGTACGCCTTCTGTCATTTCTTTTGGATTGATTCGATTTATCGCCTGGCATTTGCATTGCTCACTCCGGTGGCTCACAGTTCATCATCCCACGTATTGAGATGCCACATTTCTCCACCTCTAGCCTACCCCACCTCACCCTACCTGGACCTAACCTCTCTCTGAGGTGGACACCGGCAAAGCGGCAAACCCCGGGGATTCCTGCAGAGCAACGCCTTTCCCAGGATAAACCATGATTTCAGTTCCCGCTGGAACTCTCTGTTAAGCTCCACTCCTTTCTGCCCCGAATCGCAGACACGGGCTGCCTTTTGTTCGGCTGCGACCCACTAGTCCGCGCTGCCCCACGCGAAGGGATCCTTCGGGCTGCGCCGCCCCTCTCCGCAATCACCTTGAAGCGATCCTCACACCGTTTCTAATCCACTAAATCACCCTCCCAGCGAGCCCAAGAATCTCAGATCTTGGGAAGAGATCTCAGGAAGGTTGCTTTCTTTCAAAGCCCAGGAGTTCCTGATCTCTTGCCCTGCTTCTTATTATTATTCCCTTTTCCTCCCCACCGCCCCAAACCAGAGCAATAATCCCAGTCTTTTATACCGGCGACGCGCTTTTACCTTACCTCTTCACTCTCAGCCTCTGATCCGGCTTACCGCCTTCCAGCAGGCAGCTCCGGCAAGCTAGTAGTTAAAAGAGAGGGGGTGTGTCTCGCAAGCCACACCCACTTTCCCGAGGTTTTGCCCTAGCTGTCTTTTTTCTTAAAGGAGCACCCCCCCCTCCCCAGCCCAGGCCGAGGTTTGGGTGAGTAATTGCAAGCGCTCGGAGCGATCAACAAACAAACAAACAAACGATTGGAAAATGGAAAGGGGGCTGCGGGGAGAGAAACGCTTTCCAGAAGACCCAGAGGAAGAATGAAGATCGTGGAAAGAAGGAGGAAGAGGAGGAGGAGGAAGAAGAGGCGGCAGAAGAGAAAGCGCATTGCTGAGAAAGGGACTCTCGCTCTATCCCCGCCCCCCCCTCCCACGCATCCTAAGGTTTACCCAGCCCGAGGATGGAATTTCCTGAAAGTTTCTTTCCCAGGGAGAATAATTAGTTCCAGATGGAAGGGGGTAAAGGGGGAGGAAAAGGAGGAGGATTGTTGGAATATTGTAAAGCGGAGGAGAGGGGGGCTGGAAGGTATAGAGGGACCGCTTTCCCAACCTGGCGCCCTCCAGATGGGAGGGTTGCAGTTTGTCTGATCACTTCCCCGGGCGACACGCTTTCTGCTTTGGGGAACCAGGGAAGGGCGGGCAAGAGAGCGCAGGACATACAAGCGGGCGAATGTCGGGTGGCTAGGCACCGGGCGACTGAATGACTGAGCGAGCGAAGGAGGAAGAGGCATCTTCGCATATACAGAGTGCATGCAATAAAGCATGGTCGCATCTGCTTCTTTCCAGCGTGTGTGAATGCAGAGCAGGCAGGCGGGAGAGCAGGATCCTGCGTTCAGGTGACGCTAGGCTCCAGCTGCAGCTGAGACTTAGAAACAGTCAAAACGCAGCCTCACACACCGCTCACTTCCCAGGTCTAGGAGTTTTGGGGAGGGGGTGACTCGGGAACAGCCAGCTGCTCTAGCCTCCTGCTCCGACCCCTCCACTGCTGTCTTCTCACAGGCGATCTCCGCGGCCGGGGCGTGGGTGGCAACTGGGGGGCTCCGCAGCCTGACGAAGCCTTTTGTGGGGAGATGGCATTTTCCGGGGAAAATCTCCCAGAAAGAGCGGATCTATGGCTGGGTGGGGTCGATCAGAATTATTTTTTTCTTTCTTTCCGTGTTCCCATGCTTTATCCCCCTCTTTTTCTCCCATTGTTTTAAATTTTAATTTTTTTCTCTTTCTCATTTTTTTCTTTTCCATTTTTTTCTCCTATTCTTCTTTCTTCTTGTTCTTTTTAGGGAAAAATAAAAATCATAATCCAGAAAGAGCTGAAAAATTTAAAAAAGCACGCCATAATAACGTATGTAATGAGAAAAAAGATACAAATACAATATTAAGCCTAAATAGGTCAATGTATAAGGTCCACCATGTAAGCCACAGGTGTCAAACTTCCGTTGTCACATTGCAGTCTTATTATGACATTTTCTCCCTTCCCAAAGCCAGGGTGGGCGTGGCCTGTGCGTGAGGCATCCAGCCTGTGGGCCACCAGTTTGACACTCCTGATGTAAGCAATATGACATCCTACATAAGAACATTGCAACATCCTTGACTTACGGCTATTTGATTTGCGACCATTCACAGTTACCATTCAAAGCACTGAAAAAGTGACTTGCAACCACTCCTTGCACTTACAACTGTCACAACCCCACGGTCACATGATAAAAATCTGGTCCTTTGGCAACTGGCATTTGTATATGACATTTGCCGTGTCCAGGGATCTTGTGGTCACCATATGCTACCTTCTCAACAGGCTTCTGACAAGTGGAGTCACGTGAACTTAACAACTGCATGATTCACTTTATATCCATGGCAAAAAATGTAAAATTGGCTGTGACTCAATGAGCATCTTGCTTTCCAACAGAAATTCTGGTTCCAATTGTGGTCGAAAGTTGAGAACCATCTGTATAATAACAAAAAGTATATAATAACTAATATATTTGTAAAACAGACCGATACATTTTAACATCAGCCAAACTTGCCTTGATGAGTTGCATCTTCATTATCATGAAGTTATGTACTAATGCTGCAGTATCCCTTCTAGTAAAGTTATCTAGAATTTTCATGTGAACTTTTAGCAGATAACACCAACAGATCCAAATGAGTTTTCCCAGCAATTATGAATACAATGAAAACACAGCAGTGAGTTGTGGCAAGTCATGTATATTAATGGCACTGAGAGGTTCCAGTAGGACGACTTCAGTCTTCTGTGCTTCTCACTCCCATGACACCTGGGAGAAACCCAGTCAGGAAAACTTTTAAGAAATGTTTAATGGGCATGAAAGCAATAATGGTCTCTCTCTCTTTTTTTTTGTATCAGTTCTACAGTAGAACTAATTGTCCAGATCTGTGTTTCTCAATCTTAGCAACTTCAAGGTATATGAACTTCAGATGTCTCCAGTCAGCATGCAGAATATTGGCTGTTGAAGTCTACATACCTTAAAGTTGCCAGGGTTGAAAAACCTTGCTTTAGATAGCTTTTTCATAATTTAGTTTGCTACCCTATATTCTATTAAAACTCTTGTGTCAGTTTGTTTGCAATCTTCAACTGGGTTAAACAGTGCAACCAGAGGCAACAGTTTTTGAATCAGCATACTCAAATGGGCTAATTTAAAGAACGTGCCCAAAATCTGGGACCCCTGACTCTGGGGAATTAAAATTTGACAAGTTTTGTTGTACCTTATGATTCTTGACTCCTGATGAATGTATCTTTTCTTTTATGTACACTGAGAGCATATGCACCAAGACAAAGTCCTTGTGTGTCCAATCACACTTGGCCAATAAAGTATTCTATTCTATTCTATTCTTCAATATGGCTACCTTGTTTCAGTCATATGATCATCATTTCCAATATGGCCTCTTGGTTTTCTACAGGAAAGTCACTGGGGAAACTGAAAGGAAATTAGAAGTCGCTCCCACTACCACTGTCCCACGGTCATGTCTTTCTTCCTTTAGTAAGGAAATAACTTTGAAACAATGACCCAACCTATCACAGGTTGTCTAGTCCTTTTTATAACAAGAATAAGCTGGGTTCTTGTTGCAACCCAAACTGCTAAAAAGCAAGGAAATAATTTTTCCCCTCCGCCAACATTGCTGTTTATCCAGGGATGAATGCAAATCAGGGTCCCTTCTTTGGCAAATAGAAACTTATGTCATCTCTCTTCTTATCAGAGGTCATCACCGCATACTGTAGAAACAACATCCATAGATTAATTTCTGTTTGT
This sequence comes from Naja naja, assembly GCA_009733165.1. Taxonomy (NCBI): domain Eukaryota; kingdom Metazoa; phylum Chordata; class Lepidosauria; order Squamata; family Elapidae; genus Naja; species Naja naja. Next base: position 125,050,631 of record CM019155.1, read on the forward strand.
CTGCCTGAGTATGTGCTACCCAATCAATTTCCATAAGAGCCCTCCTGGAGCCAGTAAGAATAGGAAAATTCCTGTCTCCTCCCGGAATGTTACTCATAATTTTACAGACCTCTGAGACATAGTCTCTTGGCTAATTGTTGGCATTTAAAATACTGTTGTCCTCTCCTGATTATGGTTGTCTTTTTTTTTAATCTTTGAACCTTTCCAACTCTGTATCAGAATCTACAAATGAAATTTGTAGATTCTGTGAAAGGACTATTTTACTAAAGGCTTGAATTCAGTTCTATACAGCTTGTTCACTTATGGTCAAATCCTGCTGCATTCAGTGGGTTCCCTTCCCTACAACTCAAGATGTAAAAATGCAACCTCACAGTTTAATTGAGATGCAACCTTTTCTGTATGTATTTGATGAAACCCTAAATCTTTATGGGCCTGCCAGACACTTAGGTGCCAGGAGATGCTCTGTGACTGTGCTGTAGCAGCCATAAATGCAGTCAAAAATTTATTAGTCTAGAAATTCTTAGTTGACTCTCTTAACTCAACATTATTTTTGAACTCATTAATCTGAATGGGCATGGTGATATTGATTTATTAGACTGCCATAGCAGACTGTCATTCATTTATTTATTAAATTTATATAGCTTTATATAGCTGCCAATCTCATGCATATGACTTTGGATGGCATACACATTTAAAAGACCAAACTGAACGATCAACATAATTCAAACACAACTATTAAAAGCAGGTTTTTTTTTAAAAAAACTTTATAACAAAAAGAAATGCATTCTAAACTTGTACTGTATATGTTAATATAACATATACAGTACAATACAGTACAATTTAGAATGCATTTCTATGCATTGGAAGCTATTGTCTTCCAATAGCTGAGAATTGTTAACTGTTTAGTTCTTTTACCAGTTTCCTTTTTTAACAATATCATGTCTGTTTATCCACCCGTCCATCTATCCATCCATCTATCCATCCATCCATCCATCCATCCATCCATCCATATCTCTATCTATCTATCTATCTATCTATCTATCTATCTATCTATCTATATATCTACCTAATCTAACATCTAACATGTATCTATATACCACTAAGACATTATCTAACTATTTCAAATTCCAAGAACCCTAACCCTAACCCTAACATTAAAGAAATGAAAATCAATTAAGAATAGTAATGGCTAAGTAATTAAAAAGATATGGATATGCACTGAAATGGACAAATTAACTTTGGAAATAAAAAATAAGGATGAGACTGAATATTTCAAAGTATGGGATAAATTCTACCAATGGTGGGGGAAAAGGAAGGTCTCAGAACTAAAATAAGACAAAGTTATTAGGATAGAAGACTAGAAATATGGAAATTTGTTGAAATGTACAAAGATATCTGTTATGTAAATATGTGATATATGTTATATACAATAGGTAAGTATGACAAACAGGATTGTCAGGACGATCATACCACGTTCATTGTTTTTAGTGCTTTATTCAATTAAAAAAAAGAATAGTAATGGCTAAACAAAGCCCTCTGTATTCCTAACTAAACTGTGTTTCTGGCTTTCATACTGTTAAAAAAAAGCAAGCATAAGCAGTATGGAACAAAATAATTTTTTCTGGTGTTATCTGAGAAGAAGAAAAAAAAAGAAATAACATGCATTATGCTAAGTTGATTTAAAGTACATAAATAGGATAATGCCTGAACTACTAAATCAGATTAAAGCTGTGAGAAGTCCTGGGTAAACTCACCCACTTCCCATCATGGCACAAAACCACATGGGCAAGATATTGCCTAAATACACATGTGGGAATTCAGCCGTTGCCAGCATGGTCAGTGGTGGGGGATGCTTACAACTCTGTAATATCTAGAGGCCCACTGTTTCCCTGTCCCTGAATTGCTGCAGGAGTTGGTTGCCTTAAGATCAGAAGCTTTCAATGAGATTACACCCATCGAGTACATTCTTTCTCATGTCCAGAGCCAATACAAATCCTGAGTAGTGTTTAGGCTTGTCTTTTGAAATACTTGATTAGATTTGCCTCTTACTTCTTCTGAGTCCTGAGGCAGATAAAATAAACTTTTGAAGTGGACTGAGACCTTCAGCCAGCACGAAAACAGCCAGCTTTTCCATCCTTGGGCCAATCCACAATTTTCAAAGCACTTTAGAGGAGAAATCACAGGTCTTTACAGCTCAGAAATCTGCATTTTACAATGTATGCTTAAGAATCTGTCCCTCAGCCTTCCTCTTTCTTCCTCAGAATTGTTTCTCCTTCTTTCTTCTCCTCTTTTCCTCCTATCTTTCCCAAAACAGTTTTACTGCAAATAATTTTTCCATTAAAAAAAAAGCAGTCAAGTTTGGAGCCTGCTATACATCACGGTGAGAACATAGGGAAAGTTTAACCTTTTCTGAAGAATTAATTTCCCCAAGCTCCTATGGATATAAACAGTAATTTCCTCCTCAGAAAAAGCTTTAAAAAGAGGTGGTAGTATATGTAGAAATGATTTAGTGATTTTACTACAGCAGAGAAAAATAACTAATCTTGACTTACAGGCATCATAGAGGTTTTCTTTTCAAATATGATAATTATAGAGTAACAGAATTGGAAGGGTCTTGGAAGTTTTCTGGTCCAATCTCCCACTCAGGATAGCCTATACCAGGGGTAGGGAAACTTGGCTCTTTTGTCACTTATGGACTTCAACTCCCAGAATTCCTGAGTGAGCCATAAAAGGTTCCCCATCCCTGGCCTATTGGTTTTTCAGTTGTAGGGGGAATCAATTTTTGACTTGAATGGGACTGTTTAATATTCAAATGCCGTATACCATTCCAGACAAATGGCTTTCCAAACTCTTAAAAACCTCCAGTGATGAAGCACCCACAATTTCTGAAAGCAAGCTGTTCCACTGGTTAATTATTCTCATTGTCAGACATTTTCTGCTTAGTTCTAGATTGCTTCTCTCCTTGGTAAGTTTCCATCTGTTAATTGTCCTGCCCTCCAATGTTTTAGAGAATAGGTTGATCCCCTTTTCTTTATGACAGGCCCTCATGTATTGGAAGACCGCTATTAAATTAAAGCAAAGGGCATGTGATCATTTTGTTCAACCATCAGAAAAAGTTGAATCTAATTATCTTGGAAAGACAATGTCTGAAGAATGGAAAATGGATTTGGATGGTGATTTTGATAATCAAGAGATTGCTTTATATATCGTAGGATGAGGTGATCAATCTATGAGTTGGATCATTGAGGTTCTGCACACCAGACAATTCATATATATTGGGTTGCCTGGGTTAGTGTTACAGGGATCTGTAGGCTAAGCAACTGCCATGCCAATGTATTGACTGTCTCCCAGAAAGTAAAATGGGAATGGTTAAGTCCTGCCATTTTGGGTATGTTGTGGAGAGTTGTTGCTTCTCACGGAAAGTAGATTTCAACTCAGAATCTGTGAAAGCCAGAGAGTTCATGAGGTTTTTCCCCCCCTTTATTTTCTCTCAAAGTTAATAAATCAAAACAAAGAAAAAAGCAAATAAAAAGTATAATATACGCAACATTGGTGTGTGAATTATCATATATGTACAGATACACAAATTGATTGATGATAGAAGATAGATATGATAGAGAGAAGATAGATGATAGATGATGATGATGAAGACAGATAGGTAGATATCTATAGTAAAGGTAATAGAAGATATAGATGATAGATAGATGATATAGATTGATGATATTGACCTTGTAGTCCTATTGGCCAATCACTTAAATATGAGCCAGCAGTGTGTGACAGCAGCCAAAAAAACCAAATCTTTGGTTGTGTAAACAGAGGCATAGAATCAAAATCATGTGAAGTATTAGTACTGCTTTATATAACATTAGTTACCTAAGGTTTTATACTGGAATACTGTATCACGTTTTGATCACCACATTACAAAAAAGATGTTGAGATTTTGGAAAAAGTGCAGAGAAGAACAATTAGGATGAATTTAGTCTGGAGACTAAAACACATGAAGAACGGTTGCAGGAACTGGTCTAGAAAAAAGAAGGACTATGGGTGACATGATAGCAGTATTCCAATATTTGAGTGGTTGTTGAGAAAAGGGGATCAACTTATTTTCCACAGCACCAGAAAACAAGACAAGAAACAATGGAAGGAGACTAATCAAGGAGAGAAGCAACTTGGAATTAAGGAGAAACTTCATAATAGTGAGAACAACTTGTAGAACAGCTTTGCCTTCAGAAGTTGTGGGTGCTTCATCACTGGAGGCTTTCAAGAAGAGACTGGACAGTCACTTATCTGAAATGGTGTAGGTTCTCTTGCTTGACAGGGGGTTGACTAGAAGACCTTCAGGATTTCTTCCAGCTCTATTTTGATTATATCTACAATATAGTTTTACACACAGCTGTTTCAATAAAATGTGCCAATCCCATTTCACTATAATCAAGCATAATCTACCTCTTGTTCACGTCACAGGTTTTTCCATCCAGAGAATAATTGGGGCAATAAATTCATCTTTCTTCTGTTGGGCTATTCTCTTAATGTTAATCTTAAGAAAAAGGAAGATAATCTATCTCCATTGAGGGGCTTTCAGTTTCCATGTAACAGATATATAGTTGAAAAGAAAAAGTAGAGGTCCGAACATATTAAAACCTGCCTTAATGTCCAATTAATATGAATCATTACTTCTTCCCAGGAGAGTCAACGGGTAAGGTTAATTAGAATTACATGTGAGACAAAAGGGAATAGAGAGACATTCCGATGTCAGAATTTATAACTAATTATTATTAAAATGTTTCACTGTTCTGTCCTTTCAAGATTATGGACAATTCCCTTCTCTCTCAAACAACGCTCTCTGCTTTTTCAGTGAGTTTGGAGTTACATTTTGACCTCAATTCTTTCCTGTTCCAGAAAAGGTCCAGAAAATTATAGTCAGTTTATTCTGAAGAAATTGATGAAAAGCTTTAACAATATGTTAATCATGAAAAACAGTGTTTTTCAAACTTTGACAACTTTAAGATATGCCTTAAAGTTCAAGAATTGTCTGAGCTGAAGTCCACATATATTAAAGTTCCCATGATTGAAAAACATATTTTTTACATACTTAATAATGTATTGTTAAAGCAGTTGATAAAAAAGACAAGCCTTGATCAAGCAGAATCAACTCCTGTGAATGAATGTGTTGAAAAATAGCAACAGAAATGTTAGAAGTTTTTGACAAAATTCTTTTCAAAACTTTTGAAATAAAAAGTAAAAAGAGATCTTCTTAAAAATCAGTAATCCTTTAAAGAACAGAGGATCTTTCCCGCTTTAGAAGAAAAATAAAGACAGGTAGTACTTGACTTAAACAGTTCATTTAGTGATGGTTCAAAGTTACAATAGCACTGAAAAAAAGCGACTTATGTTCTTCATATTTACAACTGGTCGTGTGATCAAAATTTAGATGCTTGGCTTCTGACTCACATTTATGACAGTTGCAGTGTCCTGGGGTCATGTGATCCCCTTTTGCAACCTGACAAGCAAAGTCGATGAGGAAACCAGATTCACTTAAGAACCATATTACTAACTTAAAAATTGTAGTGATTCAACTGTGGCAAGAAATATTGTGAAATGGGCAAAACTCACTTAACAATTTTTTTCACTTAGGAACAGAAATTTTGGGCTCAATTGTAGTCGCAACTCAAGGGCTACTTGTAGTGACAGCAAAACATGAAGATTATCAACTATGGTCCATATAATTTGGATTTTCTATAAATTGAATGAAAAGCAACTGCAAATGAAATTGCTTGTCTTAAAAAAGCAGAAAGTAAGAATAAGTCACTAGTTTCTGCAATGGAGGGATATAAACTGCAGGTTCTATATGAATTAAATGTAGATCTGTTATTTGTTTGTTTGTCCCAAAAGTGTTTTTTCAAGAGGCAATTAGACTTCCTTTGTTTTTCCTTGATGACGTTTTTGTTATGTATGCAGAGTTTTAAATGACTGGTTATTGTTGTAAAGTGTTTGAATTCATTGGTTGTAAAAGTGCGGGAAAACCCTGCACTCTGATTGGATGGCAGCCACAGCAGCTGGCTATAAATAGCTGCCGCAGCTGAGCCATTCGGGTCCGTTCTGAGCTGAAGTCACAATAAACTTTGAGCTGAAGCACTCCGCGTCCTGCCTCTCTATGCGAACTTAACACTGGCGATGAAGGTGGGATCTCCTTGAAGAGAAGGCAATGCGGAACAGAGGAGAGCGAGATGGCTGCGCTGAACACCCCCCCAGCCCCATTCAACCCGAAGAATGAAGACTGGGAGTCGTATGCAGATCAGTTTCAGATGTATTTGGAAGGAAACGATCTGGCCGCCATTTCTGAGCAGCGGAAGAGGGCGGTTTTTCTCATGTATTGCGGTCCGGCAGTTTTCAAGATGGTGAAGGCATTAGCTGGCACAGCAGACGTGAAGGTAATGGCATGGCCTGATCTGGAGAGGCTTTTAAGGGCACACTACACATCCCAAGTATCGTGCCTCATTAAGAGACACGAGTTTTATCACCGCGATCAGGGGGAAGATGAAAGTGTAAATGACTTCGTGGCAAGTTTAAGAGACATTGGGGGCGCATGTGAATTCAGCAGCTTAGAGGAGGCCATGCATGATCATTTTATATTGGGCCTTAAAGACAAGGTTTTGCAGAGCAAATTACTGATGAAACCCAAGATCACGCTGAAAGAAGCCATAGAGGAAGCATCTTCAGCAGAAGCCACCAAATCCTCAGCAGCAGCCATGAGAAAGATGAACAAGACTATGGGCCATTCTGATGGGGAAAAGACCACTACAACTCATTTTGATGAACTTGAATCTGAGTCAGAATACAGTGGAGAAGAAGAAGGAATTAACAGACTCAGAATGGAGCGGAAACGAAACGACCTGAGAAGGAAGAGGCGTGAATTCCACTGCATAGGTTGTGGGGGAAATCACCTCCGCACTGAATGCAAGTTCCTGGACACCATTTGCCTCCGATGTGAAAAAAGAGGACACATTGCAAGAGTCTGCAAATCATCCAGAACTCCACCAAACAGAAGAAAGTTTGCTACAAACAACAAAGACAGAGAAGTCAAGCCAAACAACACCAGCGAGAAAATGGGGCGCAATCCAGAAGCAAATGGAAGGAATGAAACTCATCAAACCGTAACTATTGGTCATTCATCCTCTTTAAATAACAAGAAAGTACATGTCAAGGGATTCATTGAAGGAAGGCCTTGCCAAATGGAAGTGGACTCAGGCTCATACCTATCTATGGTGTCATGGGACACTATTCACAGACTTCTTCCCAACATCCAGAAGAAGCACTTCAAGGAGCAAGCATTGACTCTTAAAGACTACCAAGGGAACAAGATTCCAGTAGTTGGAACAAGAGAATTCAACGTGAAGTTCAAAGGTCACATCAAATGCCTACCCCTGACCATCGTTGATAAAGATTGCCCAAGTTTGCTGGGACTGGAATGGTTCAATCCGCTGGGCATCAAAGTGACTGGCATCAACCACGTGAGCAACACTGAGTGGGAAGAGTCTTTGAAGTCTGAGTTTCCAGAGGTCTTCAGCGATGGATTAGGCAAGTACTTGGGGGCCCCTATCACATTTAACCTAGATCCCAAGGTACAACCAATCCGCTTAAAACCCAGAAGGGTACTCTGCATTGAAGGAAAAAATTGATGAACAATTAGATAAACTGATAGCCCAAGGGGTATTAGAGCCCACAGACCACTCCAGGTGGGAGACACCCATTGTCACGCCAGTCAAGGCAGATGGTTCCATGAGAATCTGCAGGGATTACAAGGGGACATTGAACCATGCACTACAACAGAGCGCATATCCGGTTCCAGTGGTTCATCATTTACTACACTCTCTGGGTGGGGGCACAATCTTTGCCAAGCTGGACCTGGCCCAAGCATACCAGCAGTTAACAGTAGACGATTTAACTGCAGAAGCCCAAACCATTGTAACCCATCGGGGTGCTTTCAAATGCAAAAGGTTACAATTTGGAGTAAGTGTGGCCAGGCATTTTCCAAAGCCTTATGGAAAGGATGCTACAAGGGTTACCAGGGTGGTGCCTTATTTTGATGACGTTTTAATCTCTGCTGAAAATGACACTCAGTTACACGAAACTCAGAGCAGTTCTAACCAGATTCAAAAAGCGGGTTAAAAGTCAAAAAGAGAAATGCACACTGAGAACTGACAAAGTAGAATTCTTGGGTTATGTGATTGATAAACATGGCATCCACCCCACAGAAGCCAAGTTCAGGCAATCAAAGAAGCCCCCAGGCCAAGATGCAAAACTGACTTGCAAGCATTCCTGGGACTTATTAATTTCTATCATATGTTTCTACCTCAGAAAGCAACCACTGCAGAACCCTTACACAGATTACTGGATAAAAAATCTGCATGGGTCTGGGGCACAAAAGAAGAAGCTGCATTTAACAACATCAAGAGACAAATCACTTCTGATTGTGTCCTGATAACAGTTTTCTGAGAATTTACCTGTAGTATTAACTTGTGATGCATCCCCTTTGGAGTGGGGGTGATGAGCCACAGGCTTCCTAGTGGAAGGGAAGCCCCTATTGCATTTTACTCTCGCACTTTGACCAAAGCAGAGAGAAACTACAGTCAACTGGACAAGGAAGCGCTGGCTATTGTGGCAGCAGTCAAGAAGTTCCATGATGATATGGGAGAAGATTCACCATTGTTACAGATCACAAACCTCTTTTAGGCATTGTGGCAGGGGACAGACCAACACCCACCATCCTGTCACCAAGAATGCTGAGATGGACTGAATTTCTTGCTGCTTATTCATATAAACTCATCCACAGACCGGGAAGAGACATTGGGCATGCTGATGCTTTGAGTTGCTGCCCACTTCCTTTGCACACTGAGGACCCTGCTCCTGAAACTTACACCTTCTTTCTAGAAACTGTTGCCAAACTTCCAATTCATGGTGCTGAAATTGCTAGAGAAACTGCCAAAGACACTTTATTGGCTCCTATTGTAGGCTGGATTAAAAAGGGTTGGCCACTACAAGATCTACCTCAAGTTTCCCAACCTTTTAAATCCAGACAAACGGAATTATCTGTCTTGAGGGGATGTATTGTGAGGTAACAGGGTGGTTATTCCTGCAAAATTGCAGAAATAGGTTGTGGAAATGTTACATGAGGGTCATCCAGGTATTGTCAGAATGAAGGGATTGGCCAGGAGTTATGTATGGTGGCCTGGTATAGACAAAATGGTTGAAAACTGGGTTGCATCCTGCCCAAACTGTCAGCAAATAAGACCTGCTCCACCTCTCGCCCCCAAACAAGAATGGGAATGTCCTAGGGGTCCATGGTCCAGGATTCACATTGATTTTGCTGGCCCTACCAGAGGGCACACTGCATACTCCAGATGGTTAGAGGTTATGCCCATGGCTTCCACCACAGCAGACGCTGTTATCAAACAATGTAAGAAACTTTTTGTAACTCATGGGTTACCTGATGTGCTTGTTTCTGACAATGGTCCTCAATTTCCTGCTAACCTTTTTGAATCATATTTAGCACAGCAGGGTATCAGACACGCCCTTACTGCCCCTGGGCATCCTTCTACTAACGGCCGGGTTGAACGCATGGTATGATTTACCAAGGAGAAACTCCAACAATTGGGTCCAGGGGACATCACTGAGAAAGTTGAAAAACTACTCAGTATCCAATACATCACTCCTAGTCCATCCACTAACTTAATCCCAGCCGAGCTGTTAATGGGTAGAAAACTCAGGTCTACCCTGGGCCGCCTTCACCCCACTTATGCCCCCAACGCACCTCTAGATTCCACCAGCAAAACGCGCACCTTTGCTGTGGGTGATTCTGTTTATGCTAAGAACCTTGTAGGTGAATCATTATGGATTCCTGCTGAGATAACCCAGGTTACAGGCCCCAGGTCTTACAGGGTTCAAACTGAGGATGGTGTCTTGTGGAGTAGGCACATAGACCAGTTACGGTCCAGACTGCCTCTGGAGCATCGCCCTTGCTCCTCTCCGGATCCCATGCCCTCAGCCTCTTCTAGGGGGGAAGGGGGAGATAATGAAGGTAATCAGCAAGTGAGAATCAACCCCATGTGTAATGAGCTAACACAACAGGAACCATCCCAAAACCTGTCAGGGTGCCAACAACCATTTTTACAAATAGAGGATTGAACATCACTACCAGATTTAGGGGGTGACATTGGGTTGGAGATGGATTGGGAGGAGAGACCAGGTTGTATTAACCAAACAGGTTCTACTAATACAAGAAGTCCTAATAAGGGAATGTTGGCAGATACATTTCCTTCCTCACAAAGTGAGATTCCCAATACACCTGAACCACGAGGTCTCAACGTATCATAAGAGCCCCACCTATCTACAAGAATATATTAGATAGATAGGGTTTGGACCAAACCCTATGGAGTATGAACCAAACCTAGTGGGGAGGGGTGTTATGTATGCAGAGTTTAAAATGACTGGTTATTGTTGTAAAGTGTTTGAATTCATTGTTTGTAAAAGTGCGGGAAAACCCTGCACTCTATTGGATGGCAGCCGCGGCAGCCGGCTATAAATAGCTGCCGCGGCTGAGCCATTCGGGTCCGTTCTGAGCTGAAGTCACAATAAACTTTGAGCTGAAGCACTCCGCGTCCTGCCTCTCTATGCTAACTTAACAGTTTTGCTTCTCATGCAAGTAATTTCTTCAGTTTTGAATGAATGGTAGAGAATGGAAGGGCTGAGGAAGGAATGGAAGTCCTGTTGCCTCTTGAAAAAGCACCTTTGAGATAACCATGACCTGGACGACTGAGAATCTCAATAGATATATGCTTGGTTGTTTTAGGGTTGGCTGCAGTGGTTCTTCGTTGATGTCTCCTTTAAATTGGTCCTTGCCAAGCCTGATGAGAAACTCCAGGAATTAATGTGAATTAAAGTTGTGAGTGTCCAAAGCAGCCTGGCAGGCAGATCTTCTTGCCACAAACATCTCTGAATTGCCATGTGGGAAGAGAAGACTATCCATCAGAAGCCAGATTTGCTCCAAACATCACATTCTGCTGATTTCTGAGCTTGCCTCTGAGAGAAAGAAGAATCAAACCATTGTTTTTGATTAATGCAACTGTATGAGACAGCAGGATACCCTGGCTTTGAGCAATCTCCCACCTCTCTAAGATGCATTTCTTTCCCAGAAAAACCCAACATCCAGTTAATGGATTTTTGGCGGAGGGAGGGGGTGTTTGGTAAATAGTAGATTTTCAGCCGAGATACTGTCAGCTGAGCTGGGGAGGGAATACATTTTTCATTCCCCCAGTAAATCAATTGGTTGCAAGCAAAGTAGAGGGCAGGAAATGCGTTGCAGGCACTGCTAATTCCCCTCCTGGGCCCAGAGCTGCAGATTTCCTGTGCTGGGCCCTGGCCTGTGTGGGAGGCTCAAACATGAATCTGAAGGTAGATATACAGAGCTGGGAAAATTGACTTAAAGGAATTCCTGCCAGTCTGGAAAATTATTGTAGTTTATGAGAGCTGGGAAAACCTGCAAACTGAGGCTAAAACTTCTAATTGCTCAAAGAAACAGGGAACAGATGAGGTAGATTGGAGGAACCACAGAGTAACTACTTGTTGATTACAGGGTACTTGCAAATTTCCCAGGGAGATAGATATTACACCTGAAGTGCGAGTTTAGACTGCAGACGTTACCAATAAAGGAGAATATTTGTAGCTCAGGGTATAAATGAAGGGGGTCCTTCGTGCTCTCTGAGCTTGGTTGTTTTCTTGCAGACAGTTCATTACCCAAACTAGGTTACATCATCAGTGCATCATGAGCACTGGTGATGTTACCTAGTTTGGGTAATGAACCGCCTGCAAGAAAACAACCAAGCTCAGAGAACACCAAGGACTACTCAATACAGATGTTACTAGACTATAGAGGTACAGTGAAATGACCTAAGGTTGCACTTGCATCATTGGATGACTTACAATAACCTGATCAAATCTATCACACAAGGTTGCTGTGAGAATAACAACAGGAGAACCAAGTACAGTCTGCTACAATACTAATTTATCTGGCTGTCAATATAGGTATTCCTCATATAGATATGAACTTCAGGTAGTCCTTGACTTAACAATCATTCATTTAGTAACCATTTAAAGTTACAATGGTGATGAAAAAATGATTTACAAATCGCCTTCACACTTGCAACTGTTGGACATCCCCATGGTCATGTGATCAAAATTTGGGCACTTGGCAACCAGCATGTTGGCCATGTGATCGCCATTTGTGACCTTTGTGTCAAAGTCAATGGGGGAAATCAGGTTTGCTTAACAACCTCATGATTCAGTTAACAACTGAAATGAATTGTTTGATAATCGTGATTTAAAAAACGGTCATAAAATTTGGTGCAACCGACTTAACAGCGGAAATTCTGGAAGCAATTGTGATAATAAGTTGAGGACTACCTGTATGTAGAAATAAAAAGCCAACTAAATTTGCCTGGTTTATTAACTTGTCTAATTTACATCCTGCACCTTTATCCAAGATGTATTATGGTTGCTTAGAGGCAACTTTCAATCCAAGAAAGCAGGGAAACAGTTATTTGCAGATCTTCAGTATCAACCAGACATAGATGCCAAACACCCTGTGGTTTTATTTGACATAGACAATTCTTCTTGATGTAGTAAGAATTTAAATAATACTGAAGGTGACTCTCACTGCAGTGGATTAAGTGTCACTAATAGGGCTACCATTCCTGGGCTGCAAAAAATTGGATGACCTCTAGCTGGCAGGAAAGGAAGAGAATTTTCTGTTTTGCTTGCTGTCCTCTGATGGTTATCTCAATTTTTGTAGCCAGGTATGATAGTTCTAGTCATCGGTATTTGCTAGCCACATTAGTAAACATTAGAAGCAACCTGGAACTAAGGTGAGAAGGCTCGAATCCCACCAGGCTCAAGGTTGACTCAGCCTTCCATCCTCTCCGGGTAGGTAAATTGAGGACCCAAGATTGTTGGGGGCAATTAGCTGACCTTGTAAAAATGCCGCTTAGTAATAAGCAGGCATATACAATGGAATGAAGGCTATTGCTGAGCATTGGGTTCGCCTCCAAAATTGTAAGCCGCCCTGAGTCTTCGGAGAAGGGCGGCATATAAATGTAATTAAAAAAAAAATTGTGGGTGTGCCATCGCTTTTAAGAAGAGACTGGACAGCCATTTGTCTGAAATGGTATAGGGTTTCCTGCTTGAGCAAGGGGTTGGACTAGAAGACCTCCAAGGTCCCTTCCAACTCTGTTGTTCTGTTGTAGTTCTGTTATGGTAATTTAACATTCTCTTGTGTTCCTTACAACTCTATGGAAGTAGTAGAGGAAATGCCAAAAGGAAGAGAGAGAAAAGCAAAGCACAACCCTTTCGCTATTTTTCAAGCAAGCATAATTGCAATTTCCCTGTTTCTTGAATTCCTCAGAATTCCACAAGGATTTTGGTGAGGCCACCCTGAAAATAACCAGGTCTGATTCATACACTTCCTACAAAGGATAACCTTTGGCCCTTCAGCACAGTTTTCTTCATGAAGTTTGACCACAATAAAAGGGAAACGATTCAGGGCTTTCCAGACACCAGGATCAGCCTCTCCAGGGAATCCATGATACAAACGTGCAAAAAACTACATTATTTACACGTTTTCTGTAATTGTCTTTAATGATATCACCAGCTAAGAGTGGGATTGGGAAAATTTGGATGCAGTTCTTAAGAACAGCCATGCTATGATATCATCAAAGTTGTGGGAACTGAGCCTCCTTCACAGAGCTCTTAGAGATAGGATCTTCACTGGCGTAGCTAAAATTTGCTAGCACAACTCGGAGTAGCCTTTGTTCCCTCCAGCCATGTCACTAAGATGGGTGTTTACTAGGATTTCTCTAAGTTTCCACCATGTCCGCATATAATATTGGAACCATGAAAGTATTATTTGCATATTCCAAAGAACACAGAATTGCTTCAAGTAACTAGAGAGAAAAACATGAGTGTCTTATACAACTTTGGGATGTCCCAGCCCTGCAGCCTCATTTTACACGCTGTGAATAGGGCTAGATATTTTTCCAAAGGGACTCCATGTAGCTCCAGCTTGCAGTAAGTCAATAAGGAACTATAGAGGCCTGTTTCACCATGGGAGGTCCAGTGGATGACACACTATGACTGAAGAACTTACAAACTTTCCTTTACCACTTAAAGAAAAAGCTATTTAGCTGCATTTAGATAGTGAAATCCCTGTGACATTTTCCCTCAGCAAATCGTATGAATTAATTTCCAGGCCTTGTCATTGTGAGGGCTGAAATGCTTGAGATCTGTTCACCCAGTTGCCAGATCTGATTTAGTATCAAGCCAAGATTCTGTTCGTGAATTTCAAAGGTTCTCTCTCCTTCCTTTAGATTAATTTATCTGACGAAACATAACCCGCTGGGTTGCAAAGGAATTAAGGATGGTCCTATCACAATAATTGAGCTCCCTCTCTGTCAACAAACACAGTCCTTGACTTAACAGTCACAATTGGGAGAAGAAGGCAGCTATTAAGTGATTCACGCCCAATTTGGCAACTATTTTTGCCACCATTGTTAAGCAAATCACTGCAGTTGTTAAGTGAATCATATGGTCATTAAGCGAATCCAGCTTCCCCCATTGACTTTGCTTATGGGAAGCCAGGTGGGAAGGGACCCTAGGATGCTGAAACTGTTGTAAATATATTTGGCTGCCAAGCACCCAAAATTTGATCATGTGGGTGTTTTTGTACTTCGATGGTTGTAAGTGCAAGAACCATTTTTTTTCAGTGCATTGTAACTTCAAATGGTCACTAAATGATTGGTTGTAAGTCAAGGACAACCTGTAGATCGGCAGCAAGGCAACATCCCTTGCTTAGAAAGATGGCCTGCAGGGTTGATTTAGCTATTTGCTCTCCTCTCTGGACTTGACTAAACATTCAGTGTATAAATGGGGCTAATGATGATGATGTTAATCATTCAGTCGTGTCTGACTTGCAATTCTATGAGCTGGGTCTCTCCACATCTTCCAATCTTGCAATATTTCTTTTGAGTTTTTCTATGCTCTGACTGGTGTCAGCTTTGATGGTATCCAGCTGGCGTGTTTGTTGATCGCCTGGTTTCCTTTTACTGCAAACTCTTTCAAACATAATTGCCTTCACCAGAGAATTCCTCTGCATGACACCGCCAAAGTAAGTGAGATACAATTTCCTAATTTTGCCTACTAGTGACATATCTGGAGTTATAGCTCCAGCACTTGCTTATTAGTCCCCCTGGCATCACTGGTTGTTTTGGACTAGGTGAGAGGAATGATGCAGGTGATAATTTTGCTAAGAAAACAAGCAGATTATGAATACATAGTTTGAACAGCATAAGGGCTGCTTATATACACGGACCTCACCAAATGGACTTCATCACAATCAGATTGACTATGACCTATGCAGACATCAGTGGACCATATCAGTCCTTGCTGTTAAGGATTAATGTCACCAAAAGTTTGATATCACCAAAACCCCCACTACATAAATAATAAAGGAGAAAAATTGGTTTGAACTAATGGACAGTGCTGAGAAGACGCCTGATGAACTGGGGTAGAAAATTTAATCGACCATTATTGGAATTGCAAAAGAACACATATCTCATGTGGTGTTATGGGAATATAAAAAATTTCATAGAATTTACATCCCTATCCACCGTCAAAGGACAGGACATAACGTCTCAGACAATCTGAAAATTAAAAGACACATCCTCACACGTATTCAAGAAACATTTCACAAGTAACCCAAACTATTTCAATTTCTAAGCCCTAGAACTGTATAAAAATCCATGTACTCAGGCTATTTTTTTGGGTCAGTCACCCCAGAAACGTGCTGCTGTCACCGATGCTTCTGGCTACCAAACCAGAAACCTAAAATTGCAGCTTGCCTCCAATTCATTTTTCCAGCATCTTTCTCCTGGCTTGGAGTAAGACATGGACCGGATTTTGCTCCCAACAGTGGTGATGAGGCAGTACATCTGTCACCAAGAAAGACCATTGGGACTGTGGGTATAAATTGGCCTAAGAAAGAGGGGGCAAAAGAATGAGCCCCGGATGGTACCATCAAAGAGGAGAAGAATTCAAGATGCTCAGGTGAGGAATCTTTTCCCTACCTCAGCATTTTACCATCTGCTATGGACCCTACAGACATTGTTTGATTCCTGTTTTAGTCATCTTCAGCTAATAACACCAAGCAGGGATGATGGGAGTTGCAGTCTGTCACTCAAGTGGGCCTTGTTTCTCAAATCTTGATAAAGGAAGAAAGGGAAATAGGTCGTTCCTTTAGATCTCTCAAAGCAAAGTATCCTCATTTGTTTTCAAGAATGCCTCAGTTTATTGGTTATAAAATTGACTAATGACATTCCTCAAGAGGCTTAATTGGGAGCCTTTGCCAGTAAATATAGTCTTGCACACTGCAAGCCAAACATGCTCTGCATAAAAATGCTCAGACTGTAGATGAAGAAGACATAAAAGGAATGCATTTTATGAGGGCAGGAAGTGGATTTTCTGACAGGATTAATGATTAGCGAAGAAGAAACGGCCGCTGACTGGGTGGATGGGGAACAATTCAGTGCAGCTCCAAAAATGAATGGGCACACAGATTGGCTGAGGGTAACACATGGCCCCACATTGTGCCTCCCCAGTTTCTTTAGCCCACGCACTGGGGTCAGGGCTGAGCTGGCAGGATCTTATTTCAGAACGAAAACAGAGCCACTCCAAATGCTTTTGGTTAAACACAAGCTTCTCGACTGGAGTCAAAGGTGCCAAAAACCAGCTGTTTCTGCTGGAGTTCTTCAGGGGAGTTGTGCTGAATGCAATGAGCGCTGGGGCTTTAAGTGGGAGAAAGGCAGAGGGGCAAATATGTGGGTCAGGGGTATTGTGAAAGGAGCCAAAGACATATGCCTGTACATGGCACACACATCTAGAAAAGAGTTGGGCAATCGTAGGCCTCAAAGATACACAGCCGGGGCTGCGTTTAATTGCCAAGCCAGGCTCTGCTAGACTACTAGACAACCTTTGAGCCACTACCCAAAGAGGAAACTCAAGGGAGCAATAGCTGGGCCAAAACAACTGGAATTGGCTCCTTCAAGCTGCTGCTCATCAAAGACCACCTGAGGAAACCTTCAGGCCTGGGGGAAGAAAGGGGTGAACAGAAGCAGCACAGAGAAAGATAATGACCATAGCAATCACAAGGCCTGAATGAACATATTAATATAGAAGGTAGAGATTGTGAAGAAAAAAGGCACAATTTTCTATTACATCAGATCATTCTGTCTAATTCTATTGTCTACTATCCTTGTTTTTAAAATTTTTCAGCCCTACTTGGAATGAGGTGGAGCTCATCCTAACACTGAGTTATGGCTCATACTCAAAAAACAATATGTGCATGTGAAAATGTCCACATATATATATTAAAATCTATATCCCTCTGTAGCGAACTGAGCCAGAAGTGTGCTGCAGCAGCTAAAAATGCTAATACAATCCTTGGTTGTATGAACAGAGGTGTTATGTATGCAGGTTTGAATGTCATTGGTTTAGTTTGAACTGTTCTTGTAAAACGTCAAATATGATTGGTTTAAAAAGTGCGGGAAAAACCCTGCACTCTGATTGGCTGGCAACTGCGGCTGCTGGCTATAAGTAGCAGCCGCAGACCAGCCAAATGGGGTCTGTTATGAGCTGTAGTCCCTAATAAACTCTTCACTGAAGCATTCCGCGTCTGACTCTTCATGCAAATCTAACAAGAGGCATAGAATCAAAATCGTGTGAAGTATTAGTACTGCTTTATAAAGCGTTAGTAAGGCCACACTTGGAATACTGCATTCAGTTTTGGTCACCACACTACAAAAAAATAATGTTGAGACTTTGGAAAAAGTGCAAACAGCAGCAACAAAGATGATTAAAGGCCTGGAGATTAAAACATACAGTATGTAGAATGGTTGTGGGATTTGGGTTTGGCTAGTCTAGAGAAAAAAAGGACTGGGGGGACATGATAGCAGTATTCAGTATTTGAGAGGCTGCCACAAAGAGGAGGGGGTTAATTTATTTTCCAAAGCACCAGAAGGCAACATAAGAAACAATGGATGGAAACTAATCAAGGAGAGAAACAACCTGGAATTAAGGAAGAAACTTCCTAACAGTGCGGACAATTAACAAGTGGAACTGTAAGATCCAAACTCTGTCAAGGACCTTGGAATACTCATCTCTAATGATCTAAGTGCTAGAACCCACTGTAACTACATAGCCAAAAAGGCATTAAGAGTCGTTAACCTAATCCTACGTAGCTTTTTCTCTGGTAATATCACACTACTAACTAGGGCATACAAAACATTCGCCAGACCAATCCTCGAATACAGCTTATCAGTCTGGAACCCACATTACGTACCTGATATCAACACAATTGAGAAAGTCCAGAAATATTTCACAAGAAGAGTTCTCCACTCCTCTACTTATTGCAGAATACCTTATGCCACCAGACTCGAAATTCTAGAACTAGAAAACCTAGAACTACACCATCTTCGGTCTGATCTAAGTATAGTATATAAAATCATACATTGCAATGTCCTACCTGTCAATGAATACTTCAGCTTCAACCATAACAATACAAGAGCAAACAATAGATACAAACTCATGGTTAACTGCACCAAACTTGATTGCAGGAAATACGACTTCAGCAACAGAGTGGTCAATGTCTGGAATACTCTACCTGACCCTGTGGTTTCTTCCCCAAACCCCAAAAACTTTAACTTTAGACTGTCTACTGTTGACCTCACCCCTTTCCTAAGAGGTCTGTAGGGGGCGTGCATAAGCGCACCAACGTGCCTACCGTCCCTGTCCTATTGTTTCGTTTATTTCTCTTATATGTATTCATTTCTTGTATTCACAATTATGTTTATCCTTATACCTATTATCTTGTAAGCGATTGACAAATCAAAATAAATTAAAAATTAAAAGAAGTTGTAGGTGCTTTATCACTGGAGGTTTTTAAGAAGAGACTGGACAGTCCCTTGTCTGAAATGGGATAAGGTCTCCTGCTTGAGCAGGGGGGTGGACTAGAAGACCTCCAAGGTCTCTTCCACCTCTGTTCTGATTGATTGATTAATTCCAGAAATCAGGGGGGGAAACCTCAGTGCTTGATTGGTGGTTTGTCTAAACTGGTCATTAGAAAAACTATTTCTGCAGCAGATGTAAGCTTGGTAATAGCGCAACATCGAATAAATTCAAAATTCTGCACCGGATGTTGTCCTTCAATTTTAATGGACGGAAAGGGAATTTCATTTCACAAGGCTACAATTTAGAGGGATAGCAGCCCAGGACAAAAAAAAAAATCCTCCTAAGCTTTTCACAGCTGCTGCTTTTTTGTGATCTTGGTTATCTAATTCTTCCCCACTGAGATGATCAGCTTGTATCTGGATCTTTCTGGGGTATGGATAGAGGTTTACATGATTGAAACTTGCTTCCTACAAATAATAAAGAATCCCTCTGCATAGAAAACAGACATGTTAAAGATAAGACCACATCAATACAATTATCTTTAATAATTTTCTGTGATCAGATGAGGTAGGGAAGATGTTTATACAGAATACATGTCAGTCAGTCAGCTCATGTGTCGTATAATTCCAACCTTTATATAAGTCTCTTTCACTTTTACAGGTATCTACTCAAGTGTCCATGATGGGTGGTCACCCAAGACTCCATTTCCAAAATGCCACTAAAGGGCAAACTACAAGTATTTCTGGAAACTGCAGCCTGTTTAAATTCCTCCTAATACTCAACCTGAATTCTTTATTCTTTTCATTTTAATCTTTGGTCCTTATCAAGCTTATGGTATCAGCAGAGAACAGACTGTTCCCCTCTAGGTATATTACACTCTTAAAGAGTTGTGTAGCTCATTATTATACCAATCATCACTTTTCAAGTTATATATGACCAGGGGTTTTAATTGTTCCTCATGGGTTTCTAGATCACTTAATCCTGGTTGTACTTCTCTGAACCCACTTCACCTTCTCCATGTCTCTTTTAAAATGCAGTGTCCTGAACCTACTATAACTCCAAATGAAATCTAACTAGCAAAGAGTAAAATGGGACAATTACTTCTAGCTATCTGGACGTGGCATTGGTATTGCAAAAATCCTGCATCGGTCTTTTTAACTGCTGCATCTCACTGCTTGCTCATATTCAGCTGATGATCCACTAGCACTGATAGATCCTTCTCACATTTGCTTCTGCCAATCCAGGTGTCAAGATTGAACTGCTTTGCTTCTTTCAAATTTTAATTTTCAACTTTTGACTTTTTAACTTGCAAATGAACAGGGGATGGGGAGGAGGAAGGAGGAAATGGAATGCCAAGTATAGTATGGGGAGATCATGAGAGCTTTGAAGCCATCAAGGTCACCACTGCAGGTGTTTGAGAAAGAGATGGGCTTTTTCCCATAGCAAAAGGACATCTCATAATTGGACAATGTGACCACCAGGGGTGGGGACAAGGGTGGGATTCAAATTTCTTAACAACCGGTTCTGTGGGCATGGCCTATTTTTTAAAAAATTACATTTATATGCCCTTCTCCGAAGACTCAGGGTGGCTTACAATTTTTGGGATGCAACCCAGTGTGCTCAGCAATAGCCTTCATTCCATTGTATATGCCTGCTTATTACTAAGCGGCATTTTTACAAGGTCAGCTAATTGCCCCCAACAATCTTGGGTCCTCAATTTACCTACCCCGAGAGGATGGAAGGCTGAGTCAACCTTGAGCCTGGTGGGATTCGAGCCTACAGCAGTTGTAGGCAGCTGGAACTTAAGTGCAGGCAATTAACAGCCTGAGCCACCAAGGCCCTTGGTGTGGGTGTGACTTGGTGATCAGGTGACTGGCAGGGTGTGGCTTGTATGTAAATATTGTAAATATTTATGTAAATATTGAATTTTTATTTAAAAAAGAGCAACTTTTACCCAAAATCAGGCAAAGCAGGCAGGCAGATTGAGTTGCTCACAGAATCATAGATTCATCCAGAGATCTATCTTTCTGCAATCTGCTACCCGAGTCTGCACTGAAAAATAGAAGCTTCAGTCCTACAGAAGGTTCAGCTCTGCTTTTAGATTAGTAGAAAGCAAGAAATCAAACAATTTCCTGCTTTCTAGCTAATCTAAATCTCCCGGCACAGCTGATAGTTGGAACAGCTGATGGTCGGGGGAAGGGGAAAAAATGAAAAATAGCATCTTAGCAGGCAAGTTGTATGGTGCACATACCAGGTAAGGAGTGACTGGGCGAGGTGGAGAGGGGCGAGGCTAGCCAGTGGTGCGATTTGCCGATTCTCCGAACTGCGCAGAATCGTAACAACCGGTTCTATAGAACCAGTGCAACCAGGTAAGATCCCATCCCTGGGTGGGGAGAAGGGGAACCTATTGTGTAACTAGGCAAGCATTTGCGTAGGAAAACCAGAGTTGTTTTTGTTTCTTCAGTGTCAATATGGCATATCCAACAAAGTTTTTCTTTTGGGAGCTCAAATCTCCCTAGAGTGCTTTCTTGTTTTGGGTTCTCTAGTTGAACAGTTGACATCAGGTGTCCTTAATCCAGGATTTGTTGTTGTTTTCTTTCTATCAGATGGAAGATTCACACTGGTTACCACTAAACATCACCATTTTTGTTCAAAGTCAAAAAAATGTTCAGTGATTTTGTTGTTTAGAGTCTAATCAATTATCTGCAAATTTGATAAGCGTCGTTTTCATCTATTCCATTTTCTAGAAATTGTAATGTTGAATAACACAGAAGCAAAGATGGAGCCCTACTGCACTATTTGACACTTTTCTCCAGGATGATCGAGAATTATTTATGATCTTCTGATGAGTGTGCCTGTTCAACTGGTTGCCAGTCTTCCTGTGGGCCTCTTGCCTGCTGCCCACAAAGGTACATCCTAGTTTGCCAACTCATTGAAAAGAAAGCCCAGGATCCATATTACTACTTAAGACAGTTGAATAATTCATAACAAAATTCTGGGTTTTCCTCCAGCCCTTCCCTATTCCCAGCATCTTCTATGGCTGATTCCCTAATGGAGATTGCTGCTGGTTGGGAAATATATAGCAAGGGAAAGATCCCTGAAGGGTTTGTGTGCGTGTGCGTGTGTGTGTTTCTGTGTGTTTGTGCAGATGTGGCAATATATTGGAATTTGGCAACTGAAGTGATATTTCTCGCCAGGACTGAGTCATCTTCTCAGTAGCTCCCAATCCAGTCCTAAATATCCTTGTCAAACCAGAACTCGCGTTCCATCTTCAGCACATGCCACTGGTTATCTTGAGACTTCTGGATACCTCACTGAGCTATTATGAGTTTATGAGATCAACCACAACCCCATGGACCCAACATGCCAGGCAAGACGGAGTCAACATTTTTCTCCCTATTCCATTCAGCCTGGCCGGTTGAAGTTGGCAGGCCAAGCCCATGTTGGGATCCGCCCTCCAAAGCAGGCTCAGGCCCGCTCTGAAAGGGTCTGGCCTTCTCTGTCAGGAATTAGAAGAATCTGCTTTATAAACACTGCTTACCACAGCATTCAAGTTTCAAAATCCAGACACTTTCCTCAAAACAAGCTGCTTGGACCTGCTTTCCTCTAAGCGAGCCCAAGTAAACAGCGTTGTGGTTTCTATGCAGCAGTGGGAGGCAAGAAGGGAGCTGTGTAGAAATAGCAATTGATGTATTGGACAGGTATGGAGAAAATCCAGGTTGAGTTCTCATTAGCTCATGGAGCTCACTGGTTATTGCTTTAAAAAAAAATCAAGAGGGTGTTGCTCGTAGGGTAAAATGATGATATCACATCCAGTTCTGGTCACTATGATACAAAAAGATGTTGAGCAACTAGGTATGTCTAGTCCAATGAAGAGAAGGAATAAGGTGACATGATAACAGTCTTCCAGAACTTGAGGGTGATCACAGAGATGATGCAGCCCACCAGAGGGGGTATTCAGCAGGTTCTGACCAGTTCTGGAGAACTGGTAGCAGAAATTTTGAGTAGTCCGGAGAACCGGCAAATACCACCTCTGACTGGCCCCGCCCCCATCTCTTCTCCGCCTCCAGAGTCCCAGATGATCGGCTGGGTCTTCTTTTGTTGCCCTGCACAGGGGAACGGAGCTGGAAAGCAGGTTAGTGGGGTGGGGAGGGAATGGGATTTTGCAGTAACCTTCCCCCAGGAGTGGGGAGGGAATGGAGATTTTGCAGTATCTTTCCCCTGCCACACCCACCAAGCCATGCCTACCAAGCTACTCACACAGAACTGGAAGCAAAAAAAATTTGAATCCCACCACTGTGCGGCCACCTATTCTCCAAAGCACCCGAGACAAAAATTAATAGATGGAAGATTATCAAAGAAAGATCCAATCTATAATTAAAGAGAAATTACCTGACAGTGAGAACAGTTATTTAGTGGGATGGCTTGCCTCCAGGAGTTGTTGAAGGTTTTTAAGAAGAGAGTGGACAACTTTTTGTCCAGAATGACATAGGGTCTCCTGCCTTGAACAGGGGGTTTGACTAGAAGATCACCACGGTCTCTTCGAACCCAATTATTCTATGTTCTATTTGGGACACTACAGACACAATCCTGAGCTCTCAAGAAAAAAGCCAGAAGACCAAGGCATCAATCAATCATGTGGGGTGGAGAAAGATCCTGAGAACTTAGAAGACCAGACTTGACACTGAAAGCTGATGCAGAAACTGAACCAGTAGAAGAAAATGTGGAATTCCAGCAAAGTGGAAATATGTTGATGTTTTGCCCTTCTTCAGCAAAACATAAAACATTTTTGCCATTTCTCCAATGTTTCTTTTATTTCTCTTCTCTTTTCACTTCTCATGTCCTTACATCACACCTTGATGAGCTGATTTCACACCACAAAACTGAGAAGGTCAACCTACTAACGTTCTTTTTAACTCTATAATGCACTACTGCTTTCTTAAAATCATTTGTCCTCATTCTAATGCTAAATAGTTTAGGATAATTTTAACAGGACCCTAGTCTATAAGAACAGAATAAATAAGAATAATGAGTTTTGGGAGAAATAAAAGTTATATAATGATTTAACATGGAAGAATACAACTAAAACTCTGCCACTAAAACAGATTGGTCCAGAAAACTATTTCTACTGGGTGAAATGAAAACCAGTATGTCAAAAAATGGCCAATGAGAATCCTCATGAGATTAATAGATCCGTGAACTTGCATTAGTTGCTATATTATTCATTGCTTGCATGCATAACTGGAAATGTATCATGAGGCAGGTTGTTTGAAACATTTATTTACAGATTTTAATATAATTAACAATGTCTTCCATAAAATCTGCCCAAGCCCTGAAACAATTACAGATACTGCATTTCCATCATGTCCCACTACAACAAACAAGCAGTTGGTCTCTCAGGAAGTTTGGAGAAAATAAATCAGAAACATAAAATGTGCAAATTTTAATAAGCTACCAATGAGATATTATCTCCTGTGTGGGTTTTTTTGGACTGCACTAAATTTGCCAGGTGCAAACTAAACTGAAATCCCTTACATGTAGTCCCTTGACTTATGACTACCATGGAGCCCAAAATTTATGTTGCTAAGCGAAACATTTGATAAGTGAGTTTGGCCCCTTTTATTGACCTTTCTTGCCACATTTGTTAAGTGAATCAGTGCAGCTGTTAAATTAGTAACACGGTTGTTAAGTGAATCTGGCTTCCCCATTGACTTTGCTTGTCAGAGGGTCGTAAAATGTGACTCTGGGATACTGTCATAAGCGTGAATCAGTTGCCAAGCGTTTGAATTTTGATCACATGACCACGGGAATGCTGCAACAGTGATAAGTGTGAAGAATAGTCATAAGTCACTTTTTTTCCAATGCAGCTGTATCTTTGAATGGTCACTAAATGAACTGTTGTAAGTCGAGGACTACCTGTATCAGTGCCACCACTAGGAATAGATGACCTTGGGATTGATTTTTAGTCCTTCTACAATGATGCTGTCCTACAAAACAGCCAGAGAACAGAATTTCTGGCCTTAAAAATGTTGTTTAAAATGTTATTTCCTGGGGGGTTTACATGCTGGTCAGAAACCCATTTTATTTAATGGCCAAATTAACTAGGGACCCTGTTCTAGAGAGAGCTTTCAAAATCAATTTCATTTTTTTAAAGAAGTTTTAGAAATCAATCTTTTAAAAACAAATAGTAACAATAGTAATTTCATATAAATAGGCTTAAAATAAATATTTCCTGCATTAAATTTATTATGGGAAAGCAGCACCTTTCTCTTCCACAAAAACATTAATCTTACTGGCAGCTTAGAGTAAACAATTTGTGGAGAACTGCTAGTAGATTTAAGGGTAAAACTGAACTCAAGAAACTAACAAAAACTGCCTTAGTAGCACAGCAATCAAAATTATAGACGGTGCATTGTTCAACACATGTTCATCAAATTGTGAGAAAACTATTGGGAAAAAACAGCCAGTTAAATAGCTAGCTAACATACACACATACAGCACAGCAAGTTTCAAAACAGATGGCCCCATTTTATCATAAGGCTCTTTTTTAACTTGAAACATCACATTTTCTTGCATAAGATTCCTTCAAAGTAGCTGATTCAATTCATTTTCTCCATAAAAAATGCTTTCAGGACAATAGGAACAAGCTGTTTAAGATCTGGTTAAATCTTCTTTATTTGCAGGAAAATTATCTGTAGCTAAACAGCCTTGGTTTGCCCGTAGAGGCTGCCGACTGCCATCTAGTGACCAAAAATATATATTGTTCTGTAACAAACAAAGGCCTCTGAATTTTAAGCAATTAATCCTTATAATAATAATTTGTCATTTTTCATGACACATACTTCCTTAGATTATTTAATAGTTTTTTTTATGCTGAGTGATTATTTCACAGGAACTGATCAAAAAAGGAAAGGTGGAGTCATTTTGGCTAGACAGGATGATTTCTTTTAAAAGTTCATAGAGCTGCAAAATGTGACTCGCTGAATATGCAGGCAGAACTCTGACTACAATTCAGAGATGGTATTCAGCAGGTTCTGACCAGTTCTGGAGAACCTGTAGCAGAAATTTTGAGTAGTTTGGAGAACCAGCAAATACCACCTCTGACTGGTCCCGCCCCCATCTATTCTCTGCCTCCCAAATCCCAGCTGATCGGCTGGGTCTTCTTTTGTTGCCCAGCACAGGAGGATGGAGCTGGAAAGCAGGTTAGTGGGGTGGGGAGGGAATGGGATTTTTCAGTAACCTTTCCCCAGAAGTGGGGAGGGAATGGAGATTTTGCAGTATCCTTCCCCTGCCCACGCCCACTAAGCCACGCCAGACCCACCAAGCTACACCCACAGAAACGGTAGTAAAAAAAAATTGAATCCCACCACTGCTACAATTCCTATGATGTTCTGTGAACTGGAGCAAATGAACTGCGTATAAAATTATTGATTTTATGAAAATTCACCTGCATAGTTCATGAGACCATACAACTGGGGGGGGGGGAATCTGTTCAACAATATCCATGCTGAAGTTCAATGAAAACACTAAAATTGAATGGATGATAGCATGCACTATATCATATTTATATTTTCCTACTTAGAGTTTGAGAGATAATTCTACTAGGAGATAAGCAAATTGCTCCAAAATAGAGATAACGTAGGTCCTGTAGGACATAATTATATTATTTATTTTTTTAAAAATTGAGGATTAAGGAATAGGGAGAGTGCTAGAAGATTACTCCATGGTGTCCATTTTAAAAGGAGAGATTTGAGAAACTGGGGATACCAATAGGTTTCTCTTCTTTATAGCAAATCAGGAATATAAAACACCCACAATAACAATTACAACCAATTCTTTCACATTGATCTCCCTACACAATGTAGTTTCTGATCTTATAGAGAGAAGATCTGGCATTTCCACATTTCTTTAGCAAAGTCATACCACCACAGAAAAAAAAAGAGCTCTGTTAGTCCAATCCTTCTGCTTTCCTTTTTTGTCTTGCCATCACAGCCTCTAGCTCCGACATTTTCCCAGAGTCCTAGAAGAAAATAATAGAAAATTAAGGATGAAGTGCATGACTTCAAGCACAAAACTCTCATTATGTCATCTACTTCTTTGAAACTTTGGCATCTTTTGACCTTGTTCCATTCCTCTCATCCCTCCCCATCCAATCCTTATATCTTTGCTAAATCTAGATTTTTTTTAATTTCTTGTGCTCTTGATGGTCAAGAATGGTCTCAACTCATCACCCTTCTCCCAACCCTTGGGAAGAAATTTCAAAATCCCTGGTACCTTTAGGAGGGCTTTCTGGATGGTAACCTGGCTATAGACTCGAGGTCCTTCTTCTGGATGGATAGCTCTGAACTCATTCTTTTGCAAGGAAAGGAGCTGAGTGCCATTCAGAATTCCCAAGGCACTGACAATCCTGCAGGAAGAAAGGAAAAGAGTGAGTAGGTGGAATAAATAGAACATGATAGGAAAAAGGAGCCATTCCATTTAAACTCTGAAACAGATTTGAAAGTGACATCTAAGTCACACTCTGGCAGCAATTTTGACCGAATAGCAGAATGTTTAAAGTACCAATAAAAAAATCTCAAATGGATTTAATTTATTTATTTGACATATGGCGAAACTACATTAGCTAGGAGATCACAGTTCTAATGCAAAGTAATAGTTTGGCTACCTATGACTGCTAGCCCTTTTTGATTCACGCTCATGCATTTTCCACAGGGGGCCACAGGGGGCAGAGCTAGCTCCACACCAGAAAGAAAAACAAATTACTTTTCTTCAGCTTCATCTGGGACCCTCTCCCTCCATCAAATTCGCCTCACAAATGTGCATTGCAATTGGGAAGGTCCAGTTCCAACAGGATTCTAAATGCATGAAGCTCGTCTCCCCAACAAAGTGGGATCTATTTATCTGCTTGCATAGAACATGTTTTTGAACTGCTAGGTGGCCTGAAGCTGAGCTGAGTGACGGGAGCTCACCCTGCCATGCAGTGCTAGGACTCGAACCACTGGAGCAAAGACCATCTCCGTCGTGATTAAGCAACCACACCTCCTTTGCCATTGGGTAAGCAACAACCAATCAAATAGGTGCTAGGTCCTCATTGACTGGTGTTAGCCAGTGAGAGACTCCTCCCCCCTGCTCCCATCAAACAGGAATCTGATTTAACAGTTTTACTCCTAACTTTAGTTACCATCTATTAGGTATAAACCTAAAATCCATAGCTCAATGGCAAATTTTAGAAGCCTACCAACTAATTCAGGAAAGCTGTTACTGCTGCTTTATATTGTGGCTATTGAGAAGCCGTTCACTGAAAGATTAGATGTTTGCCAACTACAAAGAGTGTTGACATGCATGGCATCTCTGATCTAGAATCTAATATGATTTAAAGAGAGAAATATCAGGAAAGGTATGCCTGGATTTCATTACCAATCTGTGTATTTTTTCAAAAAGAATCACAGGCCAACTCACAATGGATCGAATCCTTTGGCCTCCAACCACGTCCGGACTTGATCAGAGTTTGAATTGTAGTCTAAAGGGACATCAGTATCCAGAGTGCGTGGGATGTGAAGAGTCTTACTACCACCACTTGTCCCATTGGCCAGTCTCAGGACAAGCTCCTCATTGACCACGGTGAAGTGATCTAGCAGGGCAGAAAGAGATGTCACTCATGGATCCATTGGAAGGAAACAGGCATGGAGAAGTAAAGGATTTGTCCTTGTAGGTAGGTAAATGCAAGGATTATATGTTCTCTTCCAAGAACTTTGCGTTTTTCTTCCAGGTGTGCAGGCATTCCAGAATCATTTATATACTTTGGAAAAGATCATGCCCAGAACAAAAATATGCCACTTCTTATTCCAAAAGATTCACTTCTGAAAATGGATGCACCATTCTTGGAACACACAGATCTGGGTGGGTGGAAAGAGGGGGGCAGGATGGGGGAAGAGGGGTCGACTGCCCAATTTTGCACATCTCCATTTGTAGCCCTTAATTCAAGAGGCAGCCATATCCCTTCTACAGTATCCTGCTGTAAATGAATATGCTGTAGGTCAGGGATGTCAAACTCGATTTCATTGAGAGCTGCATCAGGGTTGTGTTTGACAGACATCTAGAAGATTGGATTGTCTACAACTGGTTGCACCAAGGATTTGGAAAATGAGGTTCATTGTTTTCAGGGACCACATTCCAGGGCTTTAGGTAGTATTCTTTGCTGTATCATTAACAAAGAGCACAACTGGGAAAGTAAACCAGCAAGTGGTTTAATTGAAATAATTTCTTTAATTGAATTTAAGTAGCCAGGAGGTAAAAAGAAAATGAGATCATTCTCAGAGCAAGTAGTTCTTCAGTTAGCAAGTGGAGTTATGAGGGTAGGGTACTAAGGGCTGTAGAAAGGACATTAGGACTTGGGATAAAGTCTCAATAGTAGGAATATCTGTAGCTCAGGTGCAGGGGTGGGATGCAAATATTTTTACTACTGGTTCTGTGGGCATGGCTGGGTGGGAGTGGCTAGGTGGGCATGGCCATGTGATTGGGTGGGCATGGTTTCTTTCTTTTTTTGTGCACACACCCCCTCCCCGTATGCCCCTTTTTGCCTGCTGGGCCTCAGGGAAGCCTCCTAGGCGAAGCAGTAAGACAGTGAGTGGGATCCTGGTACAGCCAGTCATCAGAACAGCTGATCGTCAGGAGGAAAAAAAAGAAATACCAGTTCGGGTGAATCGGTAGAGGTTTTTTTACTACTGGTTCAGCCGAACGGTAGCATTTTTTACTATCGGTTCGGGTGAACCGGGCCGAACTGGTAGAATATCACCACTGCTCGGGTGTAGAATGATGGTGAAGGTTCATTCTCTGAGTTTGTGGGTTGGTTTCCGAACATTTCTTTACCAGGTTAGGGAACACATTCAGTGGAGTTTAGGGGGTGTCAATGTTCTTCTGTTTATAAGGGTTTTGTGATGGGTCAGCTGTGGGTATGTCAAGTGAGGGTCTTGTAATAGGTCTTGTGATGGGCAGGTTACATCAGGTGAGGGTCATTGGGAGATGAACTGCTAGAGCGGGGGTTTGAATGGGTTGGTTGAGGGTCGCTGTCTCTGGTTAGCTGTGTGGTTGATTTGGATTCTGAGGAGTTTATAGGCTAGGTGTACATCCATGTGTCTGTTGATGGAATTGCTTGTGGAGTGCCAGGCTTCAATGAACTCATGAGCATGGCAGGTAGTAGGGTGGGTGATGATTTGCAATTTGCAAGACACATCACAAGACCCTCACTTGACACACCTGACCCATCACAAGACCTGACCTATCAAGAAGCCCTTATAAATAGAAGAACACTGACAACACCTAAACTGGAGATGTTACCTAGGGTGGTAATGAAACATTTGTAAACCAACCCACACACTCGGAGAATGAACCTTCACCCTCATAAAGTCTCAAGTTTTACAGGTGACAGGAGCAGGTTCACTCTGCAAAAATGATATTTTTATACCTTCCTTCCAATATCACATGATCCAACATGTTAGGAAGCCATTGAGAAGCTAGTTTAGTTTGAACATATAAAGACCATATTGCTTTCTTCTAGAGCAAGGATGGAGAACATGTGGTTTCTAAATGCTACTGAGCTATTCAATAGTTGTAGTCAACCACAAATATTGCAGAGGGAGAATGTAATTCAGCAACTTCTGAAGGACCACAAGGTCTTCACTGCTATCCTAGACACAGAGTTCAGATTGTCCAAAGGACATTTTAGTGGACAAATCAACTCCATCTAATATAATTTCAGTCTTGTGCGCTTACTAGGCCAGAGATCAACCTGAGATTTCTCACCTATCATTTGAGTCATGTGCTTAGGCAAAACAAAAAGAATTGCTTGTTTGCTGGCTTTTTAATTCCAAATGAAAGAGGAATCTCACCTTTCTTACCGTGGTCCACGTCAAGTTCCTCCATGCTGGCCCATTTTACACCATTAGATTGTAGAGTTTTGGTCTTTGCTGGTGGCTGAGGTGGTGTTATCTATGCGGAGAAAGAAAGGAAGGACAACAAGTGGCAGAAGTCTATTTCTGATTGGGAGAGATGTCACAAGAAATCAGAAGGGGACTGGAGAGCAGGTGGAGGGTGACCCGCTCCGGATCTGACCGAGCCCAGTTAAGAGCCCATATTAGGACTTACCTGGTAGCTATGAGGGCGGCGAGAAGTTCTTATTTCTGCGCCCTCATAGCATCCACAGACAACCACCCAGCCACCCTGTTCAGGGTCGCCCGCTCCCTCTTGCAACCGGGGGATATGGCGGACCCTCTGCGGGGCAGAGCTGAGGAATTTGGTCAGTATCTGCAGGATCAAATTCCTCGGATCCGGGAAGGGTTGCACTTGGACTTACAGTGGTCAGAGGAGCGGGGTGTGAGCGGTCTGGCTAATGAGATCTGGACTGAATTCGATCCTGTTTCTGAGGATGAAGTGGACAGGATCATGCGGCGGCTGAGCTCCACCACATGTTTATTGGACCCGTGCCCTTCCTGGTTGGTTTATGCCTCCAGGGAGGTCACGTGTGGCTGGCTCCGGGCAGTGGTCAATGCTTCAAGGGAGGGGTTGTTCCTGCGCCTTGAAAAGCGGTGGTGAGGCCCCTCCTGAAGAAGCCTGCCCTAGACCCAGCTGTGTTGAACAACTTTTGTCTGGTCTCCAACCTTCTTAGCGAAGGTTGTTGATAGTGTGGTGGCACAGCAATTGCCAATTTTCCTGGAGGAAGCAGACTACCTGGATCCATACCAATGGGGCTTCGGGCCGGTACAGCACAGAGACAGCACTGGCACTGATGATCTCTCTAGGCACGGGACAGGATTTTTCCTCTGTCCTGGTCCTGTTAGATCTCTCAGCAGCTTTCGATACTATTGACCATGGTATCTTATTGTGGCACCTCGGGGGTTGGGAGGAGGCACTGTTTTCACGGTGGTTCTCCTCCTACCTCTTGGGTGCCAAATCAGTGTTGGCAGTGGGGCAGAGGTCGACTCAAGGTCTCTCACTTGTGGGGTGCCACAGGGTTCGGTCCTCTCACCCCTCTTGTTCAACATATATATGAAGCCGCTGGGTGAGATCATCCGTGGCTTTGGGGTGATGTATCATCAGTATGCTGATGATACACAATTATACATCTCCACCCCAGGCCACATCAGTGATGCTCTCTCTGTGATGTCCCGTTGCCTGGATGCGGTACGGATCTGGATGGACAGGAACATGCTTCGACTCAACCCAGCCAAGACAGAGTGGTTATGCATACCAACATCTTGGTCCAGCCTTGAGGTTCCATCTTTGGTCATGGGGGAGGAGGTGTTGCCCCCCGTAGACAGGGCACAGAATCTGGGGGTCCTCCTGGATCCATGGCTCAAATTGGAGGAGCAGGTGGGGGTGTGGCCAGGGGGCCTTTGCCCAGATCTGGCTGGTTCGCCAGTTGTGCCCATACCTGGATTGAGATGCCTTGCGCACGAGCACTCAGGCACTCGCCACTTCCCGACTCGACTACTGTAACGCTCTCTACTTAGGACTGCCCTTGCATACGACCCGGAGGCTCCAACTGGTGCAGAATGCGGCTGCGCAGGTAGTGATGGGAGCCTCCCAGTACTCCCATATTACACCCCTCCTGCGTGACCTGCATTGGCTACCGGTTGTCCTCTGGGTGAGATTCAAGGTTCTTGTGTTAACATTCAAAGTCCTACATGGCATGGGTCCAGGGTACTTGCGAGAACGGCTCCTGCCAGCATCAAACACCAACCGCCCTGTACGAGCACACAGATGGGGGCTCCTCGGGGTGCCATCGGTGACACAACGTCGTTTGGGAGCGACCCGGGGGAGGGCCTATTCTTTGGCAGCTCCCACTTTATGGAATCAGCTTCCGACGGAGCTCCAGCTGGCCCCCGATGTCCGCACCTTCCGCCACGAGTTAAAGACCTGGCTATTTGTGCAGTCTGGGCTGTGCTGACCTCCTGGGGGGGCTTGATTGTGTTTTAATGTTGGGGTTTTAAAATAATTTTATTTGACTTGTACTTTGTTTAATTGGTTTTTTAGGTAATTATTAATTGTTGTGTTTTTAGTTGTGAGCCGCCCCGAATCCTTTTGGAGAGGGGGCAGCATACAAGTCAAATAAATAAATAAATAAATAAATAAATAAATAAATAAATAAGTAAATGGTGACAAGCCAACATTAATTATCTATAAGCAATTAGTCCTCTATATTGTCTTAGTTTTAATATGTAAAATCCCAATTCATTTGGATCCTTATATATACACTCTTGGACTTTGTTGTTTTTCCATTTTCAGCACTTTTAAGTAAAGTTATGCATGTGGAACACAGATCTGATTTCATCCTCATCCATCTTTGATATTTCTCAGGCTGTGGTTTGTTGGGAACCAGGCTGCCAAAGTGGCAGGTGAGCGTGTGTAGCTTCATTTGTGAATGTGCAGGATTTAGGTTGCATGCATGGAAACCATTATCTCCCTCCTTGCTGCCACCAAAACCACCTAAGTTGCAGCTTCCGCTGCCACCACTTGTCTGGGGAATCAAAAAGGTTGTGGATCTTCATTCTAGAACTCAAAGGGAGAAAGCTTTGGTTGCTTTCCCTAAATCTCACCAGGCTTTTATCAAGGCTCTCTGACCTCTGTGCCACAATGCTGGATCCCCCAAAGATCTAGTCCAGTATTTGGTTTCTAATAATCACCAATAGATTCTCCCAGGGTATCCCTAAGCACAGCGGTCCCTAACCTTTGGGTGGACTGGCAGGGGCAGGGAAAAAGGGTTGGTTCTGACTGAGCGATGGGTGCGCATCTATGTGCATGTGCAGTTCCATTTGTGCCGCTCACACAAATGGAGTTTCGTACACGAGCTTGCCCATGTAATGGACCTTCAAGCTCGCTTGCCACTTCCATGACCCAGTTCTGAACAAGCTGCAGTCCGGTTCCAGGGCATGGCCCACAGGTTGGGTACCCCTACCTAAGCATATTCCATTTCATGTCCTCAGCTTCTTATATTCAGAGATACAGGTGGGATTTGCAAAACCGTATTGCCCCATGAAGCAATCCTTTTCACTAGCCTTACCTTCCTCTCCATTCTCCATTCTGCTTCTCCTGCCTGATATTCCTCATCTGGTACCTTGTTGCCAGTGAAACCTGCATGATGTTCTTTGTATCATGTGATCAAAATTCAAGCGTTTGGCAACCAGCATGCCCTTATGACCATTGCAGCCTCTTATGGTCCTGTAATCACTGTTTGATTGATTACAGGACCATAAAGCCACAGTGCCGCAGGCTACTTCTGCTGGCTGCTGGCTGCCTGCAATTTGGCAGTTCAAATCTCACCAGACTCAAGGTTGACTCAGCCTTCCATCCTTCCGAGGTGGGTAAAATGAGGACCCAGATTTTTGGGGGCAACATGCTGACTCTGTAAACCCCTCAGAGAGGGCTGTAAAGCACTGTGAAGCGGTATAGGAGTCTAAGTGCTATTGTTATTGCTATTTGTGATCTTCCCAGCTGGCTTCTGACAAGCAAAGTCAATGGAGGAAGCCTGATTTGTTTAATAACCATGTGATTCACTCAACAACTACAGTGATGCACTTAATTGTGGCAAAAAAGGTCTGTAAAATTGGATGTGATTCACTTAACAGTCATCTCAGAAAGAAATGGCAATTCTAGTCCCAATTGTGATCATAGGTTGAGGACTACCTGTGTCAAGTGCGGATCACCAAGTTATAACTTAACACATCTGGAGAAGATTAAGAAAAGTGAAGGCTATTCTACCCAATCACCTTTTGTATCGTATGCTGCCCAGAGTCCTGATCTGTGAGCTATGTGGCCATATCAATAGATCAAATTAATAAATATATTTCATTAGGGTTTTTTTTCCTGATTGATTGTTTTGCTGGTTCAGTTGTTTTCTTTGCTGCTTTTAAAATATTGGTTTTTAATTTTAAATCCCATTGGATGTAGAATGATAAAAAACAGAAATAAACAAAGCCCTAATTCACGTAGTCTAACTCAGTGGCCCACAATCTTTTGGGCACCAGGGAGAGGTTTTTTCTGCGGACTGGTGGGGATGTGGTTTCACATGCTGCCTGCATTCTGCAGATGAAACTTCACTTGTTCGCACAGCCTGGTTTCTGGCATGCCGCAGCCTGGTGCTGGGCCACAGACTGAGATTTGGGGACCCCCGGTCTAACTCACCTTCGTTATTACAGGGTTGATTTCATGGATTACAAGCATTTCCTTGTCATTCTGGATGTTGGAACGATCTCCATCCAGCACTGGAGCAAGAATATTATAAGGGACATAACCAACTTGACCATAACAATTCTTGACTTTCCACCACTTCTTACTATCATCGAGAACCTAACAACAAACAAAATATTTCCATATAAGCAGAGACAACATTCCAGCCAGTTTTTGTGATACTCACAACTGTCCTAATTCAGCTTCATAAATAATTCCATTCCTGCAAGCAGTCCACAATTTGTTTAGTAGGCAGCCTGTCTATGCATAGTTATACTTTTCACATCATCGAGGCATATGGCCTCTACTGAAGAAAGTGTCATGATTTCATGCGTGCAAGCACTTTACAATTATTTTACAACATTATTGTAAAATGTTAGCTAGAGCAGGGGTGTCAAACTCAAGGCCTGTGGACCGGATTTGGCCCATAGGGTGCTTAGATCTGGCCCGCAGGGCCACCCTGGAAACAGTGAAGGACCAACCTATGGTGCTTCTGCCAGCAAAAATGGAGCTCTGTTTTTGGCTGCGATCACCTCCTGCAGCCCTCTGCCAGAGAAAACAGACTCCCAGAGGGCTGTAGGAGGCTGTCATGGCTGAAAACGGAGCTTGGGAGCCCATTTTCACTGGCAGAGCACTTGGGCTGCCACAGGTGCCCCCAACACAAGTGAGGTCAAGCTGGCCACACCCCCTGGCCACGCCCACCCTGGCCATGCTCACCCTGGTCCCCGAGGAACCAATCAACAACCCTGATGCAGTCCTCAGTGAAATTGAGTTTGACACCTCTGAGCTAGAGGATGTTGCCAAATTTGCAGAAGTTCCGAATTTATTTGTTTGCTTGTCTTTTGTCCCACCTTTATTACTTTATAAGTAATATAATAGAGCTTATACAGGAAAAAAAGTGGATTTCCTCCAATTAAAAAATATTGTGCTGAATTGGATAAATGGCCTAAATACAAGTAGTCCTCAAGTTGCAACAGTTGGTTTAATGACCGTTCAAAGTTACAATGGCACTGAAAACAGTGACTTATGATGATTTTTCATATTTATGATTGCTGCGGCATCCCCATGGTAATGTGTTGGAAATCCAGATGCTTGGCAAATGATTCCTATTTATGACGGTTGCAGTGTCCCAAGGAGGTCGTGTGATACCCTTTTGTGAACTGACAAGCAAAGCCAATGGGGAAACCAGATTCACTTAACAATCATGTTACTAACTTAACAACTGCAGTGATTCACTTAACAACTGTGTCATGAAAAGTCATAAAATGGGGCAAAATTCAATTAACAGATATCTCACTTAGCAAGAGAAATTTTGCCCTCAGTTGTGGTCCTAAGTTGAGGACTACCTGCAAATGTGTGTGTGTGTGTGTGTGTGTACCCGTGAAAA
Source organism: Naja naja (assembly GCA_009733165.1). NCBI lineage: Eukaryota > Metazoa > Chordata > Lepidosauria > Squamata > Elapidae > Naja > Naja naja. The sequence goes on from CM019155.1 coordinate 125,087,292, forward strand.
TCTATGAAAACAAATATATATATATATATATATATATATATATATATATATATATATGTTTTCGTAGATTTTCACGGGTAAAGGTATGTAGGTCTTGGTGTATTGTCCCGTAAGCCTGAAGATAGTGGGACTTCATTGAAACGCTGCCAAAATACTCTCAACCTTACACGGGACAAGACCAATACACCAAGACCTACATATATATATATATATATATATATATATATATATATATATATATTTGTTTTCAGATTTTCACGGGTAAAGGTATGTAGGTCTTGGTGTATTCGGGTCTTGTCCCGTAAGGTTAATACCTTGGCAATGAAATCTCATCCGCCATCTTCAGGCTGGTGTCTTCAGCTTCTCCCAGGAGAACGGCTGAAGATACCAGCCTGAAGATGACGGATGAGATTTCGAACGCTGTTAGTAAACTTACACGGACAAGACCAAGATACATATATATATATATATATATATATATGTAGATTTTCACGGGTACAGGTATGCAGGTCTTGGTGTTCGGGTCTTTTCCCGTGTAAGGTTGAGAGTATTTTGGCAACGTTTCAATGAAGTCCCACTCGCCATCTTCAGGCTGGTGCTTTCGGCTTCATGCTTGTGCGAGCAAAGTGTCTCTCTATAAATACTGGTGGGGTGGGATGGTATGCTGGCTCTGTTGTAAGCGGGTTGGTTGGCTGTGTTGTTACTTCTTGATTGGTTGATGGAGTTGATGTTTGCAGATTGGTTGGCTTTTTCGTAAGAACCTGTGTGGCTGAGGTACTGGCTGTGTGTCTATCAGCCTTTTGTGTTGTAACAACCTGGGTAATGGGCTGTGTGATGACCTTCTAAGTTCTATTGTTGTGACATCCTGGGTCTTGTGCTGTAATCTCTTGGGTCGTTGGCTGTGTTGTAACATCCTGAGGTTTTGTGGTGTAACCTCCTGAGTTCCATGATGTGATATCCTGAGTGGATGGCTGTGATGTAATGTTCCGGGCTTTGGTTTGGCTCCGAGTTTGAGGTCTGGCTATGTGTTCATGGCGTGTGTCAGTTTGCTTAGTTTGGGGGTTGGAGGGTGTAGCAGCTGGTGATGCAGCCATGGTCTGGTTTCTGGATGGTGGTTGCCTTTCGTCTATGGGATGGATTTGGGTTTGAGTCTGGTGAGGGAGATTGGTGCTGGTGTCACGTGTTGTTTTGGGTCCGGTGTTGGTTTTCGTGGCTGGGACCCATTTGTTGATAAGGGCTAGTTTCCAGATGTCTGGTAGGTGGGAGGTATCGTCCCATTTATTCATGTTATGGGGTGCTTCTCTATTTTGACACAGCCAATGACCCAGGAGATTACAGCACAAGACCCAGGATGTCACAACAATAGAACTCAGAAGGTCATCAATGGGTGTTGTAACGACCTGGGCAATGGGTACAGCCCATTACCCAGGTCATTACAACACAAAAGGCTGATAGACACACAGCCAGTACCTCAGCCACACAGGTTCTTACAAAAAAGCCAACCAATCTGCAAACATCAACTCCATCAACCAATCAAGAAGTGACAACACAGCCAACAACACAGCCAACCAATCCACTTACAACAGAGCCAGCACACCACACCTCCCCTCCAGTATTTATAGAGAGGCAGCTCGATCACGCTTTGCTGGCACAAGCACAAAGCCGAAGACACCAGCCTGAAGATGAGTGGGATCTCGTCAAACATCGCCAAGATACTCTCAATCTTACATGGGATAAGACCGAATACACCAAGACCTACATACCTTTACCGTGAAAATCTAAAACAAATATATATATATATATATATATATATATATATATATATATATAGTATTAATATAAAATATACATAAGTAGAATAGCCTTTATGAATCAATTTACTTTATGAATCAACATATTTTATATGAACTAACTTATTTTAAAATAAAATATTTATTTGTAACTGAATGTATAATTTCTTGACTTTCTTTTATCTTACAAAATTGACTACACATACTCTTATGTATATCATATTACTTTTTGCTTTTTTCCATACATTTTTACTGCTGCTATCCATGTATTTCATACCATACACTAAAGAAATAAATACTTTATAAGTAATTCTTGAGGAATTTAAGGTGGTGAAAATGCATAATACTCTTCTCCTATTTTTCCCACCACAACCACAATCATCCAGCTGATTTTTATGTTAAAATTTCAGGTTGGCAAACAACAGTGTGTTTCGAACTTTTGGGATTCCCAAATGCCATTATCTTCTTTATATTAAAGATTCCACTGTATGTTTTGACATGGTTGATACTCTGGGTCATAAATTCACCTCTAATATATCTCCTTGAAGCACCGACAGTTCATTGCTGTTTCTGGCTGTGAAGTTGTGGGTGCAGATCACTGGTTTCTTCACTAAATGTTTGCACCTGTGAGGGAGATAGAAGATGCATTTGACTTATGCAAGAATACCTATGATCTGTGTCAATCAGATTTCACATCTAAGGAATTCACTTTATCCACATATTTTATTCACATATCCTCAAATCTATTGACTAGAGACAAATTAATGAACAAAGCGAGTTGATTTAGGATTAAGGAACAAGGTTGCCTATTAGCACAGGGTCAAGAAATTTGTTTTAGCTGAGCCCATCTTTCAGTTATAGTGGTACCTCTGTACTCATTGTTAATTAGTTCTGGGAGGTGCAATGAGTACCAAATAAATTTTTCTCATAAAGAATAACATAGTGAGTCACATAGCAGCTGACGTCAACAAATTCTAGCTTGTGCGTTGGGCACCAAACAAACGATGAGTAGCGGGACAAAATTTTCATGTCAAAATGTGTTGGGTATCAAATTCATTGAGTTTCAAAACAGTGGAGTACCAAGGTGCCACTGTCTATGTATAGCCTAGTATGGCTTCTTTACAGATTTTCCTCCATGCTGGTCATCCAATTTAGACCCAGAAAACTTTATTTTTTCATTTCATATTTTCTGAGAATCAGAAAACCTTGGGTACTACTGCAATTTTACTCTCCATTTCCCTCATCAGTCACCAATGGAAACAGAGATTTAGATGGAGGTGGGGGGTGTCATAATGTTTTATTGAAAGTTTTAGAGATGACTACTCCCAAGTTTATGTCTATCTCATCTTCCATTCATTTCACTTTACCCTTTGATGGAAACATTCTCTGTCTTAGACCTTTATACAGAGATGCGGTTTTCATTTAGTTTACTCTAAAGCCACACAAGTTATTCATTCACTTAGTTTCTTTCTAAAGTGCCTCTTATTAAACACACAGATCTTTTCTCTAAACCTGCAGGTGGCATAACCCATCTTCATATAAATACGAATGCTCACCAGAAAGAGATGGGGGAATTATTCTTAACAGGCTGCTGTTGCAATGTATAAAAACAAGTCATGAGTTTTCTTCTTTAGAACTACTGTTTCCAGGGGTGCCTGGGGTGGCATGTGAGTTAAAAAAAAGTCAACCCTCTCCTTTTTATGCATATTATGCTGCACATAGAAAGGTTCAGGCTTTGATGACATATAGGTAGTCCTCAACTTATGATCACAATTGACCCCAAAGTTTCCATTGCTGAGATATTTATTAAGTGAGTTTTGCCCCATTTTATCATCTTTCTTGCCATTGTTGTTAAGTGAATCACTGCAGCTGATAAGTTAGTAACCTGGTTGTTAAGTGAATCTGGCTTCCCCATTGACTTTCCATGTTAGAAGGTCACAAAAGGGGACCACATGACCTTGGGACACTGCAACTGTCATAAGTATGAGTCAGTTGCCAAGTGTCTGAATTTTGATCATGTGATTATGGGGATGTTGCAGAGGTCGTAAGGGTGAAAAATGGTTTGAAGTCATTTTTTTAGGGCCATTGTCATTTTGAACGGTCACTAAATGAACTGTTGTAAGTCAAGGACTACCTGTAGCAACCATCTTGATTTTTTAACATTTCCCCTTGTGAAAACTCCCAATTACTTCTTTACTTGCAAATATATGCAAATTTCATCACGTAATTCAGTAGTCCCCGACCTTTGTGGGCTGGGCAGCTCAGCTTGGGGAGGGAGAAGGGAACTGGGCTGCGTAAGTGGCTGGGCAGCGCGCATGTGCACGCAGATCCATTCATGTGAGCAGCAGACCAGGGTGTATGCGCATGCACACGCAGATCAACTAATAGAGTTAAATCGACTAGTGGAGGCAAGTTGAGCTGCATGCGTGCCCATGTGCACTGGCTCTCTGCTTGCATGACCTGTTTGCAAATACCCCAGGGGTTGGGGACTCCTGCTGCAGACCAGAGGTCTCCAACACCTGGGCCATGGCCTGTTTGAAACTGGGCCGCAGGAGAAATGGACAAGCCTGTGTATGAAGCTCCAGTTGTGCAAGTCGACTTCGCACACAAGCACCCTCTGATCAAGCGCCCTCCACTCACGTGAGTGAGCACACTTGCCCTTTTCTCCCATGGGTCACGGGCCACGGACCAGGAGTTGGAGACCCTTGACATAATTGACTAAAAGAATGGTTGTTTCTACATTGTTTTCTTTTTTTCTACAACTGTCAGCATAATTAAAACACTGCATTTTTTTTTTAAATGTGAAACTGTGCTGTTGAACAAGACAAATACAAAGAGTAAGAAACAGTAATAAAAAGTTAAGCAACATTGCTCTTGACAGGAAACAAAGCTAATCCATAAAAAAAAAGAACCCAAAATAAGGAAACTTCTAATTAAAGGCCCAGAAGTCCTGAAAATTTCAATAGAGCTTGCTCTACATCACAGCAAAGACAAAGATGAGATAGAGAAGTGAGCAGAAGAAGTTTGGTCAATGGGATGACATGATTGACAACTCTTGTGTCATCGACTAATTAAGCTACTAAACATTTTTTTCTTTTTATTTATTTGATTTGATTTGTCAATTGCTTACAAGATAATAGGTATAAGTATAAACATAGTTATGAATACATGAAATGGATACATATAAGAAAAATAAAAGAAACAATAGGACAGGGACGGTAGGCACGCTGGTGCGCTTATGCACGCCCCCTACAGACCTCTTAGGAAAGGTGTGAGGTAAATAGTAGACAGTCTAAGATTAAAGTTTTTGGGGTTTGGGTTCTACCTGACCACAGAGTCAGGTAGAGTATTCCAGACATTGACCACTCTGTTGCTGAAGTCGTATTTCCTGCAATCAAATTTGGTGCGGTTAACCATGAGTTAGTATCTATTGTATTCTCTTGTATTGTTATGGTTGAAGCTGAAGTATTCGTTGATATTTATTAACATTAAATGTTAATAAATAAGGGTTAATCTAGTTAATAGATGAGGGTTAGTAAATGAATTGAGAAATATTATTTATGCCATGCCATTTTAATCTAGATGTGTAAGTATAATAAAGAATGAAAGGGTACCTCCCAAATACAGAGTTAATAGTGCTAACTTCTGTTTATTAAACTGAATATAAATACCCAGCACTTCCTTCAATATCTTAAATTGACACTGATACTGAATTTGGGCATCGTGTGACTGTATTTCAATTTAGGTCATGTAACTAATTTTAAACAGATTAACTATCTTTATTTCAACTTTAGATTTCTCTTGTTTTATGTAGGTCATGCAACTGTGTATCTATTCATCCTAAATTTCATGCATCCAGACAATAAAAATGATGTGAAAGAAGATTGCAAAATGGCTAGGTGTTACCATCAATTAGCATGTCACAGTAGCAAAGTGACCAACTCTGGTCATGCTCAGATTCACAAAGATTGCCCAATAACAGAACAGGAAAAAAAAGTGATATAGAAGGAAGGAGTAGATAATGACCAGGAAAGGGCAAAATGAGACATTAGCTTGCACCAGTTGCCTCTTTCTTGTAATAAGTGGCATTTCCTACCAGGAAAAGACACCCTGAACCATTTACAGTATCTGCAATCCTTCTTCCAGCTAGATTTTATGAGGATCAGAGCTGGACTGGCTGGGACACCCATCTTGCAAACTGGTTCTGAGAAGGATAGGAATTCAAGAAGAAAAAGAAAAGGAGACACCCAATTCCCATCCCACTCCAATCCTACCTTCACTGGCTGGCTAGCGTCCCCCTCTTGGTTTTCTTCTGGGCTCCATCTTTCTTTAAACTGCTGTCTTCTCATTTTTGTCCTGTTACGTTTCCCTTCCATGCCCACCACCAAAACACCTGGTCCCTGACTCCTGCTTTTTGCCTTCTGGAAAACTCTCATGCCTCTCCTCCAATCTTCTTCCTACTTTCAGAGCTGAATTCCCCTAATTGTTTTGCTCTCATGCATCAGAGTCTCATCCAAATCAGGTCAGCAGAGAAGAAAAGAATTGAATTCCTCTTCTGTTCCTTTCTTGTTCTGCTTCAACACATTTTAAGATAATCTGGGCTCCCAAGTCTTGGTGCTCTACTTTATTCCCCTGGACTTCTTGGGAGACCCAAGTTTTCTTCCTCTCTTTTTCTCTCCAGGGAAAGGGCTGGGTTTGGCCTTTTGTTCATTGGTTCCCTGCCAAGTCCCTGTCTCCCTGGGTGTCCAAGGGATAAAAGGTTCCCTAAGTTCTTTTGTGCTATTGCTTTGTTCTTTTGTTCTCTACTCCTGTACATTATGAACTTACTGCACGCTGTTTGACTGCAAAAGAATTAGGGTATATGTGCTTTTACCACAACCCTGCTCATATTAACACAAGGGAGAACAGGGGAGGTTTTCAGGAGAACTATTGGGAAAGTGATGTATATCACAGACAGCATGAGGTCTGGTAAAGCAGTTGGACTTGGCGTGAGAAGATCCAGGTTCTACTTTATTTTTCTGTCAATAATTCTCTCTCAGCCAAACCTTCCTCCTAGGATTGCTGTTATAGGAGAAAATGGAGGGGGAAACACCAGATACAGGTTGACTTCAACCTATGTCCATAATCAATCCTCCTCGTAAGATGTGACAGGCATAAAGTGATCCTCACCAACAGTGAAGGAGTCAAGGGGGCCTCGCTTCCATAAGAATTGTACCAAACAAAACTGCATAATTAGGGTACTGGCTTAAAAAAAGAACTCCTTTATCCTTGCCTTGTTTTACATTCCTGGCGAAAGAACTGGAGATCTTGCAATCTGTACTAAGTGAAACTTGTAGTCTTCAGTTTCATAACTGGGCTCAGCCTTTCTAATATGCACACAGACACTGTTTTTTGTTTTAGACTGTAGGGCATGTGTTGGGGATATTCTAGAAATTGAAATCAATTAAGTTTTACAGCATGAAACATAGTGTGAAAATATTATCTGAAAATGTTGCAAGGATTTTTATTAATACTCTGCTTTTATTAGTTTTTATAAATAGCTAAAGGTGGCGAAGTCGAACACACCTAATACTGGTTCCTCCTCATATTTTCCTCACAAAAACCTGTGAGGTGAGTTGATTTGAGACAGAGAGAATAACTGTCTTTAGGCAACCTGCCAGCTTTCGTGCCTAAGGTGGGACTGGAACTCACAGTCTCCTGGTGATTGACTCAAAGTCACCCAGCCGATTTGCATGCCTAAAGCAAGACTAAAACTCACAGTCTTTAGCCTGTGGTTTTTAGCCTGGTGCTTTTACCACTAGACCAAACTGGCTCTGTCTTCATGATCATCCAACTTTGACAAAGGGAGGGCAAATTACACTATAAATATACAGGTAGTTGGGCACTAGTATGAACTCTGTGTGATCCTTTTGTATCACATTTGAAGATAACAGCTGTCTGTTATTCAAGTTTTTGAGAGGGGCCTATTCCCAACGTACAACAAAATTGGTGGTTGAGAATAATGCTATCTCCACCACAAGGTAGAGAAAAGGAGGGGAAACACTCATGCTTATGTATGTATGTATGTACACACATATACATATACACTCCTAACAGGAGAAACTATTAATTGTCTTTCCGTTCTTCTAAGGCTGTCCTTTTACCTGCTCATTTTCCCTGGCACGGCTATAAAAATGAGCTTTTATAAGCAGAAACAACAATTCTACCTTCTTTATAGCAGCCCATTTTTACTAGCTTCTTCCTCTTTTGTTTACTCCAAGACATAATCCCGGAGTTCTTCCACAGGGCAAACACATTATGTGGCCCAGAGTTGAACTAAGAATTTTCTCCAATTCTGTGGCACTATGTTTCCCAGTTATCTTTTGGGAAAGCCATGTCATTGGCCTTAAACTTGTTTATATTTAGCATGGATGTATTTAAGCTCATTTTCCAGGTTGTAAAAAAAAGCCATTCTAAGCAAGAAAAAAAGGGAGACGTTATCAGTAGGGATTACTCTAGTGACACACTGAAAGTTTTAGCTTTATCTTTGCACTCAAGCAATGCTTGTCAAATCCAGAATTTCTAGTGCCACTACAAAACAGTCATCTGATTTTAATTTATTCTGAGAACTATGAGAGATTCCCCTGCCTGCCTGCCTGCCTGCCTGCCACATTATGAACTGATTATTAGGTGGTTCCTCATATCTGCAAATGTGCCTGTATGAATAAGTTAATCAGAATGTGTGCATGTATGCATGAAAAGAGTAGGAAGGAAATTCCATTGAGTACTTAACTAGTTTAATTCAAGGCCTCTACAATTGGTACATCTTTTGTTAGTTTAGTTAATCTTAGCTTTTGAGTAAGTCATTATGTGCTTATCTATGCTACAAACTTTAAAAACTAATTTTAGCAGTTAATCCTGTTTCCCTAGACAACTAATCTTTGTTAACCTAATCATGATATAATTCTTAGACTGTCTGAGAGATAGTTAAAATAGCATTTGAAATACAAACATTTTTTTTGTCAATATAGCTCAATTCAAAGCACTACAGAACAGATTAAATGTCAATAGGTTGAGCGAAGATTGACATGCCAGAATATATTGGCTCTTTTTGATCTTGGCAAGAATCAAGACTCTTGAGATCTTGGGATAAATGAATTTAGAAAACCATGAGAGAAGGAACTTACAAGTTCTGGAAGCTAAGCCAGAAACATCCATTCTGACAACTTCTCAATAATTTCTTACTATTGTAGGAAGTTGGCACCCAACTCTCCTAGAAAAATGAAGTATTCTGGTAGATATTTAAAAGGCAGAATATTTCTTCTAAAAAGAGTAGAACCCCAGAAGCAGAATCTCACCCCCACCTTTGTTAATGGGTGGGCCATTAAGGCCTGAGCCAGAATACTTTACATAAGAAAGGTCTCCAGGTAAAGCTATAGCAATTGCCAAAAGCCCTTTTAGGGCATAGATCATCCAGCAAGGGTCAACCAAGCTTGGAACTCAGGACAGCCTACAGAGTTGCCCCTCATGGGAGTCTGACAACCAATTAGAAACAAGCTTCAATTCAAATCCCAACAAAGGTTATAAAACCCAGATACTCTCAGCACCTCAGCCTTTTTTCTTGATCTCCTTCAAGCATGTGATCATCTTTCTCTGGAGCTCCAGACCATGTGGTCCTGTTCACCATTAAACTTTCCAAGCAGCCTCCATGTTTCCAGTGTCTTTTTCCCCACTTGGAACTGAACCCAGAAGGATATTTCTTTCAACAATTGGCACCCCAGATGGGACTCCAAGCTAACCTAACCAATGGACTAGGCCCAGGTAAGATTCCCTTGCCGCAAACAGACCCATTGAGTCTGTGGGTGGGTTTTCCTGGACCTGGGCCAGTTGGAACAAAGGTTTTAAAGGGGTTTTGAGTGTTGAGCTCAAAGGCTGCTTGGAAAGAAGGTGAGTACCTCCAAATTCTAAATTTAAAGCACAGAAAAATGTGGGAAATGTGTGTATGCCTTTGTGTGTGTGTGAGAAAGAGATCTTTCTTCCTCTGTGTGTTCTACCAAGAGAGCTAGTATCAATTATATTACTGTTTATAACAATAATATTCATGCTGTTTGTTTAACCAACTTATGTATTACTTATATCACAAATCCTTTCATATATTTCCTTTTTTCCCTGTTTTTGTCTGCTAGCCATTGATGAGTCCCAAGAAAAAAATTTTTCTAGTTTTATTGGTATTGCTTGGAATAAATATAGTAATCTTGGCAGGATATTCAATTTTATGGTAGCTACTCTTTCCATCAATGATAGTTGTAGATTTTTCCACTTAACCAAATTTGTTTCATTTGTTGGCCAATTTATAACTTTCTTGACTATCTGTATACCTATTTTCCTTGTTAGTTCTTTTTCTATATATCTGTAAACAATTATTTTGATTTTTTTAACCTTTCAGTCCTGCAACTTCACCATACTCTTCTATTTTCCTAATTAGTTTGAGTCCATTTTATTGTGGGTCTTCCAAGATAAAAGCAAATCTTCTACAAATGCCTATAATTTATATTGTTCCTTTTATTTCCATAGCTTTAATTTCTATCTCTTGTCTAATATCTATATTTAGCAATTCTAATATCAATATGAATAGTACAGGAGATAGTGGACATCCTTTCTTGTGCCCTTTTATATTAAAATTCTCTGTCCTACTTCCATTTTCTATCACCTTTGCCATTTGTTTATGGCAAATTGCCTTTAAAGTTAAAATTATTGTCATGGTGTTTTAATCTACTTCTTAGGCAAAAAAGCCATTTTGATCTGAATATATAAATTCATTTAGAAATTTTACTCTCTCTGCCATTATTGAAGCATATGTTTTATAGTCAGTGTTCAGTCAAGATATGAGCCTATAGTTTTATCTGCATTAAATCTGAATCTTTTGGAATCAAAGTAATATTTGCTTTCATCCACGAATTTGGTACCTTTGCATCAATCAATACTTCATTATGGACTTCTAACATTGATGGGCCTAAAGTATCTTGTAACCATTTGTAAAATTCTGCCTGCAGCCCAACTGGTCCTGGTGTTTTATTATTCTGTTGTCTCTTGATCACTTCTGATAATTCCATCATTGATATTCATTCATTTAACATAGTTTTACCTTTTCTGGTACTTTTAGGTAATTCTGCTTTTTCCAAATATTGTTTAATTTTCTCTTCTGAAACTTTTCTTGCTCATAGCTTTTCATAACAATCTTGAATTATCATTTTTATTCTCATTTTGGTAGTATAAAGTTCCTTTCTCATCTTCTGGCTTATTTGCATTCTAATCCTTGGCCATTTTTTAAAAAATACTTTTATTAAATATTTCCCAACAATACTGGTTTCACCTCTATCTTTTAACTCTAATGTCAGCCTGTCCATCTCCACGCAGTTCAAAATCTTTCTTATCACTGTCCCCTCAGATGGTATATTATCCTGTTTCCAGTACTGTGCATACACAATTCTGGGCAGTTATATATGTAAAATGATATATTTGTCTTAGCACAATCTCCCTTAGATATAACTCTTTATTGGCCAAGAGTGATTTGACTCACAAGGAAGTTGTCTTTGGTGCATATGCTCTCAGTCTACATAAAAGGAAAGATACATTCATTAAGAATCAAGAATCATATGGTACAACACTTAATGATAGTCATAGGGTACAATAAGCAATCAAATTATACTAGGAAGCAGTGAATGTAAATGGTGAGGATACAAGCGACAAAGTTACAACATACAGTCACAAGTGGGAGGGGATGGGTGATGGGGAGTGATGAGAAGATTAATAAGTAATAAGTAGTGCAGACTTTGTAAATGGTTGGACGGTGTTGAGGAAATTATTTGTTTAGCAGATTGATGGCGTTCGGGGAAAAACTGTCCTTGTGTCTACTTGTTCTAGTGTGGAGTGCTCTATAGAGTCGTTTTGAGGGTTTTATTATTCTCAATTTAAAAAAAAAAAAGTTCCTGTCTGAAAAGAAAAAGTTATGTTTAACAGTTTCAGAGCACAGGACCTTTTGTTAGAGAAGGAGGAAGAGTGTGTGTGTGTGTCTGACTACACCCTTGGACAGCAGCTGGATCTCATTCCTTTGTTTGGCCTCTAGCCGCCCTCTTGTCTGTTGCTAGCTCTACAGAGCCATGACCATCAGGAAAAGCCGAGCTGGTTATGATTGAAGGGAGGGAAGAAAAAAATTTGGTTTTTTTGTCCAGTGTATCCCAAAAGCAAACCCCAGGGTTTAAGGTGTGTGTAATTTGGATGCTAAATCGAGATACCAGTACTTGCTTACAAGCAAGTTTTCCAGTTGAGCTCTTCCAAATCCGCTAAGCGTGGGGCCTGAAGGAAGAGGCACGGAGTACCAGTACTTATCTGCGAGGGGCAGAGAGAGTCTCAGGGCTGTTTTTTTGGGAGAGGAAAGAAGTCTGCACAGGCAGCATACCCCAGTCAAAACCTTGGCGAAGAAGAGAGAGAGAGAGAGAGTCTCTCGGTGGTTTTTAAAAGGGGAGGCGCATACTTTGTGAAATATTCTGTAGAATAGAGAGAGTTTTTAAGTGTCTCATTTAGTTGCATAAGGTGCAACGACCAAATCTCCCTCAGACACCTTTTTTTTTCTTTTTCTTTTGAAGTTCTTGTGTCTGAAACTGTGTGACCGACTAAGCCAAAGTGTGAAACCCCACATCGGGAGGAATGGGAAGCGTGAAGTTGAGGGTCCTGAATGGAATGGAACCCCTGGGAAACTATTGGAGGCTTGGGATGACGGCAGATGCCGACCCTAGCTGGCATGAGCAAGAAAAAACCAAAATGTATAGATAGGGAATGGGCTTTGCTGAGGGATACAGGAAGACCAATGTGCTAAATAAAGGTACTTAAAAAGGCAAAATATAAAAACAGGATCACATGGGATTTTTAAAAAAAAATTTCTTTCTGTGTCTCTTTCTCTATCTTCTATGCTACCACGTGGTTTGTTCCTTAAGATTCCTTCCCCAATTTAACTGAGAGATTTATTGTGGGAATGATCAGTGTGTGTGTGTAAACCTCAGAGTTTTGTTTTCCTCTGTGTCTTTGTGTGTGGGTATGTGTGCTTGTAGCGCGCAGTGTGTGTGTCTAATCTCTAAGACTTTGTGTGTCCTAGAGGTAACTGTTGCAACTGTTAAGTGTCTCTGATCCATTGGATATTAATTTTAAATTGTTAAAATTAAAAACGAGAGATTGTCTTCTCCCAGTCTGATCTGGCCAATCAGACTGGATGAGAACAAGAGTTAAATTTTCTCTCCTCTCTGTGCTTTTAAGAAAAACCCTAGGTTATTAACGAATGTTCTAAGTTCATTACAAGAAAAGTTTCATCCTTGCATTTACTATGTGTTTAAATGATTTTACCTGTTCATCCTTTTCCTGAAGCATTTGAATCCAGTTTTTCCTTTCTCATCTGCTGTGTCTCCACTTTGTTGAAACTGATTTATCTGTTTAGTAACTGCAATACTGATGTGTTATTTTTCTTTCTCCTGAAACCATACCTGCAAGCAACCATCTCAAACCCCCTCTCATCCTTTTACAATGCCTTTCCTGGTAAGAATTACCAGCAAAGGGAAGGACCCTTGTTCTTTGTCTTTCAGCCCTGCCACATGTGGAAGCAGATGCTACTCCCTAGAGACATTCTATCCATTGGAACCAGTAACTGGGTTTGGATCCAGCCTCACTGAGGTCATTACAACAAACCAAGTGGGGCAGACCTTCCCAAGCTGACTGACCACCCATACCACCAGGCCAAGCCTATGCCATCCAGAGACATGAAGGAAAGGATCTGAGATGGACCAGTAAAAGCTAAAGACTCTTTTCAATCCCCAGAAGACAGTTAGAAAGACTATGGGGGAGGGTGGAAATTCATTGTAACTGAAAATTCATTGTAATGTGAAACCCATTGTAATGTTTTCTTTCTTGTATCATTTTATATTGTAACCAATTTGATGTACCCATGATTGTATTTGAGAGTAGCTGGCCCAGCAAGTTCTGAACACCCTTATACTTCTGTCTGGTGGAGAAATTGTCCAGCATGTTTGTGTATCTGTATTGTAAACCTGGCTGCATACAGAGCATACACAGAGACACCCATTTAGAATTAGATGGT
>CM019155.1:125102205-125123412 GCA_009733165.1 Naja naja
TCTGCGGTGGTTTGTTCCTTAAGATTTATGCCTTCCCAATTTAACAGAGATTTATTGTGAATGATCAGTGTGTGTGTGTAAACCTCAGAGTTTGTTTCCTCTGTGTCTTTGTGTGTGGGTATGTGTGTGCTGGCCTTGCGTGTGTGTCTAAGACTTTGTGTGTCCTAGAGGTAACTGTTGCAACTGTTAAGTGTCTCTGATCCATTGGATATTAATTTTAAATTGTTAGAATTAAAAACGAGAGATTGTCTTCTCCCAGTCTGATCTGGCCAATCAGACTGGATGAGGAACAGAGTTAAATTTTCTCTCTCTCTGTGCTTTTAAGAAAAACCCTAGGTTATTAACAATGTTCTAAGTTCATTACAAGAAAAGTTTCATCCTTGCATTTACTATGTGTTTAAATGATTTTACCTGTTCATCCTTTTCCTGAAGCATTTGAATCCAGTTTTTCCTTTCTCATCTGCTGTGTCTCCACTTTGTTGAAACTGATTTATCTGTTTAGTAACTGCAATACTGATGTGTTATTTTCTTTCTCCTGAAACCATACCTGCAAGCCATCTCCAAACCCCCTCTCTAATCCTTTTACAATGCCTTTCCTGGTAGAATTACCAGCAAAGGGAAGGGACCCTTGTTCTTTGTCTTTCAGCCCTGCCACATGTGGAAGCAGATGCTACTCCCTAGAGACATTCTATCCATTGGAACCAGTAACTGGGTTTGGATCCAGCCTCCACTGAAGGTCATTACAACAAACCAGAGTGGGGCAGACCTTCCCAAGCCTGACTGACCACCCATACCACCAGGCCAAGCCTATGCCATCCAGAGACATGAAGGAAAGGATCCTGAGATGGACCAGTAAAAGACTAAAAGACTCTTTTCAATCCCAGAAGACAGTTAGAAAGACTATGGGGAGGGTGGAAATTCATTGTAACTGAAAATTCATTGTAATGTGAAACCCATTGTAATGTTTTCTTTCTTGTATCATTTATATTGTAACCAATTTGATGTACCCATGATTGTATTTGAGAGTAGCTGGCCCAGCAAGTTCTGAACACCTTATACTTCTGTCTGGTGGGAGGAAATTGTCCAGCATGTTTGTATTATCTGTATTGTAAACCTAGCTGCATACACAGGCACATACACAGAGACACCCATTTAGAATTAGATAGGTTATCTTTTTCACCTGCTTCCACACAAAGCTGTCCCTTGCTTCTTTTAAAAAGAAAATGTTTTTGTTTTGTTTTGTTTTATTTTGCTGCTCTGAGGCACTAAGGCCCAAGCAAAACTCCTTTCTAATTCCATGGGGAGGGCACCCCTCCCTCAGGCAATTCTGAAGAGATAGCAGAAAAGAGATCTCCAAACCCCAAGTCCTGACTGTGACTCACAAATGATGCTGCCCAGTTGTCCAGTAAAGCAAGATATGTTGCACTGGGGCCTCATGAGTACAAGTCCCAGGGCTCATTGTGTGTAACTTTAAAAATACTAAATAGCCTGGATTGCACACTGGCTAATCTCAATTTGGCCTCACAAACCCTGGAAACTAAGAGCTAGGCAGGTAGTAACCATAACCTTGGAAATGGGCAGCCTGTAATTTAAAGGCTGTGAAGAATGTAGAGGCTTGTGCTTATAACCTGACTGTAAGCTCACAAAAAGTACATCAAAACACCTGAAAATTAATTGGCATGAAAAAAATTGGATACTGTTTTGAAAAAAAAAAAAAACCAGGAGTTTTCCCAGACTTTGAAAGCTTTTGGGAGCCACTGAAGGAATCCTTTTCTGTTGCCTTTTTTTTCCAATGCCTTTCCTTTGCATCAGAAAAAAATTAAAAGCACCCATCAAGTCTCCTGATCTGATCACCTTTTAATCTTTTGTCAAAACTCTCACGTGTTTTGAAAAAAAAAAATGAGGATTGTAGGAAGTTGGCACCCAACTCTCCTAGAAAAATGAAGTATTCTGGTAGATATTTAAAAGGCAGAATATTTCTTCTAAAAAGAGTAGAACCCCAGAAGCAGAATCTCACCCCACCTTTGTTAATGGGTGGGCCATTAAGGCCTGAGCCAGAATACTTTACATAAGAAAGGTCTCCAGGTAAAGCTATAGCAATTGCCAAAAGCCCTTTTAAGGGCATAGATCATCCAGCAAGGGTCAACCAAGCTTGGAACTCAGGACAGCCTACAGAGTTGCCCCTCATGGGAGTCTGACAACCAATTAGAAACAAGCTTCAATTCAAATCCCAACAAAGGTTATAAAACCCAGATACTCTCAGCACCTCAGCCCTTTTTTCTTGATCTCCTTCAAGCATGTGATCATCTTTCTCTGGAGCTCCAGACCATGTGGTCCTGTTCACCATTAAACTTTCCAAGCAGCCTCCATGTTTCCAGTGTCTTTTTCCCCACTTGGAACTGAACCCAGAAGGATATTTCTTTCAACACTATCCAATAACAAATAGATAAAACTATTTCTTAAAAGAGAACAGAGAATTGAAACAGGACTGAAATACAAAAGTCTTGATGGGAATTTTATGTCACTTGTCAAATTCTGTGTTCAGAGGCCCTCATTCTTTGAAGGCATGGTGGTCCAATTGGATTCCTAGCTACCAATACTTGTAAGTTCAGATTGAGGACAACAATTTGAAGTCCTTGCTCAACATCTAATGGTTGCTGATCACCAAAAGCACCCTTCACCCTGGCAAGAACCTGCAATTATTAACTGCAACACACCATCACCTGCCTTAAGCTAAGCCTCTGAGGACCCTACCACCACCATCTCCCTAGCTAACTCCTATCCTTGGCTTTACCACCGGATCCAACTATTCCCAGAGCAAAGATAGACAGACAGAGAAAAATAGAAAAATAGATTTTTGAAAAAGAAGAAAGAGAAGGGGAAAAAAGCAATGTAGAATTGACCTAAGCATTTCATAAACAACTCACAATTTTCAATCTGAGAAAACCTCCTAAATGTTCAAACACTTTACCCAATTTATCCAATTTGATCACCAACCTCTAAAGGCCCCATGATAAATCCTTGCACACCTCACCCCAACTCCTAAGGTGTTACTCTTACCCTCCACCAACCCTTCATTCCTCCTCAAAGGTTCTCTTCCCAGTGAGATCAGGGAAGGGATAGGAACTGTGTCCACTGCAAGACAGGCACCTTGATTCATATTAGTTTTGTTATTGCTACAACAGTGATAATACTGGGGGTGATGACCATGACTGAGAAAGACAGAACTGGGAACTTCTTCATCTAATGAAGTAGAGAAGCCCCGACATTACATGCATTCTGCTTGTCCCAAATATCAATTTCTTCACTTCCTCTTTAAAAGATTTCATGCACCAGGAATTAGGAATAGCTCTTTTGGCATTTCATTCTGGCCTATTGTAGCAACTCATAGGATATCCAATGCTGATCTAGAATGACCAATCTTTGGATTCATACAAATATAGCATTATGAGATGGCTCTACAACTCTTTGAAAGTTCCTACGTCTTAGATCAGATCTCGGTCATCTGTAGGTGTTGTTCAGAAAAGCCAAGATGGAAACTGCAGATGCACCATTAAAGTTCTGCTCCATTTTATGTAAAACACATATACAGATATACCTTGTTTAGAATTGGAATGGACAACTTGGTCATTAAGTGAAATGGTTGCTAAGTGAAATAGTGCTTATGATGTTACTTCAGCTTTCCTTTGCTTTACAGTCCTGAAAAGGCCATAAATGTGAGAACAGGTCATAAAGTTATCATCACCACGGTAATTGCAAGTGGTCACTAAATGAGGCAGTCGCTGAACAAGGACTATTGTATAAAGGAGCAATACTTTGAACACCAAAGTACTGCACCTTGGTGGTGCAGGCTGTTAAATGCCTAGCACTTAAGTTCCAGCTGCCTGCAATTATTGCAGGCTCGAATCCCACCAGGCTCAAGGTTGACTCAGCCTTCCATCCCCTCGGGGTAGGCAAATTGAGGAACCAAGATTGTTGGGGGCAATAAGCTGACTTTGTAAAATGCCGTTTAGTAATAAGCAGGCATATACAATGGAATGAAGGCTATTGCTGAGCGCATTGGGCTGTATCCCAAAAAAATTGTAAGCTGCCCTGAGTCTTCGGAGAAGGGCAGCATATAAATGTAATTTAAAAAAAAACATGCAGTCTGGGCCACTTTTTTATTGCTACTGCATGGGGAGTTAATTTTAAAATTGTATGTTTACAAGAGGTACCGGTAATATATATGTAGGTGTGCAGGAGTAGAAACTAATTCTACAGGCAATCCTGCCCTAATCATTAAAATCTTTGTCTTTCCCAACCTTCCCTTTTAATTTTTCTTTAAATTCTAAATGCTAATCCTCTCTTCCAAACTCCCCATTTATCTCCCCAAATAATCAATCCATTCTCAAAATGTTCACCAATATCTTACCCATTGGCTGCAATTGTGGGAGCCGATTGCTGCAAATAGAGAAACAGTAAAGTTAGTTTAGGTCCATGTCAAGTCACTTTCTCAAATTCTCCCTCTAATTCATGGACAGGAATTATATGGAATGTATAATTGGAACTACCAGTAGTTTAAAGTGAACTAGAACCTCCACTTGTTTGGGCTGCAAAAACACTTAATTTTTAAAGAATGTGCCATGGCTGCTCTTTCAAAGTTGGAGGACTTATCTGTTCGTAAAATTGTTAGCATGAGGAACGTAACTAGTTACAAAGCTATTTCCTTAAGCGATCTGTGCCGGTATGTGGGGATGAACATAACAGAATAACAGAGTTGGAAGGGACCTTGGAGGTCTTCTAGTCTAACCCACTGCTCAAGCAGGAGAGCCTATAGCATTTCGGACAAATGGCTGTCCTACCTCTTCTTAAAGGCCTCCAGTGATGGAGCACCCACAACTTCCGGAGGCAAGTTTTTCCACTGGTTAGTTATTTTAACCATCAGAAAATTTCTCCTTAGTTCTAGGTTGCTTCTCTCCTTGATAAGTTTCCATCCCTTGCTTCTTCTCTTCCCTTCTTGTGCTTTGAAAATAGGTTGACTTCCTTAAGTATTGGAATATGGTTTATTCCATGCTTTAACCTGCAGCCCCCTAATCATCTTTGTTGCTCTTCTTTGCACTCTTTCCTGAGCCTCAATTTTGAATGAGGACCCAGATTGTTGGGGGCAACATGCTGACTCTGTAAAAACAGGATCCTATTTACTCTTGGAAAACTTGTCTAGGCTGCAAATCTTTCTCTTGTCTCCCAAGGACTTTCCCACATACCATCATGCTTGCTCCTGAAGCATTCAGGAATGCATGAAGCCATGGTGGTGCAGTGGTCAGAATGCAGTATTGCAAGCTAATCCGGCTCACTTCCAGGAGTTTGATCCTCATCAGCTCAAGATTGACTCAGCCTTCCATCTTTCCATGATTGATAAAATGAGGACCCAGATTGTTGGGGGCAATATGCTGACTCCGTAAATGGCCTAGACAGGGCTGTGAAGCACTATGAAACAGTATGTAAGTCTGAGTGCTATTCTTCTATAGCCTATTCCTTTTCTGGAAAAATGAGCAATCTAGTAAATATGCATGCTTCCTAGAAGCATAGGATTGGCCACGGAGAAGTCTTAGGCTGGCTCCTTTGGCCTCATCCAATTGGATGGCTCTGTGATTGAAATATAATAAGGAGGGAATGTGGCATGTTCTGAGTCCTCCCAATTAAACAATGTCATGTGATGGGACTCAGGAGGTGGGCTTCCTCTGTCATTCCACCTGCCTCTGGAATAGCTTCACTCTGAAGATCCTATAGCTCCTACCCTGCACTCATTTGAAAGACCATGCAATCATAGCTTTTCCTCAAGTCTTAAAGTGGGTGACAAATTTTTATAGGATAATGTCTGTTGAGCTGCGCTTTTTATGCAGGGGGATATGCAAGGTGGAGGTGGTGATTGGTTTTCTTTTTTCTTTTTGTTATATGGTGTTAGTACTGTTTTTATTGTTGTAAGCCAAGAGTCATGGTGGAGTTGGGCAAACTTATAAGTTTAAATAAACAGAGAAATAATAATAAACATGTTAGACTATGGACCAGGGAGGGCTTATGGAGGCTGCTTAGGTTTTGTTTTTTCTAGCAGTCAAAAGGTAAGGAGGGCACTTGGACAGCCACAAATGTAAAACTGTAAATATTCTACACCTGTGGAAGTCCTTGTGCCAATTTAACCTCCAAAGTCATCCAATGGTGCAAATAAAATGGAAGTTGCTTGTCTGAAAAAAGATTCCACAAGCAAAAGCAACAGATTCATTGCAGCATTACTTCAGACATTTGGTACTAAAGAAGTGAGCTGCTTGCACGACAATGACTTTTTGTTTGAAATTCAGCAAAACGAATACACCAAGGTCTATAAAGTTGGGAAAGGGAAAGCGAAAGACAAGAAGGGGATGACCAACATCGAGATGGATGGACTCAGTTACAGTGGCAATGGGTGTACTATTAGAAGACTTGGAAGACCAAGTTGGAGATTGAGAAGATATATCTTGTTGACACAAAATCAATCAAAATTTGCAGCATACAATGTAGGCAAAGATAATCTACTTCTTCAACTATTCCAGGTAGCTGCAGAACCTTTTATAGTCATTCTGTTGCTAAGAATGCGAGCTTATGTTCTCCTACCTGCTTCTCATCACAATACTGACCTGGGTGCGGCGTTCTTCATGGCGGTGTTGCATCTCTACTGGGTCTTCCCAAGGTTTCCCAAAAGCATCCTGGATAGGAGGCTCCCAGCTGCTGCAGAAAGTTAGTTGGTAGGGAGCTGCATAGCCCCTGGGGAAATCCACTCTTGATGGATAAAGCAAATAATAAGAATAATGTGAATTGGAAGGAAGGAGCCGAATTCACCACATTTTTAATCATTGCAAGTTAAATAAACCACCTAGGCAACAGCTGTCAACAGACCCACCATATTTATGTCATAAATGAATTGGTCTAATATCTTGGAGAAGATTTTGGAATTCAAACTCCAAAGTTGCCAATCCTTGTTAAGTAATTTGTGTGTGGATCCAGATCATCTGTGATATCACTTCAGTTAAAAGGCAGAGGGGGCTACTTCACCAAAATTAAATATCCAATAACAAGGGTCTCCAAACCTGCCCACTTTAAGGCTTGTGGACGTCAACTCCCAGCATGGCTAGCTGAGAATTCTGGGGGTTGAAGTCCACAAGTCTTAAAGTGGCCAGGTTTGGAGATCCTTGGCCAGTAGCATCTCAAGAAAGGAATAAGGAAATTGTAGTAGTTAGAAAACTGTAGAAGAAAGAAGTGGAAGTGAATGGATTAAACCACATCCTATAAGGAAAAAAAATTAAGAGGGCAAAAATAATAACAAGGGAAAACAAACCCAAATCCCCTTACCTGGGCTTAGTCCAGTTTTCACCCAGAGAATCCCACAGTTCTGTTTCCCATTCTCCTAAGCAGCTACGCATCAAAGTCACTGCTTCTAGAGTTATCATGGGATTGCGCAATTCAGAAGCAAATTCCACACCCCCAGAAGCATCCACAATCTGAAATGGGAAATGAGAATCAGAATCCAGATAATCTATTCCTCTGGAGACTCCATCTTCTCCCAGAGAAATGTACACTCATCTAGGAATTTATTTATTTTATTTATTTTTATTTATTTATTTAATTTGTCAATCGCTTACAAGATAATAGGAATAAGTATAAGCATGCGTAAGAATACGGGAAATAGGTATGAATAAATGGGGACAATAGGTCAGGGATGGTAGGCACGATTGTGCATTTATCCACGCCCCTTACAGACCTCTTAGAAATGGGGTGAGGTCAATAGTGGATAGTTTGAGGTTAAAGGAGTGGGAGTTTGAGGATGTAACAACAGAGTCAGGTAGTGCATTCCAGGCATTGGCCACTCTGTGGCTGAAGTTGTACTTTCTGCAATCAAGTTTTGAGTGAAATATATTGAGTTTGTATCTGTTGTGTGCTCTTGTATTGTTGCAGTTGAAGCTGAAGGAGTCATTGATTGGTAGGATATTGTAGCAGATAATTTTGTGTACTACACTTAAGTCCAACCGTAGGCGACATAGTTCTAGGTTGTCCAAGCCCAAAATTTCAAACCTGGTGATGTAGGGTATACTGTTGCAAGCAATCATTGATATGTGCAATCTAATCTCATGATAAAGCTTTTAATGGATTATATCACACTTCAACTACTAGAACTGAAGCCCAAAGTATTTTATCACCAAAAAAAAAAGAATACAGAAACCAAGCATATTAAAGAAAGTGTCCTGTATTAGTCTTCTTGCTTTTTGCTGTGCAGGAATTCTCCCCTATCCTATGGAATTCAATTTCACATTTCATATTTGTTACTTAAACAATATACAGTTCTCAATTTATAACAGTTCACTAAGTGGCCATTCAAAGTTACAAAGGCACTGAAAAAAGTGACCTGTGGTAGTTTTTCACGCTTACAATAATCACAACATCTCCTTCATCACATGATCAAAATTTGGACATTTGGCAACTGGTTCATACTTGTGACAGTTGCAGTGTCCTGTGGTCTCCTTTTGCGATTTTCTGATAAGCAAAGTCAACGGGAAAATCAGATTCACCTAACGAGTGTTACTAACTTCACCACTGCAGTGCTTTACTTAACAACTGTGGCAAGAAAGGTCATAAAATGGGGCACGAGTCACTTAACAATTGTCTCTCTTAGCAACAGAAATTTTGGGCTCAGTTGTGGTCATACGTCCCTTAAGCAAAATTTCATGTCATTCTGCTGCTTTTACAATCCAACTGGCCTTCTACATCTATCAAACTATTGTTTCCCAGTCTTGGCTACCTCCCAGTATCCTAGGTCATGTCCATAGAGACTGGAGAATTCTGGGAGTTGAAGTCTACACATTTGGAAGATGCAAGATCGAGAAACACACTATTAATAATTCAGCTACCAGATACTTCATATCCTCTTCTTTTTCAACCCAGCACTTACCATCTTCAAGGGTTTGAAAATAATACATATTAGCTCCTCTGAAGTAGGGCATGTGATGTTGGATTTCAGTCTTGCCTAAGTGGTGGAAAAGAAAGTATAATTTAGTTGTAAGCATAACTCAAGGAGATACCTTTCATTTCCTTGGTAGAAAAAAGTATACACAAAACTCACCAGAAGGCTAAAGGAATATTTGATCTTGGATAGAGTGTCTTCAAACTCCTCTTGAGATGGGGGTTTTGCTCTAATGGTTAAGAGCCCCTCTGTGGTTGTGATAAAGAAAGAAACAGTAAAAAAATCTCCCTGCAACTCCACCTATATGGCAAAAGAACTCCCAACCCCAAGACTCAAATCTTTTTTTGGACTGAGAAGATCAAGGCTCATGGTCACAATATCTTCTACACAGAGCAGCTCAACAATATTGATAGCAGTCTAATTATGTTCGTAGGCCTTGGATTTGTCTTTTAGAACTAGTGGCTCTAAAATCTTTTTGGGCCAAGAAGCTCATTTGACTTGTGCAAAAAAAAAAAAAAAGAATAATGCAACTACAGGAGGCGCTTCTGAAGTTGTCGGCAGATCCATTGCAGAGACCCACGATGGAAGGTAAAAGTTTCCAAGCAAAGTGGAATTTTGTAGATTCTGACAAATTTATTTGTTTTCATTGATTTACTAAACAAATTTATATCACCACCCAACATTTTACATTGTATAATAAAAATCCATTTAAAAAAAAATCACACACACACACACACACACACACACACACACACACAGGGCAGCAAAAACACTATCAAACCAACTTGATTGGCCTATCTCTTTTCGTGGTCTCCAGACCCTGCTAACTAACAAAACCAAAGTTTTCACGCCTTTTTACCAAGGGGGGGGGGCATCATACCCGAGGGAAAAGATGTTCTATAAGGAAGGGGCCACCACTAAGAAGATCCTGGTCTCATCAGGTGTAAATCTCTAAATTCTAGAATCATTCTGGATAGAACTCATGGAAAGATTCTGATTGGGGCAGACTTTAGAAGCATTTCCTGTTTCTCTAGCAGCCTTCTGTATTCCCAGCCAATCATCTCACCTCCTGGCTCTCGAAGGCGCCCTCTCGCAGAGCGCTTGCATTGATTCAGGACACGGAAAGCTTCTGCAGATTTCTGCAGCTTTCTCACAAAGGCTTCCACATCATCAAAAACCCGGTTCAGCAATTCCTGCCAGAGGCACACAGGCAATAAAGAGAATGAAAAAATGTTTGGTTTGTTTGTACTGAGCAAGGAACAAGTGACATGAGAACATGGCTCATCTGAAAGGCCTTTGGGAAATAAAGTGAATTTGGATGTTCCTTATTAATTGCTGTACTGTGATTGCTACTTTTTAAACCTGTTGCAGGGAGTCCTTGAGTTACGACTATAATGGAGCCTGCCCATCACGGTTATATTCATAACAGCCATAAAGCAAATCAATTACATGACCGGCCCAATTTTAAAAGTCTTTCTTGCAGGGGTCATTAAGTGAATTTGTGGTCATTAAGCAAATGCCACCATAATTAAGTGAATGACCATCTTTTCTTCCCTATCCCCTTCTCCAAATCTCATTTATATAAAAGCCAACAGCAACAAATAATTTTCCCATTTAACTCACCACGTTTTGCTCTATTTGGATGATGGCCAGATCAGGTTCTCCTATCAAGACAGCTGGAAACAGGGGAAAAATGAAAAGTTTAAGAAACTATTACTAAACTTTGCTGGGATACAAAGAGGATTAGTCTGTCTTGAAGAGCACAGTGGCAGGAAAAGACTATGTCTTCTTTTGTGTCTTCTTCTGTGACTCCCACAATCATATGAGCAGTATGAGGAACCTCATTTTCCTGCTCTTTGGTGTCTGATGACTAGGGTGTACAACAATACCATGGCAACAACCTTAAGAATGAGGCTAATGCTTTCAGTTTTTTGGGAGGAGGGGGAATTTTGTATACTACGCTTATTTTAGTCAAAGAAACCCAGGCAAATCATGAAGGGACCAGACAAAGATTTAAACAGGCCTATTTGTGGCTGAAATGCTCTTGATGGGAAGGATTCCTGGATCAATCCCTGCAACTCAAAGTAAAACATAAGGGTGCAACATGACTTCTAGCAAGCTGTTCTAGAAGAAGGTCCCATTAAAGTCAATTCATATACGAAGCTAGGAAACTCCTTAATGCTATGCCAGAACCTTGGCTGATGCAGCCTGTAATTTCTTCTAAGTCTTTGGGGGCAATAGCTACTTAACTGGAAATGCTAGAAAATGGCCTTAAAGACCACCTGGATGGATAGCATATAATTTATCAAGGAGTTATGATTCTTCTCCAAATGTCCTCCTCCATAAAAGCTTGTGGGGCTTAGTCTAAGGTCCTTACCATCTTCTCTTGGCCCTGGTGCAACAATCTTTGTCCTAGAAGGAACCTGCATAGGAGGCTGAGAGAAGACCTCCTGATTATCAAGCATGTTTTGGGCAGCTCTGTAAACAAGAAACATAGAGTCTGAGATCCAAAGAGAAAGACGGACATCCAGTGGGTAATGCAACTTCCTTTCCATCTTACACTGTATAACTTCCAAGCTGGGGATGGGCAATATTTTGTAAGCTGAGAATCAATCATATTGAAGGGACCTCAGGGACATGAGTGGGACAACATTGCAACATTGCTAAGACTATGTAAGTAGGGATGGGGTAGTTTTTGCTCCAAATTTGGATCTCCAAAGTTGTCATCTATAAGATTTGTGGGTTTCAGCTCCCATAGTTGAATCCCATATCATAGCTGGGTGGGGAATTCTGGGAGCTGAAGTTCACAGGTCTTAAAGCTATGTCTTAAAATTGAAGTCCACAAGCCTTAAAACTATGCTGGCTGGAGAATTTTGGAACTTGAAGTCCACATACGTTAAAGCATGTTGGCTAGGGGGTTCTGGGAGTTGAAATCCGCCTGTCTTAAAGTTGCCAAGTTTGGAGACACTTGCTCTAGAGTTTGAGGGTGAGGATTTTGTGTTGTATGTATTGCATTATATGTGAGAATCAAGCTCTTCCTGGTCAAAACAATGGGCAACGAATACATTGTTTGTGGGGTGGGGGGAATGCTCAAAAGCACTTCTGGGATTATATTCAACCCCAGGGAGGCATGTTGGCTTCTGATTTATATAACATTCCACACCACAGTCAGCAACATAAGAATCTATAACAGATATCTAGACAACCCATGACCCATTGATCACCGATTAACAGAATAATAGATTTGGAAGGGATCTTGAAGGATCTTCTAGGCCAACCTCCTACCCAATCAGGAAGCCCTATATACCATGGTCATCCAATCACTTCTTAAAAACCTCCAGTGTTGGAGCATCCACAACTTCTGAAGACAAGCCATTCCACTGGTTCTCTCAGGAAATTTCTCCTTACTTCTAGCTTGCTTCTCTCCTTGATTAGTTTCTATCTTCCCTCCTATAATCCCAGGAAGTTATTTTTCTCCCCCTCAGATCAATGTAGGTCTATATATTCTATAGCAGCCTAGCAGTCAGAAATGACTTATGACCAGTCCTCGCATTTACAACCATTACCACACCCCCCCAAGATCACATGATCAAAATTCAGGCGGTGGCAGGTAGCGTGTATTGACAATGTCCAGGCTCACCACTTGTGACCTTCACAAGTAAAGTCAATGGGAAAAGCTAGATTCACTTAAGGACTGAATGACTTGCTTAAAAACTGCAGTGATTTGCTTAACAATCGTGGCATAAAGTTGGGCATGGCTCACTTAACGCCTGCCTTGCTGAGCAATGGAAATTCTAGTCCCAATTATGATTTTAAGTGGAGAACTACCCATAGCTAGACAATCCTACTCTCTCTCAGTCCAAGTTGTATGGTGGAGATGGTTTTGAAGGGGAAATGAACTTGTAGAGGTGATGTGATTGCAGAGAGAAATCTAAACTGGAAAAGCAGCTGGTAAGGAAGAAGGTATGGATCTTCACCCACCACACATCTCTGCTGGGAATCAACTTTTCTGGCAGCAATGTCTGAGATCAGAGATGAGGAACTATGGCCCCTTTATGACCTGTGGCCTTCAACTCCCAGAATTCCTGAGGTAGCCATGCTGGCTTAGGAATTCTGGGAATTGAAGTTTGCAGGTAATAAAGGGGACATAATTCCTCACCCCTGTCTTTGTTAACTCTCAGACTTGACTTGTTGTTTATGACTAAAGTGACTTATGGCCCTTTGAAGCTGTCCCATTGCAGCCATGGGTCTTAGGCTGCGCATTTACCTCAGGGCTTCCATCCGTTGGGTATTTCCTCCTGTGTTGAAATCCAGAAGGGCACTGCTGATGTCTTGCTGGATCCATTCCGCCTGCCAAGTAGAGGAGAAACCAGATCAAAGATGTGTTGAGAACTCTTCCTTTGTCCCAAATCCCCATGTTGTAGAAAAGATATAACTGTCAGACCTTTAAAAACACACTGATCAAACATCAGGAGTAAATTTCTATGGAGATTCTCAGTCATTTGGGTCATGGTTGTCCCAAACCATGGTTGTTTTGCTTCTCATCCAAAAAGCTTCTTCAGCTTCATTGGATGACAAGCGAAATGTCTTCAAAGAAAAACAAGGAAGTCCAGTTGCCTCTTCAAAAAGCACCATTGGGGCATCAGAAGTAGAATTTCCTCTTTAGCATAGTTTTTAAAAATGGGAGCGGGGAGAATCCCAGCACTTCCCCTGTGCATGGCATGGCCCCGCTGTCTATGAACTTTGTCTTTCCTTTAAAATGCTAATTTCATCCCCCAGTCACTGAATAGTTGCCATCCCTGTGTCAAGTAAATTTTCTGTGGTTAGTAGTATTGAGTAATTACATAAGATCATTCTCTAAACATTTTTGTGGATCAATAGATTCTTAGAATTACGCCACCTACGGTCTGACCTAAGCTTAGTATACAAAATTGTCTGCTACAATGTCCTACCTGTCAATGACTACTTCAGCTTCACAATAACACAAGGGCAAACAACAGATACTTAAAGTAAACTGCTCCAAACTCAATTGCAGAAAATACGACTTCAGCAACAGAGCGGTCAACACCTGGAACTCACTACCTGACTTTATTGTTACATCCTCAAACCCCCAAAACTTTAACAAAATGTCTGCCATGGACCTCACCCCATGCCTAAGAGGTTTTTTTTTTTTAATTACATTTATATGCCTCCCTTCTCCGGAGACTCAGGGCGGCTTACAATTTTTGGGATACAACCCAATGCGCTCAGCAATAGCCTTCCTTCCATTGTATATGCCTGCTTATTACTAAGCGGCATTTTTACAAAGTCAGTTTATTGCCCCCAACAATCTTGGGTCCTCAGTTTACCTACCCCGAGAGGATGGAAGGCTGAGTCAACCTTGAGCCTGGTGGGATTCGAGCCTGCACTAATTGCAGGCAGCTGGAACTAAGTGCTAGGCGTTTAACAGCCTGCACCACCAAGGCCACCAAGGTTTGTAAGGGGGCGTGCATAAGCGCACCACTGTGCCTACCATCCCTGTCCTACTGTTCCCATTTATTTGTACTCAATTATTATGTATATACTTATAACTGTTTATACTTATATGTTTATATGTTATGTTCATACTTATACTTGTTTTCTCATACATGCTTGACAAACTAAACTAAATAAAATAAAACAAATAAATAAAATGAATTATTTTACCCTAATTTGATCACAATCAAAGAAGTGGATATCCGGTCTGAGCTGAGTAGTTTCCTGGCACATGAGTAGAAGCAGGGATTGGGAACGGGACTCAGGGCAGACAGCCTCACAATAAGCCACTGTTGCCAATGCATAATTCTCCAGTTCCTCCTATCAGGGGAGAGAAAGTCAGTCAAGGACATCCATCTAATATGGATTCTTTCCAAAGAAGAGGAATTGGGACACAGGTAACACCCATTTCTCCCCCAAATCTTCATTAGCCCCCAGCATTGCTGCTATGGGTAACTTTCTGTACCTTTGAGTTTATGTCAAGGAGCTTGATAGCCGACCCGTTGACCTGGAGCAGCATCTCCTGAACCCAGATCTTCCCTTGCTTATCCATGATGGACAGTTTCCTGATAGCATCGTCCACAGATGTCAAATCATCCTCTTCCCCAATGGTGAAGGTCACCAGGTGCTGGAGTATATAGACACAAGAGAGACACAAACAGATCCATTATTTGCCATTAGTGCTATTATTCATCTATTTCATCACTTTCCATATGGTCCAAGAAACCTCATCATCTTACCAAGACCAAGATGTAGGTAATAGTTTTGTAAAGTGCTTTGGGTTCTATCTCCAGAAGGTGCACATGGAAGTGCAAATGTAGCAGCTATTTGAAACACTTCAATGCAGCCTTCTTACTCTGAAAAACTAGCCAGTTTATAATATTGGGGACCGATATCATGATCCCATGTTCTCCAATCTACATGTTGAAGATAGAAGCATGAACAGCTTTCATAGATGCTGGCTGAATGGCATCACCATAATTAATCTGACTTCTAATGTGCTCCTGCATATCTGACCCCAATAGTATTTTATTTTAGACCTGGGAAAAGTTTATTCAGATCTTCCAGTAACATTAATTTTTTTGCTTGGATCATTTTCTTCTTCCTTTTATTTTTCTTTCCTTTCCTCCAACAACACGTTATGGTTATGGTTCTGTTGTGTTGTGTTCTGCTGTGTTTATTCATCAGTTTAGCCTTTGGTTGAGATTTTATATTGACATAAAGGGAAGAAAGTATCAGGTTTCCAGGTCTAGTTTCAATATAGAGAGGAGTAAGTAATCTCTGAGTCCAAGCAATAGTAAATTCATTCTTGAGTAAGTGGGCGATCCCACATACCTTGAAGGAGGCAGTAGTACATCCCTCCTCATCCTTGGACTCAGCAGCATTAGATAATTATCAATTGATCTCTTTTTTTTTCCTGGGGAAAATTGTATAAAAGTTGAGCTGCAATTCCAGAGGGCTGTATAGAGGAAATGAATTATTTGGATCATTTTCATTGGTTTCAGGAGGAGATATCCATTGACATGAATGATCATGTTTGTAAGTGAACTTGTTTTGAGCCAGGATAGGGATGGTATGATTTTCCTGGTTCCACTTGATTTCTCATTGATTTGGGGGGTTGGTGGGTATTGTACTACATCAGTTCTCCTTTCTGCAGAGTGGGTTCCAGGCACTATCAGGAGGGACTGAGGCTGAGACCCTGAGACTTTGCAGGGTTCTTCAAAACTTGACTCTCTTGCTATTTGTATTTAATACCTATGTGAGGTTGTTGGTCAAGACCATCCAGTGAGGTGGGGCCAGGTGCCATAAATATGGGGGTGATTTCCAGTTGTATATCTCAACTCTCAGGTAACAACAGGGGGTATCAAAAAGATCTTGTCCCAGTGCATAATCTGTTAGAGTCTGGATGGGAGGAACAGGTCAAGTTCAACCCTAGCAAGGGCTAGGAGATTGTGGATTCAAGGACATTTCCATTCCAAGGATCTTCCTACTTAAGTTTATGATAAGGTTGCATCTGCTTAAGTGGAACTTGGGTATAATTTGCGGGAACTCGTCAAATTACAGAAAGAAATGGTAGCCAGGAGAGTTTGTACAGATTCTTCTTGACCAGAAGATGAATGCTTTAGTCATCTCTTGTTTAGATGACTACAATGCATCCTATATGGGACTGCAGTTGAAGACTGCTTGGAATCTATAGCTGATCAGAATGCTGCTACGCAAGTTACCATATTACAGTATGTATAGCAGGGGTTCCCAATGATTGGCCCCAGTCCATGACATGCCAGAAACCAGGCCATGCAATCAAGCAAAGCCCCATCCACGGGATGCAGGCAGCACTCAAAACCATGGCCCCTCTGGTCCCTGGCAAAACCTCCCCCATGGAACCGGTCCCTGGTGTCCAAAAGGTTAGTGGGGGGCACTGAATACAGACCTCATTTTATCCTTGGGATTCCTCTGTTTCATGTAATATGGTACCCATTCTTTTTAAAAAAACAAAAACCCAAAACCTTACTTTTATAGATCTGTAGTAAATTAGTAGGGTTAAAACTTGAAATTATTTTTTATTCCTATTCCTCCAGAGGAAAAGGATTTCTTATGAGGGAGATGAATAGGTGGAATATAAAATAAGCAACTGGGAAGGATTTTTTAAAAAATAGTAGCAAATAAAGGGGAAATAATAAACTAGCCCTGATTAACTTCTTATAGGATATTACTTGGACATCTCAATACACATAAAAATTGTTCCGAAGAAGTTCTAGCAAAGGTATATTAACCAAGAAACAGCCCTCTACAGATGACATCCCATACTTTTAATTCCTGAAGCTTCCAAGTCCCAATTCTGTCTTGGCCACACTTTAACACAACCTAAATGCCAAAATAACAACAACAAAAAAGACTTACATTGACAGCATACTGAGAGACATCTGCCACAATGAAGTTGGAATACTTCTTCCTCTGTTCTGCAGAAAGAATTTAAAAAATGTTATTTCTCAAAAAATGTTATATAGGAGGACGCAACTGAAATGCTGGCTTGAGACACAAAAGGAACATAAAAATATTAGTTTCAGTTTTGTCTCATTTTAATGAGGATGTGAACATTTTAAAGAGCACTGAAGATAACCTTCCTTATCCAAAGAGATGAGTAAACTCTTTCTATTTGAATAAGGAAGGTCACCCTCTGGAAATGCTGACAGTCCAACCTGGAGCAGCAGAAGCAGGCTGAGTGAATGGAAGGTGGCCCACATCTACCTTTTCACTCCATGCAGGGTTCTTTTGAAAAGAGGGAATGCACAGAACAATGGAACTGTGTATTTCCAAAAAATATTGTCCCTTAATCTTCAAGAGGGCTGGAGGGATCTGAATTAGTTGGTTAAGTGTTTGACAAGCAGAACAGAAATATGCATGAACAGAAACAATGGCTTGTTTACATAGACCCTGAAGCTATAATGTGGCTTTTTTCTATTTTTTTTTAAAATTCATATTTATATCCCACCCTTCTCTAGAGACTCAGGGCGGCTTACAATTTTTGGGATACAACCCAATGTGCTCAGCAATAGCCTTCCTTCCATTGTATATGCCTGCTTATTACTAAGCGGCATTTTTACAAAGTCAGCTTATTGCCCCCCAACAATCTTGGGTCTGCAGTTTACCTACCCCGAGAGGATGGAAGACTGAGTCAACCTTGAGCCTGGTGGGATTCGAGCCTGCAATAATTACAGGCAGCTGGAACTATGTGCTAGGCTATTAACAGCCTGCACCACCAAGGCCCTTGGCTCAGCATATGTCCACTTATTATAGTTTAGGGTCATGTGCACACCACGTTACTATTGCATCTTCCAAAAACCACTGGTCTGTGAGCCACAGGCAGCTTCAGCTGATTTAGCGCTTCCCAGATATAACCATAATTGCTGGGCTTGATGGAAATTATAGCCTAACATGTGTAGAAGGCATCAAAATCAATACATAATGCATATTGCAGCATAAAATCATGTTTGTAGATGCTTACAGTACAACTACCGATAGTCCTCTACAACTACAATTGAGCCCAAAATTTATGTTGCTAAGTGAGAAATTTACTAAATGAATTTTTGCCTCATTTTACGACTTTTCTTGCTGTCTTTGTTAAGTGAATCCCTGCAGTTCCCCATTGATTTTGCTTGTCAGAAGTTTGCAAAAAGTGATCACATGACCCCGGGACATTGCAACCATCATAAATTTGAGTCAGTTGTCAAGCATCTGAATGTAAATCACATGACTATGGGGATGCTGCAATGGCCATGTGAGAAAAATGGTCATAACTCACTTTTTTCAGTGCCGTTGTAACTTCAAAAGGTCACCAACTGAACTGTTGTAAGTTGGGGACTACCTGTAGCCTAAAACCCCAGTAAAATTCCTCCCAGGTGTGAATCTTGCACACTCTTCTTCTCTTATGCTACATTTTGGACTCTTAATTAAAAATAAACAAATGGCCTTATGTAGATCCCACAGATACTATTTTCAAAATGTTGTGGTTTATATGGCTTAGTCCTTTGTACAGAAATGGCCCCACCAAAAACAGTAAGAAAAATTGAAAGGGGATTGTGATCACAGAAACTAGAAGAGATGCCAACTAGTAAATAAGGTTTTATAACTTTATGAGAATCCCAGGTGCTTTGCTCATAAAAGTTCAGATCTGCCCACAGGTTCAGAAAGTTTGGCTAATATATAACAGACATATTCATTCCTATTCAGCAGAATTAACATTTCAGGATATTATATAGGTCGTCCTCAATTTTAAATGGTTAATGGAGCTTGCCCATCACAGTGATAAGTCACGCCGGTTGTAAAACGGGTCACTCACATGTCTGATTTGATTTTACAATGTATTATGGAGGTCGTTAAGACAGCACCACAGTCATTAAACAAGCCAATGGTTTGCTATGCCAATGGCTTACTAGGGGCTGGTTTTGCCAAAACCTGGAAATAAATACCAGTTGCAGCTGTCAAAACTTTGGACTCCCATCATAATTCTTCTAGAATAATTCCCATAATTATCTCCCCACAATTCCCCTGGGAGGTCAGTCATAACAAATGATTGTTAAGTGACCCATTGTAAGTCAAAGACTATCTGTAATATCATCCACAGAATTATCCCTTGAAGACAAGTATTTCATTTATTTATAAATGTTATTTAGCACCTCTATCAACTAGAATTGGAAGTGCTATAAAATCCCAAATCAATATAATGTTATAATAATATATAATACAGGATAATGTAATATGCATGGTTAAAAAACATGTACCAGTTGAAAGAAAATTCCTTGAATTTCATAACATGCAGCTGTACACTGAAAAAAATACTAATTAAACACTGTACAGCTGAGAAACTGATTTGCATTTAATAGTACTTTTCAGACAATTACCAGGTTTTTCTTAATGAATCAGAGTGTTTAACAGAGCAAAGCAAAGAGGAGGAATAAATTTAAACATAAATAAAAGAAGTTACTGGAGCATATAATAATAATATTATTATGGTTGGTTGCACAGTCAGCCAAATGTTTAGACTGGATTTTGGTATTTTAATCCACCTATCAAGCCCTTCCCAATGACCTAGGTTTGATAGATGTTGTTTTTAATAATATTAAATAATCACAGGATTGTGTTTAGTTGCAACCAAACATGTTAGATGTTCAGGCTGGATTTATCATTTTTGTCTG
This sequence comes from Naja naja, assembly GCA_009733165.1. Classification (NCBI taxonomy): domain Eukaryota; kingdom Metazoa; phylum Chordata; class Lepidosauria; order Squamata; family Elapidae; genus Naja; species Naja naja. The sequence goes on from CM019155.1 coordinate 125,122,384, forward strand.
CAAGGATCTGGGATAGGCAGGTGTGGATGTCTGATGGTGTTAGAAGTATCATCACAGGATGTAAGTTGCTCCAAATAAAGCTGCCCTTTGCAATTGACTGAAGGTGAAATTGCCAGTGCCAATGGTGTTCAAGTAATGCTTCAATTGTTTTGGGATTGCATCCAAGGCACCTATTACTATTGGTGCTACCTTTGTTTTCTTTCTCCACAGTCGTTCAGCTTCTGTTGGCAAGTCTTTGTATTTTGTTATCTTCTCCAGTTCTTTCTCTTCTCTTCTGCTGATTTCAGGTACTGCCATGTCCACTGTGCAGACTATTTTTATCAACTATTGTTAAGTCTGGTATGTTATGTGGCAGATCCATGTCTGTTTGAATTCTAAAGTCCCAGAGCAATTTAGCTTCTTTGTTTTCCATTACTTTCTTTACTTTATGGTCCCACCATCACCACCATTATTACTCTGTTCTGTTATTTCTGATTCTGGATGTTATTCTTTCTAGAACTGGTGCATTTGTTTCAAATAGGCTCTTCTTGTTCGACTTGATCTGTAATAACATATCATTGTGTGCCCTCTGGTAGGGCCAGCAAAATCAATGTGAATCCTGGACCATGGGCCCCTAGGACATTCCCATTCCTGTGTGGCTAGAGGTGGGGCAGGCTTGACTACCTGACAGTTGGGACAAGATGCAACCCAGTTTTCAACCATTTTGTCAATACCTGGCCACCATTCATAACTCCTGGCCAATCCCTTCATTCTGACAATTCCCGGATGACCCTCATGTAACATTTCCAAAACCTCTTTTTGTAGTTTTGCAGGAATAACCACCCTGTTACCCCACAAAATACATCCTCTTAATACAGATAATTCAGTTTGCCGATTTAAAAGGTTGGGTGAATTGAGGTAGATCTTGAAGTGGCCAACCTTTCTTAATCCAGCCTATGACAGGAGCCAATAAAGTGTCTTTGGCAGTCTCTCTGGCAATTTGAGCAGCATGTACTGGAAGCTTGGCAACAGTTTCTAGAAAAAGGTGTG
>CM019155.1:125124412-125168297 GCA_009733165.1 Naja naja
TGTATCAGACATGCCCTGACAGCCCCCAAGTATCCTTCTTCTAACGGCCGGGCTGAACGATGGTACGATTTACCAAGGAAAACTTCAGCAATTGGGTCCAGGGGATATCACTGAGAGAGTTGAAAACTCTCAGTGTTCAGCATATCACTCCCAACCCCTCAACTAATTTGTCCCCAGCTGAATTGTTGATGGGTAGGAAACTCAGGTCTCCCCTTGATCGCCTTCATCCCACTTACGCACCCAACGCACCACTAGATTCCACTAGCAAATTCGCACATTCACTGTGGGTGATTCTGTTTATGCTAAGAACCTATGGGTGAACCATTATGGATTCCTGCTGAGATAACCCAAATCACAGGCCCCAGGTCTTACAGGGTACAAACAGAGGATGGTGTCCTCTGGAGCAGGCACATTGATCAGTTAAGATCCAGATTGCCTCAGGAGCATCGCTTTTGCTCCTCTCTGGTTCCCATACCTACTGCCTCTTCTAGGGGGGAAGGGGAGGATCATGAGTGTAATGAACAAGCAAGAATCAACCCCATGTGTAACGAGCTAACACGACAGGAACCATCCCAAAACCTGTCACAATACCAACAACCATTTTCACAAATGGAAGATTGCACATCATTACCTGATTTAGGTGCTGACATTGGGTTGGAGATGGATTGGGAGAGACCAGGTTGTAGTAACCAAACAGGTTCTACCATTACAAGTCCTAGTAAGGAAATGTCAGCAGACACATTTCCTCCCTCACAAGGTGAGAACCTTAAAACATCTGAACCACGTAGGTCTCAATGTACAGTAAGAGCCCCACCTATTTAAAAGAATACATTAGATAGGCTGGGGTTTGAGTATGGACTGAACCTAGTGGGGAGGGGTGTTATGTATGCAGGTTTAAAGTCATTGGTTTAGTTTGAACTGTTCTTGTAAAATGTAAGAAATGATTTTTAAAAAGTGTGGAAAACCCTGCACTCTGATTGGCTGGCAACCGCGCCTGGCTATAAGTAGCAGCCACAGCCCAGCCAAAGTGGGTTTGTTCTGAGCTGTAGTCACTAATAAACAAAGAGCTTGAAGCACTCCGCGTCTGTCTCTTCATGCAAACTTAACAGTTTGTTTCCACATTCTTTAATTTCTTCATTAACTGATCTGTGGTATAGATTTATGGGCTAGTTACATGTCTTCAGTTACATTTATACCTGCTATTTTATGCTTCAAAAGACTGGGGGTGCCTTACATGGCTTTCTTTTAATTTTACCACAGTCCTGGATGGCAGGTTAGGTTGAGAAATTGTACCTGGCTCGACATTACACAATGATTGAAATTCTGACCTTGGTTTTGGCCACTTTTATCAAATGCAGCCTCAGTTCACACAACAGACCAATCCATAACTTAATTTGCTTGGCTTCAACTTGATGCATTTGACTGCAGAATTGCACTTTGTAAAAAATGATTCGTGGTTGAATTTGTACAAACCCAGCTAATAGGTTGTTTGTTGTTCTCAAAAACATAATGAAACACACCCCAAATGAGTACAGTTCATTTAGCTGTACTGCCAATGTGGGGCCTGGCCCAGAATTACTGTTGCCTAGGAAACACAGGAAAAAAATTATTTGACATAACCTTTTGTTTGTCCCCAGAGTAAAGTAACTGTACTCTATTAAGAGATAATTCCTCTCTGCTGGAATCCATTAGAGCACCCTTTTGTGACTTAAACCTTCTGAGTATGCAATTCGCATGAAAAATGATAGCTGGAGTCCAACACATTTAAAGATCACCCATTTTGGAAATGCCACACATTAAACATGTGTTTCTCAACCCCAGCAAGTTTAAAATATGGACTTCAATTCCCAGAATTTTTCAGCCAGCATGTGTGGACCTCAGTTCCCAGAATCCTCCAGGCAGCATGTGTGAACTTCAATTCCCAGAATCCTCCAGGCAGCATGTGTGGCCTTCAATTTCCAGAATCCAGCAGCATGCTGGAGAATTCTAGGAATTGAAGTCTAGACATCTTAAAGTTGCCGAGATTGGGAAGTAGTGCCTTAACCAACAATAACAGTACTGAATAAAAAGCAGCCAATGATTCAGTTTACAAATCACACTAAGCTATTATTTGTTTAATTGTAAATTAATTGAATAAACCATAGTAACCTAGTTCTACACCAATACAAAAGCTATGATTTAGAAACCAGCTTTGGCTGGGTTTGCATCAACAATGCAAAACTATAAAACAGGATTTCAAAATCATGACTTGTTTTGCACCAACATGCAAAACTATAAACTGTGGTTTAGAAACCAGAGTTGGTAGAGTTCCCATAATCGGGCAGCCAAAACAAACAAATTATACAAAGATTTAATGCAAAATGAAGTCCATCCATTAAGGAAATGTTTACCAGCATAATTTCTCAGTGCATAAATTACCTGAGGATTTTAATCCACATCAGGGTATCCAGAAAGTGTGTAGCTAAGGTCTGTTTCCATCCACACCCACTCTTAGTTTGTTTGTTTGTTTGTTTGTTTGTTTGTTCATTCATTCATTCATTCATTCATTCATTTATTTATTTATTTATTTATTTATTTATTTATTTATTTATTCGATTTTATATGTTGCCCTATCTCCTGAGGGACTCAGGGTGGCTTACAATTAAAATAATAGATTACAATTAAACAAATGATTGACTAAGTCAAGGTCTCAATGCTGGTTAGGATAATTTGAAATATGTTCAAACCCTCCCGTTCTCTCAGTCCGGTAGGCTAGTTGGAATAGCCAGGTTTTAACTCACGGCGAAGGAGCTGAGGTCAGCTGTCGAGCCCCGGGGAGTTGATTCCAGCAGGGTGCTCCCACCGAGACGCCCTACTCTTGAGGATGGCCAGTCGACATTGTTGTGTCGATGGCACCTGGAGAAGGCCCTCTCTGGGAGCGCATCGGGATGTTGGGAGGTTGTTATTGGCAGTAGGGTTCCCGCAAGTATCCTGGTCCAATGCCATAAGCTGGTTTTATAGGTCAGTGCCAGTTTATCAGACCAACCCCTCTTGTCTTTTGGGGGAGAAGCTAATAAAAACAGTCAGCTTGCTGTATGCATATATTATCTATTTCCTAGTGAGGAAGCCTGCAAAGGTGTCAGTAGGGTGATGCAGCGAGACTACTGAGTAGACCATTGCAACTGTGTCTTTAATGGTGCCATTTACCAATAAGCTGTGAGCATACTAACAGCTAGCCGCTACTTAACCTTAGTGGTGCAGTGGTTAGAATAAGTATTGCAGGCTACTTCTGCTGACTGCCAACTGCCGGCAGTTTGGCAGTTCAATTCTCACCAGCTCAAGGTTGACTCCGCCTTCCATTCTTTTGAGGTGGATAAAATGAGGACCCAGATTGTTGGGGGCAATAGGCTGACTCTGTAAACCACTTAGAGAGGGGTGCAAAGCACCATGAAGCGGTATATAAATTCTAAGTGCTATTGCTATTTAAAAAATTGTTAAAAAAACAAGGTTTGATTAGATAAGTAAAAATAAAAGTTGAGGCTATATTTTATCATTTTTATTTTACTATGCTGAAGAAGTTGGAAATTCATGGGTTTTTCCCTTCCCCCTCCAAACTTCTCTTTCCCCTATTTTCCCTTTCCCCATTTTCCTTTTATCTTTGTTTTCATTATCTTTTATAATGAAAACTATAAAAAAAAACCCTTATGTATGTGCACAAAGTACTGCAAATAAGAAAACAGCGTGTTGGGTGTTTTTTGGAAGGGTGTGTGCTTTTGAGTGCCTACCTGTTGAAGAAAGCAAAACAAATTAGCACTGCTGCTTCCTGAGAATCTTGCACATTTTCTCACCTCTTCATGACATCAGGTGACAACTTTGTTTATTAAAGGTGGGTTGCCACTTTCAACGGTTAACCAATGCCACCACTCCCTGGTTTTATACCACAAATATTCTTTTGGGGAAGAGAAATTTGTGTAAGGTGTTTTGGGTTAAAAGCTTGAAGGTAAAGGCTTAAAATACTCTTTTCTTGAGGCAAGAAAGGAGTATTTTAAGCCTTTACCTTCAAGCTTTTCTTGAGGCAAGAAAAGAGGGTGGGGGAGCTGGATCGTCAGTTCTTTGCAAGATCTACATAGAAGATCCAGCCACGGATTTGTCCACATGGATCTAGCAACTATTATCAGTATAGAAGTGATGGGAAATGTTGATTTTTCATTTAAGTGAAGTTTTGGGTTTAAGGTTCAGGTGGAGAAGGACCACTGCTTAACCATCTCCCCTTTCTTCTGCTAGTTATCCAAATGAGATGGATTTTAAAGAAAAGCTAACCATCTTTCCTGTATTGACAGCCTTAGGGACAAATGTTCAAAGGTGGCTGTGCTGTACAGGTAGTCCTTGACTTACAACAGTTCATTTAGTGACTGTTCAAAGTTACAATGGCACTGAAAAAGGTGACTTATGGCCGTTTTTCACACTTACAGCCATTGCTGCGTTCCCATGGTCATGCGATCAAAATTCAAACACTTGACAACTGACTCATATTTATGACAGTTGCAGTGCCTTGGGGTCATATGATCACCTTTTGGGACTTTCCAAAGGCAATGGGGAAGCCAGATTCATTTAACAACCAAGTCACTAACTTAACAACTGCACAATAATTCACTTAACTACTGTGGCAAGAAAGGTCATAAAATGGGGCAAGATTCATTTAACAAATGTTTCACTTAGCAACAGAAATGTTGGGCTCAATTGTGGTCATAAAACAAGGACTACCCTTATTTCCAATGTTACAGATGGTGTATCTGCTGTTGGCGTATAAGGTATTGAAAAACATAGATGGGTAATCCTTTGATCAAAGGCAGCTTGAATCACTACTAAACCATGGCTAGATATTGATTCTTTACTAGGAAATCTGGATATTATGCTCAAAACCTATTCTTCATTTTGAACAAGCACCCAATCCTAGAATGATTGCAATGAAGCCACAAAAATAACAAAACGCCTTTGACCATGCAGCGTGGACTTTCCTGAAATCATTTATTATAATTTTGCTTTCCAGATTTAGTTTTAATTCCTACTACCAGTAGTCCTGGACTTACAACCATTCTTTTATGTCTATTTGAAGTTAGAACCGCACTGAAGAAGTGACTTACGATCTTTTTCATACTTATGACTGTTGTAGGATCCTCATAGTCATGTCATCAAAATACAGATTCTTGGCACTTGGTTCATATTTATGATGGCCCTGGGGTCTTGTGTTCACTTTTTGTGACCATCTGACAAGTAAAGTCAACGGGGAAGCTGGGCTCGCTTAACAACCAGGTTACTCATTACTCACTTAACAACTACAATGACTCATTTAAAAACTGTGGGAAGAAAAGTTGTAAAATGGGGCAAAATGTATTTAACAAAATGTTGGGCTCAATTGTGGTTGTAAGTCAAGGACTATTTGTATCTTCCTTCAGAGAATTTAAGACTACAGTACGCATTTTGGTGCTACTCCCAAATCTTGGCTCTTAGCCTCTTTTCTAATTTTTAAAATGGACATCCTGCCTTTTGGCCAACGTGGATGCAAACAAAGCAGTACACAATGTGTGGACTCCAAATGTGCCCCTTTATCAGGAGCACTTTTTCCGCTTCTTGTTCAAACGCACAGTGCCACACGTATACTTTCTCTGAGTTTTAAGGATCTGTCATTTTTCTAAGTGCAAATTGTTGGTTTTTGTGGAGGGTTCAGTTCCAGCTCCAGGGTTTTAGAAATAATCTGTTCAAAATGGCAGAGAGAAGAAATTCTCTACCTTGTAATGTGATAGTGACTGATTAAGTCCCCACCTTATATAATGGATTATCTGCGTTGGCAGCCTGCAACAATCACACTTTACTTCAGCCATTCTTTTGAGTTCCTGGTTGCCCAACTTCACACTCGGCTTTTGATTAAGTTTCCATGATTCAGGTGCTCTTCCCAGAGAGCGCGATCCTTCAATGTGGAATGGGCAAACAGTGAACACAGAACCTCTTTTACCTGTGGGGTTCTTGATGCTCTCTTAGCTTGTCTGTTTCCTTGCAGATGTTTCATTACCCAAAAGATGTTACCTACTTTGGGTAATGAAACATCTGCAAAATAATAATAATAATAATCAAACTCAGAGAGCACCAAGGACGCCTCATTTCAACCATGAACTACAAATATTCTTTTTCAGTAACCCTTCTTGCTATAATTGCTAACCATTGATAGCACTGTTCCCACAATTTTGCAGCAGAGAACATCCCAAAAACCTCATTATTTTTTTTTTAAAAAGAAGACCGCTTTTCCCCAAAAAACTCAGGGAGAAAGGGACATCCTGGCTGATATATATGATATGGTCGCCTGATTCCTGTCTTGAGCAAGAAATTGCATTAGAAGACCTCCATAGGTCCACCCTATGATTCTATGGTTCTATATGGCCTCAGCCTTCTTCCTGCCTGTCTATCCCACCCTTTTTGGGGGTATCATTAGTGTCTCCATTATCGCTCACAATCCTGCTAAATATATTAGGTGCTACCCTTGGCTTCTGAAGTGATGTCCACTTCTGTTGAAATGTTCATGACCTAGACCAGTTTTCCTCAAACCTGATACCCTCCAGAAAGATAGGTGATGTACTCCAATCTTCACTTCAACCACTTGGAAGCATGGAGTGAAGGAAAACTTCCTTGATCTCAGTTCAAAGCCTAGATTCCCAAACCGCTCTTTGCTTCTGCTGCTATCATTTCTCCTCGGGACACAAAGCTAGCAACATCTGATTGGCACGTAGAAATTATGAGCTACTTGTAATGACTTGAGAGACTTACTGGTCTTTCCACAGGCAAACCTCTGAGCTGTGCCACACCCCTTGCATACCTGGGCAACCAGTAGCACCTTAGTTGCTGAGGTGAATTACTTTGCACTCTCTGGCCTATAAACACTTGAAACACAGCTTAAACTGCAGGAAGGGGAGGGCCTCTTCTAAATGGCAATTTTCCTACATGGATTAGTATACCACTTGGAAGCAGATGCTGCAGTGATTTGCCGATCTCACAAGTAGAGATTCTGTTATATATAAATATATATAAATACGTGTGTGCCTGCATATTGGAAAGCTGTGGCTGTACTCTAAGCATTTGTCTTAAATCAGAATAGAGCTGTAAGGGACCTTTGAGGTCTTCTAGTCCAACCCGCTGCGCAAGCAGGAGACCCTATACTAGTTCAGACAAGTGGCTGTCCAGTTATCTTCTTAAAAACCTCCAGTGATGAAGCACCCACAATTTCTGAAGGCAAGCCATTCCACTGGTTAATTGTTCTCACTGTTAGGAGGTTTCTCCTTAATTCCAGGTTGCCTCTCTCCTTGCTTAGTTTCCATCGTTTCTTGTCAGCCTTCTACACATCACAACACACCTGAAAATGTGGTCATGATACGTGGTGGATTTTTTAATGGAATTGTTTTGTAAAACAGGAGGATATTACTTCAAATCCAGAGTCCCCTACTTTCTACTAGATCATGGGGTGACCAATGAAGGACAAAAGAATAGATCTTTTAGCTTCTCCCTTTGTGATAAAGAAGAATTGACGTATCCAGCAGAGATAAGTTAGCTTTCCCCACTTAGGCCACACAGAAAGTTAGGCCTTCTTTGGAACTGCGGGTATTGTTTTCTTCTATCAGGCTGCCACTGAAATTTTTCATTATACTGAATAGCCTCCAGTCCTTGTTCCCACAGAAGTCCTTTTATAGCTTCCTTAAAAATAATAAAAAGGGTAGTGTATTTGGGAAAAGAAAAGGTTGTGTTCATGAGATTTTTAATGATCGTCCTGCCTTCTTTTATAACATGCAATAGACACTAGGGCCAGACAAGCAAGTTGTTATGAGAAACGGTGAGGTGACCTTTGTGTCTTATGATCACGGGGTTCTAAGGAATACCAAAAAGCCATCGCCTGGAGATGGGGAGGAAGAGGTAGCTGAAGAATTGAAATGATAACAGAATAACTTGGAAGGGACCTTTGGGGTCTTCTAGTCGAGCCCCATGCCCAGGCAGGAAACCCTATAACATTTCAGACAAATGGTTGTCCAATCTCTTCTTAAAAACCTCCAGTGTTAGAGCAGCCACAACTTCTGGAGTCCATGTCATTCCACTGATTAATTGTTCTGCCAAGAAATTCCTTAGTTCTAGGTTGCTTCTCTCCTTGATTAGTTTCCATCCATTGCTTCTTGTCCTGCCCTCAGGTGCTTTGGAGAATAGCTTGACTCCCTCTTCTTTGTGGCAACCCCTGAGATATAAGAACACTGCTATCATGTCACCCCTTGTCCTTCTTTTCACTAAACTAGACATACCCAATTCCAGCAGCCGTTCTTTGTTTTAGCTTCCAGTCCCCTATAATCTTTGTTGCTCTTCTCTGCACTCTTTTCTAGAGTGTGGACATCTTTCTTACATCGTGGCAACCAAAACTGGATGCAGTATTCCAAGGGGGATCAATTCCTTTGCTATGGATCAGAAAAAGTAATCTACTGATAGCCATTTATCCCTAGGCCAAAGAACGATTTGAGGTAGAAGCTCCAGCCCTGCAGCTAAGCAGATAAGGGCATTGGCATGCTTGAACCAGAGTCTCTAAAATACATTGTGTAGGGCTCCTGGGTGGATATGCAGAACAATCATCACACTAAATAAAATGAAGGAAAAGATCCAGCAAGGAAAGAGCTAAAGCACTCAGCTACAGGAGAACTGCTCATTTTCATCCAGTAACAAAAGATTAGCCATTCGGTATATTAGCACAAGGATGTGTCCACGCATTTAGTTTTAGGTATGGAAACAAACACAAAATATTTTTTATAATGTAATAAAAGAGGCACAGTTCCCACTCTGTTTATTCATAATGCAGCTATTTCCAGATTAGTCTATTATTAGATACCAAGGCTGGCGCAGCAAGTCAGACTGCTAATCCCACCAGGTCTCTATTACCTTCTCTGCTGGCAGATGGCTCTTCATATAACCTCTTTGGCACACTTCTAATCATGGAGAAGCAAAGATTACATCTACAGTTTTTGGCATGCAAATAAAGTCTCTACTAAAAGCAGACATCTTCTAACTTTCCTTTTTTCACAGTAATTTTATTAAAAATGACAATTAAAAAGAGAAAAATACAAATTAAAAAAAATGAAAGAATAAAAAATAGAAAGCACAGAAAAGAAAAATGGGGAGGGGGGGAAATAAGAATATAGTAAAGAAATGACTTCCCCTCAGGTACTGTGTAAACAATTTTAGTAGTTTAATCACATCCCAAAATAAAATTTCTTCCAATATTCCATCACTTATCTATAATTCTTAAAGCTTCATCATTTCAGTTCTGATCAGCAAAAGTTCATTAAAGGTTACCAGAGATAACAATGCTATCTATTTTAACCTTAATCAAATAAACCAATTTTATGTTGCTTCATTTTCATGATCTTGAACTTTATTTCTTTCAAAAGTCCTAAAATTTTATTTCATTTTTTCCCCTCATAACATTCTTCAAAGTTTTAACAAGCCTCTTTTGCAAATCTAATAAGAGGAAAATTGTCCAGGTCACTCTCTTGGTTTGTATCTGTCAGGCACAAAAAATCAGGTCCACATTCAAATCATTCAGTTTGAAGGTTAAATGATTAAATGATGTTGCTAAAAGCCTATTCACAGGAATCATCTCAAATAATAGTCAGCACTTGGTTAAAGATAGATAAGGGTCAATGGCATTCAGAGAGGGTGGTGGTAGCTGTATTTAGCTTGTGATTATGTAATGATTTTAAACTGATGCCTCTTTTAATTCCTTTTCTTGGCTCTGCCAGTTCTTCTCCTACAAGATTCCATTTAATTATTAAAACATCAGCTGGTTTCTTTGGTATTCAGAGTATTCAGAGTAGTAATTTTTCCTTATTTTTCTTGAAGTTATCATTTTTAATCCACTTTCAAATTAGTCTCAATCTTATAAAGGCACTTTTAAAATTGACTTCTGAATCCATTGTTCAAAAATATCTTTCAATAATCAAATGTTAAAATATTTTGCTTCATTCTGCATGAGTACCTCAGACTGAAGTGTTCTTCTTTTAACTATAATGTTTAGTTCCTTCTGGTTCCCCCTAGTGTCTATTCTTTAGGGTCTCTTTTTATCAATTTTTTAAAAACAGAATTCAAAACAAAAACATTCTTTCACAGGAAGGATTCTTATAATTAATTTCAAAATCTTATTTTAAATCCATCTGGCCTTTTAATCCATTCTTTTCCAAAATCAAAGTTCTAATCAACCCTTGGTTGTTTATTTCAAAAGGAAAAAACTTCAAAGTCCTTAAACCTGTATTTAAAATTTCTTTCACTTAATAAGTATTGCTGAAAACTCACCTAGTGCTATAAAACTTGTCAATACTGAACATGTAATTACCTCCACCTTTTAGGTCTATCTATGGCCCAGGGCCCATAGAATATTGTAATCCCCACTCCTACAAAACTTTAGCCATTCTGCAGTTTTAATAAACACACTTAAAGATCTGTTCTAAAACCAAGTTTGCCTTTGTGATAGTTACCACCTTAAACAGGATCCCTTGCCTCTAAATCAGGTGTGTCCAACTGGAAGTCTGTAGGCTGCATGCAGCTCTGGATAGCTTGGATGCAGCCCAAGATCATAAAAAATAAAGGAAGTTTATTATTTATATATATTAACTATATATTTTATACAGCTAGTCCTTGACATATAATTCGTTTAGCGATCCTTCAAATTTACTATGGCACTGAAAAAAGTGACTTATGACCATGTCACATAACTGTTGTAGCATCCCCATGGTTACATGACCAAAATTCAGATGATTGGCAACTGGTTCATATTTATGATGGTTGTACTGCCCCTGGGTCACATGATCACTTTTTGAAACCTTCTGACAAGCAAAGTCAATGGGGAAGCCATGTTGTAAAAAATATCCCAATAAAGAGGAACACAAACCACAAACAATAATTCTTACTTTCAAGATTCAGAGGTTTATTTCATGAGCAATTTGAAACATGAATAGCCATTGTAACACAACTTATCTCAATAACCCATTGCAATGAGGTCCACTGACATAGCTGAGTCCAGCAAGGAGTAGCTAGGCCAGTGGCCCTGAATTCATCCCAAGACATTCTTTTTATACTTTTCTGCGCGCATTTCACAATTTATTTCCTTGTTCTTTCTTACTGACAGACAGTCTCCACATATATTCATGTACACCTCAAACCTCTATCCATCAGCTACTTTCATTTCCTTATTTCTTGCGCTTTTCAAAACTACGTAGTTTGCAATTTTACAGCAACAACTCAGCAGGATTACAAATAGTTCTGATACACTTTGAAAACTTTGGTTCATGTAGCTTTTTGGGGGGCCTGCTATCCTTCTGAGACCTATGGACTCTGGTAGTCCAATAGACTATTTTTCCATTTCTCACAGTCCCACCTTGGTCCTTGAGGACAACACAAACAATTGATCATATAGTACCTAGCACATCAGCTGTTTAAATTGTGAGTTGTAAGTAATTAATTAATAAACCAAAACATCCTTCATTTAAGATGAAGGAGGACAGCTACTTTGATTAAAAGGCATTTCAGCAAGGCAAATACATAAAAGGCTGAACCATTTGAATGGTGGGACATGCAACCCTAAATACAACATGGAACTGAAGACGAGCAATGCAGCGCTGGTCCAGATTGCAGGCAGAAAACCTCTCCTAATGCAGGCTCTTTCTTTCAGTTGTTGCTGGGCTTCCATGTAGTTGTTTTATCACTTGCCGATTGCAAGTAGAGATGAGTTGATTTGACACTAACTGTTGTCTTGGTCGAAGATTGCACAGAGGGAGGGGAAGCAGAGGTTACTAGCACTTGCTTCCTTGTTGGGCAAAGCTTCAGTCTTTGCCTTGGTGCAGCCAAATGACTGAGGCAGAGCGACTTCCTCGTCTGGGGTTGGTATTTTCTTACAGTGAGAAGCATGCACCCAGAAAGCTAAACCCTGACACTTCACAGCTGTATTGGTGATCAGGAAGATCTGGAACAGACCCTTCCAATGAGGAGTCAGGCAATTTTCCATTGGAACACTTTTGCAGGGATGCAATGGTTCAGGCTGGTGTGCTCTTATTGGGAGATAAGAGCATAGCAGCTTTCATTTTCACCCAGTCCCACATTTGCAAACATTTGCTCTGCATTTTTCCCCCCCAAGTCAGATTCCTTTAGTCGTATTTTACACAGCTTAAATTTGCAGCTGCTGGGGTTTTTTTTTAAATTTTATCCAAATACCCCTTCACCCCTCACATACAAGACTTCCTCTATGAATGAGTCACATTCACAGCCGAGTGTATTTGTACAGTTCACAATGGAATAAGTTTCCTAACAAAGATTGTGGGCTCGCAGCTTGCAAATAAACTAGAAAGCAGTTAAATCTTCTGTGTCTAAAAACTTTATACTGAAAGTTCCAAAAATCTGGCAAAAGTTTGCATGGTGATCAATTCATAGACATAACCATCCTAGACCAAGAGCCCTCCCCCCATCATAAAGCAAGGGCATCCAACAGTAAACGAGCAGAGGAAGAGAGTTGGGAGAAAGGAAATACACATTAACTATATGGATAATGAATATAATTCTGGACCACAGGCCAACGGGGAAAAAGGCCTTCCTTATCTATGGAAGAGGAGTGAGGCTCAGATGCTTCAGGTTACATTAACATCCCACAACCAGTCAAGCCAATTGCTACAAACCAATTGCTTCATCCTTTCAATACGTCTCAATCTCTTGAGCAATTAAAGTTGTGGAAGGGGAACTTTATTACTTTCTGTTACTTTTTTCCCCTTTTCTTTTCCCAGGTGGTCATGAGAACTTCCTAACAGTGTGTTCTTGTTATACTGGAGAATGACTACCAAGGGGTAATAGAGATAGCGAGCCCAGTCAACAAGAACAAGGCAGTCCTTATATACGGAAAAAGTCCATTCCCCGTCAAACAACAATAATAAAAGACACACCACCCCAGCAAACAAACTAACCCTTATCTATGGGGAAGGTGGTGTCCACAAGTAACAGGAACAGAACTAAAGCACACACAGAACAAAAAAGAAAGCATTGAAGCAGAAGGTGGGAGGGAGAAATACTGAATAATTGAAGAAATATGCCGTGACAATAATATACAATCAGAACATACATATCTACTAGAAATCTGCTACCACTATGTCCCATCCATTGTTGCATCCATCACACACAGGATGACAATCATAACCATGAGATCAACAACAATAATCAATAATACAACTATAAACACAAAAACCAGCACATCCAACTGGTCCAAAGTAACAGCATGAAAACATCTTTATCAAACATCAGCATAACAGCTGGTTGAAAACTCTCTTCTTCCCTTTTCTTACAAAACTTCTTTTCCTGTAGGGTGTCGTTAACGGCAAAAGCAACCACTACTGCCAAAACAAGACCACATAATACACAAGGGCACAACCCTCACCCAATACAAGGAAGTGATCAGCTCCCAGGACCAAGCATGTTCTGCCACAGGACCAACCCAGACTGTTTTGCCAGCGAAATACGTCGGGTAAGACTCAGGCCTGTCCCTTAAGCAAGTCCGTTTGTGACCCTTCCCTTGTGACAGAATTCTGGGACAGGTTATCTGCTATCCTTCTGAAACCTATGGACTCTGGTAGTCCAATAGTCTATTTTTCCATTTCTCACAGCCAGATTCACTTAACAACTGTGTTACTAACAACTGCAGCGATTCAGTTAACAACTGTGGCAAGAAAAGTCATAAAATGGGACACAACTCACTTAACAATTGTCTCATTTAGCAATAAAAATGGTGGGCTCAATTGTGGTCGTAAGTCAAGGACCAGTTGTATACAGTCCAAGACAATTCTTCTTTACCCACACAAGCCAAAACGTTGGACACACCTGCTCTAAATCTTGCAATAATCCACTTATATGCCCATAAAAAAAATCAAAAGCCAAGCCTGCTGGCTTCTGGGAACTGGAAATGGGAGGAGGCCAACTCTGTCATGCCCAAAGGGAGGTCGAATTGTCATGAGTCATTCCTGCCCAGGGGCAACACCTAGTTGTGACATCTTGGCTGTTCTTGAAATGTGTCCAGAGAAGGAAGTGAATAAGGAAGGATGGGCCCAACCCTAACCTCTAATTTTAGATCTAGAACAAGCTTAAGATGTTACTGAGTCATCTCTAAATCAGCTTCCAGTCTAACGAATTATCTTGTATTTGTCCTCAGGGTGAAGGGACAAAGGGCTGTGCTATATTAAGCCAGAAGGCTTAACACACAGCAAACAAATTAGGGAAGCCTCTTTTGAGTTGGGTTCTGGAGGTCAAGGCCATGGAATAGACTACCCAGTGAGATGGATTTATAGTACTTGTATATCAATGACAATTTGGGTGGAACAGCTGTACAAATTCAAACACAATGCTCGGAAGACCACCTGAGGCCTTGAAGGGAGTATTAGGAGTAACTATGGCCAAACGCTATGTAGCACATTCAAGCAATAATCTTCTTCAACTGCTGCTCCACAATTACCACACACTGAAAATACCTCTCAAAATGGAGTCTGTATAACCACTAATAGATGTGTCCTCTAGGTTTTTATCGAACTCAGGGGTGAGTAACTATGGCCCCTTTAGGATTTGTGGACTTCAACTCCCAGAATTCCTGTCTGGCTGTCTCAGTTGGAAGTCCATAGGTTGTAAAGTTGCCATAACTGCCCACCATGATCTAACTCATTTTAACCCTCTACTTTTTCGAGAATTGAAGTCCAACACAAATGGTTGAGGAAGGACAACCTACATGCTCTTTTGTATCTATGCCTTCAGACAGGCATTATGTAACTGATTGAGAAATGACTATATTCAAATACCAATTTTAAAATCTTTTTATTATATTCAAACACGGTAATTTCAATTCCCTGTTCTTTAAACAATGGCAGCTGTGCTGCTGAATAAAAGTACAATATAGAGACTTCTTTGGAAAAAAAATACTCATGCGATATTGCACATTTAAGTTTCTCTGCATTTTTCTTCTGGTATTTGTTGGCAATGCAGCCATATAGAAAATACTTCTGTTATGTACAGATATTTATGGAGGGAGATGGGGGAATCCCTGGACCAGGACGGATGGAGGGAAGAAAAGTGGGGAATCAGAAGAGGGGGACATGGCAGAAAAGGAAGGGATTATTTATTTTGGCAAAGGAGTCTTGGCTCATGATAGCGCAGGAAAAACACACACACACACACAACAGGATTTTCGGGGGAGTACTTTGGACCCGTTTTTCTCTTGGAATTACTTCTAGCCCTCAGTTTCACTTTGAAGTACTTCTAGCCCTCAGTTTTAACATTGAAAGTATTGGATTGCATGCGTGCAAGGAAGCAAAATATGGGACAGCCACTAAGCTGGAGCTCCAGATTTCTTCTGGGAGACGAATGGTGCCCAGGGAGTCAGGAAATGAAAGGTCAAGGAGGCACAACTGCTGGAGAAGCAGGAGTGAAGGCTGGCAATTCATGTCACCGTTGTCAAGTGTGGGTTTTGGCTATGGCCTCTCTTATTGGCTTCAAGCCTCATGGTGATAGTGCCAGCATCATCACCAGGCTGGCTGTTGGCAGAAGGCTATGGTCCAAATGGTGGAAGGAAGGAAGGAAGAAGGAAGAGGCAGGTTACCTTAGGCCTGAGTTAGGCAAGAAAGCTCAGGTACAATTCTGAAAAATCCACCTAACTTTATAGACATTCAAAGACCGGAGAGGGGACAACTCAATCTTTGCACCTGAGTATTAAGATGCAAAGAGAAAGGAGCAGAATCTCCACAGCATGGCTGCCTCTCTCACCCCACCATTGACATTCACTGTCATCCTCACAGGAAATCAGGCGCAATTCTCCAGCCTCCCCTGGTGGATGGCCAAGAGATTTCTCATGGCTTTGGGTTGGCCAAGACCACTGTGGGGTCCCAGCTACAATCCGACTGCTCACTTCTTTCAGCTTGCAAAGAGCAGATGCCACCCTCCACCCGATCCATTAATGCTTGCCCAGCCTCTTGCAGCATTTGCTAGTCGGGATGGTGGTGATGGAAGAACGCTAAGACCAGCAACCTGAAATATTTCTTCCAACCAATTGCGTGGCCACTACCAGGTAATTTTGCTCTTGGGCTGCCAAGTTTAACCGTAAGAGACACCCTAATGGCCTGATGGTCAAGAAGGCCTGTTAATCCCCTTTACCCACAGCAACAATGGCGGCCACCCCACTCCTATGGATTCCCAGAAAGACTGGTTCCTATCATCCCTACGCCCCTTGTTCCCTGGAGAAAAAGCAACAAAGCAAAGAGCATCACTGAAGGAAGCCACAAAATAAATACTGTCTCTGGGAAGGAGAAGGGCCAGGAGAGGAGAAGCGGGCGTCAAGACAAACTTCTAGGGAAAACAATAGTTGGTGGCGCCTATTTGGCCGAGCCTCAGAACAGCCCGCGTTTGGAGTGCCTGGGTGGTGAGAGGAAGGTGGCCACCCTTATCCTCATCTATTTCTCCTGACCCTGACCAGGATCTTGGTACACGTGGTGGTGGGGTGTGTGGAAGAAGGTCCCTGCTTCACAGAGAAACCGGGGGACAGTGACAGCAGCTGGTGGTCACTTGGAGAGCTTGCTGATCACACGAATAAGAGCGGCGTTTTCGTCTTTAAGACGCTGGTTGTCGGCTTTCAAATCTGAAAGAGCCTGTGAAGGGAGAGGCAGATACAAAGTCAAACTCCCAAGGCACTTCTTTCGATTACAGGTAGTCCTCGACTTATAACCATTCTTTTAATTATTATTATTTTATTAGACTTGTATGCCGCCCTCTCTCACTAAGGACTCCCTAATTTATTTATTTGTTTATACTTGAACTTATATGCCGCCCCATCTCCGGAGACTCGGGGCGGCTCACAGCTAAGAACACAAACAATAAATATTTAAAAAAATCATTAAACCAAGAACAAGCCCAAATATAAGACATAAAAAGCAGTGAACATTATGACTGTTCGAAGTTGCTACGGCACTGAAATAAGGGATTTATGACCGCTTTTCACACTTACAATCGTGGCGGCGTGCCCATCGTCACGTGATCAGAATTTGGATGCTTGGCAACTGGCCTTACGGTAATGTGGGGTGGGGGTCACGTGATCACCTTTTGCAACCTTCTAACAAGCAAAGTCAATGGGGAAGCCAGTTAACGGCCATGGCGCTAACTTAATAACTGAAGTGATTCACTTTAACTGTGGCAAGAAAGGTCATAAAATGGGGGCAAAGCTCACTTAACAACGGTCCTACTTAGCGACAGAAATCTGGGGCTCCATTGTGGTTGTAAGCCAAGGACTACCTGCGTTGCAAATTTATTTCCTCCCTGCCACCTCCTCCTTCCTTGCTCCCAGCTGAGCTACCCTTTAACCAGAGCAGGGGCTCCTTCAACAGGAGAGGAATCACCTTCAATTCTTCCTCCAGCTCAGCAGCTTTCCTTTCCAAAGCACGACGCTCCTGTTTTGGCACAGGTGGGACAAAGAGATGAAGTGAGAGTGGAAGCAGAAAAGGAATCCTAAGCATATCTTTTTAAGCTGAGTAGGGAGAAATCAACCTCGATACAGTAAAACTGGGCAAGTTAAATGTTGTGCAGTTTAGAATCCCTACGGGCCATATATACTGGTCATTTTTCCGGTAACACAAAGTGGAGATAGCCAGGAACTCCTCCTTCTGGGGCAGCTACAAATAATCTAGATTAAAAGTGTACACATTTGCCTTGAAATCCCAGCCTTTAGTGTAAAAATGTCCACTCGGTCACTGTGCTCTCCTCAACAGCATAACCGCCTCACTGACAGGCTTCTCCCAAAAGGTGGCATCCACCCATTTGATAGATCAGTTTTGGCGATGCGGGAGAGGGGAAGGAATAGGAAGGAAGGAACAAATACTCACAAATCTCTCTAGTTCTAGAAGAGCCGGCCGCTCAGCAAAGCGCTCCTGCCTCTGGCGAGGACAAACAACACAAAAAAGATTTAAAATAATTCCTGTGCTTATTTTTGTTAACATTTATAACCTTCCCCTTTGCAGGTTTGAAGACACATCAAACACCAACCGCCCTGTGCGAGCGCGCAGACGGGGGCTCCTCGAGGTGCCGTCGGCAACTCAATGTCGTTTGGCGGTGACCCGGGGGACGGCCTACTCTGTGGCGGCTCCCACTTTGTGGAGTCAGCTTCGCCGAGCTCCGGCTGGCCCCGATCTTAGCTCCTTCCTTCCACGATCTAAAGACCTGGCTATTTGCGCAGTCCGGGTTGTGCTGACCTCCTGGGGGGGCCAGGGCTAATGGGTGTTTTAGTTTCTGGGGTTTTAAACTTGTACATTTGGCTTGTTTTGTTTAATATGGTTTTTAGGTAATTATTTATTGTTGGGTTTTTAGTTGTGAGCCACCCCGAGTCCTTTTGGAGAGGGGGCGGCATACAAGTCAAATAAATAAATAAATAAATAAATAAGACAGGATATGACTGATAAAATAAGCCATACAATACAGCAATACACAACCGAGGGAAGACAGGAATGAGAACCTGAGGGACAGAAGTGGTTTATCATTTGGGGAGGGCATTCTACAGATTCTGTGTGGGGGGGTGGGGGTGGCATCACAGAAAATCCAGAAATGCACCTCAGCTGAAGATCACACAAGTTCAGAGAGGGAAAAACTGGATCAATGTTCCCTGGACCAGAAAGAAGGCTAGGCATGCAAACCATCTTACATCTATCAATTCAGTCACTTTCTTAAGATATCCACAGGTGAACCAGAATTGTAAATATTTGGAGAAACAGCAGCCAATCCAAGATCACTCAGCACAATAGGTTGGTTTTTTTTCTCTTTAAATTGTTCCAGATTAATTGCAAAGATGGAAATCTAAAGCAAATATACACTAAGGCTATGTATTTTATTTACCTGTTAACTTTAACTTTTAACTTTGTTAACTCCTTTCATTCTGGAAGTCTAGTAATGTAATGGTATGTGGGAATGATGAAGAGTGGAGAAATGCTCCCTAGAGAAGAGTCAGATAAGAGGGAGCATAACCCACAGCTGTATAGTGGGACTGAGCAAGAAGCTCAACAGGGATTCTCCCTAAATTACTGAAGGCGATGTAGGAGAATTATACTTTCAGACTTGCAAAGATTCTGTAAACACAACTTTACAATGAAACAGAATTAGAATATCTGGGCTGTTTCATTTCTGGTCTACCTCATAGGCTGGGAAGGAGGCAAATATGGTGCTCCATCCTTCCATTTTCACCCACAACAACAGCCCTGAGAGGTAGAAAGATCATGAATTCAAATCTTAGCCATGAAAGTCAGGTGGACGACCTTGGGCCAGTCACTCTCTTTCAAGTCCAACCGGTGGGGAAAATAGGAGGAAGGTATGTTGTGTATGTTTGCCGCCTTGAGTTATTTGTAAAAATAACAAAGGTAGGATGTAAATAAAATAACTGGCCCCAGATACGTAAAGAACTTCTGTTGCATAGGGTGGACCTTGGTATCCCTACTCCTAGACTTTAAGCACATCACCCCACATTCTGTATTCCAATAACAAAAAAGAAGATTTTGGCTCTACGGTCTCTCCGGTCTTCGCCAGAGTTGCCTGCTGACGCCCAACATGCCTCTCCAGTCCTCCCCACTCCCCACTCCCATGAAGAGCCCGCCATGCCCCGCCCCCTACCTGGGTCACTCTTTCCAGCTCCAGCTTAATCTGCGTGAGTTGGAGCTGCGCCTCCTGCAACTGTTCCTTCACCTTTTCATTCTCAATCAAGAGATCTTCATACAGCTTATAGATACACGTGGGAGGGGGAAAAAAAGGGGTGGGAATAAAAAGAAAGGAGGCAATGAGAAAAATAAGCAAGTGCAAGATACATCAGCATTCCTTTGCAGCCATTTTTTTTTTTTTGCCTGCCCGGTAAGTGCAAAACCCCACTTCTCCAAGCACTAACTTTCTTGTAATAGTTGTCTGGTTCTTCTCTGCAGCCTGACGGTGCGCTGTTCCCTCTCTGGCAGCCAGGAGGTGCTGTCCGGTTTGGCAGAAGGCTGTTTAAGTGATCACTGAAAAACAGCAGCAGAGGGAGGTGGTCAGCACTGCCCCCTGCTGGCTCCTTCTTTGCATGACGCAAAATTCAGATAGGTACAATATTAACTTGGAGAAAAAGACTTCAAAGGAAAACAACAGGTCTACAGGTGCTTTAACACAACAACAACAATATATGCCAGCTTTGTGTGTTAGTGCAGAAATGGGTTTCTTCTAGCCTTGGAAGAGGCTGCCGAGACTGTAGTCAACGACCAACTTAACATTTCTGGAACAAAGCAAGCTTCAGGAGGGGACAAAATGGAAGAAGCATTTTGGGGGGCGGGGGGGGGGGGCGGAGAGAAATTCCAGAAAGAAATTAGTGCTTTTAAACCAGGAGTGTCAAACTCAATTTCATTGAGGGCCGCATCAGTTGTGTTTGACCTCAGAGGCCGGGTGGGTGTGGCCAGGGTGGGCATGACCAGCTCAATGTCACTCATGTCGGGGGAGGGAGGGGGAGGCTCCCAGGCTCCATTTTCGGCTGCAAAAGCCTCCTGCAGCGCTCTGCCAGTGAAAACGGAGTTTGCAGCCCTCCCGAGCTCTGTTTTCACTGGCAGAGTGCTGCAGGAGGCCGTTGTAGCTGAAAACTGAGCTTGGGAGGGTGCCCCTGACATGTGTGATGTCAAGCTGGCAGAGGCACCCTGGGCCGGACCTTCGCTGACCTTCCAGGGCATCCCACAGGCCAGATCTAAGCACTAAACAGGCTGGAGTTTGAGTCCCCTGCTCTAAATACACCCAGACATGGATCAAGCATTTCAAGAGCCTCTGTGGCGCAGTGGTTAGAGTGCTGTACTGCAGGCCACTTCTGCTGACTATCGGTTGTTCAAATCCCACCAGGCTCAAGGTTGACTCGGCCTTCCATCCTTCTAGGGTGGGTAAAAGGAGGACCCAGATTGTTGGGGGCAACAGGCTGACTCTGTAAAAACTGCTTAGAGAGGGCTGTAAAGCACTATAAAGTGATATATAAGTCTAAGTGTTATTGTTATTTCAGCCCTTGAGGGAGGTTTTAGCAGCTACACCCAATCCATGGCTACTTACATGCGATCACGGTTTCTGGAAGCTGAGTCGTGGCAATAGGGTATCTTTTCTTCTTGTTTGAAATGTTTCCCTGCTCCTCCAAGTAGCTTCTTCAGTCTGAAGTCTACTTGGATAAGCAGCGAAATGTTGCCAACCGACAAGAAAAGAAGTCCAGTTGCCATGAGTCAACTTCCAGACAAGGCTATCTGGATGGCTGAGAATCTTTACCTGTGACATAGTGATCACCCTTTGTTGCTCCCCTTGTTTTAAGACCCTACAGGGCAATGAAGGTGAATCTTTGACACGTGGGTCATAGGTCATGGGTCACATGCCATGTCTATTTTGGTGACATGCCAGGGGTCTAGAAGACCCTCTGGAAGTTGTGCAAGAAGTTGTGCGGTCTCTGAAACGCATGTGAGAATGGGGTGTCATTCCCCATGCGTTTTGGAAGCTATGAGGCCACACAAGAGCCTTTTCTGAAGTTTCCAGGTCTCGTGCAATCCAGAGCTGCCTTGGATAGCATTTTGAAAAATATTTATAATTACGGCATGTATGCATTTATTTCTTAAACGATCGATTTAAATAATTTATTACTTGTTATGAACTGTTTCTTTTGTCCAGGTGTGGGGGGTGGGTGGAGGAGGGGGAGAGGGGGAGAGGGGGGAGGGAGAGACAGACAGACAGACAGGCCAGCAAAGTCAAGACAAACATTTTCTGGATTTTTGACATTCTGAGCCCAAAATGTTTGCCATCACTGCTACAGGGGAATCTACCTGCTATGTACTGATGAATCTTCATTATGTTCTGTGTCTTCATCTTCCTCCCCCTAGAAAAAGGAAAAAAATTGCAGTTCAAGCTCTTGAGAGGATCTACGTAGTAAACGTGGGTGCACATAAAAGGCATCCAGCAGGTTCACTGTAACCTCCTATCTGTAGCCTGAACTCCACCCTTCCTCCAGGGCATCAGCCCACTGTTCTGGTACCCTTCTTGTTTACCTCTGAGTTTCCTCCCAGACCAGAGATGCGTCTCTCTCGCCGGCCTTTCCTGCGGTCTCGGATAGCCAGCCTGTTCCGGAGGTCTGTGTCCAGCTCAGAGCCAGCCTTATCGACTTCCGTTCCTGCAGTTTAAAACAAGACAGGCAGCTGAGTTTGGGCTGCCGACCTCCCAAGTTCAACAACACAGCTTGGAGGAGATGAAAGCTTTAAGACCTCCTTGAGATCGGCACTGTGCTAACACACAGGGAGAGAATGAAACGAGTCAGGATCGAAGGAGCTATATGCCAGTCCACAGTGAAACATGTCAAGCAGGCAAACTGAAAATGGAGGAGAAGAAGAAAGAAAGAAACATAGTCACCTGGATACAAAGGTTACCTTTTTGGAGCTGCGAATTCACCACTAACGGATTCACAGTATAAACTGAAGAACTGTCTGAACTGAGGAGCCGGAATCGCCTAGCGGAGTCCTGAATGAGGTGTTGGAGAATGACGTTAGGGAGAATAAGAAGGAAGACCAATTACAAACAAGCTTTGCCCTGGCTCAAGGCAACAAGGCCGCGTTTTGTAGAGGGCCAAACTAAAGCTTGGGGTGACTGAAAAGGGTTGTGTGATGAGTGCCACACGTGCCAAATTACACCAGATCCTCAACTCAACCCAAGGCCAGAAGAGACGCGCAAGGAAAGCCACCCGCTCTCCATCCCATTCCAGAGGGTTAGTATCCTGCTCAGCCTGGCAATGGCCACTTGCTTCTTCCTTTTAGAGGCCCTTTGCAAGGATCTGTATCCTTGCAAAGCATCCATCGTCCATGCCTCAGAACAGGCCTAATCTCTTCCCTGATCCATTTCTCATTAGATCAGGTTCTCTCCTGCCCAGGACTTTCTACAATGCTGGAGGGGCTGGACTGCAATCCATCCACCTCAATGGATCCCTACCGTTGTCTCTTGAGATTGCTGTTCCCCATCTTTGTTCCGCTTTTCATCCTCCTTGTTCCTTTGTTCTGAAGGAGTTTTGGAATCGCTGGTCCAGACCATGGTCTTCTCAGCCTCCTTTAGGTCCGTAAGCGTTACCCCCTAAAAAGGGAACGGGGAGGCCAAAAAAAAAAGGGGGGGGGGAGGGGAAGAAAGAGAGAAAAGGTCCATTAGTAAAAAAACTTGCTGATGGGATAGTGGCCAATGGACAGCAGAATTCTTTGTGAAGGTTCAAGTTAGGCCAATAAAGCAGTGCCTGAATTGGTGCCACCTGTGTAGCATCACCTTCAAGCTTCAGCCAGGTTCTCCTGCACCAACTCTTACCTGTGTGGAACGTCTGGATTGTCTCATGAGCCTAGAACGGGCCTTTCTTTGGGATTCAGACTCTTCATCTCGCACTGGCGTCTGGTATGACCTAGCAGGAAGACCCTGGTGGTTAGGCAGCACATAAAGGTTTTCCCACATACTTTCTATAGCTTTCAGCCCTCCCCGCCCCCCGCCCCCAGTTCCTGCCAAGCCTCGTAGAGCTGCTGCATTGGCGGGACATTAGGATAGGGAAAGGAGACTCCATGTACATTTTGCAAGTGTTGGTTTTTGCATGGCTTCTTCCACTTTTCCTATGGCCAAACACCATACTTTCCATTTTGCCAAGTAAAGCCGTTAGTAATGCCAGAGAGATGGAATTAAATGTAAGAGGTGGAGAAGGGGAAAGCAGCTGGCAGTGCCCCTTTCATTTTGTCAAGCCCAACGGGGCAGAGAGAGATTCCAAGATGGCATACAGGCATATGTGCCATCCTGTATGGAGCATTTAGCACAACACAGGAAGTCTGTCCATCAAACCCAATTGATAAGCAAGATCAAACAGATGCTGGGAATAAATGTCTGGCCCAAATACTCTCCCTTTTGACACTATGAAGCAGACACATGTGCACCAGTAGCGAAAGTTAATAAAAGTCCAAGGAACTCAAATAAATTTAAGGCACAGAGGATCAGGATAATAACTGCACCAAAAGAGACCAGCCCGTTTTGACTTTCAGGGTCACCCATCTATCATGGCCCTAAGTGCTCTCCGTACTGTCTGCCCCTGGCCCAGCCAACCCTCACCTTCGGCGGTCCCGAGGATCAATGCTAGAGCTGATGGTAGTGGAAGAGGGGGGCTGGTGTGGGGTAGGGGCTGTATCTATCTTCATCTGAAGACCACCTTCTAAGTTTCTGCGGGGAGTGAGCAAGAAGACAGAAAGAGGGAGGGAGGGAGGGAGGGAGGGAGGGAGGGAGAGGGAGGGAGGGAGGGAGGAGGGAGGAGAGGGAGAGGAGAGAGGGAGGGAGGGAGAGAAAGAGAGAGAGAGAGAACATGCAAGAGAATATTTAGAGGACCCTCCTTGACTTCTATGAGGTTTAATGACACCAACTCATTGCTCTCAGAAATTCAGGCTAGTGGTCCATTGGAGGCTCTTGGGTGCATTAATTTTGAGGCAATATTCCCCCTCCCCTTGCTACTTCAGCAAAAATACCTAATAAAGTTTTTGGCTCCTTCTTCTTTTACAAAGGCAGGACAGGTATTGCAAGGTTTTAAAGTGCAAACAGTAAAAAGTGACCCTCACTCGAAATCGATAAGGGTGCTCTTAAAAGACCAAATAAATTAACTGAAATTGTAACGCTCGCTGGAAAGCACGACAGCTTCACTTTCCCAAATATTTCTATGCTCCAGTGACACCATTCTCTATTCAGAAAGTAAAAGCAGTCCCAATCTATCCTGTCGCTTAAAACAATGATCTTCCAGTCCAGGAACAAATCTTCCAGAAGTTCCTTCAAACTCGCAGTAGCCGTAGCCAATATGGCCAATGGCTGGCAATACTTGGAATAGAAAACCTAACAGCTGGAGGATCAAAGGCCTCCTAACTCATTTTAACTTAGTGGGTTTCACCACTCAAGAACACCAAGAGATCCACCCTCACGAGAGGATGAGAAAGGCAAATATCAACCCTGCCTGGGAAAAGCCAACCGGCCCTTTTCAGCTAACTAGCTTCATGTCTGAACAAGATTCCAATCTAGGCCTCTCAAGCCGAAGTGTGCCATTTTAGTTTATCCATGGTAGATTACTCACGCGCGCCGGGGATCCCGGTGGGGTTCTGTGTCTGGAAGGGCAAAGATCCGGCGAGTGGGAGTTGGGATTACTCGTGCCAGACGTGGCTCTTTGTTCTGTAAAAGAAGATGGAGAAAAAGGAAAGAAAATGTAATGATTGACAGCTGTTTCTCTGCTACCTCCTATTCGGGCTAGGAGTGGGGGCTGCTCTGAGGCTAGGTGGAGATTCAGGAGGCTTTGGGGACCCACCAATGTGAACACTGCATTTCTGTAACAGGGAGGGCGTGAGCAACTCTCCCTTAATGCCAGAGGAACTGCCCTACCAAGGACGGAGAAGAAAGAACAGAAAAACACTGCCTCTCTAACAGGGTAGCTGTGGCTCAGACAGAACGAAGAAAAAAAAATGTTAAAAGAGTGGGAAAAGAGCAGAGGTGAAAGGAAAACTGAAACAAAAGGATGTCCAGCAGAATCCTGGACCACATTTGATTCCCACCAGAGGTTGTTGGTGCCCATTTCCCTTTATACTTCCACGGCTCTCAAGGATCCCCCACCCCAAACACACACACACACACACACTTAACCCTCCCCTGCCCAAATAAAGCAAAGCTAGCAAGGAAGGTATCCAGCCACCCTCTCTGATGGGTAGAGGCTCCTACCGGGTCACCAGGTGGCTCAGAAGCTGTGTTCCTATTGGCTAACCATGGGCCAATGGGATTCTTGCTCCACTTCTTCAAGAGCTCCTGGATGTCTTGCTGCAGATAATACAGGCAATGACAGGATCGGGATGGAGAGGGAGGGAAAGAGAAAGAAAAGAAAAAGAGGGCACAGCAGAGACATACTGGTGGCAAAATTCGTGTCCTGGAACCCCACACTGAAAAGCCACCCCACTGGAGGGAAACAAACCCACACTAGAGTTCACAGACTGTGCAAGGCTGCTAGATCAGAGGTCGGAGAGAAGGGAATAAGTAAAAAGCAGAGGAAGAAGGAAAGTAAAGTGTTCTGCCTTTGACCAAAAAAAAAAAAGTGCTAAACACAAAACCCAGTTTCTTCTTCCTCAAATAATCATGACGTCTCCTTTGGCTTTGTTTGCATCATGAGGGGAAAAAAAACACCAGCCTGAGAAAGGCTGGGTCCACTTAAGCCTTCAGAGATAATAAGACCGGCTCTTGAAAACTTAGCCCAAGGCACCAATCTTTGGCACATTCTCAGAGCAATTCATGGTTCACAAAGAGAGGTTCCTGACCTTGGAATAGGTGGCTCCAACTCTTCCGGACCCTGATCCATTTTATCTCAGCCAAGAGTAGGCAGCCATTTTGCACCTGGGGCCCCTAAAGCTGGATATGGTCACTAGAAAGAAGTAGGGGCAATTTTCCATCCCTTTCTTCCAAGTCCATCGGAGGTTTAACTACACGTATTTTGCTTGGAGGTACTTTTTTTTTCTAAATGTACCTAGCCATCCTTTGGTCAGCCACCAAGAAGACTCTAGGTTCCACCCTTGGCAACTTTTAAGACTTGTGGATTGCAACTCCCAGAATTCCCCAAGGAGCATGTTGAAGTCCACCAGTCTTAAAGTGGCCAAGGTTGGAGGTTTTCAGCTCTAGAAGGCTGAAGGTTCCTCACTGATTATCTAGTCAACATCATCTCCTCTAAGTGGCAGAAGCTTTCCAAAGATCAGAAAGTCCTGCTCCTCAAACTCTTTTTTTTAAAATACAAGGGAGTCCTCAGTTTTTAAGTGAGCTTTGCCCCATTTTATGACCTTTCTTTCCACAGGTACAGCACATGTCTTGCATGTGAGTAGTTATTTGGGATTTCCCCTACAGGTAGTCCTCGACTTAAAACAGTTTAGTTTAGTGACCATTACAATGGCACTGAAAACAGGGACGTGTGACTGTTTCTCACACTTACGACCACTGCAACATCCCCAAGGTCACATGATCAAAATCGAAACACTTGGCAACTGACTCATATTAATGACGGTTGCAGTGTCCCGGACATGATCCCCTTTTGCTACCTTCTGACAAGCTAAGTCAGTGGGGAAGCCAGATGCACATAACAACTGTATTACTAACTTTACAACTGCAATGATTCACTTAACAACATAAAGGTCGTAAAATGGGGGGGGGGACTCACTTAACATATGTTTCACTTAGCCACAGAAATTTTGGGCTCAACTGTGGTCCTAAGTCAAGGACTAGTTTGTCCTTTCTCTTGATTAGATAAGAAAGTGCTGTATCCTGGACGACCAAGTTGTCTTCCTCCTCCTCTCCTCCTGAGGGATCTCAACATTTTTCTAATTGCTTTTCATGGGTTTTCAATAATAAATGCCAGGAGATGATTCTACCAAAACTGATGGAAGATGACAAATCAGAAAGTACCTGGCGTTTCTATTACATGACCAACAAATATCATTTCAAAATGGCTGGCTTGCATACCATTCAACCTAGGATCTCCAATGGTCTACATCTCTTGTCTGAGAATTGAGATCATTTGCTAATGCCTTACTCTGCATGCTTTTTTCTTCAGAGGTACCTCCGTTATGAAATACTCCTTAAATATCAACTCAGCTGATATTGCCTAGAATTATGAGATGAAAATCTAGAGCTAGTTTAGCTTTTCATCTGGTATTACGGGCTCGTTTTGACCTATTTATGGGTTTCCTTTGATCTTGCCTCCTTTTTAAATTGTAAATCAAGCTTCACTCAGCCTTCCAGCCTTCCCAAGTAAAATACGGACCCAGATTGTTGGGGGCAAGTTCCTGACTCTGTAAACCATTTAGATCATGGGTGTCAAACTCGCTACATCATGTTGATGTCATGTGACATATCGTAACGGTTTTTTGCCTTCGTGAAGTTGGGGTGGGTATGGCCTGCATGTGATACATGCACCAATTTGACACCCCTGATGAGCAGTGTATAAGTCTAAGTGCTATTGCTATAAGGAGATCAATCAATCAGAATAGAGCTGGAAGGGACCTTGAAGGTCTTCTAGCTAGCAGGTCTTCTGCTCTAGCAGGATATACCCTATACCCGTGATGGCGAACCTATGGCACGCGAGCCCCAGGCAAACTTACCTCACTGCGTATGCACGTGCCTCCCGCTGATTTTTGGCTCATTTGAGGCCTTATTTGGCCTCCCAGAGTCTCGAGGGAACCGTCTGCAGCCTTTGTAGGCTGAAAGAAAGGCCCGTTTTGTCACTTCCTATATTTCCGGAAATATCGGAAGTGACAAAACGGGCCCATTTTTCGGCCTACAAAGGCTGCAGAGGATTCCCTTGAGCCTCTGGGAGGCCAAAAAAAACCTCAAACAGGCTGAAAATCAGTTGGGAGGCACAGTGCAGGTAAGGGGGCAGCACGCATTGCTTTCTGAGTGCTGGCACGCGAGAATTTTTGGGCGAATTTTTGGCACAGGAGCCCAAAAAGGGCTCCCCAATCTACTTGCTTTCCGCAAAGCCGTTAAGACCTGGCTTTGTCGGAAGGCATGGAACGGAGGCTCTGTTCTTCCCTCTTGTATGTTTGGATGGTATGAATGAGTTTTTTGATTTTATATTGTATAGGTAACTGTTTTTATTTTGTTGCATGTCACTGAGTTCCCGATGGGGAAGAGAGGCGGGATATAAATTTAATAAATAATAATAAAAAGGTTAGCCACCACTGCCCTATACAATTTGAGACAAGTGGCTGCCCAGGCTCTTCTTAAAAACCTCCAGTGATGAAGCACCTACCACTTCTGAAGGCAAAGCTGTTCCACGGGTTAATTGTGCGCATTTTTAGGAAGTTTCTCCTTAATTCCAGTTTGCTTCTCTCTTTGATCAGTTTCCATCCATTGTTTCTTGTTTTGCCTTCTGGTGCTTTGGAAAATAAGTTGACCCCTTCCGCTTTGTGGCAGCCCCTCAAATACTGTAATAATGCTATTATGTCACCCCTTGTCCTTCTTTTCTCTAGGCCAGTCAAACCCTCATCCTGCAACTGTTCTACATATGTTTTAGTCTTCAAGCCTTTAATCGTCCTAGTTGCTCTTCTCTGCGCTTTTTTTTAAAAGGTCATTATTTGGACAACTGATGAGAAAGAAGGGAAATGAAACAGATACCAAAACTGTCAAATATAAGCCTGAAGCTTTTACCAACTCTTCCCCACAAACTGAAGGATCTTCCCCTGACTGGAATCAAATAGGCAAAAAAGGCTACTGTTTAAATTCCTTATAGCACGAGGGCCAGTTGCGCTGTCTAGAGATCAGAACAGTTGGCATCCTTCTCCTGTTCCTTGTATGAAGGCAGAGCAATCCAAGAATTTCCTATTTCTTGATGCCACCCACCACTACACCTGAGTGCAGCAGGCTAGCTTTGAGGTGCATGGGAGGCCAAGTGTTACAAAGGTGTTTCCAAAAACACATGGCTGGCGCCAACTCTCAGAATCAAGCACCTGAGACAAATGTTATGGTTTAACATAATGGTGAGGCTGGCCATGCCTGACCTGCCTCTCAACCAGCTTTGTCTCTGCCCAACTCACCTTTTCTTCTGTATCAAGCCGGGGACTGGATGCTGAGCGCTTGATGCCGCTGCCCCCCTTGGGGACCCCTTCATCCAACTTGGCATCCTGCAATACACCGAAGCTGCTTGTTTTGCGCAGGCTCTGTCTCCATGTGGCTGGAGCTGGCAAACTCCCTGGCTCCGTGGTGCAGCTAGGGCCTCCAGAGAACTGGTGGAGAGGAACAGAAGAGGAGGGGTAGAGCAGAAGGGGACAAACAAGGGAAGCGGAGATAAAAGGAAGGAAAGGTAGTCAGGATGGACGAAGGGAATTTTCACCTAAAAGAATGGAACTGGAAGGAGCAAGGTGGGTACCCAGGTTGGGCTAGACCAAGGAATTAAAGACCTGAATAACTGAGGGCTCCTTGAGATAAGGGCCCTCCAAACTTGATAACTTTAAGACCTGTGGACTTCAGCTCCCAGAATTCCCCAACCAGCCATGCTGGCTAGGGAATTCTGGGAGTTGAAGTCCAGAAGTCTCAAAAGTTGCCAGGTTTGGAGACCCTGCTTTAAACCACCTCAAAATTCTGGTTTGCAAAAGATACACCAGACTCTTAACTTGATAATGAAGTGGCAACTTTTCATTTTCCTCTCTCTTGCGGAACCTGTGGGTGCCAACTTGAGAAGAAACAAAATTGATTGGGTTTCAAGGCAAGAAGGGCAGTACTTCCACAGTCAGCTAGCTAGGGGCTCTGATTCATTTCTCCAAAGCAGGTGGTGCAGGAAAGGGTTAAAGCCACCCAAGGTTGCCCTTATCCGAAGACCCCTTTTTATCATCTGAAAGCTTTCAGAGATGACTGAGGAATAGCTACCGGTACTTGGCATATCCTCAAGATGTTCCAGAGCATGCCTGAACACAGAGGTAGGATTTCAGGCTGAACTATACCTCAGTTGAAAGGAGCCAGAACTGCAGTCTTCTCAAAGCAGCAATTCCTGAAAACCTCTTTCTTAAAGACATTCTTGCATAGATTAGAAACACCTGCCTCTTGAGATGAAGAATACCGCCAATCTACCAACCTTCAGAAAGGCCTTAAAACCCTTTATATTTGGCAGAATGCATGAGAGCAGGCAAGTTCTTGGCTGCTTAGTTGGTTGGATAAGATCTGGGTTTTGACATTTTTATTGCTCTGTAAAGTGCTTCAGGTTCCTCTGGGCACTGTAAAAATATTGTTTGTATAAACAAACAAAGGGGGAAACAATGGAGGAATTGCGGCGCCTCGAGGGGTTGGGGGTGGGAGGCACCGTTTTACGGTGGTTCTCCTCCTACCTCTCAGGTCGTTCGCAATTGGTGTTGGCAGGGGGCCAGAGGGCGAGCCCGAGGCCCCTGGTTTGTGGGGTGCCTCAGGCGTCGGTCCTCTTGCCACTACTGTTCAACATCTATATGAGGCCGCTGGGCCAGATCATCTGTGGTTTTGGAGTGAGGTATCACCAATACGCGGATGATACCCAGCTTTACATCTCCACTCCGGACCAAATCAGTGATGCCCTCTCCATGATGTCCCAGTGTTTGGATGCGGTGCGGATCTGGATGGGGAGGAACAGGCTCCGACTCAACCCTACCAAAACTGAGTGGCTGTGCGTACCGGCATCTCGGATCCAGGATATTCCATCTTTGGTCATGGGGGGAAAGGTGTTGCCCCCCATGGATAGGGCTCGCAACTTGGGCGTCTTCCTGGATTCACAGCTCAGTTTAGAGGATCAGGCGGGAGCTGTGACCAGGGGGGCGTTCACCCAGGTTCACCTGATGTGCCACTTGCGCCCCTATCTGGACCGAGATGCCCTATGGACAATCACTCATACACTCATTACTTCCCGAATCGACTACTGTAACGCTCTCTACATGGGACTTCCCTTGCGGACCACTCGGAGGCTTCAACTGCTTCAGAATGCGGCCGCGCGGGTGGTGATGGGAGCATCCCGATACTCCCACATTACACCCATCCTGCGTGACCTGCATTGGTTGCCGTTGCCCTCCGAGTACGATTCAAGGTGCTGGTGTTAACGTAGAGAGTCCTGCATGGCTTGGGTCCGGGGTACTTGCGGTAATGTCTCCTGCCAGCATCGACGACCCTTCACCCTATACGCTCCCACAGGAAGGGCCTCCTTGGAGTGCCGTCGGCCAGGCAGTGTCGGCTGGCGACCCCCAGGAGTAGGGCCTTCTCTGTGGTAGCTCCCACCCTGTGGAACCAGCTCCCGTTGGGGCTCCGACTGGCTCCGGACCTCCGTTCCTTCCGCCGCGACCTCAAGACCTGGCTCTTTCAGCAAGCCGGCCTGGACTGAAGCAGAGTGGGATGGGTTTTAATTGTGTTTTAACTGTATTTTAACTGTATTTTAGACATGGGTTTTAGAGTTTATTGGGCTTAAATTTAATACTATTTTAATTAACTTATTTGTATTTGTATTTTAATGTTGTGAGCCGCCCTGAGTCCTCAGGGAGAAGGGCGGCATATAAGTCCAATAAATGAAATGAAAAATGAAATGAATTACTCTATTGTATATGTAGCTGCCTAAAATGCAATTTAGAAGCAAGCAGTCCTGGGATCATTAGCCAGCAACTTCTTAAGCAGGGCTGCCCACTGTGCAGTTTACATTAATACAAACACAGCATGAGGGACCACCGAGACCCCCAAGGCTGCCCCAATGTCTTTCTAGAAGACCTCTTGTATTTATGACAGTCCAGAGTCTTTGCAAAGCAAGGCTACCTGTTCCTCTCACCCCATCACAAAGTCCTTGCCAATGCAAATTCCAAAATGGAAGAGCTAATCCTCGCATCGAGAAGAGCTGCCCAGAATCACAATCAGCACAGAATTTCAAAATGCTATCAGGGCAGAGGAAGCAGACGGTCCTGGAAAACTGCCTTACTGCGTATCGCCACACTTTCAGAAGCGTGAAGTTTCAGAGAAATCACGTCTGCTGCATTTCCCAGGCTGGAAGAACTTCGCCTTGGTTGACGGGATTCCCTTGTCTGCTTCACACAGCCCTGCTCTACAATTCACTATATCTGGATAACTTTTCAACAGAGCGGGCAATCTTCCTGCCCACCCTATCAAGAGCCACATTCCCCTTCAGAAGTAATGCTGGAGAAGACCCACAATCGTGCCAATGGCGAGGAGAAGGTGGGACCAACGTGCTTCCCTCTTTGTCCTTCCCCCTACCCAGTTGTGTAATTTGTAACACATTTTTTTCCTCTCCTTTCCCTCTATCTGCTAGGGAAAGGCCTAACTGCTTTGGACTTTGAAACTCAAGCTGATGGTTCTCGTAGCTCAAGGGCCAACCTCCCTACTGAAGTACCGCTTGACCCCAATAGTTTATAATCTTAGCGGCCCTCTTCATTTCCTCCCTTGGGCGTCTTTAGGCTGCTAAATCACTTTTTCTTCCCAAATGCTAGTAGCATCCTGATAGGCACAGATAAACAAAAACACAGCTCCCCATAGTGCACAGAAAGGGAACTACAGCATTATCAGCAGCCCCGCATCCTGTTTCACACACGAGCCAGGAGATGCTTGCAGAATCTTCCCACAGAGGCATGTACAGAGTCAGGATTTTCCTTTAATCTCGCGCACACCAAAGGGATGAACCGCCAAGAGAACAGCAGGCAGGGGTTCCTGTGAAGAAGCCTCTTTCCACTCCACTCACAGTCAAAGGCTGACTCAGCCACCAACAGCTCTATCGCAGATTAAGATATTTTTTTAAAGCCCAATTTTGGGCTTCTGGAGACAACCACGCAAAGATATGCCCCTCTTGGCTCCCTTCTTAGTTCATTTTTGCAGGGCACTCACAGCATTTGTCATTTGTCCCTTTTGGGGCACCAGAATGATCCCTGTTTTACGCAAGCGTTGTCTCCATGTGGAAGGTACCAAAGGGCTTGGGATAGGCAGCAGAGGCAAAATGAAGGCAAACTGTGGCTGGAGTGAGCAGGTGGAATGAGAAAGCAAGGAGGAGAAGGAGACACATTTCACAATGTATGGAAGACATAGGAAACAAATGTCAGAACAGGGAAAAGAAAACAGAAATGTTCAGGGTATTTTATACAGTGCAGATAAGAGATGACATGCAACAGAATGGGGAAGACATGCAGAGGAGGTCCAACCAAGAAAGGCCTCTTTGCAAATGTAGTCCTTAGACTTGCTTGTGACAGCATCCCAAAGCAGGGGAAAAATTCGATGCAAGCAATAAAGGGTTAATCAAGCATGCTGGTTGAAGGCATGCTTTTAAAAAAGGTGCATTTAGATGAATTCATCACATGCTTTGCGCAAAAGAGCAAGCAACCATGGAGAGCTGATGAAGGGCTGGAAGAGAAGAAAAGGTGGTATTTCTAAGGGGAAGGTGATTACTATTTTATTTAGAGGCAGGCCACACCAAGTGCAGGACTGAAGTCTGTATCTCCTACTTCTTCTGCGAAATTAAGAGCTCAGGGGCTCCTGTTGCTGCAAAGAAAAACTTTGCAGAAAACTTTGCTGAGTATTTGAAACTTATATGACTCATCAAATATAACTAGCTGAGGCACAATATTTAGGCCTTGCTAGAAACAGTCAGCTGTGCTACTTATCTACTTGAGGAAAGTTTTTTGGGGGCAGAAATGTTACCAGTGAAATTCCCCTACGGATAGTCCTCACCTTACTACTCATTGCTTAGCTACCATTCAAAGTTATGTAGGACCCTGAAAAAGGGTCTTAAAGCCGAGATCCAAAGTTCTGGAGCCCATGGTCACATGATTGAATTTTGGATGCCTGGCCACTGGCCCATATTTATGGCCATTTGCAGAGTCACATGTCCTTGATTTATGACATTTTTGCTGGAAACTGGTGTTTGCTTCCATTTTCCAGCAAAAAAACAGAGAACAATGAGTTGCTTAATGACGTGTTTGCTCTACTACCGCATTTTCTTTATGACCACCACAAAAAAGGTAATAAAATCAGGTATGATCACAATGTAACCTGCTTTATGACTGTCACGACTTACGACTGAGACTGCAGACTCAATTACAATTTTATGTGAGGAATACCTGCACTTGTACTGTACAAATGGCACAGTCCAGTACTGTTCTGTGGCATATGCAGCCTGTGCTCAGGGCGTATGGATACTCCTTTGAGACCAGCACTTGCAGTCCCATATTAAGTGGCATGAATGAGCTGAGAACATAAAGTGACTAGAGCCCCTGAAGTGTTTGTCATCCTCTATCTTGAGCTCTAGTAAAACTGTTTACGGTGTGGACGCAGGAGTTGGATTTCAACTACGTCACAGTACCAGTAATGATCCCGTCTGGACCCACAACTGTAGAAGGAAACTGAGACAGTGGAGAGAGGAAGTTCAAAAACACCTGACTTCCTTCGCCACCACAATGCCTTGCCTTACCTTTGGCCCAAGAGGACACGGGGACAGAGGCCTAATGGGAGTCACAGATACTCCATTCACTGCACTGCTGTCTGCTGGGGGAACAGCCTTCACTTCTGCAAGAGATGAGGCGCAATTAGCCATCAGCCCACTGTGTCCTGTCAGGACGTGGGCACTGGCTGCTGCATCCCTCCACTCACCGTTGGACTCCGGTGTTTCATCCCCTTCCGAAGCCGAACTGGTCTCCTCTTCACCAACAGCTATGGTACCTAGGGTCTTCCTCTCCTTTGACTGGTCTTGGACAGATATTTTTTCTTTGCTGCTCATGCGACACACAGAGCTCCTAGGAGAACCAAAAGGGCAGATGGACAGGAGAAGAAGATGGAAAGATCTCACTCGTTTACCCTGCCAGATATATGTCACAAAATCAGCTGTGCATGTACTCAACCCAAACTAAAGAACACGGTAGGTGGTAACTCCAACCCACCTAGCCAACCCCTGGTTCTATCTCTTCCTTTTTCATAGTTATCATTTGGTTCAAGTTATTACTTGATGAAGCAGGTAACACTCTATGGCTTCCTATTTCCTGGCTGGCATCTTCTTACTACAATGACTTAGAATGATTTATTGACTACCATAGAGAAAGGTTAATTACTTATTTATTTGTTTAAATATATTAGCTGCCCAACTCCAATTGGTATGATGGGAATCGCTGACTTTGAGATAATATACCTTTTTAATTTCTAACATGGATTTCAGATCATTTAAAAAGAGCCACAGTGACATAGTGGTTAAAATGCAGTACTGCAGGCTATTTTTGCAGGCTGCCTGCAATCCGGCAGTTCGAATCTCACCAGGCTCAAGGTTGACTCAGACTTTCATCCTTTTGAGGTGGGTAAAATGAGGACCTGGATTGTTGGGGACAATATGCTGAGTCTGTAAACTGCTTGGAGAGAGCTGCAAAAGCACTGTGAAGCGGTATATAGCACTGTGAAGTGCTATTGCTGTTTAAGAAGCGTCCAACCAGTCTAGATCCAAGAACATACAGGTGGTCCTTATTTAACAACCACTCATTCATTCAGTGACTGTTCAAACTCATGATGGAGTGATTGATAGCTGTGACTGGCCCTTTTACTATGATGGGCACAGCATTTCTGCGGTTATGTAATCCAGGTGCTCCAAGCCCAGCTTGCAATTTCAACACTGTAGCATCCCATAGTCAAGTGATCACCATTTGCAACCCTGGCAGCTTTCTACAAGCGAAGTCAGTGGGGAAGCCAGCAGGAGGTTGTAAATGGCGACCACATGATGTGCTTGCTTTACAACCCACGGCAATTCACTTAAAGACAGCAACCAGAAATGTTGGAATTTCCATCACTAAGTCACGTGTGACATTGTGCTTTCCGGCCACATGGCTTGGCAAATGAAAACCTAAGTCCCAATCCCTGTCAATAATCAAGCATTGTACTCATGTGGGCTCAGTGCTATATATGTGAAAGTACAAGAACGATAACATCGCATACTTAATTCCAACTCTGATGGTGAGGAAGGACTTACATGCCTTAAACCAAGGGTGTCAAACTCACAGCGTCACATTGCCATCACGTGACGTTTCACAGTGTTTTTCCCCCTTCGCGGAGCTAGGGTGGGCGTGGCCTGTGCGTGACGCATCTGGCCCATGGGCCACCAGTTTGACACCCCTGCCTTATATCAATGTATTTCAACTTCGGCAACTATAAGCTGTGGTAAACTTCAACTCCCAACACTGCTGTCTGGAGATTTCTGGGAGTTGAAGTCCACACAGATTAAAGCTGACGAGGTTGAGAAATACCGCCTTACACTCTACAACGTTTCCTACAGTAGAAGCCATATGAGAAAATTCATAAACAGGCCAACAATCTGCTTACAAATCCAAAAATTGCCGCCATGATGACCCAACTAAGTGCCCAACTACGTCCTATTCCAAGCACGACGATGAACAGTTCTTGCTAGATTTTCTTTCCTGACAACAGGCACTTGTAATTTGCACAGGCTCAACATACAACCACAAACAAAAAGACCAATCTGACAGCTGCAATGTCGAACCATAAACATTTCTGCAGCAAAGGCTTGTCAAACTTGCTGTACATCAAATAAAAGATTTTCCCCTCCAAACTTGTCTTGCCACAGAAAATTTGCTGGAGGTGTGGTGGCGTGGATTTCACACATCTGATTCCAGGGCTAAAAAAACCTAGATTAAAACTTTAAATTGCAAGTGTCTGAAAGCAAAGGCTGAGGCTAGAGAGTTGTGGAACTGAAAACTTGGTATTTTCCATAACAGTACAGTATCTAATAATAATCTAGTGCTAACCTTCGATGCTTGCTTGTGTACGAGGGGGCCTGTTCCAAGCTGGTGTCAATCACAGCCTGCCGGTGGGCTTCCTTTTTGCTGCGCAACTGAATGATAAAAGGGGAGAGATCAAAAATGAAAACTGTTATTCCACTTAACAATGCTGTCTTTATTGATTTTGTCTGGTGGGATGTGATAAAATCTGCTCCTCTGTATACGAAATACAGAGGGGCAAATAAATCTGCATCAGCTAGTGCTATCTTCACAGGACTGGTCAAGATCAAGGACAGTAATAGCAATTGGTTGTGATTCAAACCAAAAAGCTCATGGGAATCAAGCTGAAACTGTGACTGCTAAGTTTAGAGAAGTACTCATCTCTTCGAAAAGGTAGGTCCATAGTAGCATTTAAAGTATTTCAGTGCAGGGCAAAAGACAGCTGTTTTACCTCTGCACTACGATACTGGGAAACAGAGGGGAAATCCCACAAGTAAACATCTGGAAAGATTTGCCAGATATCAACTAACCACCTCTTCCTTAACTAGTATCCTCTTCCAGATGTGTTGGACAATAGCCAGTAAGGCCCTTGTGCTTTGGTGTTGTAATGTATGATCCTGCAACTCTTTCAGCCCAACGCCTGCTTCCCCACCCCCACCCCCACCCCACCCTGGGTTGTTGTGAGGAAAAGAGGAAGAAGGAATATTAGGTATCTTCACTATATTATTTTTTTAAAAAAATCCTGCTTTTTTAGTGAGCCGTGGTGGCACAGTGGTTAGAATGCAATATTGCAGACTAATTCTGCCCACTGCCAGGAGTTCGATCCTGACTGCCTAAGGTGGACTCAGCCTTCCATTGTTCTGAGGTCGATAAAATGAGGATCCAGATTGCAACATGCTGACTCTGTAAACCACTCAGAGAGTACTGAGAATACAGCATGGTGGAGTAATATATAAGTCTAAGTGCTATTGCCGTTTTTAATAAGATGGAGGCCACTGGAGGAATATCAATCTGGTTCATCCCCTTTAAGAACAGAGGCTTTGACGTGCAGCACTCAATGCCATGAGAAGGTCCCGAGTCAGCCCTTTATCTTCAGCCCATGATTCCTATGGGTGGGGAAGGAGGAAAAGAAAAGAGGGAAACTCCCCTCTCCCCA
The DNA here is from genome assembly GCA_009733165.1 of Naja naja. NCBI lineage: Eukaryota > Metazoa > Chordata > Lepidosauria > Squamata > Elapidae > Naja > Naja naja. The sequence goes on from CM019155.1 coordinate 125,162,915, forward strand.
TTCCATTGGTCTCTAATCACGCTCTTTCTCCCCTGCAAATGCACTTTTTTTTGCAACTAAAAATCCTGCAAATGCCTTCAGAAGGTAGGCCAGGACCTTGAACTCTGGGTCCCTTCAGATGCAGCTTCACCCTTCCACCCACCCACCCCTTCCCCATTCCCCTCCTGTCTTTTATTGGGACAGGCTGCTCTTTCAACTGGTTCTCATAGGAAAACTTCCAAGTCGAATTACAAAAAGAAAGAATGCAAAGAAAGCGCCTTTCAGCTTTGCAAAGGACCTTGAGGCTGATCTGGTTCCAATCCACAGCTGGAAAGGGCAGAAAGCTGACAGGCAGGAGGGAGGCCCATCCTGCTTGCTTTCCCTTGGGAACCAGCCCTTTTCTCTCTCTCTCTCTCTCTCTCTCTCTCTCACTCTCCCTCTTTCTTCCCTTCTCCGCCCTCCCCCCCACAGCCCACCCTACCAGTCAAGCTTTTGCCTGAAACAGATGAAGAGGGAGGTTGGTCGGCTTCCCCAGATCAGCTGCTTCTGGGAGGCCCACCCTGCAGCTTCAGAAATGCAACCTTTAGGCTGGCAAAACTCAAATTAGGTTGACAGGCATGCTGGCCTCCCTCTTTGACCTTCTGCCCTGGGGGTCATCAGTATTTCTTTAGCCTTCCAGCTCTTGCCATTTCTTGAGGGCCATGCAAAAAAGCAATGGAAGAAACAGAGTTTGGGAGGTGTGTCTCTTATGCATCAATTAAAAAATAAATGCACTGGAATGCTAAAAAAAAATGTTCACCCACATCCACTAAAAGCCAAAAACTCTTACATAAAGCAAATGCAGGCTTCCTGGTTGCCTGATCTGTGCAATACACACACACACACACATAGAGCAAATTAGCATTTCTTAGTAATGGATTATGGTATATTTAGGACAAAGTACACATTGGCATAGGCAAGCTTAAACAGCTGACTTTTAAAAAATAAGATTGAAGTCTCAGCAATATATGATGGTTGTCAAATTTAACTAAAGCATGCTTTAAAAAATCAGCTGTAGTAGGTTAAGGCAATTCTGGTGTATCAATGTGCAGGCCAAACACACAAACTTTACGTTAGAGCTTAAAACTCATCAGGCAAGGCAACAACTGAAACTGTTTTACAATCACAGACACTACAAAAAAGAATTTATTCTATTCAGACAATTTTGGTATAAAATTGACCTGTTAGCCAGGCCAGACCTGATCTCCTCCATCCCTCTCAAGGGTTTATCATATCTTGTGTATATTTTCAGGGCCAAAGGCCTTCTGAAGGAAGCTTACATAAAAACATAAAAATTACATCTCAAGGAATCCCTATGATTAGATCATCATTATTAGGATAAATTGTATCAGCAAGCATATAACTGTGCAAGAAATCTGAAATGAATTACTGTGAGGAAAGCTAGCTAAAACAATGTGGAATAAATAGACAGCCCTTCAAAACTGAATTCCACCAATGAGGAGCTTATCAGTGAAAAGGTTACAGTTCTGATCCAAAAATGCATTTATTCGTTTTGCAACTATTATAGCCCCTGAATCCATAGGGACTCCTGGCAGTTAACAATAAGCATAAAAGATACAACCCCAACCCCAACCCCACCCCCAAGAACACAAATGCAACACAACAGAAGCTGGAGCAATCAAATAAAACACAGACCAAGCATGGCTGGAAGGAGAATTCTGGGAGCTGAAGTCCACCCATCTTAAAGTTGCCAATTTTAGGAAAGACTGGATGAAGCCATTCCAGCTTCTCCCCAAATGCTATCTAGAAAAGCTGTTTTAACACATTTTTGGAATATTATTAGGATGGGAGCTAATATAACTTCTGGAAGGGAATGACATCACTGAAAAAAAAAACCCCAGCTGTCTCATTTTTACAGAAGTATGGAATTACTAGCAGATTACACACATACCAGATGGGATCAATTCTGGTTGGAAAAGATGGTCCTATCAGCCAAGTTGTCAAGCTATTAGAAGCCAACACAGCACCAATGTTACATGACCACGGCAGCTCTTACCTGCCAGCAAAGGGCAGTTTCCAAGTGGTCTTCAAAGGCAGTCTTGTGCAAATCACAATGTAGTAGACTAGATGTGTAAAAAGAGTGCAATTTATCTTTACCAGTTTCTCCCAGTACAGGTAGGGATGCAACTGGTACAAGCTGGGCAATACTCCCTGGTTACATCCTTCCTCTGTCAATGGATCAATAGCAGTGGGGCTTCACCCCCCCCCTAAAGTTTTGGGGCTTCATGAATCTAGAATTAAACACTGGAATTGAAGAACAGCCTCTCTGATCCACACTGGTGGGAGAATTCTCCCAATGATTTTGTCTGTTTCATCAATTTCGTTCCTTGCAGCATGCCTAAATTTTATTATACTGCCTGCAAAAGCAGACATGCCCTGTGAACTGCCTCAATGACCTAGTTATGATCTTGTGTTGTTTATATTTTATTTGAAATGGAAACTGTTTCCATTATTTTGTTCACTCACGGAATTCTGGTCGGCAACTGTAAGAAAAGCCCAAGGGAAAGGCATGGGATCATCCCACGGGGAGAATCTTCTCAACTCAGCCCGCAAACTAGCCTAAAAAGTCTTCCAAACCTTGAAGAATCCCACACAGAAAGTGACTTAAGCACGAGTTTCAGATGTTAGAAACTTTCTGCATAAATACAGAAGTCTATCACAATGCCCTTCTGTATCCACAGCATAAATGGAATTGGCAAAGAAGAAGAAGAAGAAAACCTTTCAACAACCCATCACTCACATCGTCTTGTTTATGCTGCAGCTCTTCCAGAAGCGCCAAAGTATCTTCATCTGCAAGATCGCAGGGACGCTGGCCCTGTGGGAGAAAAGGCAGAAAATCAGGGGGGGAGAAGGAGCCGTCACAGCACAATTGCCTCAAAACTCTACCAGCCAGCAAAAGAAGATAAGAAAAACACAACAACGGGCACAAAACGGATCGCCCAACTGCAAATGCTTTCAAACATCTGCTCCTTCTCCGCCTCCCCCTTCGAATTCACTAACAGAAATATACACTGACTAAAAACCAAGTAGAGATAAAAAGACAAAATGATGTGAAGAAAGCTACACCAAAGACTGGTCTGACTTTCGGAGCACTCCTATCTGCTAGCTTCCAGCCACTGAGGCTTTTAGTGGAAAAAACACGTCAGTTTAGGTGGTGTGTGTGTGTGTGTGTGTGTGTGTGTGTGTAGAGTGTGAAATTTGGGGTGAGGGTTAGGGATTTATAAGGGATGAAACGAATGCCTTTACAGCACTTGTTTTGATCTTTCAGCTCTTCCGTAAACAGAAAAAACTCCCCACAGGGATGGTCTGGCCTTTGGGGGGTGGGTGGGAAATGGAGTCCAGATTGCGGCCTGAAACCTGGAGGTTAAAAAAAAAACAGGATGAAAAAGAGAAAGCATGAGCAAGAGAGAGAAGGTAAATTTGTGGCCTTTCTAGGATATTCTCCTTTGCCAGACTCCACTACTACTCTACTTCAATCCAGCGCAGTTGGCTGTAATGAATTTCCGCCAGAGAGGAGAGCATGTATGCGAGACGCCAGTGATCAATTTCAGATTTTTCCATACCACATCTCCCTGATCTTTTCGATATTTTCTATTCTGCGCAACTTTCAGTTGATCAATCAGGCATAATGAGGTCACCCTTTTCCTTTAGAAGAGGCCAAAAGAAGGTGGGCCAGGGAGGGGCCGTGGATCCAAAGCACATTTTCTGTCCAGAGGCCCTGTAACTGGCAGTGATTGATTCCCTCCATTGGTCCTATTGGAAGGACTATATTTAAAACGAAACGAAGCAGGGAAGGGAAGAGGGATAGCGACTATATTCTTCCCTCAGTCACCACCCTGCTGCCAAGAGTGTGGGAGGTTTGCAGAGGCTTTGTGAGAAGACACTTCGTGCTTACTGCTGCAACTGGCCTACGAGAAGCCTAAAAAACCACCCCCCAATGAGGCAGGAATTCTATTGTCTCATAATTAACAGAATAAGAGTTGGAAGGGATCTTTGAGGTCCTCTAGTCCAACCCTCTGCTGCAGCAGGAAACCCTCTACCATTTCAGAAAAATAAGGTCCAATCTCTTCTTTAAAACCTCCAGTTTTGGAGCATTCACAACTTCTGGAGGCAAGTCTTTCCACTGAATATATCTTCAAAACTCTGATATATAATCAACAAGTAACAAGCAACATTCAGGAGGGGACAGTTTTCTCTCAACTCTCTCAAGGGAAATTCCTCTTCTGTGATGAACACATGATATTAATATATATATATATATATTAAATGGTTGCCCAACTCATACACGATGACTCCAGGTGGCTTCTAATATTAACAATACACAACATAACCCCTCCCCCTTTTTAACTTTTACAGTATTTTGTAAGGCTTGTTAAGTCTTGTGAAATACAGCATGATGTTGAAACAAGCAGAGTGGCCATCTATTTTCCCCTCACCCTACCAATGTCTTCCATAACTAACACAGATAATTTTGAGAAGGGGAACTTGCCTTATACTGAGGCAGAGAACTATCCAACCCCACATGGCTCTTTATTCCAGCTGGCAATATGTTTTGCTCCCTGCTCTCAGGTAGAAAATGAGTTAGATGGCCACATGGAGCCCATTAAATCTAATACCCTGCTCCATGCAGAAATCCAAATGAAAACATTCCAGACAGAGACTGTCTGGCCTCCACCTGAACAAGCATCTGCCATGAAAGTGAGCTTCCTATTCTTCTGTTGCGGTCATGAGTTTCTCTACGAAGGGAGATGCAATTTTTCCTTAACCCACTACCTGCCCCTCAACCAGCTTCTCTTACCACATTGTTGAGGGCCTCCATATCACAGAAGTGCTCAGCCAAAAGCCGGCAGGCCTCCTCCACTCCCCAGTGAGCTGCTGCATGTAGGGGCGCCCAGCCATCTTTGTCCTGCACATTGGTGTCGTAGCCAGCTTGCAAGAGCAGCCTGCAACAGAGCAAGGCAAGGCAGGGTGAGGGTAACTAGGGGCTCCTTGTCCTTGGGAGAACAGAGCTGGCTTGTGGCAGAACAAATGGGGCACAGCAGAGCCAACCTGGACAGAGAGGATTCTAGAAATAAAAGAACCAAAGGAGACCAGAATTCCTGTTTCCAAGTTACCCACAATTGTTAGGGACAGATTCCTGAGGAGAAACATCCACAATTTTGAGCTGGGTTAGGATTTTTTGAACAAGAAGTGTGGTTAGTAAAGAAAAAGCCAGGTAGGGGTGGGAGTTAAGAACCCAGGTGATTCCCTGACAGAAAAAGAGTAAAGTGAGAAGTGGGATTTATTGGAACTCCTTTCCCTCACCTTTCTTCTTTCTTTTGAAAAGAGGAATCCCAAGTACTAA
>CM019155.1:125169297-125211402 GCA_009733165.1 Naja naja
CGGCTATGGTGAGGTTAACCACAGACAAGAAACGCTCAGGAAATGGGAGGCACTCACCTCATGACCTCGACGTAGCCTTTAGCAGCTGCCACATGGAGGGCAGTGGCCCCAGTTTTGGGGTGAGGCTCATCAGATATTTTTCCAGCATTCAGCCAATGGCGAGCATCACGAAGCATCATCTCTTCTTCCTCTCGCTTGGCTACCTCTACATCTATCCCTGAAAGCAAAGGAAAGGGTGAAGCACAGAGAACCTGCAGCTGAAAAATTCTGAATGGAAGTCCCACATTATAATGCAGATAACACGCGCATACACTTTTTTTAAAATGAAATCCTAGCAATCGAATCTTTGGAACTTTTCCTTCTATCTCAGAAAAAGGGTTGGAATCACATCATAGGACCAGCTTGTATTTTGTGATGTAGCTCCAGTTTTATTATACACATGTTCAACTAAATTCTTCGTATTTTTGGGATTCAAATGTAAAATGGATGTTGCAATCCACACATAAAGAATTCATTCTGATAACTTTTAGGAAATTAAAATCAGCAGCAACAACAGTGCAGCTCTGAAGATTCACCAGACCTTAATTAAGCCTATTGCTGTTCTCTCTCTATATATACACTATATGTCTGTGTATATTAAATAATCCGTTATATTGGTTTTTACAAAGCCACTATGGATAGCCCACGACTTACAACAGTTCATTTATCGACCGTTCCAAGTTACAATAGTCCTGAAAACAGTGACTTATGGCAGTTTTTCACACTTACGACCATTGTAGCATCTCCTTGGTCATAAGAATGAAATTCAGATGCTTCGAAATTGGCTCATATTTATGGTGGTTGCAGTGTCCCAGGGTCAACTTTTGTGACCTTCTGACAATCAAAGTCAATGGGGAAGTCAGATTCATTTAACCTTAACATAATACATGCAATGAATCACTTTAACAGCTGTGGCAAGAAAAGTTGTAAATGGGACAAAACTCGCTTAACATAACAAATGTCTCACTTAGCAACAGAAATGTTGAGCTCCATTGTGTCATAAGTTGAGGACTACCTACAGTGTTTAGTTTTTTTAAGTGGTGAAAATGTCAAACAGTGGCCATCTTTCCATAGCCAATTAGCTGGAGAACCCCCTAATAGGCCATCAGAAGGAGCAGAGCTGCATTTGCTATGGCTACTTGTGCCTTACCTCGTTTCTCGATTTCTGTTCGCAGCAAGGCCTCCATGCTGTCAGCCTCAGCAATGTCCAGCGGCACGTCTCCATCACTGTTCACCGCAGCAATGTTGGCACCGTGGTCCAAGAGGTATCTGGGCCAGACAGTTAAGCCCAGTCAGATCCATGGGCCACCCAGCCCCCACACCAGGCCTACAATCTCTACAACCCAGCAGAAAGGGCCATCTGAGACGGTTGTCGTAACCGGCTTCCTCCAAAGCTTAATCCAGGTAACCTAGTCTGCTTGGGTGTCAAGTACAAAGTTCAAAGACTTTAAGACCTATGTGCTGACTCATCTTCTCAGACAAAACTCCCCCTCCCTTATCACTGAAGATGAATGTCAAGATACAGCCAAATTTTACAAGTTTCCTTGCAAGCTCCCACACCAAACGCAGCCAGGACTCTTTCTCTTCGAACAGGATTGCCTAAGTTACAATCCTCCAAATGCATCCAGTATCTTTCACTGAGTGTGAAATGTACCAGCTATGGTTAGCAGGCTCTCTCCCATCTCTCTTGAGTTTCTCCAGCTGAGGAATCCAACATACTACTAAGACAGCTGCCTGGAGGAGCTCAATGACTAAGGGGACAGTGAGAAAGGACACACTGCAGTCACTTGTACCGAGAAGGAATTGTAGGGCTGGCCGAGAGATCTGAGGTTCTAGGAACTTCAGGCAAAAAATGCACAAACCCGCACCCAGCCCAAACTCACTGTGCAATCTCATTGTAGCCACAGGAGGCAGCAACGTGCAGTGGAGTCCAACCTTCATTGTCTGCCTGGTTTACATCAGCTCCATTTTCCACCAGAAATTCAACCACCTCTATGTTTTCGTCAATGCAGGCCTGGAAGAATCAGAAGCTTCCTTATCAGGCAAATCCAACCCCATCTTTTGTCTCATTTGCAATACAAAAGTCTTCACCTCCTTTAAGAGAAAAGCCAATTCCAAATTCCCCTCACCAAATTCATCACCCTCCCTTCCTTCCCCAGTGCCGTAAACACGTACCCCATAGTAGCGCTGCAGCATTTGGGCCATGCACGGTGCACGATGGCTAAAATGGCAACCCTTAAACAGGGAAACAGAACACTGTAAACGTGTAATAGGTTTTACACTACAGAGTAGGACTGAGAAACCAAAGTCCCTGGCAATTTTGTAATATTTGTCTCGCCCTGAGTGCAGCTGGTGATGGAAAATGTTATCCCAACTGGGGAGCGGGCGAGCACATTTGACCAGGAAATAAACAAGGTTTTCAAGCAGTAAGAGGATTGTGGATAGGGCTAAACTACACAATAGACCACAGAACAAAATCTCGGGCGCAGAATGTTTTGAGAAAAAAAGTGTACAGGCTTCTAAGATGGGAATGAAATATGCGGGTTATTGGGAAGGAGCCTTGGAAGGTAACCTAACCAAGCGATGGAAACTCTGTGGTGCTCCAGAGATTTCTGAACAACCCCTAGTAAACCGAGCCAGAATGCCCAGAGGAGGGAGATGCTAGGACTGATTTTCAGCAACAAGAGAACTATCAGTTTCTCATCCCTGCCCCAAATTCAACTAATAGACCAGAAACCAAAACTTGAACCAATATAGGTAGTCCTTGATGTATGACAATTGGGATCAGAATCTAGACTGTTCAGCAAAGCAATCATTACATGAGTTGTCACGTCACTGTTTTGTCCAGTGACTGTAGTCTTGGCCCTCCTGCTTGTGATTAAGTGATCTTGTAAGTTGTTAAATGGATCAAGTTCCAAGAAAGGAGAATTTTTTTGGGGGTGGAGAAGCTAGGGGAGATTATGGGAAGCTTGGCTCAGGACCCACATGAGTGTCTCTTGGCTCAGGAGCTGAAAATCCTCCTTTTCACTCCCTGAGCAGAAAGCATCCTTTCGTTAATTCAAACCACTGCTAATTCAACCATCGCTAAGCAAACAATACCTAGTAAGTCAAGGACTATTTGTAATGTTTCGGGTGAGGAGACCTGGAGGTTGAAGTGGACCCTCATATAAATTAGATTACAACCTCCATTATTCCTAGGGAAAGCCTGAAGGGCATTGAAAAATATCAGATTGGGAACATCTGTATTACTGAAGCACAGCTTGTACTTGCAGGGGAAGATGCCACTACAACTATTGCAATCGTACAAGATTAAAAAAAAAAAGATCATGCACACATGCAATTAGAGGGTTTATCTCAGGTCTGAAGTCTACACAAAACTTGATATGGACATGTGGAGATGCTTTTCCCTTTCCAAAGGCTCACTGCACACCCTCTTGATCTGACTTCTAGTCATAAGGAGCTAGAGCAGAATTCTTCAAGCTATCAAACTTCTCAACCCACTTATGTTAAGTATATGTACATAACGTAGTTGGGTTGACAATATATAAAGCACAAATATATAAGTCTGTAGCTTTAAGGAAAAATACTGTAATGTATTATGCTGTGTTCTGGTTGGTTGAGTATGCTGCAAGTTGCCATAAGAGGGAGCCATAGATCATGGTTTAACTCTCTCTCCCACTGAAGCTCTCTCCCACTGAAGATCTCTCTTGATGCTGATACCGACTCTCTCTCTGACTGAATACTGACTGATACTAACTCTGTTTACTTTGATATTCTGTTGATATCGAAGATTATCTGTTGTATTATGGTTTGATATTTGTCTGCTGTAAAAGACTTGAAAAGGGTAAGAAGACTTTATAACTGGATACTGCTGGACTGTTAAAAACGTGTATGGCCTGGACTGTTTAGTGGACTGTGCTATTTCTTCGAGTAAACATTAACACAATTTGGTGTGTCTCTGTGTGGCTGTGTATTTATTCATAACTCTTCTCATATCCGTTTCCATGTGCATATCCTTGTTATACAAGGGTTACTCTGCATATATCCTAACAACTTATAGTGTTGGAAAAGAAAACTTAGACTTTATTTCTAGAGGTAAGATATGAATGGATAGGCAAGAGATATGATCACTTAAGTTTCCAGGGAAAGCTATATCATGCAATGTTAGGCCTGACCCAAAACACAATGAAACAAAACTATTGTTTACTTATTTATATAGATTATCATTTGCCTGTGACTCCAGCAGCTTAAAAGGTTAAAACAAAAAATACAAAAAGGAGATAATGAGAAACCTCAAGTCAACATATAACCATCTAGCAGGGGCTTAACCTTCACCCTTCTCAAAAGCCTGGAAAAGCCAGGTCTTGATGGCTTCTTAAATATCATCAGAAAGGAAACTTTTGATTCCCACCCCCTTGAAACCAGGACTAAGTCACAGTTTCAGGGTTGCTTCAAAGTCTGGCCCACTGATTTGGATTTAATAGCACAAACTATGTTTGATCTGATATGATTATGTACCATCAAGTGGCGGCCACATGGATAGATCACATAGATCAGGGGTGTCAAACCTGATTTCACTGAAGGGCTCATTAGGGTTGTGTTTGACCTTGGGGAGCCAGGGTGGGTATGGCCAGCTTGCCGTGGATGTTGCCAGCTTGACATCACTCGTGTCGGGGGCACCTGTGGTGGCCTCAGCGCTCTGCCGCGCCCTTCCCCCCCAGCTCCATTTTCACTGGTAGAGGGCAGCAAGAGGCCGTCCCAGCCAAAAGCGGAGCCTGGGAGGGCTGTATGCGTCTCTCCCAAGCTCTGTTTTCACTGGCAGAGGCACCATGAGCTAGTCCTTTGTTGTTTCCAGGGCGGCCCCATGGGCCAGATCTACGCACCTTGTGGGGGGGATTCAGCCCTCGGGCCTAGAGTTTGACACCCCTGACATAGAGCAATCTGACTGGGTTCAGAAATAACATGTGGGAAGTTGCACTCTGAGATAACTATGATTTGAATGAAAAGGCAAACTCTGATTTATGCAAGGAGGAAGTGTGAAAGTGAGGTGAGAAAGCAGGGAAAACACATGAAGGGCTTTTATTATTTAGATCAATGGTGTTAAACCATGGCAACTTTTAAGACTGTGGACTTCAACTCCCAGAATTCTGGGAGAGGAATTCTACAACTCTGCTGGCTGGGAAACAATGCTAGCTGGGGAATTCTGGGAATTGAAGTCCACAAATTTTAAAGGTTGCCAAGGCTGGACATCCCCGATTTAGATGGAAAGTCATAGCATGATATTATATTCAAAGCAATAGGCAGTGGTTCTTTTTTTTAAAGGTGCTAATTCTCAAAGGGCTCCTTTTATACTCCACACCAGATATGCTGCAAGATGGTGTACGTGTATGTATATATATATATATATATATATATATATATATATATATATATATGTCAAAAAATAATCACAGGAGATTTCAGCATCTACCACTTGGAGGGGGGGGGGAGGGAGAAGGAAGAAAATTGGTCCAGTAAATCTTTGATGTCTCTTCTAATGTCAGGAAAATGCAGCTGTGCTACTTTTCTTCTTTCAGGCACAAAAGGCATCAGAACTGAAGGCAGCTGCTTTTGCTCACTGCTTTCATCTGCCTTTAATAACAGGTTTTGGATCCGCAGTCAAGCCATGCAAAATAAAACCGACTGAAGCAATAACAGCAGATGGGTGTATAATATCAAAGAGCCACAGAAGAGGAGACATTCTTCAAAAAAAGAAAGAAAAAAAAGCAAAATTGAGGATGCTGAGGGAGGTGGGGTAGATAGGTTCAACTTGAGGATCCTCTCAGAAGGCCAGTTAAGGGAGAAAAGGTCTTGGGGCTCTTTAGAGGCTCAACGGACTGCTTTGCACCCATTAAGACATCCATCCATCGTGCCTTTTTTGGTGCTGTCTGATTTCCAGCAACTCCCCAAGGACATGAGCAAGTTTGCTGAATGCGTCAATCCAGGCCACCATCCAGGAGAAAAAATAAGTGGAGTAGCCCTGGCACCATGGACAGTCAATGCATTTTGCCTACTTCCAATAGAATAGAATAGAATTCTTTATTGGCCAAGGGTGATTGGACACACATGGAATTTGTCTTGGTGCATATGCTCTCAGTGTACATAAAAGAAAAGATACATTCATCAAGAGTCAAGAATCATCAGGTACAACACTTAATAATAGTCATAGGGTACAACAAGCAATCAGATCATACTAGGAAACAGTCAATATAAATTGTAAGGATGCAAGCAACAAGGTTACAGTCATACAGTCATAAGTGGGAGGAGATGGGTGAAAGAAAGGATGGGATGATTAATAGTAGTAGTAGTGCAGACTTTGTAAATAGTTGGACAGTGTTGAAGGAATTATTTGTTTAGCAGAGTGATGGCTTTCGAGAAAAAACTGTCTCCGTATCCAGTTGTTCTGTAGCATCGTTTTGAGGGAAGGAGTTGAAACAGTTTACGTCCGGGATGTGAGGGGTCTGTAAATATTTTCACAGCCCTCTTTTTGACTCCTGCAGTATACAGGTCCTCGACTGAAGGCAGGTTGGTAGTAATTGTTTTTTCTGCAGTCCTAATTATCCTCTGAAGTCTGTGTCTGTCCTGTTCGGTTGCAGAACCAAACCAGACAGCTATAGAGGTGCAGAAGACAGACTCAATAAAAGTTCTGCTGTTCTCACACCTACACCTAGAGGTAGTCCTCTACTTACCACAGTTAGTAACCATTCAAAGTTACAACAGCACTGAAAAAAGTGACTTATGGCCATTTTTCAGACTGACAACCGTTGCAGCATCCCTCTGATCACATAGTCAAAATTCAGACAGTTGTCCACTGTCTCATATTTATGATGATTGTAGTGACCTGGGGTCATGTGATCACCTTTCGCCACCTTCTGACAAGCAAAGTCGATGGATGAACCAGGGTCATTTGACAACCATGTGGCTAACTTAACAACCACAGTGATTCATTCAACAACTGTGACAAGAAAGATTGTAAAATGAGGCTAAATTCACTTTTAACAATTGTCTCACTTAGCAACAGAAATGTTGGGCTCCATCGTTTCTCTAGGGTCAATCTAAGCCATGCCACAGGTAGAAGTGCTGAATTTTGAAACTGAGATTTTATACAAACACAAATCCCATCCCTAAATTCCCACATTTAGGCTGCAAAAATCCAGATGGCCCTTAGATGACAGCAAGTAGCTGTAGATTGCTGTACATCTCTGCAGTTATCTGGTGGTCATCTGGATTTTTGGTACTCACTAACCAAGCTATATGGTAGAGAAAAATAAAGGTTAAGCCATTTCAAGAACAATAACTACCTTGTACCATAAGCATGCTATAGTTAGTGCATTCCCCACTTAGGTGATCTAAACAGTACATAATGCTATTCCAGAACAGCTGGATTTATACATATATCATGGTCAAAGCAAACCACATTACAGCATGGCTGTATGATATGCTACACTTTACAGAAAATAATCCTGGCCAAGGGGTCACTAATCCTATACATTTCAGGATTTTTTCTCCCCCCCCCCCCAAAAAAAAAGGCTCTAGCTCAGCTGGTTAGATCTGCTGCTTAAATGTTCTGGGCTTTTAATCTCTGTTTCTCTGGGGAAAAAAGCAGAGATACAAGGTTGTTACTGAATGCTTATGAGAGTTGGGTCTAGGATAGGAGTTAGTTAAATGTTCAGATGACACAACAATCCTCCAGAATCCCAGATTAAACAAACTAGGAAACAAACAAGCCCGTAATATTTCCACTAGCTCCTTTCTCCAACAGGTGTGTCTACACCACAAATGACCCAAAGTATAATTTATTAGTGTCGTCCAAATTGGCAAAAAGAAGCCAACTCTCTTTCCCGAGAACTGGAAAAGAACAAAACATAGGGTGTGGTTTGTCAGCCATAAGTGCAAGGCGCCAGCAAAAGTGATTGGAGAATGCTGGCAAACTCTGGCTCATTGTATGATAGGAAATAAAGTTTTAAAAAAAGCACAGCAGAATTAACATTCCTGACAGATTGCAGCAATATCTGCCGATAAACAGAGATTACAGAACACCATTTATTTTGTGCACTGCATATGGCTTACAGTAGACTCTAAAATACAATACCGGGTTGTCAAGTAACACAATTCAGTTATCAGATTCACACCTTTGGGGAAAAAAATGTGAACAACCAATGGCAAATTTAATTTAAACCAGACATTTAAATCGGATTTCCTGTTGGATGATTTAAAACAGAGTTAAAGTGTGATTTAAACTGATCCATCCTGCTATACACATTCCATTTTAAATAAAATGCTTTAAAAATCTATGCTAGGAGAGCAAGAATACTGTAATATACGCAACTTGGATTATGCAAATTCAATGCAACAATTTATGCACTGCTATTATGCAGATTTTGAACGTGTGTTTTATTGTATTATACATTTGGTTTATTACAAATGGGGAGACAGAGATTTGTAGAACAATGAAATCTTCTCCCTTACCAGTGCAAAGTTTGAGATCCCTTCTTGAATATTCCTTCATAAATTCAACCCTATCTTCCTAGGTTTACATGAGAAATTTATAACACAGATACCCAGTGTACCTTAATGAGCTCTTAGCTTCTACTAATTTTTATACAAGTGGGTCCCTGACTTATGACCACTCATTTAATGACAGTTACCAAGTTACAAGGGTCCTAGAAAAAGTGACTTATGATGGTCCTCATGCTTACAACCATTACAACGTCCACATGGTCACACAATTAAAATTCAGGCGATGGGCAACCAACATGTATTTACTCCAGCTGTGATTTTCTCAGGCAACTTCCCACAAGCAAAGTCGATGGGGTTTTTGTTTAACAACTGTGTGATTCACTTAACAACCATGGCAAAAAGATAATAAATCAGGCATCACTCATTTAAAAACCTCATTGCTTAGCAACAATAGTTCGGGTCTCAATTGCAGTTTTTAGTCCAGTACTACTTGTATCCCATTGGTTGCCTTCATAAATGAGTAGAGTAGTTATGTTGTGTAATGTGACAGGTAGAAGGCCTGGAAAAGAAAGTCACCCAAGATAGCTGAGCTGGAGCTATTTACCAGATTCCACTTCTTCAAAGGTAAGAAAACCACGGGCAGGTTTTTGAGAACATGGATTCAAATTATTTCTACCTGAGATATGAGACTCCATCACCATAAAAAAAAAAAACACCTTCTCTTCTGCTCCTACTCTCATTTGGGTCAAAAAGACCAATTGAGAAACAGGATAGGACTGTCCTTTTGGATGAAATGGCCCAGGAGATAAGAGGGAAGAGATCCTGTCTGTTTCACAAGCCAAGTGAGGACCAACTTAGTAGCCTCTGCTCAAAAGTCAAATGTTTATTTCCCACCAAAGGAGAACAATTTACTTTGGTTGCAGAAACATTCCTGAACTGACCTGGGTCATAAAGCCACTCCAGGCTTCTTTCTTAGGCCCTGCTTCTATCTAATGAGCCCAGGATTCTGGGCCCTGATCCTCCTCTAAAGCAGCACACATCCATTTGAAGAGTTGAGAGTATGAGTAATGGTAACAACACTGTAAGAGATGAGGATCCCAGGCTTGCTATGGCCATGTGCCAAGATTTTCTCTCAGTGTGAACCACCCACCTGCAAAATGCCCCTCTGCCTCAGGGAAATCATGTATTTTTAGAAGAACATTCTTGTTTACTTGCCTGTTCCAAAGACTGCAGCATCTAAGTATATATAGTTCCCTCATAAATGAAATGTTTGCAACCTGAAAAATGTTGTAACGTCTGATTTCTGATTAAACCAGAATCCTTTTAAATTTCCCATCACATTGCAAAACTCTACTAGATACGAAAGTATCTCAGCACTGAGAGGGATAATATTCATATAGTACCTATTTGAGTGTTTATTTGAGTGGCATGTATTCGAAATTACAAGGACTAGCAATTTTAAGGGGGAAAGAATCATGAGCTGGTTTAAATTGAAACCACATTGACTATATATTCAACAGATACTGTTATGGCTTCTCAGGTTTTTGATCTTTTAAATTGTCAGTTGAAGCTAGACCTACTCCTCCTCCAAAACAGAAGGACACACTGCCTTTTTTAAAAAGCCATGCAAATGTCTCAAGCTTACCCATATTCTGAGTATTTATGGCCACCCTTCGGAAACTGGTTCTATGCATAATTCCCAGGCTTTTTTTCCTTTCAGGATCAAGGGAAACTGAAGAAACAGGCCTCATCCTGCAACATATTTCCAGCTGTGCACAGGTCATGTGCTCCTACAACCCTTCTAAATTCTGCTTTGCCAAAAGTCAGAGGGCAACCTGGCACAAAGAACAAGCATCCAGGACTTCTGGCAATACATGGCAAGGAGAAAGTCCCTCTGGGCTCTGAGAATAACTAGATCCCAAGCCAATCATGGGAACAGCTGGAAAACAGGTTGCAGCTCCATAAATGACTACCTTAACAGGGCCAAATTGCCCCCTGCCCAGGGCTGTATCATAGGATCACCTTTTATGCTCATTGCTTAGAAGATGAGTGTTGGCTGCATTTTTAATAACAGGAGAACTGTTAAAGCATACATGGAGCAGCTTCCTTTGAAAAATTAGATTTTTCGAGGCTCCTTATACCATTTTGCCTTTTGGATGTGGCCTTCGTTCTTCCCCAAAGGTTGTCCTGAATTATAACTTTTAATTTAACATCAGGGGAAAGTTAAGAATCATTAGCTTTATCCTGGTTACTTCCAATTTGTCATCTCTTCTACCATCTTTGTGTTGTGTGATATTATCTGGCACTGAAACTACCCAACAGTCAATTGTGGCCCTCGAATCAATATAAAAACTGGGGAGGGGGGGCACATCCTTGCAGAATAAAGCAAGGATCCATTTATCTATTAATGTTCTAGCTTCAGCTAGCTCTATGCATGAAACAGAGTGAGAAGTGATTATAAAGGTCATTAAATCCACCTATCTCCACCCCATGAAAGCAACTACTACACACCCAAGTCAAAAAAATATGACTGAGGACTTCTTCCTAGCATTTATCTTACTTCCTTTTCTGTATTTTGAATCTCTTAATCAGTTCCAGCCTTCTGCAGTTGGCTTCCCCAACTTGACACTTTCCAGCTGTGATGTAACTTTGCAAAGTTCCCAGTCCCAACGCATCTGGAGGCCACCAGTTTGACGTTAGCTGAACTAGTGGAGAGGCTTCCAGTTTATCTCAAAATGGCAATTCTATCACCTCCAAACAGTCTCTTGCTTATGCTGAATAATCCAGGGAATGCTGCTAGGGCTGGTGTTCCAAGAAGCAGGCACATCAGAGGCGAAACTCATAGTTTCCAGAACACTGAAGAAAACATAAACATTTGGTGCAATGTGCAAAGCATCATCATTCCCTAATTTTGTTTGTATCTTTAATCCTTCTCTGTGATATCAAAAGAAAAAGTGGCATATAGATAGTCCTCGATGAACAACAGTTCATTTAGTGTCGTTCAAAGTTACAACAACATTGAAAAAGTGACTTATGACCAATTTTCATACTTACTTCCTTTGTGGTATCATGTGATCAAAATTCAGATGTTTGGCAACTGATTCATATTTATGACAGTTCAAGAGTACTGGGGCCATGTGATCACCCTTTGCAATCTTCTGGCAGGCAAAATCAATGGGGAAACCCAATTCACTTAACAACTGTGTTATTAACTTAACTGCAGTGATTCACTTAGCAACTGTGGCAGGAAAGGTCATAAAATGGGGGCAAAATTCACCTCTTTCTCATTCCCAAGTGCAGGATGTAGAATAATGGATTTAAGTCTTGAACATAGTAGCCTCTAGATCGCAGTGCAGATAATCCCCGACTTAGAACAGTTCATTAAGTGACCCTTCAAAATTACAATATAGCACTGAAAAAAGTGACTTATGACCGTTTTTCAGCTTCCCCATGATCCTGTGATCAAAATTCAGATGCTTGGCAAGCAGTTCATATTTATGACTCTTGCTGTGTCCCAAGGTCATGTGATCACCTTTTGTGACAAAAAGGTGACAAGCAAAAACAACGGGGAAGCCAAATTCACTTAACCGAGTTATTAACTTATCAACTGCAGTGATTCACTTAACTGTGGTCGTAAGTCAAGGGCTACCTATATCATGTCATGGCCCAACCAACCACTTCCTCATGCCACCCCCCCCCCACTCAATTACTGGCCTTAAGGCTCTGGAACAGTAAACTTGACAGGGGAAGAAAGCAGGACCCGTTCCTCCCCAACTACCTAGCCAGTTTGACAAATTGGTATCTGGAGATGGTGGGAGGATGGGGAGCAGGGCAAGAAGCCAAACTGCTTCAAGAAGATGAAGTAATGGAAAATTTTACAGGAGTGAAATTAAAGGGGGTGGGGGAACAATACCGGAGAGACAGCAGCCCCAGTGCCTTCTAATGAGAAACCCAGGGAAGATGGATTTATTTTAGGCACAACCTTGCATCTGATGGGAATTTGGTGAAGGAACCCAAAACAAACTGCAATTTAAAGAACAAATAAATACCTTGTAGCCACTCATAATCAGTAATATTCCTTAATAAATTTACACCCAATACGGACAACCTTGTTTCTGGACCCCTCCATTTTAACCAGGTAGTCCTAGTATTGATTGCTGAACCTACCCTGGCCAGGTGCAAAGGGAAAATATTCGGTTTTGAGATCTATTTCAGTGCAATGAAGGTCACAAATATAAAGATTGCTGGCTAAATTTTGTGGTTACCAACCCTGGTTGTCAAGGGAAGGAGAAGCAAGATAATTGTATCTCCTTCCACTGGGGAAAAAAACCCACCCTTTCCAGATATCCAACTAATCAGAACCCACTTGTATGATGAAGAGTTCTTCAGTCCATCATCTACACTGCAGTAAGATCAAGACTTAGAGCAGTGATGGTGAATCTTTTTGTTGCAGTGTGCTGAAAACGCACGCGCTCACCCACAATGCAATGCACCTCCCTGGCAGATGCACACGAAAACACTCACTTTCGCTTATTGCATCATGATGCCCAGCTGATTTTCGCCCTTGAGGCCGCTCTCCCAGAGGCTCAAGGGAAGCCTCTACAGCCTCGGGAGGCCGGAAAACGGGCCCGTTTCAGCACTTCTGGTATTTCCAGAAGGCCCGTTTTTCCGCCTCCCAAGGCTGTAGAGGCTTCCCTTGAGCCTCTGGGAGGGCGAAAACGGCCTCAAACGGGCCGAAATCAGCTGGGAGGCATGTGCATGCGCAGTGCAGGTAAGTTTGCCTGGGGCTTGCGTGTCCGCACAAATGGCTCTGTGTGCCACCTGTGGCATGTGTGCCATAGGTTTGCCATCATGGATTTAGGGCTACAGCATTAAACACATTTCAGCCTGAGTAGGAATTGTGTTGTTCTCCCTTACTCAGGAAGATTGTATTTTACCATTTTCTTTGAAATAGCAATTGTAACTTGACTATTCAAGAAACAAGGAAGAGGACCAATATAAGAGAATATTTGTGGCTCAGGGTTGAACTCTGGGGTCCTTGGTGCTTTCTGATGGTGGTTGGTGGTTTTCTTGCAGACATTTCATTACCAAACTAAGTAACATCATCAGTGCTACATCTAGCATTGATGATGTTACTTAATTTGATAAGGAAACATCTGCAAGAAAACCACAAAGCTCAGACAGCACCAAGAAAGAGGACCTTGAGGAAAAGGAGGATTGTAGGAGTTTGAAGCATGGTTTGGATGATCGCAAACCATGTTCACAAAAGTATGACTAGCCACTTTTGAATAGAACAATAATCAAGATTCTAAAGAAACCCAGCTTACCACGAACAAAGTCAGCACACAACAACTGGATTTATTTATCATAGTAAAACATCATTTTATATATGTTTATTGTGTGAAAACAACTACACCAGTAGCAAGAAAGTATGTGTTATCCAGTGGTGGGATTCAAATATTTTTACTACCAGTTCTGTGGGCGTGGCTTGGTGGGCATGGCAGGGGAAGGATACTGCAAAATCTCCATTCCCTCCCCACTCCAGGGGGAAGGTTACTGCAAAATTTCCATTCCCTCCCCACCCCACTAACCTGCTTTCCAGCTCCATTCCCCTGTGCAGGGCAACAAAAGAAGACCCAGCTGATCAGCTGAGACTCAGGAGGCAAAGAATAGATGGGGGCAGGGCCAGTCCGAGGTGGTATTTGCCAGTTCTACAAGCTACTCAAAATTTCCGCTACCGGTTCTCCAGAACTGGTCAGAACCTGCTGAATACCACCTCTGGTTTTATCATTGTAGCTTTTTCAACATGTCATGATTAAAGAAAACTGACTTAAAACCATGTGAAAATTCAGCATTTATTCATCCTTTAGTTCTCTTACTAGTGGTGAACTTGATCTAAAAGACTTACAACCTCTAAACCTAGAATACACCAATGTTTAATTCTTTATAAACTAGAATTGAATTCAGACATTACAGAAAGTTTTCATTTCCATACCTTATATGACTTCTTGAGGTAGTCATATACATATATTAGCAGGATAAAGCTGTATGGATTGATCACTAGTTTGATATACTATGTAAATGTGTCTCACAAAAGGAGACCAACACATATACAGCAGTTCATTTGGTTGCTTGCAATCAATTCCAAGTGACCAGAAAAGAAGGCAAAAATATTTTTTTGGCTTCAGGAGATGACTATATAATATAGATACATACATGTAAGATTGGGGAAAACCTTGGGTCAGTAAAGTAACATGGGCTTATGTACAAGACTGGTATCATAGGAAGTTAGATAAATAGTGTAATGAACTGGCTAAGCATTAAAGGCCTCCTGTTTCTAATTCATGTTTTCTCAACTGACCTTTTTTCGGGACCTGTCAAACAGCATCTTCTTTAGCCATCATGAAAACAGCGAGTGCTGCAGGGAAAGGCAGAAACTCTCTTACTCAGAAAGCCTTTGGGTTCACTACGCTATGGGAAGCCAATCTTACTGGATTACACAATCTGCACCAAGCCATGATAAGACATTTGGCTCAGCACACCCAGCCTTTGAAATTACAAGCTGGCAGTTGGATGGTTCCAACAGTGGTGGAAATTAAAGAGTGGTGTAAAGGCTTTCCATCCTTCCCAGGTCTGTGTAGGAACACATTGAGAACCCACCAAGGCAGAACTTGAGATGGCCTTGTCTGCTCTTTCAAAGATGAAAGCAGAATGAATCACTTGTCCTTTCTGTGTGGAAAGTGACTTCTAAAATCAAGAGGAAGAGAGGAATTGGATCCCAAGATTCGTCTAAATTCCCAACACCTCCAGCTATGGGATCACTACAGAGCGCCAATTTGAGGTAGTGGTTAAGGTGATGGCCTGGAAGCCAAGAGACCGTGAGTTCTAGTCCCACTTTAGGCATGAAAGGTAACTGAGTGTCTATGAGCCAGTCGATCTCTCTCAGCCTTACTCACCTCAAAGGATTGTTGTTCTGGAAAAATAGGAGGAGGGTGGAATGTTCACTGCCTTCAGTATAAAATAATAAATACAGGATAAAAATCTAACAAACTGGCCTGGTAAGATTTTTTTTTCTTCCTTAAATGCTAGAAGGTATCAATCTGGAGTTTTCACTGGAGGCACAAATGACCAGGCTCAAATAATCCTACTTCAGGCACATTAGGAACCAGATCTCTGGAAAAGGCTCTATTTGATGAGAAAGGTGGAAGGAAAGGAAAGATGACAACAACCAGCAGCAAAAAGGACAGATTCAGTTATAGTAGAGATATCACCAGAAGACTGGAAAGAATAGGCTAGATTATCATGGAAAACATCTGTGTGTGATCGCTAAAGACTTGATAGAACATAATCACTAGGGCAGTTAGATGCTACAGCTATACTACAGATTCATGATGATTAAATTAGAAATCAAAGAATGCACCCCTTAGGTTGCCAAGTGACTAAGGAATGTTTTTCCCACTTATTGGTAAATCACTGTAGGCAACCACCCTGCACCAAAATAACATTTTCTTCCAATCCGCTACGGCAGAGGAACATGCCTTCATTTTCATTCTGCACGTGCAACCTGCATATATTATTCAATTGCAAGCTGGAGTTGCCATCACTTTGCAAAGCAGAGCAGCCGCCTGGCTAATAAAACTCAAATTGCTAACTGGGATGCCAGATATGTGCAAGGATGGGGATGGCAGCAGCTCAGCAGAATAGATTCCTGACAGATCCTTAGAAAGGATCTGCCTCTCTCTAGATATGATCCCATAAAGATCACTACAGCCGCAGCTGGGAAATACCGCAGGAAAGCATTTTTGAAAACAGGCTCCAAAACCCATAACCCACTCCAAAGCTGAGCCCAGAGATTAGTGATATTCCCAGGGCACGAAGAGGCTTTGCAAACTCTCTCCGCAGAGACTTGACCCTGACATGAGAGACGCCCCGATGTTCCTCCCCGAGACAAAGACACTCTGTACAAGCTCAGAGGAAACCCTTTCCTCGGGGATCACTCCCTAGGTGTTTGCCCGGCCAGGACAAAAGAGAGGAGCCGAGAAGCAGAAGGCAACGGCGGGGCTCCCTCGGGGATCCGTGATTCGTCACACGGAGCCTACCAACCTGGTGGAGAGCGCTGATGCCGTCGGCATTGGTGCCGTTCACGGCTCCCGAATCTGCGCGGAGCATCTCCCGTGCCGCTTCCAGCTCGGCGCCGGCGCAGCAGGCCAAAAACTCAGCGGCCGCGTCGAAACGGACCGCGCGCGGCCGGCCGCCGGAGCCCATCCCTGGCGCCGAGGGAAGCAGCGCTTCGTCTGCGGACACCGGCAACCCAGCCGGAGCGGGTGAAGGCGCGGAATCGGCGGGAGGCGGGGGCGGGAGAAGAGTAGCGGCGGCGACGGCCGCCTCGGCCTCGGCCCAGGCACGGAGCTGTTCCCGCCGCCGCGCCCGGGCGCCTTCTCCCTCGGAGAGGGAGAGCAGCGGCGCCGCCATTTTCTTCCTCTGCTGCAGCCACCGGCGCCGCCAGCCCGGCTGGGCGGCCCTCCCGGCCCAGCTCCTCGGTAGGCTGAAAAGCAGCCGGAGGAACGCCTCTCGGCTTCCGTATCCAGAAGGGAAGGAAAAGGGGGCGGCGACATGAATACGGGGGGGAGAGAGAGAGAGAGAGAGAGAGAGAGATCTCATGGGGCATCACGGGAAATGGAGTCTTGTTCCGTTCTTTTCTTCCTCGGTGTGACGGGAGTGATTAATCTTTGTTTCCCCATGCCTTTGATCATAATTTTCCATGGGGACGGAACAGGCCCTTTTAAACTTTATTATTTATATACACGTCGCATATTTTTTTCAGCCCTTTTACCCTTAAGAACTATATCACCATTGTTGGTAACCTCTACTTCCTATCTCTATGGAACATTTTTTAAAGGATGTTTAATAGCCTGCCCGCTATTGTTGTTAAGTCTCTCCCGCAAGTGCCCCTGGGAGATGAAGTTCATAAGAGTGTCAATAGTAACATTATAAAAATGCTCTAATTCCGACGGGAGATTCTGAGCTAACTTCCTACCAAGTCGTTTACATTTTCCACAGTTGTTTGGAATGGTTTTTATGGGGTTTATGAAGTTAGCATGAAAAACCCTTCTAAAGGTTCTCCGAAGGCGGGGCGGAGCTGAATGTCTCTATGGGCCCTCGCTCTAAACATTTTTTTGACATTTTTTGGGGACTCTTAAAGGTGATGTCATTGAATACCCATAGAACTGGAAGAAGGATAGTACAGAGTGCTTTTATTGTCTACGGTTGCTGCTTCTAAGCGAGCAGTCTAACTATACTGTCTATTTATGCTATATAAATATAATAGTATAATTGTGTATTATTCATACTTCACATTTTTTAGGGCTGCCAAGGGAACTGAGCAGTATGGAGCTAGTACATCTGGGCTTCTCATTTGCAATCAGTGGGGGACTTCAAAGAGAGGTTTCTTTTCTGTTCAGTATCTCATTGTCCCCCTCTAATTGCCCAGATTTTGAGAGTTCAGAATTACTTAGTTGTTGTCTAAATTTAAATAATCTCTGTTTTTCTTATACTGTATTTATATAGTTCCAAGCCTGTCTTCCTTCATCCCCCCCCCACTTCTTTTTCCATACACACAAACACAGCCACACACATAGGTGAAAACTCTTTTGTCTGAAGCCTACGAGAACTACTGTACTATTTATATAAGCTACCATACCCAGAAACCCCAAGCAAGAAAGACAGAGAATATTTCTTATCCACCATGGGTAACCAATACAGTGGCCTTTATGGCAGTAAAGCACCAATATTAATACTCTTCCACTCACATTTCTTCTGTGGATGGTCATGCAACATCACCATCTAGGATAGCGTTTCTCAACCTTAAAAACTTCAGATGCATAGGCTTCAACGTACAGAGTGCTCCAGCCAGCTGGGTGGGGCATTCTGGGAATCGAAGCCCATGCATCTTAAAGTTTCCCAGGCTGAGAAACATTGATCCAGGTTGACTCCCTCCACATTGGAAATAAATGGCGAAGAAGACTTCCCGGAGGCTCTTGGGACCTTTTTACATTTAACCTTTTGCTGATAAAGTCAATCACATTTGCCCAAATCTTGACTTTGTGGGATCTGAAGCAACAACTGTGAAGAGTCTTGTGGTATTACTTAGAATTCCTCTCAGTCCGTGGATTGAATCGAGTGAATAAGGAACCTTTTACATAAGTTTTGCCAGTTGTGATCCAGACTATGACCCTCCTCACTTTTTTGAGGGCTTGATAATCTGGATCTGAGAGGTGATTCTTGCCTTGTTATGAGAGAATGATGCCAACAACCTTGTAAGTGGAATTTCATAGTGTGGCATTGCAGCACCAAGTACCCCCTTCACATCAGTATAACAATGAAGGTAAAGGCAAGTGTAATTAACAGTCACATCTTCTCTCTCTCTCCCTTTTCTTTTTTTATTATTATTTCTTCTGGATTTTTAACCAATTGATGGATATATTTCCACTTGCAAAGAATATGTGCTATTTTGTTAATCTTCTGTTCTCTGATAAATATTTTAATATGGATTTGGGACACATAAAGCAGAAATAGGCAAGCTTTTGATAGTTCAGAGGACTGTTCTTAATTTTTTGGGGTGGAGAAGTATCTAGAGATGGCAGAAGGATGGTTCCAAATGGGCAATGCTATATCATAGATACTGATGGGATTAAGATTTTTGAGGAGGAGGGTGGCTAGAGAGCCTTCCTTCCTTCCTTCCTTCCTTCCTTCCTTCCTTCCTTCCTTCCTTCCTTCCTTCCTTCCTTCCTCATTTTTGTTGAGTTTCCCACTAGAAAACAGTGCCTCTGACTTGGAGAGATTATAGTTGGAATGTGATCCAGAGGCCTCAAATTGGAGCTTTGAGGCCTCAGACAATTTAGACATGATAAACTCTTCACTCCTGGTATAAATAAAAGCAAAACAAAAACAAAAAAATTTCCCAAAGCAAAAGGAGAGGCCTGCTTCTGGAGTTGTAAATAGAACCTCTGTTTCTCAACTTTAAGCATGTTGGCTGGGGAATTCTGGGAGTTAAAGTCCATGTATTTTGAACTTGCTGAGGTTGAGAAACACCACTGTAAATCAGGGGTCTCCAACCTTTGTAACTTTAAGACTTGTGGACTTCAACTCCCAGAAAAGCTGGCTGAGGAATTCTGGGAATTGAAGTCCACAAGTCTTAAAGTTACCCCTGCTCTAAATGATACTGCATCTCCAACAGAAGTCAGAAGAGAATCAGTTTCATAAAAAGATACTGATAAAGCTGGACCAGAAAAAATGTGTGCAAGTAACCCACCACTTTGCAACTTTAACCTTCCCCCTGTTTCTTTAATCAATTGAATAATTGTTTGTTCCATTTGTACCGATCATTGATGTCAGAAAGAAATTGAATTGCTGGAGAGATTCATGAAGAAGAGAGGTTGATTTATTGTGTGGCTTGTGGCACAAGACTGGTCAGAGATGCACATGACAAGGAGTCAGGGAATGGGACAGGAAAGCATTCAACTCAACACAAAGCAATACAAGGGAAAAAAAGGATGAGATGTAATCAGCAGTCACTTCTGTTGCCAGGGAGACTTTCAGATTGGGCTCCAATGCTGAGTTGATTCCCTTTTACTTCCAGCGACCACCAAGCCTGGTTTTTCCAGCACCCTTTTTGCTGTTGAGGAGAAGGTATATATGACAATATGTGGCTATTAACAGCAAACATTTTAGTACAATATTCAAACAGAGATGTGTAATTTCTATGTAAAAAAGAAGGAAGGAAGGAAGGAAGGAAGGAAGGAAGGAAGGAAGGAAGGAAGAGGGAAGAATATTGCACTGAGAAGAAAAGGGAAATAAGAGAACAAAAGATGGAGAGAAGGCAAGAAGAAAGGGGAAAACCCAGTTTAAGCATTACACTAAGGATTAAAATTCACCAGACAAGTTGTGCCTCCCAAATCATAGGTGACCATTAATTTGCAAAAGGACTCATCTTCAAATGATGTCTGCTGCCTTTTTCACTTTGACTTATTGGTGCTTAGTTTTTTAAAAAAAAATTCTCACAATATAATATTCTCCCATCCATAGACAAATATTTTGAAGGGGAAAAACATCTTCCTATTGGGTAATTAAAGGTGACGAAATACCTGCAGGTTTTATTCCGCTATCATTGCCAACTATGATGTGTGTGTGTGCTCATCTCCATTTCAAGGCCATTAAGCCAGTGCTGTCCAAAGACATTTCCGTGATCATGTGCCAGCATGATGTCACAGAGTACTGTTACCTTCCCACTGAAATGGTACCTATTTATCTACTCGCATTTGCATGTTTTCAAACTGTTAGGTTGGCAGGAACTGAGGTGAGGGTGGGAGCTCACCCCGTTGTATGGCGCTGAGATCTTGAACCTGGCCTGCCGACTTTCCAGCTGAGAAGCCCAGTGTCTTAACCACTGAGCCACAGCATCACCTAGTGGGTAAATGCAAATGTGTATATATTTAGTGGAGCTAATAGGGTGTATGGTAGGAAAAATGCATTGGAATGTGGGCTTCATTTCTTTTTAAATAGTAGAATGAAGCAGAATAACTTCATAACTCAAATGCAGCTTCATTCACATTTCCATGATAGGACCTTGAAATTTAAACACTTGTTTTACAAAAATCGAAACATCTGGATTAGAACAAAGTAATCTGTTCATTTCTGTCCCCACTCCCCCAACCCTAAGGCAAACTTTCCCGATTCAGCTGTCTCCAACAGGCTGGAGTAAACTAGAGTTTCTCAACTTTGTTGGCATGAAGATGCATAGACTTCAACTCTTAGAATTTCCCATGCAACCTTGAATTGCTGACTGAGGAATTCTAGGAGTTGAAGTCCACACATTTTCAAGCTGACAAGGCTGAGAAACACTGGACTAAAGTGATGTAGTCTTCAGCCAACATTAAGGGGAGGAACAATGTTTACCTTCAGGCATCTATCAGTGAATGGAATGGAATGGAATGGAATAGAATAGAATAGAATAGAATAGAATAGAATAGAATAGAATAGAATAGAATGAGAATGACACCCTTCGTAACCAAAAATATCATTTTTCTCATGCCCAAACAAATCAGAAGGAGGTTGGCAAGATGAGCCTAATAGCTCATAGGAAATTTAGGTTTTCTTCATGAGCAGTTCTGAAAAGAATTTCATTTCCCACAAGTCTTAGCGCTATAGGCTCTGTTATACCTTTTTGTGGTTATGGGAAAAGTGCCATTGATTAGTCTGTAAGAAACATGCAAAGTAAAAAAAGAAAAAGAAAAAAGAAAAAAAAGAAAGCATAGCAACCAAAGCACATGGTAGTCAGAAATTCTGTAATTGAACAAAGATGTTGGTTTGTCTTGGGACTTGAACTAAAGACAGTATCTAGTTTGGCTCATCTAATCCTACATTAGAAATATCTGTGTTCCACTGGTAAAAATGCACATGGTTGTGGGTATGAAAATAAGGGGAAGGGGACCACGAGCTCAGGGTAGGGGTGGGGGGGTGGCCGTGGTTATTTGGGAGACCTTGATTCCAAGGGAGGTCCCTGTTCCGCAGGTAGGTGGGTGTGAAGCTCTCCTCCTGAGGTTGGGGCCTGGGAGTTGGCTAGGCCTGTTGCTTACATACCTGTCCCCCAGCTGTGTGGCAACGGCCTTGCCTGGGCTGCTCGATGCCCTCTCGGGAGTGGCGGTGGAGTTCCCACGCCTTTTGGTCTTGGGTGACTTCAACCTGCCCTCCTTGGGGGGGCGTCGGGTTTGGCTCAGGACTTCATGGCTTCCATGGCTGCTATGGGCCTGACCAAGATAATACAGGGCCCTACTCATGAGGGGAGTAACACACTCGACCTTGTTTTTATCTCGGAACAGTGGAGGATCTGGGGTGGGTATTTCGACTACCCAACCCGTAGCATGGTCAGATCACTATCTCCTACGGCTGGTCTTCCAGCAGGCCGCCCCAGACTGCTGGGATGAGGAACCGCCGAGATGGTTCTGCCCCAGACGCCTGATGGACCCTGAGAGGTTCCAGTCAGAACTGGGGTCTTTTCCCGCCTCCCTTATCCACAGTTTGGCCGAGGTGCTGGCGGCTGCTTGGCAACAGGCTGCCACTGAGGCTCTTGACCAAGTTGTCCCCTTGCATCCCCTCACTGCGAGATCCCGGTGGCTCCTTGGTTTACAGAGGAGCTCTGGGAGATGAAGCGGCATAGAAGGGATTTAGAGAGCAGGTGGAGATCGACCCGTTCCGAATCTGACCGAGCACAGTTAAGAGCCTATATTAGGACTTACCTGGTTGCTATGGGGGCGGCGAGGAGGGTTTACCTCTGCACTCTCATAGCGTCCGCAGACGACTGCCCAGCCACCCTGTTCAGGGTCACTCACTCCCTCTTACAACGAGGGGCAAGGATGGACCCTTTGCAGGGTAGAGCTGAGGAATTTGGTCAATATCTGCTGGATAAGGTCGCTCAGATTCGGGAGGGGTTGAACTCTGATTGGCAGTGGTCGGAGGAGGGGGAAACAGGGAATCTGGCCAATACTATCTGGGCTGAGTTTGATCCTGTTTCCAAGGATGAAGTGGACAGGATTATGCGACGGCTGAGTTCCACCACGTGTTCGTTGGACCCGTGTCCCTCCTGGATGGTATATGCCTCCAGGATGGTCATGTGTGGCTGGCTCCAGGCAGTGGTTAATGCTTCATTAAGGGAGGGTTCTTTCCCCACCACCTTGAAAGAGGCGGTGGTGAAACCCCTCCTGAAGAAGCCTGCCTTGGATCTGGCCATTTTAAACAACTTTCATCCAGTCTCCAACCTTCACTTTTTTGCAAAGGTTGTTGAGAGCATGGTGGCTCAGCAGCCTCCGCTTTTCCTGGAGGAAGCGGACTATCTAGATCCATATCAATCGGGCTTCCGGCTGGGGTTTAGCACAGAGACGGCATTGGTCGCACTGGTGGATGATCTCTGGAGGGCACGGGACAGAGGATTTTCCACTGTCCTGGTCCTATTAGACCTCTCAGCGGCCTTCGATACCATTGACCATGGTATCCTATTGCGGCGCCTCGAGGCGGGGGGAGGCATTGTTCTGCGGTGGTTCTCCTACCTTCCAGGGCACTCGCAATCATTGGCAGGGGGGCAGAGGTCGACCCCGAGGGCTTTCACTTGTGGGGTCCCTCAGGGGTTGGTCCTCTCACCCCTCTTGTTCAACATCTATATGAAGCCGCTGGGTGAGATCATCCATGGTTTCGGGGTGAGGTATCATCAGTATGCTGATGATACCCAGTTGTTCATCTCCACCCCAAACCAAATCAGTGATGCCCTCTCCGTGATATCCCGGTGTCTGGATGTGGTGCAGATCTGGATGGGCAGGAACAGGCTACAGCTCAATCCGGGCAAGACTGAGTGGCTGTGCGTACAGGCATCTTGGATCAGTCAGCAGATTCCATCTTTGGTCATGGGGGGGAGAGGTGTTGCCCCCTGTGGATAGGGTGTGAAACCTGGGGGTCCTCTTGGATTCATGGCTCAGTTTGGAGGAGCAGGTGGGGGCCGTGTCCAGGGGGGCTTTTGCCCAGGTTCAGCTGGTTTGCCAGCTACACTCATATCTGAACCAAGATGCCCATGTCACATCCTGACTCGACTACTGCAACACTCTCTATTTAGGACTGCCCTTCATTTGGAGGCTTCAGCTGGTGCAGAATGTGGTCGCGTGGGTTGTGATGAGAGTTTCCCGATACTCCCATGTTATGCCCCTCCTGCGCAAGCTGCATTGGTTGCCGGTTGCCCTCCGGGTGAGATTCAAGGTATTAGTATTAACATTCAAAGTCCTACACGGCTTGGGTCCGGGG
Source organism: Naja naja (assembly GCA_009733165.1). Taxonomy (NCBI): domain Eukaryota; kingdom Metazoa; phylum Chordata; class Lepidosauria; order Squamata; family Elapidae; genus Naja; species Naja naja. Next base: position 125,193,679 of record CM019155.1, read on the forward strand.
TATTTGCGGGAGTGTCTCCTGCCGACATCGAATGCCGATCGCCTGTGCGGCGACAGACGGGACTCCTCGGGGTGCCGTCCACAAGACAGTGTCAGCTGGCAGTGCCCCAGGGGAGGGCCTACTCCATAGCGGCTCCCGCCTTGTGGAACCAACTCCCCTTGGAGCTCCGTTTGGCTCCTGATCTCTGCTCCTTCCGCCACGATCTGAAAACTTGGCTGTTTGAGCAGGCCGGGCTGGACTGACCTCTTGGGGGGGGGGCGTGTTTTAAATTGGGTTTTAGATGTTGGGCTTGTTGGTTTAATTCTTTTAAAAATTATTTGTTGTTTCTATTTTAGTTGTGAGCCGCCCCGAGTCCTTTGGGAGAGGGGGCGGCATATAAGTCCAAATAAAATAAAATAAAAATAAAAAAAATTTTGAGTTAGAAAAGTTGTTGGATTTATGTTGTTCCCATTCACACACAGGTTACTCACAACTTCTGGGCGTGGCTGATGCGATTATACAGAACATTGATCTGGAGGGGGAAGATAAAAAAAAACAGAATGGAAGTGATGTTTAATATGATTTCAGCATCATAGAAGGCTCCATTTTTTAAGAATAACTGGCTTTTAAAGTTGCCTTTTTATATAAGCAACTATAAATAGTTCACCATGCTTACTCAGTAATGTATCCAAGTAATTCATTTTTTTGACAGAACTTATGACAAATTTAGCTAAGATTGGCAGTAAGAACAGAAGCCGGGTAGATACTAATACGCACGCAGATCTCAGAAAGATGGCTGGTATTATAACGGGCTGGTCAGGCAACAGGATATTTATATATCAAATTCTTTGGTCGTTCTGGCAGATGGACGATGGTGGAGTTAATTGTGGCCTTGAAGTACTTGAGAGAATAGAGAGTAGGTAGCCTTTGACTTACCACCACAATTGAGCCCAAAATTTTTGTTGCTAAGTAAAACATTTGTTGAGTTTTACCCCATTTTACAACCTTTCTTACCGCAGTTATTAAGTAAATCACTGCAGTCATTAAGTTAGTAACACGGTTGTTAAATGAATCTGGCTTCCCCATTGATTTTGCTTGCCAGAAGGTTCCAAAAGGGGAATCACATTGTTGTAGCCGTCATAAATATGAGTCATTTGCCAAGTGTCTGAATTTTGATCACGTGACCATGGGGATGCTGCAGTGCTCATAAGTGTGAAAAACACAGTCACAAGTCACTTTTTTCAGGGCCGTTGTAACTTCAAATGGTCATTAAATGAACTGTTGTAACTCGAGGACTACCTGTATTTAGACTCTTTGGACTTTCTAAAACAGTTCCTTATTCCACATGCTCTGTTCTCCAACAGGCCTTTCTGTATACAGGTAATCCTCGACTTACAACCATTCTTTTAGTGACTGTTCTAAGTTACAACAGCATAAAAAATGAGACTTATGACATTTTTCCTACCTACAACCATTGCAACATCACCTGGTCACATGATCAAAATTTGGACACTTGGCAACTGATTCATATTTGTGATAGTTGCCCTGTTCCCAGGGTCGTGTGATCCCTTTTGTGACCTTCTGACAAGCAAAGTCAACGGGGAAGCCCAATTCTCTTAACAAATCATGTTACTTATGTTAAGTTTGCATGAAGAGACAGACGCGGAGTGCTTCAAGCTCTTTTGTTTATTAGTGACTACAGCTCAGAACGGACCCGCTTTGGCTGGGCTGCGGCTGCTACTTATAGCCAGCAGCCACAGTTGCCAGCCAATCAGAGTGCAGGGTTTTTCCCGCACTTTTAAACCAATCATTTCTAACACTTTACAAGAACAGTTCAAACTAAACCAATGACTTCAAACCTACATACATAACACCCCTCCCCACTAGGTTCAGTCCATACTCAAACCCCATCTATCTAATGTATTCTTTTAAATAGGTGGGGCTCTTACATGTACGTTGAGACCTACGTGGTTCAGATGTTTTAATGTTCTCACCCAGTGAGAGAGGAAATGTGTCTGCTGACATTTCCATACTTGGACTTCTAGTAGTAGTAGAACCTGTTTGGTTACTACAACCTGGTCTCTCCTCCCAATCCATCTCCAACCCAATGTCAGCACCTAAGTCAGGTAGTGATGTACAGTCTTCCACTTGTAAGGATGGATTTTGGCATTGTGACAGGTTTTGGGATGGTTCCTGTCGTGTTGGCTCATTACACATGGGGTTGATTCTTGCTTGCTGATCATCCTCATGATCCTCCCCTTCCCCCCTAGAAGAGGTACTAGGGATGGGAACTAGAGAGGAGCAATTGCATGTTCCTGAGGTAATCTGGACCTAAGCTGATCAATGTGCCTGCTCCAGAGGACACCATCCTCTGTTTGTACCCTGTAAGACCTAGGGCCTGTGATTTGGGTTATCTTAGCAGGAATCCATAATGGTTCACCCATAAGGTTCTTAGCATAAACAGAATCACCCACAGTGAATGTGCGAATTTTGCTAGTGGAATCTAGTGGTGCGTTGGGTGCGTAAGTGGGATGAAGGAAGTCAAGGGGAGACCTGAGTTTCCTACCCATCAACAACTCTGCTGGGGATAAGTTAGTTGATGGGTTAGGAGTGATATGCTGGACACTGAGTAGTTTTCAACTTTCTCAGTGATGTCCCCAGGACCCAATTGCTGAAGTTTTTCCTTGGTAAAGCATACCATGCGTCAGCCCGCCATTGAAGGGGCCCAGGGCAGTAGGGCATGTCTGATACCCTGCTATTAACTTGGATAGGGCCCCAGGGGCAGTAAGGCATGTCTGATACCCTGCTGTGCTAGATATGATTCAAAAGGTTGGACGTAAATTGAGGACTATTGTCCAAACGAGGACATCAGTTGGCCATTGAGTTTAAAAAGCTTTTAGCTGTTTGATGACAACTTCAGTTGTGGTGGATGCCATAGGAATAACCTCTAGCCATTTGGAATATGCATCTACTATAATAAGGAAAGTGTGCCCTCTGGTAGGGCCAGCAAAATCAATGTGAATCCTGGACCATGGGCCCCTAGGACATTCCCATTCCTGTGTTGGGGGTGAGAGGTGGGGCAGGCTGACTTCCTGACAGTTGGACAGGACGCAACCCAGTGTTCAACCATTTTGTCAATACCTGGCCACCATACATAACTCCTGGCCAATCCCTTCATTCTGACAATTCCCTGACCCTCATGTAACATTTCCAAAACCTCTTTTGTAGTTTTGCAGGAATAACCACCCTGTTACCCCAAAATACATCCTCTTAATACAGATAATTCAGTTTGCCTGGATTTAAAAGGTTGGGCAAGTTGAGGTAGATCTTGAAGCCAACCTTTCTTAATCCAGCCTATAACAGGAGGCAATAAGTGTCTTTGGCAGTCTCTGGCAATTTCAGCAGCTGTACTGGAAGCTTGGCAACAGTTTCTAGAAAAGGTGTAAGTCTCAGGAGCAGGATCTCAGTGTGTGAATGAAGTGGGCAGCGACTCAAAGCATCTGCATGCCCAATGTCTTTCCAGGCCTGTGGATGAGTTTGTATGAATAAGCAGCAGCAAGAAATTCAGTCCATCTCAGCATTCTTGGTGACAGGATATGGGTTGATTTGTCCCCTGCCACAATGCCCAAAAGAGGTTTGTGATCTGTGACAATAGTAAATGCTCTCCCATATAGATACTCATGGAATTTCTTGACAGCTGCAACAATCCAAAACTGCTTGTCCAGTTAATGTGTAATTTGTCTCTTAATAGTGTTAAAGGCAGCTTGTTCTTTTCCTGCCCCCAGACCCATGCAGACTTTTTGTCTAGTAATCTGTGTAGTGGTTCTGCAATGGTTTGCCTTCTGAGTGTAAGAAACATGTGATAAGTTAATGGAGAAGGAAAGCTTGCAAGTCTGTTTTGCATTTGGGCCTGGGGGGCTTCTTTTGATTGCTTGAACCTTGGCTTCTGTGGGGTGAATACATGTTTGTCAATCATATAGCCTAAGAACTCTACCTTGTCAGTTCTAATGTGCATTTTTCTTCTTTGACTTTTAAACCTGCTTCCTTGAATCTGGTTAGGACTTCTCTGAGTCTCGAGTAACTGAATGTCATTTTCAGCAGATTAACACATCATCAAAATAAGGCACTACCGCTGAAAGTCCTTGGAGCATTCTTTCCATAAGGCTTTGGAAGATGCCTGGTGCCACACTTACTCAAATTGCAACCTTTTGCATTTGAAAGCACCTCTATGAGTCACAATGGTTTGGGCTTCTGCAGTGGCATCATCAACTGTTAACTGTTGATATGCCTGGGCCAGATCCAATTTGGCAAAGACTATGCCCCCGCCAAGAGAATGTAATAAATGATGCACCACTGGAACTGGATATGCGCTCTGTTGTAGCACATGGTTCAATGTCCCTTTGTAGTCTCCGCAGATTCTCACAGACCAATCAGCCTTGACTGGTGTGACTATGGGTGTCTCCCACCTGGAGTGGTCAGTGGGCTCTAAAACCCCTTGAGCTATTAATTTATCTAATTGTGCATCAATTTTTCCTTTAAGGCAAATGGGACCCTTCTGGGCTTTAAACTATGGGTGTCTCCACCTGGAGTGGTCAGTGGGCTCTAAAACCCCTTGAGCTATTAATTTATCTAATTGTGCATCAATTTTTCCTTTAAGGCAAATGGGACCCTTCTGGGCTTTAAACGGATTGGTGGCACCTCGGGATCTAGATTGAAAGTGATAGGGGTCCCCAAGTACTTGCCTAATCCGTCGCTGAAAACCTCTGGAAACTCAGACTTCAAAGCCTCCTCCCATTCAGTGTTGTTCACATGATTGATGCCAGTCACCTCGATGCCTAGTGGATTGAACCACTCAAGTCCCAGCAAACTTGGGCGATCCTTGTCCACGATGGTTAGGGGCAGGCGTTTGGTGTGGCCTTTGAACTTCATATTGAATTCTCTTGTTCCAACTACTGGAATCTTGTTCCCTTGGCAGTCTTTAAGAGTCAGCGCTTGCTTCTTGAAATGATTCTTCTGAATGTTTGGGAGTAGTCTGTGAATAGTGTCCCATGACACAATAGACAGATATGAGCCTGAGTCCACTTCCATTTGGCAAGGCCTTCCTTCAATAAGTACCTTGACATGCACTTTTCTGTTATTGATAGAAGATGAATGACCAATAGTTACTGTCTATGACGTTCATTCTTCCCCTTGCTTCTGTGCTGCCCCATTTTCTCACTGAGATTGTTGGGCTTGAATTCTTTGTCTTTGTTTGCAGGAAATTTTCTTCTGTTGGGTGGAGTTCTGGATGATTTGCAGACTCTTGCTAGGTGTCCTCTTTTATCACAACAGAGGCAAATGGTGTCTAAAAACTTGCATTCAGTGCAGGGATGGCTTCCCCCACAACCTCTGCAGTAGAAATCTTGCCTCTTTCTTCCCAGGTCTTTCTTTTTCCGCTCCATTCTGAGTCTGTAAATTCCTTCCTCCACCTCACTGCAGTCTGACTCAGAATCTATTTGCTCACAATGAGTGTTGTGGACTTTTCCACATCAGGATGGCTTGTGGCCTTGTTAATCTTTTTCATGGCTGCTGCTGAGGACTTGGTAGCTTCTGCTGAAGAGGCTTCTTCTATTGCTTCTTTCAGCGTGATCTTAGGTTTCATTAATAACTTGCTCTGTAATACCTTGTCTTTAAGGCCCAGAACAAATCGATCACGCATGGCCTCTTCTAAACTGTTAATTCACATGCACCCCAATGTCTCTTAAACTTGCCACGAAGTCGTTTACGTTTTCGTTTTCCCCTGATCACGGTGAAACTTCGTGTCTCTTAATGAGGCCGCGATACTTGTGGCGCGTAATGGGCTCTTAACAGCTTTTCTAAGTCAGGCCAGTCCATTACCTTCCGTCTGCAGCTCCCCCAATGCCTTCCATCTTGAAAACTGCCGGACCGCAGCGTAAGGAAGACCGCCCTCTTCGCTTCTCGGAAATGTCGGCTCGATCGTTTCCTTCCAGATACATTTGAACGATCTGCATCGATTCCCAGTCTTCTGCCGTCGGATCGAGCGGGGCTGGGGGATGTTCAGCGCAGCCATCTCACTCTTCTTCTGTTCCCGTTGCCTTCTCTTCAGGGAAAATCCACCTTCGCGTCCAGTGTTAAGTTTGCATGAAGAGACAGGCGGAGTGCTTCAAGCTCTTTTGTTTATTAGTGACTACAGCTCAGAACGGACCCGCTTTGGCTGGGCTGCGGCTGCTACTTATAGCCAGCAGCCACAGTTGCCAGCCAATCAGAGTGCAGGGTTTTTCCCGCACTTTTAAACCAATCATTTCTAACACTTTACAAGAACAGTTCAAACTAAACCAATGACTTCAAAACTACATACATAACAACTTATTTAACAACTGCACTGATTCACTTGATACCAGGGGTAGGATCCTACCAGTTCAGACCAGTTCGGGCGAACCGGATGTTAAAGCTACAGCTGGTTCACTGAACCGGTATTTCAACCGACCAGCTGGCCCCTCCCCTTCCCTCCCAGGAGTCTCCACGCGGCCCATTTTTGATAGAGGTAAGTTCAGGGTCCATGCAGAGGCTCTGGGAGGGGGAAAATCAAGCCTTCTGGAAGTCCAGAAACAGGCCTGTTTCTGGATTCCAGTACGCCTCCAGAGACAGAGGAAGCTGTTTTTGCCCTTCCAAAAACCCAGGGGAGGCCTCTGGACCAGTAGTGGGATTCAAATATTGCTGCCACCAGTTCGGTGGGCGTGGCTTGGTGGGCGCACTTTGCGTGCGTGCACACACTTTGCGTGTACACACATGCCACTTTGCGCAGGCGCAGAGGCGTTCTAACTCACCTCCTGCAAGCCTGCACGATCCCGGTCGCTTCAGCAACTGCCGCACGGCACCCTTCTATGCCGCGCAAAGCAGCTGAGCTTCAAATTTAGAGGATAAAAGTGAGTATGGGAGCTCGAGTGGGTAGGTGGGCCCAACAGCAGAGTGGCAGAGAGAACCGGTTCAGCCTCCACTGCTCATCACTGCTACCGGCTCACCAGAACCGGGCAGAACCGGTCAAATACCACCACTACTCTGGACTCTTGGGAGGGTGAAAACAGCCTCCCACGGGCTCTGGAGACGCACCAGAAGCCGGAAGCAGGAAGTTCTGGTAGGCCCCACCCAGTCACCCAGCAACCAGGCCCCTGCGATTTTTGAATCCCACCCCTGCATGATACCAATGGCAAGAAAGGATCAAAATGGGGCAAAACTCACTTAACAACCGTCTTGTTTAGCAATAGAAATTTTGGGCTCAATTGCGGTTGTAAGTCAAGGACTACCTGTAAACCCTTTATCTTTAAAAAATACTCCCATTACTTTATTCCATGGAAAGAGATTACAGGGAAAGAAGTGACACTTCTGAAACTTCTTACCATTTGAAAATTTCATTACGTACATATACCAACACCAAAAAAGGAAGAATTTTAAAAGCAACAAACCACTGAAATGTTTGATCAGGATACCAGAAGGGTATGATTAAATACTCTAAGACTGATGAACGAAATTTAACATTAGGATTAAGAGGCACAAAACACAGAATGTAGAAGATGCAGCATTGGAGAAAGGTAGACATTACAAGATGAGGAACATTTCCATTTCTCTACCAATACACTTTATTAGCTTGGGAGTAAGTTATAACTTCATGGCATTTCATGATGCTCCTCTGAACATGTTGTTTCAGCTTTAACAGCTTCTCCCAAAAGACAAATCTTGCTTTCATCCTTTTCCTCCCCAACCCCTTGTCTTCTCACCTCGTATTTTTGTCGTCTGAGTTTCTCCATCAGATCAAACTTCTCTGATTCTAGATGATGGATCCAATCATGGAGCTCCTTGGCCTTTTCCCTGGAGACACAGGGAAATACAATGATCCTCTGGTAATGCCACACCAACCTTCAGCCTAGGTCTCTATACCAGCGGTCACCAACCGGTGAGCCGGGGACCACTGGTGGTTCATGAGAAAATTTTGGTGGTCCGCAGAGAAATGTCCCCTGCAAAGCAATTAATCCAGGCTGCATGGGAACACAAGGCTGCACTGCCCACATGGGCCCCCCACCTGCTGGCCTCCCACCCTTCAGCTGAGTGCAAACCTTACCTTGAATAGAGCCATGTGGGCTGGAACTGGAAGGTAAGACCAACAGCAGGGGAGGGAAATCTGCCCCAGGGTGGCTTGCTGACTTTGGTGGGGAAGTCAGTCCCATATTCCAGAGCTGCAGTAGTCACAGGACTGGCCCTTTGGTCATCCTGGAGCAGCTCTGGGATGACCAAAGGGCCAGTCTTGTGACTACTGCAACTCTGGAATGTGAGACTGACTTTCCCACCAGCAAGGTTGGTGACCTCTGTCCTATACAACTCTCCCTCCAGGAATGCGATCACACAGAGTTCTCCTCTGGGTCCCACCTCAGCTGTTGCTCGCCTAAGTTCTCTATGTTCAAAGGTTTTCGTCGCTCTGTTAAGATCCGGATCTTCATTTCTCGGCCAGTCTGCCGCTTTCCACGTTTTTGCTCTGCCTGCAAAAATAAGAGAATAACAGAGTTGAAGGGACCTTGGAGGTCTTCTAGTCCAACCCCCTGCTCAAGCAGAAAACTCTATAACATTTCAGATAAATGGTTGTTCAATCTCTTCTTTAAAACTTCCAGTGTTGGAGTATCCACAACTTCTAAAGGCAAGCTGTTCTACTAATTAATTGTTATAACTGTCAGGAAAGTTCTTCTTAGTTCTAAGTTCTCTAGTTCTCTCCTTTATTAGTTTCCACCCATTGCTTCTTGTCCTGCTTTCAGGTGCTTTGGAGAATAGCTTGACTCCCTCTTCTTTGTGGCAACCCCTGAGATATTGGAACCCTGCTATCCTGTCACCCTTGGTTCTTCTTTTCATTAAACTAGACATACCCAATTCCTGCAACCATTCTTCATATGTTTAGCTTCTTTTCTACACTCTTTCTAAAGTCTCAACATCTTTTTTTTATATTGTGGCAACCAAAACTGGATGCAATATTCCAACTATGGTCTTGTTCTGTCCTAGGCCTCTCCAAAAAGCACTAAGCCAACTCTGAGTCCTGTCAAAACCTCTTTATTAAATTAATGTGAATTTAGTGCATTCACATTCAGCCAACGGCTTGGCACACGGTCTTGCAAAAGTATACTAATTAACTCAAACCTTCTCTATCCTAGAAAGCTGCCCAGTAAATATTTCCACACGCAGTGCTGACAAGGAAGGGCTGGGTTACACAGACAAGGCTGGAACAAACGAACGAGTGAGCGAGTTGTTTCCTGCAAAAGCCCCTTCCCCTTTTGCTCCTCTTTTAATCCTGATGGGAGGGGCCATTCATTGTCCACGTGTGGCTTTATTCCCACGTCGGCCCTGAGTTCTTAATTGTTCCTTCCTTTTGGCAGCTCTGTGCATGTGCAGGCTGGGAACCAGTTCCAGAAGCTCCCCGGCCTCACTGCTGTCCGAGCCCAAAGGCAGCTGATAACTGCCAGCCTGCCCTGTCCCCATCTCTGCTTCTGACGCAGAGCCCTCATCTGAGCCTTCCTCGGCCTCCAGGAATGGCCCAGGTTCTTCCCCAATCTCCTCACTGTGCAATTCTGTTGCTAGCTCCGTCAGCCGCAGGCGGGCCACATCAATCTTACCAAGACATTATAAAGTGGTATTAACACTTCCCTCTACGGAACAAAAAGGAAACAAACCAGAACAGCCTAGGATAATGTCCAGTTGGGTGGAATGTTGGACAGGCTGCCTTCTAGGCAAGCAAGCCCCATGCCTTGGCTAACTCCTCTCCAGCTACCTTTTCTTTCTCTACCATCAACCTCTTGGGATGAGAGCAAACCATGTCTAGGCATGCATTTCCTCTTTCTCCCTCTATTTGCTGCCAGTGCCTGCCCAAGATTGCTAATCTTCTGTTAAAGATGCTGGTTGGGGCTCCAAGGAACTGAAACATCAAAGCTATGGGACTCCAAAATTGTAGCAGCACCATTGAGAAGAGACCAAGTCTGGAATCAGGGACAGTTGCTTTTCTAGAAATGTGTAATCACGTATGTAGAACTTTCTCCAAGATGCAGCTGCTTGCCTTTTTTAAAAAAAAAGATTATTAAATCTCATGAGATGTTGACATTTACTCATAAGCTCATGCCAGAGTAGCCTTACTAGATAAGATCTCAGGGGTACCTTTGCCAAAAGTCATACAATGGTGCCCATTTCTCAAAAATGTAGTTTACTCCTTAGATACTATTATAATATATACTAGCTCATACCTATGCTTCACTACGAAACTATGTGGTTGGGCTTAGTTTTTGGGGAGGAAAATAAGTGGGGGAAATTCTGCCTCTGCCTATCAGCATCCATTGGTTGAGGGCCGTTTGGAAACTGAAGCAGTATTTGCTGTGTGAGCAAGAAGGAGACAACAAGGAGCCTGGGCGTGGCTTAACTCAACTGTTCTGTACTAAAGCTGCTTGCTGCTGTGAAACTAAAACTGAAACTGAAACTCCTCTCCTCTGCTTGTGTTTTGCATTTGGAACAGATCTCTTTTCAGGTGGGGAGAGGGAGTAGAACTCCTGAGCATCAGAGCATGTTAGTAATAATATACGAAATACTAATGCTCTGATGGTCATTTCGAAAAATCCTTTCTTAGGGAGCACCTAAAAGCCAAAAATTTCAAGTTTGTAGGCTTTACGGTTCTGGAGATTTTGTGATGATGCGTGAGTGGTATTTTGCTTTTATATATATATATAGATTATATTTCTATTGGGCACCTGGAGAATAAGATTAGGGTTCTACTCCCCATCATGTAGATCAAAACCACTTGATCGTGTCTCCTACCATAACAGACAGAACATTTCTTATGGGATTATATTTTGCAATACTAGATTCATGTGCAGCTTCATCTTGATATCTCTGCCTGAAAGAATAAAATGAAATTGTAGTTCCCTCCCAAGTGAAGCCATCACAAACTTACCTTGATCAGGTATCCACCAAAGTGAGCTCCCATATTGGACAGCACTTTCTTCTTCTTAGCGTCATCTTCAGCTCTTTTCTTGGCCTCTTCTTCTTCTTTCCTCATCTTTTCTTCCTGAAAAGGAGAACACCATAGAGAACATTATTTAAAGGTGCTTTCCCTGCTCCCACTTGGGAAGAACCATCAACGCGGCCTTCTTTATCAGACGGAAAACTATGGAGACTCCAGGCTGTGCAAGGATCTCCAAAAATCTTTAGCGTATCCTTCCAAGACTTTCCACAAATTGTCAGCAAATGGATCAGCCTTAACCCACCAATATAAGAAGTCTGCTGATCATTTCTTTCTTTCTTCTGATCATTTCTTTTTTTCCAGGCTCCTATAGACCTGGAACAATATTTTCTTATGAATTAATTTCATTTTTTAAATCATAAATATGTTTCACCTTTTTAAATACTAGACTGGCTGATTTTTCCAAAATTGGATATTTTGATTCCATAGATCGGAAACAAAACTAAGATAATACTTTCATTTTATGTTTTCATATTTATAAAATTGAACTCTTGGCTCCCGTTCTACTGCACCATCTTCTAAACTAGGGGTCCCCAACTAGGCCGCACAAGCAGAGGGCTGGTGCATGCATACACACGGCAAGCTTGATTTGCACGAGCAGCAGGCCTGCGCACACCCACATAGCTCAACTTCCATGAGTGGTGCAAATGCACAGCTTGGCTCTCATGGGCCGGTTCCTCCTTCCCTCCCCCGGCCTGCTTTATGACCAAGTCATAAAGTTTGGGGACCGCTTTCTTAAAGAACTTAAAATTCTTTAGGAAAAATTCTTTCGTATTAACATTCAAAGTCCTACAAGGCATGGGTCCGGGGTATTTACGAGAACGACTCCTGCCAGCATCAAATAGCAACCGCCCTGTACAAGCGCACAGATGGGGGCTTCTCGGGGTGCCGTCTGCGACAGTGTAAACAGTGACCCGGGGAGGGCCTATTCTGTGGCGGCTCCCACTTTATGGAACCAGCTTCCGCTGGGGCTCCGGTCAAACCCGATCTCGCACGCCACCTTCCTGGTTATTTGCGCAGTCCGGGCTGTGCTGACCTCCTGGGGGAGGGGTTTGATGTTTGTTTTAACTGTGGGGTTTTAATTCGGATTTGACTTGTTTGGTTTAATATGGTTTTAGGTAAATAATTTATTGTGTGATTTTAGTTGTGAGCCGCCCTGAGTCCTTTTGGAGAGGGGCGGCATACAAGTCAAATAAATAAATAAATAAATAAATAAATAAATAAATAAATAAATAAAATTACAGATACCTCCGAGTTTGCTAAGCATCTGGGCCATATTGTTTAGTTAATATGTTTGCATTACATTTTCAATCATGTATTGAAGGCAATTCAAACTCAGAAGACAATCTTTCAAAAATTTTAAAATAACCACTAAAAATCAACCAATTTAAAGTGTTAATTCCTTGTTTTAAAGCACAAGGATTCCAATAAAAAACCTTCCTGGCTATTTCCAGACTTGAGTTATATCACACATTTGACTTCTCATGTGATTCAGGGTCAAATTGCAGTTTCTCACCTATTGAACACCAAATATAAATCTAGTTGATTTGGAAGAAAACTGAAAAAGAAGAACCTAAATTAATAAATTTAGACCTTAATACCTATGCTAAGCTTTCAAAAGCTTTACACTGTGGAGTTCCTGGTGTCCTCTGAGCTTGGTTGTTTGTTTGCAGACATCTCACTACCCAACTAGGTGATATCATCAGTGCATCATCATCAGTTTACACTCTTTCCTGTTCCATCCTAGAAAATTATGATACTCACAGCAAGCTTGGCCTGTCGTTCCCGTTCTTTCTCAGTGCGGACTCGCTGTTGTTCAGCACGCTCGGCCCTGCGGTGTTCCTGCCAAAGGACACAAACGATGACTTGGACTCTTTGCGGCATTCAACAAGGTGATTTCATCGAAACCCATTTCAGCCAAGGACAAGATGGTGTACTCCCCACACCCTTCTTTTCAGAAAATTGTGGAACCCTATTGGCACATGAAAGCATCGTATGTGCAGGCGGCCCTCAACTTACGACATAATGGATCCTGGAATTTCTGTCATTATAGGTCATAAGTCAAGGGACCTATATGATTGAAAATGTTATGAGTATTTTGCCATGATCGTTAACTGAATGCTGGGTTCTTTAAGTAAATGTGGTGGTCATTAAACAGGTGTCATGGTCGTTAAGTGAATCAATGTATTTCTCTGAGTGTTTTTTGCCGGAAGCTGGCCAAAGAGGCCAGAAAGTGGCAAAAATACCTTGTAAATCATGGCTGTGTGTTCACCGAATACTGCAACTGGCCATAAAGGCGAGTCAGTGGTCAAGTGGTCAAAATGGGGTCATGTGACCACGTGGGAGTGTGCAGCCATCAGAACGCTGAAACCAGGTCATAGATAACTTTTAGGGAATCTGTTCAAATGGTTGCTAAACAGCTGGTCATTAAGCAATCACCACTTGTATTTGAGAATTTCTCACAACTATGTCTTTCAGCACCAAAGAACAATTTTCTTCTCTCACTCTTTTCATAACATACCACTGGACATATGTTTTTGGTTTTCAGAGATCTCTTTCTGAGAAATGTAAAGCGGGTATGTGGGTATATGCATAATGGTTATCTTTTGGGAGCTGAATGCAACAAAGTTTCATTTTAATGTATGCTAATTAGTATACGTTTAAAAGTTCTGTTCTATTCTATTCCTATTCCTATTCTTATTCTATTCTATTTCTGTTCTATTCCTATTCTATTCAAATACTTTCTATTCTATTCTATTCCTATACCTATTCTATTCTATTCCTGTTCTATTTCTATTTTATTCCTATTTTGTTCTATTCTATTTCTATTCTATTCCTATTCTATTCAGATACTGTCTATTCTATTGCTGTTCTATTCTATTTTATTCCTATCCTATTCCTATTCTATTCCTGTTTTATTCTATTTATATTCTATTCTATTCCTATTCTATTCAGATACATTCTATTCTATTCTATTCTATTCTATTCTATTCTATTCCTGTTCTATTCTATTTTTCCTATTCTATTTCTATTCTATTCCTATTCCTATTCCTGGAAAAAGTGACTTCTAACCTATCCTCAAACTTATGACCAATGCAATATCATCATGGTCATGTGATCAAAATCTGGGTGCTTGCCAACCAGCCAGAGGTAGTATTCAGCAGATTCTGACCAGTTCTGGAGAACCGGTAGCGGAAATTTTGAGTAGAACTGCCAAATACCACCTCTGACTGGAGATTTTACAGTATCCTTCCCCTGCCATGTCCACCAAGCCACGCCCACAGAACTGGTAGTAAAAAAATTTGAATCCCACCATTGCAACCAGCATGTATTTATGGCAGGTGCAGCATTTTGGGTTCATGTGATTGCCATTTGAGACCTTCCCATCTGGCTTTTGACAGATGAAATCAACAGGAGAAGCCAGATTCGCCTAATGACCAAGCAATTCACTTAACTACTGCAGGGATTTGTTTAGCAACGATGGCAAAAAACAGGTTGTAAAATCAATCATGATTCATCTAACAACCGACTTGCTTAGCAACAGAAATTCTGGTCCCAATTGTGATTGTAAGTTGGGGACCACTTGTATCTCATATTTTGGATTTAACTTGCATCATGGTCCCTAACCAGCCACCAGGTGGCAGTGAAGAGCAACGTTTTGTTCCCTCAGACTCTGCAATTTCAGTTTTAGATTGAATACTATGAATTAAAACCCATTTGCCTCTTCCCAAAGGCCCTGAGTGGGAAAGCAATTACAAATACAGTTCTACTTATTTTAATAGTTACAATAGAAGAAAACAAAGTAGAAAATTTATCAGTTAATACAAGTAGTCCTTGACTTACAACAGTTCATTTAGTGACCGTTCAAAGTTACAACGGCACTGGAAAATGTGACTTATGACCATTTTTCCACAATTGCAGCCTTTGCAGCATCCCCATGGTCATTGTGATCAAAATTCAGGTGCTTGGCAGCTGGTTCATATTTATGACCGTTGTCGTGTCCTGGAGTCATCTTTGGCAAACTTCTGGCTAGCAAAGTCAGTGCCAGATTCGTTTAACAACCAGGTTACTAACCTATCAACTGCAGTGATTCACTTAAAACACGCTTAACAAATGTTTCACTTAAGAACAGAACATTTAGGCTCAATTGTGGTCATAAGTGAAGGGAACAAACAGAAAAAGGGAACAGAGAAAAAGGCCAAACAGTAAGAAAATAGCCAAGGGAGGCCAAACAGTAAAGGATGGGAAGTTGGTGCCCAGGGAAGTTGTCGAAATGACAAGGCTGTTTGCTGTTTGCTGCAGGACAGTAGCCAGATGAATACCAATGGATCTGGGAGTCAGAGGCAGGTGCTTTTTTTTCTTGTTTTCTTCCTCTAAAGCTAATGTGCATCTTATAGTCCGGACTGTCTCATAGTGTGAAAAATATGGTATATGTTATGTATGCAGGTTTAAAGTCATTGGTTTAGTTTGAACTGTTCTTGTAAAATGTAAGAAATGATTGGTTTAAAAGTCGGAAAACCCTGCACTCTGATTGGCTGGCAACTGCGGCTGCTGGCTATAATAGCAGTTACAGCCAGCCAAATGGGTTCGTTCTGAGCTGTAGTCACTAATAAACAAAAGCTTGAAGCACTCGCGTCTGTCTCTTCATGCAAACTTAACACTGGCGGCCGGTGGGATCCCCTGGAAGAACAGAAGGAGAGGCTGAGATGGCTGCTGAACACCCCCAACCCCGTTAGATCTGATGGCAGAAGACTGGGAGACGTATGCAGATCATTTCAAATGTATCTGGAAGGAAAGCGATCTTGCCGACATTTCGAGAAGCAGAAGAAGGCGGTCTTTCTCATGCACTCTTGATCCGGCAGTTTTCAAGATGCGAAGGCATTGGCGGGAGCTGCAGATGTGAAAGTAATGGAATGGCCTGACTTAGAAAAGTTGTTAAGAGCCCATTACTTGCCACAAGTATCGTGCCTCATTAAGAACATGAGTTTTACATCGGGATCAAGGGAAAAGCGAAAACATAAGCGACTTCATGGCAAGTTTAGAGACATTGGGGTGCATGTGAATTTAACAATTTAGAAGGGCCATCTTGTGATCAGTTCTGGGCCTTAAGACAAGTGTTACAGAGCAAGTTATAATGAGACCTAAGATCGCTGAAGGAAGCAATAGAAGAGGCCTCTTCAGCAGAAGCTACCAAGTCCTCAGCAGCAGCCATGAAGAAAATTAACAAGGCCACAAGCCATCCTGATGTGGAAAAGTCCACAACAACTCATTGTGAGCAAATAGATTCTGAGTCAGATTGTAGTGAGGTGGAGGAAGG
This sequence comes from Naja naja, assembly GCA_009733165.1. Lineage (NCBI taxonomy): Eukaryota > Metazoa > Chordata > Lepidosauria > Squamata > Elapidae > Naja > Naja naja. Next base: position 125,210,016 of record CM019155.1, read on the forward strand.
AATTTATAGACTCAGAATGGAGCGGAAAAAAGACCTGGGAAGAAAGAGGCAAGATTTCTGCAGAGGTTGTGGAAGCCACCCCGCACTGAATGCAAGTTCCTAGATACCATCTGCCTCCGTTGTGAAAAAAGGGAGACACCTAGCAAGAGTCTGCAAATCCCAGAACTCCACCCAACAGAAGGAAGTTTCCTGACAAGAATTCAAAGAAGCCAACAACCTCAGTGAGAAAATGGGGCACAGCACAGAAGCAAAGGGGAAGAATGAAACTCATCAGACAGTAACTATTGGTCATTCTTCTTCTATCAATAACAGAAAAGTGCATGTCAAGGTACTAATTGAAGGAAGGCCTTGCCAAATGGAAGTGGACTCAGGCTCATATTTATCTATGGTGTCATGGGACACTATTCACAGACTACTCCCAACATTCAGAAAAAGCATTTCAAGAAGCAAGCACTGACTCTTAAAGACTACCAAGTGAACAAGATTCCAGTAGTTGGAACAAGAGAATTCAACGTGAAGTTCAAAGGCCACACAAGCGCTTGCCCCTGACCATCGTGGACAAGGATCGCAAGCTTGCTGGGACTTGAGTGGTTCAATCCACTGGGCACTCCGGTGACTGGCATCAATCCGTGAGAGCAACAGAACTGGAGGAGGCCTTGAAGTCTGAGTTTTCCAGAGGTCTTCAGCGACGGATTGGGCAAGTATATGGGGACCCCTATCACAATCTAGATCCCAAGGTGCCACCAATTCACTTAAAGCCCAGAAGGGTCCCATTTTGCCTTAAAGGAAAAATGATGCACAATTAGATAAACTAATAGCTCAAGGGGTTTGAGCCCACTGACCACTCCAGGTGGGAGACACCCATAGTCACACCAGTCAAGACTGATGGGTCAGTGAGAATCTGTGGAGACTATAAGGGGACATTGAACCATGCGCTTCAACAGGAGCGCATATCCAGTTCCAGTGGTGCATCATTTATTACATTCGCATCAGGGGTAGCCGCGCCAAATTGGATCTGGCCCAGGCATATCAACAATTAACAGTTGATGATGCCACTGCAGGCCCAAACCATTGTGACTCATAGAGGTGCTTTCAAATGTAAAATTTACAGTTTGGGTAAAAGCGTGGCACCAGGCATCTTCAAAGCCTTATGGAAGGATGCTCAAGGACTGCCAGGGTGTGCCTTACTTTGATGATGTGTTAATCTCTGCTGAAAATGACACTCAGTTAAGAGACTCAGAGAAGTCCTTACCAGATCCAAAAAGCGGGGTTAAAAAGAGATCAAAGAAGAAAAATGCACTCTTAGAGACTGACAAGGTTGAGGTTCTTGGGCTATATGATTGACAAGCATGGTATCCACCCTACAGATGCCAAGGTTCAGGCAATC
>CM019155.1:125212402-125241603 GCA_009733165.1 Naja naja
GGTCCTAGACAATACTCTGGAAACTCTGGAAGACTAGCCTTTGGGTTTCTTTTGTTTACTCCTTGAAATATTTGCCAACTGCCAAGAAACCATTCAGAATTTTATCCAGGGATGGACAGGCCAGAAAAATGAACTAATTCAAATAGATATGTAAAAGGATAACATGGCTGCCGCTTTAGCATCAAGCTAAACACAGAACGAGAACTCACAATCCTTGACATGAGGCCCACAAGTTCTTCCTCTTCTTTTTTCCTCTGCTCAAAGTGCACATCAATGAGAGTTTGCAGTTCTAGGAGATCTTTCTCCATACGTTTGCGGTGGATGTCCTGCTCGTCATCATCAGAAAGAAAAAAGAGATATAAATAATGAAAAATACTGCCTTCAAATAACTCTAAAGGACATTATTGTCCTTTGGTGCTTGCCAAACTATTCCATCTGAAAGAACTACATTCATTGGCAATAGCTGTATGAAGGACTGGGAAATGTCCATTGGCACACTCACTCATGTAAAAAAGATTATGAAAATACTCACATCAAAATCCACTCTCTCTCCCTCGGGGATTTTTGGAGGAGCTAACTGTGGAACCATTGGCCTTGGTTTGGGAGAACACAGACCAAGAAAGAAGAATATTGTTAAATTGAAGTGTTCTTTTGGGTACCAATCCCACCTTTTCCAACTCTAAAACCATTAAATAAATTATTTATCTATCGAAAGGCAAGTTTTACAAACTATATAAGGATTAAACAATGCTTACTACAGGCAGTCTTCAACTTACAACCATTTGTTTAGTAACTTTAGTGAAGTTACAGCAGCATAGAAAAAAGTAATTTATGACCATTTTTCACACTTATGACCATTGCAGTATACCCATGGTCACATGATCAAAATTCAGGCGCTTGGCACCTGGCATGTGCTTATATACAATTGCACCTGTCCCAGAGTCATGTGATCACCATTGTTACAAATGGTTGTGAGTCGAGGACTACTTGTAATCACATCTTTTGATCATAAAATAGCATCACAGAGGAAAAATGGGGTTTCACTGTAGAAAGACACATGAACTGATAAAAATGATTGTAACTCTACTGGGGTATAAATGGTTACTCTTCCCCCTTCTTACCTTGGTCTGGGACGTTCTTCTTCTGTGAGAAACAGAAGATAGAAAGACGATTATTAGATGCAGAGAAAGAAGAAAACTTTGAACTGCGAAAGACTTGTCAGAGGTGATGCAGGAAACTGAAGCAAACTGAATTATGCACTATCCTGACAAGAGATGGCATACATTTCTATACATTCATAACAAGAGGCCAATTAGGGCAGGAATAAAAAGTAGCTGACAATAGACTAGATAGACCTATATTTTGATAAAGTGACTGTTCTACATTGGTCTGGAGAGGTGTTCTGGTGACTGCTGAGATGTGTTTTATACTTGGGCCAGATAGGTGATGTTACAAGGCAGTCTTCAAATCATCTGCTGGGCTTCTTATCTAATCTTGGTACCCAATATTTTGATCTTTCAATTGTTCCAGAACTGCAATTTCCAGCTGCATCAGTAAGCCTGAATGGGACAATTTGTTACCGTCAACTCACTGCAACCAATTCACTGTAGCCAACTTACCATGGCCAACTTGCTATGGGACAATTCAACAAATACAAAAGTTATTTTAATGTCAATGAAACCATGGCCAATAATAATAAAATAAAGTCAATCCAGAAATACAAGAGTTGCAATAGTTTTGACAAAAACGTGGTTACCAATTATAAAAGTAACTGAATGAAACAATACAACATTGAATTGTTTCAATGTGAGTTGTCCTGCAGCAAGTCGGCCATAGTGAGTTGTCCAGTGGCAAGTTGGCCATGACGTGTTGCCCAGACCCACGGTAAGCCAGGACAGTGGTGAGGGTTGCTAGAAAGTATAGTTTGAAGCAACTGGGGAGACCAAAATTGCCATCAACATTGGCCTTCTATAGGTTTGCTTACTTAAAGTGGAATTGTTCTGTCCTTTAAAAAGCTATTTAACCTTCAGAGTATCTTGCCAACCTTTCATTGTCACTGTGTGACACCAAACCCCTCCCCCATTAGATTGCCTCTTTTAGCCTATAGCTCCTTCCTCTGCTCCAAAAATGTGATTTGAAAACTCTGGTTTGAAAACTGATCCTAGAGATTAGCTGTAAATCAAACCCAAACCCCAGAAATTACTCCATGAAGATAGATAGATACCAAACAAAATACAGTTTTCATGATCTGACGTTGGTTGGTCACAGCCATGTCTATAGGTACTGGAAAATATCTACTACCACCATTTGGGCTTCGATATGTTGCTTCCCTTATAGACATGGGAGGGGTATGCGTGTTCTCAGATATATAGATACATAGCGAGAACACATTGCTACACACTACATGCATGTATCTAGGACATACATAGCACACAAACAGCATCAGAGCCCCACAGATATATCTCTATAAAATATATCAGCCAGGCCGTTCTTTTAGAAACCTGCACAAATCTCTTTCTGCGGGGGGAGTGTGGATGAGTGGAGAGGAGGAAATACAGGTAGTTCTTGACTTACAACCATTTGTTTAGTGACCATTAAAGATACAACAGCACTGAAAAAAGTGACTTTTGACCATTTTTAATGCAAACTTCCCCATAGTCACATGATCAAAATTCAGACAGTTGGCAACTGGAATATATTTATGTTGGTTGCAGTATCTCAGGGTCATGCAATGACCTTTTGTGACCTTCTGACAAGCAAAGTCAATGGGGAAGCCAGATTCACTTAACAATAGTGTTATTAAAATTAACAACTGCAGTGATTCACTTAAGTACTGAGGCAAGAAATGTGGTAAAATGGGGCAAATGTCTTGCTTAGTAACAGAAATTATGGGCTCAGTAGTAGTTGTAAGTCGAGAACTACCTGTACATTGAAGGAGATGGAGTAAGAGCAGTGAGGGAATTTTTGGCAAACAAGGCCAAGAAGCCAATGGCTTCATAGTGGGTGCATGAAGAAACAAGATGGCGGAGGGGAATGGCATTTAAAATCCATTCAACACCTTATAACTTTCTTTTACCACTGTAAATTCATTTATCCCTTCATCCATTTCTACAAGTCCCATTTTCCACTCTTCCTCCAGTGCTTATTTTCTATATGGGGAACTCTCCCTAGAAACCACTAGTGATGGTAAATAAAATAGCAGATTATAGATTTTGTTAGTTCTCATTTCTTATTTCAAGCAATGTCCCCCTTATGTAGAATTAAACTAATATTTTCCCTGATGTGCAAGCTTTTTACTGCTTTTTACTAAGCAAACCTACATGAAGGTATATATAACCATTTCTATCACTTGCTTATAGAGACTGGACCACTATTGCTTGTCTCTTGGCTATTCTGGAAGATACTGTATATACTTACGAATAAATTGAGAATTTAAGGTGCCAAAATGCACCCTGCCCCCCAAATTGAGTTTGATTTATCCGTAGATGGGCTTATCATGAGTATATACGGTAATACTTTTAAAAAGTACCCATGTATCTTGCATATACTCATGTATAAGCCTATCCATGGATAAATTGAGCCTTATTTTTTTAAACAAAATGCCAAGAAAAATGGCTAATCTACAGATAAGCCAATTGTGAAAATTAAAATATGCAACCATTTTCAGGGTTGTACATTTTTATCTTAGTGTTGTACATTTTTCACAGTATTATGGTTAAAAATTCAAAGGTCAGCCTAGCTGCAAAGGGGCTTATACATGGGACTATATGGTACATTAGGACCATAAGTTTCCCAGGAGAGGAATGCTGCAAATATCAACCACCAATAGTCAGCCAACATGGCTGGGGGGGTATAAAGCAGGATTTCTGTTTAGCTCTAGAAAAGTCAGGAGTAAAAGGAGTCAGTTTTAAACCCAAGAGCATGGGAGCCTTGGGTCTTAGCTGTCAAAAAGCAATCAATGTTTGAAGTGGTTTCATTTGCAGCATTTACACTAAAGGTTTGTGACTACAGTACCCCTATGATGTTGAATTTCTGAGAAACTTCAGCCTTAGTTTGGACCAGCCAAGGACAGCTGGTGCCTTCTATCTAGCCTGTCTGTTATCTGAGACTGTGATTCAGATAGAATGAAGGAAATGATTGTACCTTGACCTCCCGCAAGAGGTTTTCCCTGCCCACACACCCCTTTCCCGAGCGGGAGAAAGTGAAGGATAAATGTACCTGGCTCAGGAGCCTGGTCAGGTTCGTCAGCTACTGCAAACAACATAAGTGGCAGAGACAAGAGGTTGGAAAACAAATATTGGGCAGGGAAAGGAGGAAGCAAAAATAGAGAAGGAGGTGGTAGACACCAAATCCAGGAGAAAAAGGAAAAGGTAGTTAGATCAATCCATCTGTAGGCCACTTTCCCCAAGCTGGTGCATGCCAAATGGATCAGATTCAAGCTTCCCATTGAATTGAGAGCCAGAAAAGCTGAGGATGATGAATGCAGGAGCCTGATACAACTAAAGGACACCAGGTTGGGAAAGACTTCATTTAGAGATGGAGAATAAAAGGATCCAAATCATTAAAAGAATGACTCATTAGCTGAAGGGAGGAAAGGCCATCCACTGTATCATGGATAGAGATTGCAGGGGGAGCAATCATGGATATTATTTTCCCTACCATCACCACCCCTTTTGTTCTTTTACACTCCAAAGGCCTCAGATTAAAATGCTGGGACCCTTTTTTCTGGGAAAAAAGTGGGGTGGGGGAGAATCAAGGAAGTCTTATAGGCAGGGGTAGGATTCTACCAGTTCGCACCGATTCGCTAGAACCGGTTGTTAACATTCTAAGCAGTTCGGAGAACCGGTTGTTAGAAGAAATTACTGGCCTAATCCTGTAAGGAAGGCAGGAAGGAAACATTCTGGTGTTGCTTACAGAAATTGCCTCTCCGTTAACCCTTATTACATTCTTGGCAGGACTAGACTTCCTGTCTCAGGAACTTCTCTGGAGTTTTTTTCCCTTCCTTTGCTGGTACTTTGCTTGTGTGGAGTGACCCTTTAAGTTACAATGGAACTGAAAAAAGTGACTTATGACCACTTTTCACACTTATGACTGTTGCAGCATCCCCACAGTCATGAGAGGCCAGGCGAGGAGATGCATGCCTCGATGTGAATGATATTGAGTTGGCCACGCCCAGCCAATAACATGACCACCAAGCCACGTCTACCCGGTCACATGACCACCAAACCATGCCCACCAACTAAGCCACGCCCACAGAACCAGTTGTTAAAAAATTTGAATCCCACCCCTGCTTATAGGAGTCTGAACTTAGGTTCTGATACATTTAAGGTAGGGTTTCCCAATCTTGTTAACTTTAAAACGTGTGGGCTTCAACTCCCAGTATTCCCAGTTAGCCATGCTGCTGGGGAATTCTAGGAATTGAAGTCCGCACATCTTAAATGTTGTCAAGGTTGGGAATTCTTGATTTAAGAAATCAAGCTTGTTGTTTCTTTGCGGATTTTCAAGCTTGTTGTTTCTTGCAGATTTTCTCGTTTTCAAACTTGACTGCTTTTTCAAGAAACCTTCCCCCATCCCTAGTGAGACCAGGATATCATGATATAAAGGATCTTTGGATTTTGGTTGATAGCTCATAATTTACTTGGCAGAGGCAATATGGGCCATGTTCTTGTGCTGAGGCAACTAAAAAAGCCTTCCAGAAAATTAAAAATCAGGATTGTGCTAATGCCACATTATAAAAGGAAAATAGCAGTAGCATACACACTGACTTCCAAAATTGATCCTCCCCCCCGGGCTACCCCAATATTCCCAGGACGCAGTCGTGTGAAGTTTCACATATGCTAGACTCACAATCACTTAAGCAACAAATCACAACAACTCGTCCAGCAAAGACTTTTGTGGAAAGCACGTTCCTGAGAAAGGCAGTCAACATGTGTGTGGAATGTTGCCTGAAAATTTCCCCAAATTTAACTCATGATTCCTTTGACTGCTTCTGCTTTGGTGGCAGCTTTGACTTGAAACCATCTTACTTTGAGGTAATGCCAGCCAATCAAATATCATACAGAAAATGTAGCCAATCAGCACTGGTTGTACAGTAGTATTCCTAAGGGGAAACTGTCCTCCTTCAGAGATTAAAAAGATTGATTCGGTACTGTAGCTTCTTCTCCCTGTTCAGATTTAAGGCACCGATTGAAAATGTGTGTTATTCAAAACGATCCAGAATTACTCAAAATGACCCAAAGAGTGCACTCAGATGTTGTTTCTGAATACCAAAAGATGAAAGACATGTTGCAAAATTATCAGATGTTAGAATCTGTTAAATCGAAAGAGAAAAGCAAAAAGAAAAAAAAAGAGAGAAAGGATAATATTTCAAGGGTAAATCAAACAGCTTCAAGCACATAAGTGAGGGAATACAGATCATAAAAACAATATTGGATTTAAATATTTTAATGGATGTGGCTATACTATAGAGCAACCTTCCTGAAAAACCTGGCAGTCTGTTGTAATTCCAATCATTCCCCTTCAATCCTGTTGGAATGGATCCCTATCTTCCAAATCTTATTTACTATGTCCCACACCTTTCAGGAAGGAAGAGAATTGGCAGAAGGGGAAAAAGGTTAGTTTAGGATTTGCCACTCCAATTATTGATCCTTATCATTTCCCAGAATATCTGTTTCCAGTCATGGGATTCTTTCCAAATAAGGTGTGACAAAGCTTGAGGGAGGTTCTCCACCTTGGTGCTGCCCTTGGACTTTATCAGAATAGGGAGAAATTGTTGCTTGAACACTGGGGCAACCTGTCTTACTCAGAGAATGAGAAAGAGGAATGGGGCTGGGAATGGGAATAAGTTGCAAAGGCGTGAATGGGACAACCATGTCCTGGAGAATTGAGAATCTCCATTGATATATACTCCATGGTTAAGCACACCTTAACCACATCTGTGGACCTGATCATTGTCTCACCTTCTTCTTCTTCTTCTTCTCCAGCACCATGTTCCTCTTCTTGATGAAACAAAGAAAAAGAGAGTGAGGCAGACGTGGAGGTATTCTTAAATTAGCAGAAGAGGAAGCGTGTTTAGAGATTGCTAACAATTATTATTTAGAAAAGTTTATGGAAATAGCTACAGTTAATATATACAATGATAGTCTATCTTTTAGCATGGGGGTATAATACAGATAATCCTTGACTTACAACCATTTGTTTAGTGACTGATCAAAGAGCCTTGGTAGCTCAGGCTGTTAAATGCCTGCTCTTAAGATCCAGCTGCCTGCAATTATTGCAGGCTCGAATCCCACCAGGCTCAAGGTTGACTCAGCCTTCCATCCTCTCGGGGTAGGTAAATTGAGGACCCAAGATTGTTGGGGGCAATAAGCTGACTTTGTAAAAATGCCGCTTAGTAATAAGCAGGCATATACAATGGAATGAAGGCTATTGCTGAGCACACTGGGTTGTATCCCAGAAATTGTGCCTGAGTCTCGGAGAAGGGCGGCATATAAATGTAATTAAAAAAAAAAAAAGTTACGACAGCACTGAAAAAAGTGATTGACAACCGGTCTTCATATTTACAATTGTTGTAACACCCCACAGTTAAAATTCAAAATTTGGTGCATGGCAATGGGCATATATGAACTGTGGTGGCACAGTGGTTAGAATGCAATATTGCAGACTAACTCTGCCCAGGGCCAGGAGTTCAATCCTCACTGGCTCAAGATTGATTCAGCGTTCCATCCTTCTGAGGTCAGTAAATGAAGACCCCAGGTTGTTGCGGGCAATAGGCTGACTCTGTAAACTGCTTAGAGAGGGCTGTAAAAGTGGTATAGAAGTCTAAGTGCTATTGCTATGTTTTTACAATGGTTGCAGCATCCTGGGGTCACGTGATCACCATTTGCAACCTTCTCAATCAGCTTCCAACAACCAAAGTCAACGAGAGAAACTGGATTTGCTGAAAACCACATGATTCAATTGATAATTGCAGCGATTCACTTAAAAACTATGTCAAAAAAGGTTGTAAAATTGGCCCAAAGGTGTTTTTTCCAAGGGGCAAAAGAAATGAAGAAGTTTCTTGACGAAACGTCTTCAAAGAAAAACAGAGAAAGTCCAGTTGCCTTTTGAAAAAAGCACCTTTGTTGCAAACATGATCTGAATGACTGAGAACCTCCATAAACATTGTAAAATTGGATATAACTCACATAATAGCTGCCTTGCTTAGCAGCAGAAATTCTGATCCCAGTTGTGGTTGTAAGTTGAGGACTACTTGTAACTTGCAGGACTATCTGTATCTAGCATCACATGGGATCACATTGATCCAAGGGGAAACAAGTGAAACATCCATCCAGATGCAAGCTTTGCTCCTTTATTTACTTGAATATGATACTGTGATGCAGACATGAAAGAGCAAAGCTTGTACTGAGATATCACAACACCCATTTCTACTTTTTGGCATCATGTGATCTGTCAAAGCCTCAAGGGTGGCATTGGAGCCTTTTCCAAATTCACAGCTGCCTGTTAATTTTCAATGTGACAGATCTCGAAAACGTTTTGATGCATTGGAAAACTCTGTATTTATTATATTTAATTTATTTTAATAAACTTTACATTAACTTAAATTAGATTCTTTTGCCCTGGTCTTATCCATTTACTGGTTTTGACCACTTTTAGGGAACGCTGTCCTTTGTTCCCTTCCTTTAAACTATTTTCTTCCCTGTCAGAGAAATAAAATTCTTCGTTAGCCAAGTGTGACTGGACACACAAGGAATTTGTCTCTGGTGCATAAGCTCTTAGTAAATATACAAGCCACAAGTGATAAATCATGATCATAATCAATCATCATGAATTATAAGATACAACACTCAGTGATATTCATAAGATACTAAATAAAAATAATCAGCATAAATCATAAGGTACAAACAATGAAGTGATCCTCATAAGATGCTGGAAGGAATAGGCAATAGGAAAAATGAGAAGGATAGTAGTAATATAGCCCTACTACATGGTTTTATATCTTAGACCTAGGGCATAAGATAGTGTTGTGAGAATTAATTGTTTAGCAGAGTGATGGCATGTGGGGGAAACTATCTTTGATTTGTTTATTTGTTTATTTAAATCTGCTTTAAATAAATAAATGGTTTGCCTTTTTTGTTTTGGTCTGGCAAGAATGCTTTAACTTTTAATGGTGTAGAAAGAAAGAAAACCAATACCATCATGGATGCCTACAAATCAGCAACAGTTTTACTTTATTTTTTATTTATGTATTGGATTTATTAAGGCCAGCCAACTCCATTAACATTCCAGCACTTTGAAGCTTTTCTCTGAAAGGAGTTGACATCGTTATAGAGCAACAGACAAAAAATTCCATTAGGAAAATAAATAAAGAGATATCAAGGCTGGATTTTATGATGAGAAGAGGTGAGCAAACTGGGACATTGGTCTTCAGGTGGATATTCATTACTCTGAATTAATAACAATGACAGCTTTCTGATACTTGCTATACCTTTAAGAAGACCAGTGGAAAAACAGACTATTTCAACAATGCTTTAAAATTAGAAAGAAACTGAAAAACGATTCTTAGAATTGAGACAGTGATAATGGTTGGATCAGAAATCCCTTACCTTCCTGCTGCTCCCTGGGAAGTAGAAATCACAGATGGCAGAGAAAGAGACAAAGAGAATGAGAGAAATTGAGAATAAATATGAATAAATCCTTCATTTATGAAACTGTAGGCACATTGACTGTATATAAGAGGGATGTCCAACTCGCAGCATCACATCGTCAAGTGACATATTGCAACTTTCTCCCACCCTTCGCTAAACCAGGGATGGGTGTGGCCAATGCATGATGCATCTGGCCTGCAGGTCACGAGTTTGACACCCCTGGTATATAACGAAAGGGTATTGAAATAGCATTTAGGCTTATGTATGCCCCATGGTGGTTTATAGCACTCTCTGGGTGATTTATAATATAAAAGCATTATTAGCATACTGCTCCAACAATCTGGATCCTCATTTCACCAACCTTGGAAGGATGAAATCCTGTCAGATTTGAACTCCAGACTATCGGCAGAGTTTGCCTGCAATGCTGCCCTTTAACTGCAGCACCACCAGGGCTCATCCATAGAAATTGATATGAAACTACTTTAATAGGTATGGCTTCCTCTCAGTTATGTTATTAATGTAATTTTGTAAAGAGCTGAGAGATTTAAGAGTTCCTTTCAGAGGAGTCTTTTAGGTTGGTTAGAGGCATGAGAAGGCTCCACATTCATCTCTCGTAAAGCTTTGATTGTCTGCACGAGACCAATAAGCAATACACTACAGGTAGTACTAGATTTACAAGCATTCATTTAGATACCATTCAAAGTTACAATGGGATTGAAAATGTTAAGTTTGCATGAAGAGACAGACGCGGAGTGCTTCAAGTTCTTTGTTTATTAGTGACTACAGCTCAGAACGGACCCACTTTGGCTGCTGCAACTTATAGCCAGCAGCCGAGTTGCCAGCCAATCAGAGTGCAGGGTTTTCCCACTTTTAAACCAATCATTTCTTACATTTTACAAGAACAGTTCAAACTAAACCAATGACTTTAAACCTGCATACATAACAGAAAATAGTAACTTATTACTGGTCTTCACACTTGCAACCAATCCCCACCATCACATGATCACAATTCAGGCACTTGGCAACCAGCATATGACATCTGCCATGTCCAGGGATTGCATGGTTGCCTGTTTCAACCTTCCCAGCCAAATTTCACCTAGCAAAGTCATGGATTAACTTAATGACCAGATGGTTAACATAAAACTCAGTGATTTGCTTAACAGCTATGGTAAAAAATCCCAAAGGTGTTGAGGGAGACTTTCTGGTTCTTCTTTGAAGATGTTTTGCTTCTCATGCAAGAAGCTTCTTCAGCCCTAACTAGATGGTGGGGAATGGAAGGATTTGTACCTATATATGGTATATAGAATGGAAGGATTTATACCTGTATAAATCCTTCCATTCCTCACCATCCAGTCAGAGCTGAAGAAGCTTCTTGAATGAGAAGCGAAACATCTTCAAAAAAGAACCAGAAAGTCCAGTTGCCTCTTGAAAAACATCACCTTTGGGACAACCATGGATGACTGAGAATCTCCATAGACATATGGCAAAAACCATAAATTTGGGCACAACTCATTTAACAAAAGCTTTGCTTAGCAACAGAAATTCTGGCCCCAATTGTAGTCATAAGTCAAGAACTACCTGTAGTTCAATAGTTGAGTCCTGCTTGCTCTATATATTTTTCTTCTATACATAACATCTAGCAATACTCCCCAGTATAGGATGAAAATAGATTAGAAAAAAGAAGGTGAATGTTTTGGAAGGGAGGTAAAGAAAATGGGAACATTTCTTTTCGTACATTTTCCTGTTCTGGGAAGTAAGTAATTTGTTTAATTTGCTTAATTAATTTACTTAAACAAAAAGTAATTTTGTTTAATTCCACAAAAACTTTTGCTGGGTATAGGTGCTGAAAAAAAAAGAATAAGTAAAGTTGATTTTAGGCCATTTCATTGAATAGACAGCTTTTGTATCTGCTTCACATGTTTTTGGACAAATCAACAATCTATTTGCAATTCATCAACCTGAAACACTAACAGATGCCATATTTCAAAGTTTAAAGCTGCAGTTTCAAGTCAGTACACTTTAAAACACAAATCTCATCATTGATTCTGAAGGAGAATCTTATATAAACTAAGCAATTGCCCCAATTCTTCTAAAAATCCCCAAATTCCATAATAATCCCATCAGAGAGTATCATTAATAAATCACAGAAGGAGAATTTATATGGGAGTACTTGAAAATGCCCCAAACTTAGTACATATTTAATTATACATTTGGGATTGGATGTTGATCAACTTACTCCTCATATTCAACTTCTTCATCAGACATGGTGGAAGTTATTAGGTTTTATCTAAAAGAAAGAAATAGATAAGCCATATGTTTTTTTGGGTTTTTTTCTTTGCAGGTAAGAAAGATTGTGGAATTAAGTCTCATATATTATCTCTGACAAATGTCTATGGAATGGCTATTAACAAACCACTTTCATTGCCATAATTATAACAATGCAGTCATCTCTATTTTTAGCATTCCTATTATGATCATTTTCAGCACATTGTCTCAGTTTAAAGCAGTCTTAATGACAGCAATAATGAAATAGTTAATAATGGCATGCTTAACCCCCTGGGCCAGTGCCTGTTGCTCTAGGCTCTGACCGAGAGCTCATTCTAAATCCATGTGGAATCCTTTGGCCTTTTATGGTATGGATTGTAGTCAGAGCCAGTAAAGAGACAAAGAAGGACTGTGATTAAAGACAGCAGGCTGGGTATGCAGGAATAAGGTTAGGGAAGATAATAGTTTCCATCTCAATCTATTTTTAATGTTTGCTGAGCCGAGAAGGGAATACAAGTCCTTTCCAATGAAGCAACCTAGCCAACATGAGCATCATGTTTATGGAAGAGGAGACCAGCATATCTGGAGGAAACCAGGTTTTAGATGGATATTAGAATATAATTGGATGCTTCGTAGGAGAAAATCTGGGAAGTAATTCTATCTTTCTTTTTATTGAATGGGGTTATTTTCTCACATGAGGCTTCCATTGGCTGAACTGGGTTGCCCCTATTTTCATTTATATCTCGCCCTCACAACCATTTTTGGACCTGGGATTGTGTTGAGCATTTCAGTACAGTCACATGTTGGTGGCTAAACCTAATGAGGAAGGCCCAGAACAAAAAATGGCATATTTTATTTAAATTGAATAAAAATTATATTGATATTGTACTTAATAGTGCCCTCTTCATTGCATTAAGGATTATATTTAAAGAGCAGATTCTGAACAGAATTGTCATTATCAGAGAGAACTTTCGTGATAAAAATGAATGTATCGCCTAGCATGTTTCTATTTCCAACAATACCTCTTTGGATAACTGATGTACTATTTAGCTCTAACCCTTATCCTCCCAGCAATTGTTTGAGGTAGATTAGACAGAAAAATAGGTATTGGTTCAAACCCAGCCAGCAAAGTATGTGACTGTGTAGAGCTTTGAACCTGATTTCCTCCTACTAACTAGACTATGATGGCTATTTAGTGCAAATGTCCACTATTTGCATACTTAGCAGAACTGCACATTGCCCAGTTACAAGTTTAAAGGGGTTGTCAATCTGGCTTAATTTTCTTGGCCATCTTCCAACGAATAGTCTGTCTTTATTAGGAGGCAAAACTTCCATGCTAGTTGGTCTTCACATCAAGGAAATGCAAGACAGTGTTTATATCCTAGGCCACTTGGAAAATCTTTTGGAATAAGTCAGGGGTGGGATTCTACCGGTTCTGTCTGGCTCTGTAGAACTGGTAGCTCTGAACAGCAGCAGACATAGAACCAGTTCTGTGTCTGCTGCTGTTTTGGCCCACCTACCCACCCGGGCTCTTATCTGACCCTTATTTCCTGCTTTTTCAGTTGCACAGCACAACTGAGGTTGAAAAAGCAGGGGGAAAGTGCTTTTTCAACCACTGCATGCTGCTCAGCTGTCCAGGCAGCAAGCTGACGACGATTCACATGCGCACGCACAAATCGTAAATCACCAAACTGGTAGTTACACTGGTCAGATCCCATCCCTGGAATAAGTGATTTGGAGCTCAGTGAAGTGCAACACATCTGCATTTTTAAATGTGGTGCTATAATGACAGAGAGTCGCTGAGTTTTCCAAAGTATGCAATGATGCCTCCAAATCGTTCTTGAAAAGAATATCACTTGCATACAGTATATCAATAACAGAAACTATAGAGGGTTCGTGTTTTCAGGGTGTGGGCCAAAAGAGAAAGACGGGAGATTTGATACAGCTCGTGAGAAATCCTAAAATGGAGTGACAAAGCACCAGAAAGAAAATATTTCAGAAATTTTTTTTTCACCAAATCATTATTGCAAACAATTGTAGATAATATTGGAATAAAGAAGTATGTACTGTAATATAAAATGTATTCCATGTGAATATATTGAGAATCTATCCCAGTCTGTGTGATGAAATAAACAATGCTAAATATCAATGATTCTGTAACAAATGTTTAAGTAAAATATAGTATCTCTATATTAATATAGAAATATAATATGTAACAACTCTTCCAGAGAATTGACACTGTGTTTATTATATTAGAGTTAGCAGCTTCTGAACAATATCAAAACTTGTAGCAATATGAAAAATTAAAATATAAAAAAGATTTAGAATACATACATTTTATTAGGAGGACTTAAATTTGTTATGACTGTCCAGGAAAGATAAGTCCAGACTGACTTATAGTATCTGAGTGCTTTGGCAATGTTCACACACACATCCATCCATGGTTTAATGGGCTACAGCTTAGTGACTTAATTGTCTGGATTCCCATCATAAACTAATCATTCCAGCTAGATTTTCAAAATCTAGTATCAAGTCACAAATTACTGGGCCTCATTTAGCTTAGTAGCTTAGGCAAATGATGAACAACTTATATAAACTTTGGGCCATAGCCTTTGGGTTCAGTAGCAGTTCATGTACAAGAAATCTCTACTGGGTATAGTGGTGGCTGAATATAGTAGAAGAATGAATGTAGCATTTCAGTATTCCAGTTAGGGCTGTCTCATGGCCAGGGCAAAAGATCAGTATGATACAAATGGGACAGGACTTCAAATCGATACTGATAGCTACTGCATCTTTCCTTTCTTTGATCCTCCCCCTCAGATGCTCCCAATTACAGCCAATAATTATTAGGTAAAAAATGAAAATAATAGGAAACATTTAGCCAATATGTAATTTCCTCATCTAAAAAGGACAGAAGTTGTCTTTAAGGATCTAGACAAAATACAACACAGAATAAGAAAATAGATGAAATATTGGAAGATCTACCAAAGGACATTCAAGCTTCAGGGGAAAACATTTAGATGTTAAGTTGTCCCTTTTCCAGCTGGTGATACATAAATAAAATTAAACTAGTTTCAATTGGTTTTCTTTTGAAAAATGATATTGATTTAAAAATTGACTGCTAGTTGGTTACTGTTCTGTAGTATCCCAGCTCTCCTTGAAGAGGGTCCACTTAAGATTAAACGGTGTGAGAATAGAAATAATATTCTCTCTAAGTCCTTCCCTACCAATTTAGTTTGTCTTGGAAATCTGCTTCATATTAAGCTCTAGTTGTGGAAGTCAAGAAAAGGATGAGGGCATGAACCCAAGAGCATTATATTTGAAGAGGGATTGAAACCTTACACGAGTTGTCCCAAATAGGATTGACACAGGAAGTATAGTAAATTATCCTTGTCTTTTGTTAGCTTAGTGATGGTCAGCATTTAAACCTCTGTGTCCCTTCATCCTTCAAATTCTGATTTGCCCTACTATTGAACAAGGTTCACTCAGTGCCTCGAGGAAGGATCCTACTACAGATTTTTCTTGTACGAAAGAGCGGTTAAGACCAACTTTCTCCACATTCCTCACACATCTTTTTGGACTTCATTTGACACAACCAAAGGGGAAAGGGCATTTTGTGCTCTCATTGGAAGCAGCTGTTGTAAAAGGTCAGACATACTTTGGAAGTGCTATTGTTTCTCAGTTTCCAGTTTGAATCTGCTTCCTCTGTGTTAGGTCTTTAAATAACTTTGACCATGCTGAGGTGGCATCTGCATAACTTGCCAAGACAGAACCATTGTCTCCTGCTACTGTTTGGTTGACCCCAAAGATGGGATTCAATCACTTGCCAAGTGAGTTGAACTATGTAATGGAGGTTTTTCTTAAAATAGCAACAGAAGCATAGAATTGTAAGGGCTTAAAGAGATCCTTGTAAAACCAATGATATAATTTCTCTAATGCACCATTAAATACGTTTTGTACCTGAATTTAAGAGGGGAATTCTGAATTATTATTTCCTTGTCTGAGACAAAGAAACTGATACAAGGAACTTAGACAAATGTCTTATATGATGGGTTGTCATGATACATAAACATAAGCAATTCTCTCTCCTGCTGATTTTCTTTCGGACAAAGGTAGTCTACACAATTCAGAGAATAGAAGGCATCCAACTCAATTCTTAAACCTAATTCAAGCATATCGCAATGCTAAATTTGGTTACTGAGAATTAAATCCCACTGAAACCAATGGGCATCTTTTCCCGTAAAAGCACAGGTTTGCATCCTTAACTGGAGTAGAGTTCTACAAGAACTTAATGGGGTGCAGTGAGAGACTAATGACAAAACAACAATGAATTAATTCAAACACAGCCAATGTTCTACTGCAGCTTTGCCTCTCTCTCTTTTTTTAACCAACAGGTTCTTCAGTGGGAAAAAGGATGAAAACTGTGATCTAGAGGTCTTTTTCCCTTTCACCTAACTACAGAAGAAACATGGGTCATTGATTCCTCCTGCCCTACCCCCTACCCCGCTTTTTTCCTATGGTGGTGTCTTTATCACTTTCTTAACTCTGGAATGTGATAAACTTTCAATACATGAATTCATTTTGCTGCATATTTGAGCAAAGTATTTCATACATCACATTCAGATTTACTTTCTGTTTTTAAAATCATGATTTGTTGAAACCTTAAAAGGAAGGTCTGCACAGAAGGTCAAGCCATCAATGTCTGCCTTAAAATACTGCACTTCCTGCAAATCAGTCAACCATGGCTTAGTGACATATGAGAATCCAGCTATTATCTTGACAACACCATCATATTAATGCCAGGACAGGCCAGCTGTTTCCCTTCTTGCAATGTGGAGCACTTTGGGGTTGAGTCACAAGCATAGTGGATAGCAACTTTTAGGTCCTACAGTTATGTGGCTAATATTGGCAGAAGATTGGTCAGGAGTGACATCTGATTGTTTAGCTTTTGCCTCAGTCTACAGTCAAACCCTATCAGTATGCTTAGGTTATGGTTTATTTTGTGATGAGAAATTAAGCAATAAGGCTAATTCAATATCTAAGGGGCTGCCACAAAGAAGAGGAGGTCAACCTATTCTCCAAAGCACCTAAAGGCAGGGCAAGAAGCAATGGATGGAAACTCATCAAGGAGAGAATATAGAATTAAGGATAACTATTCCGACAGTTAGAACAACTAAGCAGTGGAATGACTTGCCTCCAGAAATTGTGGGTGCTCCAACACTGGAAGTTTTTAAGAAGAGTTTGGAGAACATTTGTCTAAAATGGTAAAGAATTTCCTGCCTGAGCAGGGGGTTAGAACTGAAGACCTCCGAGGTCTCTTCCAACTACGTTAATCTGTTAATAAAGTCAAAATTCAATCAACCATGGATGGTATGGAGAAAAAAATAACTCAACCTGAGATGAGTTTCTATACATTCTGAGATGGGAATGACCCTTATTGGCCTTTAGGTAGACTGAAACTTTTGATCAATATGTGGATATGAGCCTAATGCTAATATTACCCAACATTTCACAAAGGAAAATTGAGGGATGTATCTATTTATTTATTTTTCACATTTCTATACTATCTAACCTATCTCATCAAACCTACCTATCTATACTATCTAACCTATCTCATGGCTCTAGGAATTGCTTCCATTCTTACAAGTAAAAAATCCATGACTCTAAGTTCTCATGGACAGAGACGTAGTCTCTAAAACTTCATGACTGGGTTCAACAATAGGGAAATGTAGTCTAGAATGGAGCGATTATTGAAACATTAAAAAAAACCACAATTAACATTTTGTGACTTGTGTGAACTTATTCAATCTCTAATCATTTATATGATTTTTGACTTCATACTCAATATTATTGTTTTGTTCTTCTTTTAGGAAAAAATGTCTCTCCCTCCCTCTCTCTCTCTCTGGAGGAAATGTACAGAGAAAGAAGTTATATATGAAGCACAATTCTCTGAAATTATGCTGCTATTGCTCAAAATATGTTTATGTATTTCAGTATAAAGTCCAGTATCCTGGACTTTGAAAAAACAGTTGTGCTGTAAAGAGCATTTAATTTCTGTGTATGGATATTTCTCTGCACATATTCAGCATGACTTTAATTTTTTTATTATTCAGTTTGATTGTCACCAGGGCAGCCGTGAAAGAAGATCAAGAGCCAAAGAAATTGAGTTTGGAACATAATTCCTAACCAGCTTTTTGAGGGGAGATAAGTATCTTAGGATTTTGGGTGGAATCTGAGAAGGAGGTTCAGCTGTGAGCTATATTAGGCATTTTAACTGAACTGGACAATCATTGAATGGAAAAGCACCTGCAATACATGTGGATGTTATAAATTTCCAGGCTCAGTCAGAAGGAATTTTGGGGTTTATATGATACATTATACAAGAGATTGAATCTTTGAAGGGTAGCTGTTGCAGTTAGTGAACTCAGGAACTGCAGATATAAGCTTATAGGATTTTTCTGTTTTTTACTGGCTCTTCATTTGTTTCTGGCTCCGAACCAAGCAGTGGTTTTAACTTCTAAATCCCTATGTATTTAAAGCCCAGCTCTGCAGCTGTCCAGTCATAATGCCGTAGGAGGTAGCACAGTCACTCTTCTGCTTGATATTATTAGTTATAGAGACATCTAGTAGAAGGGAAGGAAGGATGGATGGATGTAAGGAAGGGAGGGAGGAAAAAAGGAAGAAAAGAAGGGAAGCTGAAGCACCAGCCTCAAGTTTAATCTGTATTTCAGATAATGCCTTTGGATCTCAGGAAGACCCCAGAGTAATTTCTGGTGAGAGCAAATGATGGCTGGTTGCATCCCAGTGGAAGTAGGCCATCTACCCAGATAACGGAATGGGAAGATGAGATGAGATAATGGAAAATACCTTAGGGTGAGACACTGTGGGGAGCCTGGGAAAACAATACGAGGGAAAAGGAGAAATATGGGGGACTGAAGGCAGGCCCATTGGGACCTGGAAGAAGTCATTGATAAGAAACACAGTCTTAATAAACTCCCTATAAATGAGATTGGGAAATTCCTCAGATGGGTCCCAGGTGAGTATGGAAAATCCATTCCTGAAATCTGCATAGCTCTTTCTTTCCCAGCTTTGTGAGGTTGCACACCTGAAAAGCTGGAGAGGAATACCTTTACCAGTTGACTTCTGGAAAAGGTGCTTTAGGATTGCCCAGCTCTCACGTGAGCCATGTTGGGAGCATGTCCCTAATATCCTTGCCACATTCCAAGATTGCCATTGTGCCCATACATTTGAGGGATCTCTTCTTCTAAATCAGGAGTATGCAATCATGTTGGCTGAAGAATTCTGGGAGCTGAAGTCCCCAAGTCTGAAAGTTGCCAAGAATGGACGTTCCTGTTCTAAATCATGGAGAAATTTTATTGGTGTTTAAGAGTTGGCAACAACCTGATAGCACATAATCCCTTCTAAAGGGTTGTCCCTTCATCTACAGTATTTTTTTTGAAGTTTCACTCTAGTCTAGATGCAGTCTTTCTCTGCCTACTTAATAGAATAATGGAGTTGGAATGAACCTTAGAAGTCTTCTAGCCCAAACCTTTGCTCAAGCAGGAATCCCTATGCCATTCCAGGCAATGATTGGTTGTCCAATCATTCTTAAAAATCTACAGTGTTGGAGCACCTGCAACTTTTTGAGGCAAGACATTCCACTGGTTAATTGTTCTGACAGGAAATTTCTCCTTAGTTCTAGTTCTCATTCTTACTTCTTGCCTTCACATTTGAGTGAGTTAATGATGAAAAGACATTTTCAGTAACACACTCCTTGGAAACATGTAATGGAAAATACCCTTAGAAATATGCACCACATGCCAAGCATTGTTCTCCTGCTGCCCTGGATTTTTTCACTTCATTTTAATAATCTAATAAGAGGACATTAATATTTTCCTCTTTGACTTTTATGGTAGGTCGTGGGTGCTCAGCTAATTCAGTTATTTTCTGTGTTTCGTTCTCTATATTGTTTGATTCTATTCTTAAACCAAATAACTGATTCATGCTTCACTCTCTTTTTAATTAAATTAGTACTTCCTGTAACTGTTGTTAATCATTTTACATAATAAGTACACATAAAGGCAGAGTATGAATTTTGATCAGGTAAAAAAAATAAAAGTTAATGCCTGGTCATTCTATTTCATAGATTCTGCATGGTAAACATTCTACACTAAAATAATCTATGAAATAGATTGACCAGGCACTGACATTCACTTTTATTTTTGGCAGAAAATCAGGTTAATGAGTAGAAGAGATATAACTGAACACTAAAATCTAATTCAGTTAGAGGGCCATTCCTACTGCAGAGCAGTCAAATATCTACTTTTTGGAGAAGGAATGAGGCTGGAGTCAGCTGTTACTTAAATCTATGAGGGAGGGAGGGAGGGAGGGAGGGAGGGAGGAAGGAAGGAAGGAAGGAAGGAAGGAAGGAAGGAAGGAAGGAAGGAAGGAAGGAAGGAAGTCCAAGGTAGCCTAAGGCAATGTATTGAGCTTATACAAAGACTCACATTGTCTCTATATAAGCTCTATACACCCCAAGCATGCAGATCAAATGTCACTCCACACAGACACCCATAGGCATTGCTAGGTCCCCACATGCTAGTCTCCCTCCTATTCTCACCTGGAAGCAGAAACGTCAAAGATCTCGCTGGCTCTCTGAGCAAGCACTGGCTTCACCAGGAGCAGGGGTAGGCTGGCAAGTTGGGAGCCCTTATAATGAGGTAACCAGATACCTCTCTCTCTTCCTCCCCACTGGCCCACATCCCTCATATGGGATTGCTGTGATTTGTGGAGAGGAAAATGACAACGGGTATGAGGTTGATGCTGCATTCCCGGGACAGAATGTGCAGGATTGTAAAGGAACAAAAGAAACTCCTGAAAATGGAGATTGTTCTCCTTGCAAGCAGGCAGGGAGGGGTTCAGTTGTCTTCTCTTGCACCCATTGGAAGCCCTTTTCAAATGCTACAACATCTGAAATTCTGCTACTTTTAAACATGGATATATCTGCTAAATTTTTCTACCCATGGCTTAAGCAACAAATAAGGCTGAGTTCTTAGTAGGGTTTTAGTTTTAACACTGCTATAGTTCTACTTTTTCTTTCCTTTCTTTTCACGTTTTCATTGAAGTTTATTACAAAACACAAAGAAAACCAAAGATAATAAAATAACAGGAGGAGATAAAGAAGGGGGGAAGGTGTGTACGGTAAAAGAAATTTAAAAAAACAATGACTTCCAACTTTTTTCAGTGCAGTTAAATAAAAAACACAGGTTGCAACAGTTCGCTCAATGACCGTTCAAAGATAAAACGGCATTGAAAAATGTGACTTATGACCATTTTTCACACTTACAACCATTGCAGCATCCTCATGGCCATGTGATTTACATTTGGATGCTTGACAATTGACTCACATGTATGACGGTTGCAGTGTCCCATGGTCATGTGATTCTCTTTTGTGACCTTCTGATATGAAAAGTCAGTGGGGAAACCAAGTTCACTTAACAACTGTGTTACTAATTTAACAACTGCAGTGATTTGCTTAACAAATATGGCAAGAAAAGTCATAAAATGTGTGTGTGTGTGGTGTATGTATATATGTGTACACACACACACATATATGATAATTTGATAATCATATATATATATGATAATTTTTCTTTAATAAACATAAAAAACTCAATATCTATCTGAACAGCATATTGTCTGGGTACAATATGAACAACATATGGGTACAATATGAATTGAACAACAAAAATCAATAAGCATAATGGTAGTCATATCATTGATGATAATCACATAATAATAGTAACATTGGTTTATCCATACTAGAAATATTTCCTTATATAGTTAATCATTCTCTTAATCTCTTTAATTTCTAACTCCTCTTTCTGTTAGTTAGCCATTGGTAAAACAGGTCCCCTGTTTAAAAAGTATTCAGATTCTTCTTTTATTTTTAGTGTTATTCTGTCCATCTCTGTGCATTCTAATATTTTTATAACAGTTTTATAACAGTTTTTTTAAAATAATCATGGCTGTATGTTAAGGACTACCTGCACAATTACAACCTCAAATTTTTGCTTTACATATTTAGTAAGGACTAGCCATTTCTGAGGGACGCGGTGACTCAGTGGCTAAGACGCTGAGCTTGTCAATCAAAAAGGTCGGCAGTTCAGCGGTTCAAATCCCTAGCGCCACGTAACAGAGCGAGCTTCCGTTACTTGTCCCAGCTTCTGCCAACCTAACAGTTCGAAAGCATATAAAAATGCAAGTAGAAAAATAGGGACCACTTTGGTGGGAAGGTAACAGTGTTCCATGTGCCTTTGGCGTTTAGTCATGCTGGCCACATGACGACGGAGACAGCGCTGGCTCTTCGGCTTTGTAACAGAGATGAGCACCGTCCCCTAGAGCCAGAAATGACAAGCATGTATGTGCGAGGGGAACCTTTACCTTCACTTTTAGCCATTTCTATTACCATAAAATAATCTAATTATCCAAACCTAAAATCAAAGTTTCTTTTTTTTTTCTGTTTCAAGTCCAAACGCAGTTTCCAAGTGGAAACCAAGCTGGATAAATTCTTTTCTTTGATTAAAACAGTTTTGCAATCTCTGCCCATTCTACCACTTCTTCCCTAATAGTTCTACTTTTTCAAATGTCTGTGCCATTCTTCTGGCAACAGAATAAAGCAACTGGGTTGCCTTTTCATTACATACTTATTCAGCTTCCAATTTAGCCTTGCAGCCTTGAAATTCCACTGCTGAACAAATACTAGGGAGATCTGAATACTAGGGAAATATTAGGGAGCTCCTGAGGCTGAACAATTGTTTAGTTTAGTTTAGTTTAGTTTAGTTTAGTTTAGTTTATTGTCATTGCATCTCGTACAATGAAATCAAACACCATCTTCAGTGCACATCATGACTATGACCATGAAAATAAACACAAACACACATCCTTCACCCTCCACACATTGAACCGAAAACCCCCGACACCACACCAACACTGCACTATACAGCAGAATTCAAAAGAGCTACTGCCCTGGGATAGAAGCTTTTTTTCAGCCTATTTGTCCTTGTTTTCATTATTCTGTACCATCTGCCAGATTGTAATAGTTCAAAAAAAAGGATGAGATGGATCTTTGAGAATGTTTTGAACTTTCTTAAGGCAGTGGGAACTATAAAGCTCTTCCAAAGAGGGGAGAAGGCAACCAATGATCTTCTGGGCAATGATGTTAACCCTCTGGAGTGATGTCCTATCTTCCACTGTGCAATTGGCAATCCATACAGAGGTGCAGTAAATTAAGATACTCTCTATGGTGCAGTGGTAGAAGGTCACCAGGAGTTTTTCATTCAGTTGTTGTTTTCTGAGAAGTCTCAGGTAGTATAATCTCTGCTGGGCCCTTTTGACCAGTGCTGCATCCCAGGTCAGGTCCTCTTTTATGGTAACACCCAGAAACTTAAAACTGGCCACTTGCTCCACTCGGTCTCCACTGATTTAGCAAGGGCTGGATGTCTGATCTGTTCCTTCTATAGTCCACTATAAGCTCCTTGGTCTTATTGGTGTTGAGGACCAAGTTATTATCTCCACACCACGAAAGCAACCGGTCCACTTCATCTCGAAAGGCAGACTCAACTGCCCCCCGCGGAGATAAGTCCCACTACTGCTGTATCATCTGCAAATTTAGCAATAGTATTACTAGTGTGAGTGGGAATGCAATCATGCACATAAAGAGTATAGAGTAACAAATTCAACACGCAACCCTGTAGTGTACCAGTGTTAAGAAAAAGGGCTGAAAAGGTATGATTACCTAATCTGACCCTCTGTGAGTGGCCAGACAGGAAATCCATAATCCAAAGGCAGATTGAATAAGAAAGGCCAAGGTCCAGAAATTTAGACACTAGTCTATGTGGAAGAATTGTGTTAAATGCAGAACTAAAATCTACAAAAAGCATCCTCACATAGCTCCCCACTGTTCTAGATGAGTCAGAGCAGTGTGAAGAGTGATGGCTATAGTGTCTTCTGTAGATCTATTTCTTCTGTATGCAAACTGGTGTTTATCAAATGTATGCGGAAATGATGTGCCGGCAGACCAATTTCTCAAAGCACTTCATGATGATAGGAGTGAGTTCCACTGGTCTTTAATCATTGAGGTTATTGATAGGGAACTTCTTTGGCAGCGGAACAATGGTGGAAGCCTTCAAACAAGATGGAATAGTGGACTGGGATAAAGACCAATTGAAGATTCTGGTAAAGACTCCAGCCAACTGATCAGCACAGTCTTTAACCACTCAACCAGAGATACCATCAGGACCGGCAGCCTTTCTAGGGTCCACAGCCCTCAGAATGCTCCTCACCTTCTGTTCCTTTACAATGAAGTGGGGGCTACATTTGGCTGGTGGTTGTATTTTAGCTGTCTCTGATGTCTCCACTTCAAAGCGAGCAAAGAAATTATTCAGTTCCTCGGCCAATGAAGAATCCCGCTCAGCAGGGATGACATTGGTCGGTTGATGGTTTGTAATTTGTTGAATCCCTTGCCACACCTGCCTCATGTTATTGCTATAAAAATTATCCTCAATCTTCCTCTTATAATCAGTCTTGGCCTTCCGAATACCTTTCTTCAGATTAGCTCTGGCAACACTGTATCTTGCCCCATCACCGGACCTAAAGGCCTTGGTCCTATCATGCAAGAGGCGCTGGACTTCCTTGGTCATCCAGGGTTTCTGATTGGGATAGATCCTAATATGTTTATCCACAGTGATAGTATCTGTGCAGTGTTTGATATAGCACAGAACAGTTGCAGTGTGCTCTTCTAGGTCAGGGTGGTAAAAGATGTCCCAATTTATGTTCTCAAAACAATCCTGAAGTTGTTGGGAAGCATCTGCTGGCCAAAATTTCACTGTCTTTATTATAGGCAGAGCCCGTCTCCTAAGAGGGATGTACGCTGGTGCTAAAAGCAGTGACCTATGGTCTGATTGTCCCAACTGTGGTAATTGTATAACCTCATAGCCATGTTTGATGTTGGTATATACTTTGTCCAATATGTTAGCTCCTCTAGTAGCACACTTAACATGCTGATAGAATTTAGGTAGCACTGCTTTTAAATCAGCTTGATTAAAGTCCCCCGCTATGATATGCACAGCATCAGGATACTTATTCTGCTGATTACTAACAATTACTCACTGAGATCAATAAATCTGTTGATTTATAAAGTAGGAGCATCCAGTAGATGTTATTGAGGTCACTCCCCTTCATTGTTGGAAACTTTCAAAAGTTGATAGGGGTGCCAACCTTGCCACAGAGCCTTTGAATTGTGACATGATTCTGTGAAAAGATTACTAGATGCACAGAGATGGAAATATTCTATGGTACTCATTATGGAGGAATGGCTGGTAAAGTTGGAAGATTTTGCTGAAATGGATACATTTTCTCTAATCTTCTTTGATTAGAGAAAAGACTTGATCTGCATTTCTTGTTGAGGGGAAACCCCTTATGGCTTTTTTGTGTAAAAAAATTTAAAAATGTACTTGCAAGTCGTGGTTTTGATGATGAGATGGGATAAATAATAGAAAGAATAGTAATTTAATGCAACCTTAGAGAGAGAGGTTAAAATATATTTGTACTTATAAACGCTGTGTTGAATATTTGAATATTTCCTTTCTTTCTTTTTTCTCGTCTTGCACTTTTTGCTTTCTCTTTGGTTTCTTTCTTTTTCTCTATATTAGTATGTGTGTTAGATTTTATCTTTTTGTTTAAAAGTTTCAGTAAAAATTATATATAAACAATTGATTTATGATTATTGTAGACCGCATTATGACTTTCAAGTCCAAATTTTTTTTTAAAATGGCGGCCTAAGCTAGATTCATTTTGCAAGAGCTAATCCTACCTAGCAAGTAGCAACCATTCCTGCTACTGGGTTCTGACAGATAGGAATCAAAATTAAAGAACTCTCCAGTAATGGTTTTCTTCTACATGAGCAGTTTATTGACACAGTAGGGAAAAAAAGGACATCCTGTTTTATTAAAAATGCAAACTAGAGTCAACATGAAGATCCCCAACTCCTGGTCCAGGGAACTGTTACCAGTCTATGGACTATTGGAAAATGATGGGTGAGTGTGCAAAGCTCCTTTTGCACATGCACAAGATTAGGTTGTGTGTGAGAAACCATCACTTTCAGAGGTGGTATTCAGCAGGTTCTGACTAGTTCTGGAGAACCGGTAGCGGAAATTTTGAGTAGTTTGGAGAACCGGCAAATACCACCTCTGACTGGCCCCGCCCACATCTATTCTCTGCTTCCCGAGTCCCAGATGATCGGCTGTGTATTCTTTTGTTGCCCTGCACAGGAGAACAGAGCTGGAAAGCAGGTTAGTGGGGTGGGGAGGGATTGGGGATTTTGCAGTAATCTTCCCCTGCCATGCTCACCATGCCACACCCATAAAGCCATGCCCACAGAACCGGTAGTAAAAAAATTTAAATCCCATCACTGATCCCTTTCCCTCCTGCCACTGCTGCTGCCACCCACTGCCACCATTGCTGGTCTACAGAGTCAGAAAGGTTGGGGACCACCTATCTAGAGGAAAATATATCAGTGTGGCAGGGAATTCTGGGAGTTGTGACCTCAACATATCTGAAAACCACTGAAGAGGATTTACAACAGTTATAGTGGCACAAGAAAGTGACTTATAACTGTTTTTCGCACTTAAGACCATTGCAATGCTTGGCAACTGACACAAATTTATGAGGGTTGCAGGAGTTATGCAATTCCCTTTTATGGCCTTCTGACAAACAAAGTTAAGAGGGAAGCCAGATTCCCTTAACAACCGTGTTACTAATTTTACAACTGCAATGATTCACTTAGCAATTATGGCGAGAGAAGTCATAAAATGGAGGAAAATTCACTTAGCAACTGTCTCAATTGTCGTTGTAAATCAAGGATTGCCCATAGCTATAGACCTGGAATGGCTGGATATATGAATGTTGTGTTTCTGCCTCTGTTATGTTTGTGAATTCAATAATGTAGATATATTTTTGTACATGTTTTCCTAAATACGCACCCTTTTGTTTGAGGGTTTGCTGAATTCACCCAGATTTTGCAAATTCAGCGAACCCTAAAACAAAATGGCTGACCTTATGAATTAAATGTTATCAATATTAAAAGTGTTAATGAATATAGGCATACTCTGTGCTGATAGTTCTCCGTTTTTCTTCAGAAAGTAACAAACTGCACTGTAAAATTCAGAAATGCATACAGGTAGTCCTCAACCTACAACTCCAGCTGGGACCAGAATTTCAGTTGCTAAGCAAAACCGCTGTTCAGTGAGTCATGCCTGATTTAGCAACCTTTTTTGCCATGGTTAAGCTGCAATTGTTAAGCGAACCCGGCTTTTCCTACTGACTTGGCTTGTCAGAAGTTGCTGAGAAGGTTGCAAATGGTGATTACATGACCCAGGGATGCTGCAACCATTGCAAATACATCACCAAATGCCCAAATTAAATACATATATCAAAATGAAATTTCATTGCATTCAGCTCTCAAAAGATAACCATTATGCATACTGTATACCCACATATTATATGATACAGAGAAACAACACAGTCTAATTTGGATGTATACATATACATGGTGAGACAAACGAATCTTGTGAGTCTACCAGACGGATGGCATAGGGAACAAAGCTGTTACAGAATCTAGCAGTCCTGCTATAGATTCTTCAAAGTTGCCTGCAATTAGTGCAGGCTCCAATCCCACCCGGCTCAAGGTTGACTCAGCCTTCCATCCTCTCGGGGTAGGTAAATTGAGGACCCAAGATTGTTGGGGGCAATAAGCTGACTTTGTAAAAATGCCGCTTGGGGGGGCCCAAAAGCCCTAGTAATATGCAGGCATATACAATGGAATGAAGGCTATTGCTGAGCACATTGGGTTGTGCTCCAAAGATTGTAAGCCACCCTGAGTCTCTGGAGAAGGGCGGCATATAAATATAAATGTGAATTTTAAAAAAAGCCCTCCTCCCAGAGGGGAGCAACAGAAACAGACTGTGAAGTGGGTGTGTAGGGTCTCTAACGATGCTTCAAGCCCTAAGCACATAGCACTTATAAGCAGTATCCTGAATAACGGGAAGTGAGCTTCCTATAATCTTCTCGGCTGTCCTTACCACTCTCTGTAGGGACTTTCTATCTGAGGCCCTGCTGCCACCAAACAAAACAGTGATGCAGTTTGTTAAAAGGCTCTCAATTGTGCCTCTGTAAAAAGTGGCCAGGACAGAAGGAGAAAGATGTGCTCTCCTCATCTAACTGGTTGTAAATCAGTTTTTTCAGTGCTGCTGTAATTTTGAACAGTCGCTAAACAAATGGTGGTAAGTTGAGGACTACCTGTGTACTTCAAGGATAAACTACATAAACTTCTTTTGGCATATTATTAGCATTATTCAGCGATGCCTGAAATTGGACACTGAGGTCTAATTCTGGCTAGGATGCAGGGGGAGAAAATAAGAACTGTTTTTCTCTGAGGCAGTTTGCTTTCTTTAGCAATATTCTTGCCTATTATATCTCTGCCCTGCTGCGGCTTGAAAGCTTATATTCAGAGGCCCTTGTAGGAAAGACAATTGGCATCAGCGGCAAAGCAAAGAATAGAAATCCATGCTCTCTACTCCCACCCATTGTTCCCTTAGTGGGATGCCAATGTAACAAGAGATCTCCCAGCTGTTGGGAGAAAGATAAACTTAGCCTGTTACATGTGTGAGAGTGTGCATGTGTGTGTCAGAGGGAGAGAGATAGATGATGGGAGGGAGACAGGACTCTGAATTTCTGTAGTGTTGTCTGATTAGAAGACTGAGCACCCTTGAGGTGAAAGTAGTAAGCGACAGTGGCAGATCTCCTTTGCTTTAATGCGACCATAATTGACCCCAAAATTTCTGTTGCTAAGTCAGACATTTGTTAAGTAAGTTTTGCCCCATTTTACAACTTTTCTTGCCACAGTTGTTAAATGAATTACTGCAATTGCTAAATTAATGACACAGTTGTTAAATGAATCTGACTTCCCCATTGACCTTCCTTGTCAGAAGGTTGCAAAAGGTGACCACATGACCCTGGGACACAGCATCTGTCATAAATATGAATCAGTTGCCAGGTGTCCGAATTTTGGTCATGTGATCATGGGGAGGCTGAAATGTGAAACATAAATTTTTCACATAAACGTGAAAAACGGTCATTTGAAAATGGTTTTTCAAATGCTGTTGGTTGTAACTTCAAACTCCTAATTGAACTGTTGTAAGTCGAGGATGTTATGTATGCAGAGTTTAAAAT
>CM019155.1:125285104-125492955 GCA_009733165.1 Naja naja
CAGAATACATCCCTTAAGACAGATAATTCAGGTTTTCTGGATTTGAAAGGTTGGGAACCCAGAGGTAGATCTTGTAGTGGCCAAACCTTTTTTAACCCAACCTACAATAGGGTGCCAAAGTGTCCTTGGCAGTTTCTCTAGCAATTGGCAGCATGGACTGGAAGCTTGGCAACAGTCTCTAGCAATGTAGCAGCATGGACTGGAAGCAGCAACAGTCTCTAGAAAAATGTGTGTTGCAGAGCAGGGTCCTCAGTGTGCAAAGGAAGTGGGCAGCGACTCAAAGCATCTGCATGCCCAATGTCTTTCCGGTCTATGGATGAGTTTATATGAATAAGCAGCAAGAAATTCAGTCCATCTCAGCATTCTTGGTGACAGGATGTTTGGTGTTGGTCTGTCTCCTGCCACAATGCCCAACAGTGGTTTGTGATCTGTGACAATGGTGAATCTTCTTCTCCCATAGACGTATTTGTGGGAACTTCTTGACTGCTGCTACGAGTGCCAAAGCTTCTTTGTCCAGCTGACTGTAGTTCCTCTCTGCTTTAGTCAAAGTGCGAGCAAAAGCAATGGGAGCTTTCTCCACTGGGAAGCAAGTGACTCACACACACACCCCACTCCAAAGGGGATGCATCACAAGTTGTATTACAGGTAAATTCTCGAAAACTGTATCAGTACACAATCAAGTTATTAGTCTCTTGATATTGATAAATGCAGACTCTTCCTTTCTGCCCAAACCCATGCAGATTTTTTATCCAGTAGTCTATGTAAGGGTTCTGCAATGGTTGCTTTCTGAGGTAGAAACATGTGGTAGAAATTAACAAGTCCAGAAATGCTTGCAAGTCAGTTTTGCATTTTGGTCTGGGGGCTTTTTGATTGCCTGGACTTTGGCTCTGTGGGGTGGATGCCCTGTTTATCATATAGCCCAAGAATTCTACTTTGTCAGTTCTTAGTGTACACTTTTCTTTTTTTTACTTTCAACCCTGCTTTTCTGAACCTGGTCAGGACTTCTCTGAGTTTCTCTTGTAATTGAGTGTCATTTTCAGCAGAGATTAAAACATCATCAAAATAGGGCACCACCCCAGGTAACCCTTGTAGCATCCTTTCCATAAGACTTTGAAATATGCCTGGTGCCACACTCCAAATTGTAACCTCTTGCATTTGAATGCAGCCCGATGGGTTACAATGGTTTGGGCTTCTGCAGTTAAATCATCTACTGTTAACTGTTAGTATGCTTGGGCCAGGTCCAGTTTTGAAGACTGTGCCCCCCCAGAGAATGTAATAAATGATGAACCACTGGGACCGGATATGCGCTCTGTTGAAGCGCATGGTTCAATGTCCCCTTGTAATCCCCTCAAGATTCTCACGAACGTCAGCCTTGACTGGCGTGACTATGGGTGTCTCCCACCTGGAGTGGTCTGTGGGTTCTAGTACCCCTTGGGCTATTAACTTATCTAATTGTTCATATTTTTTCCTTCAAGGCAAATGGTACCCTCCTGGGTTTTAAATGGATTGGTTGTACCTTGGGATCTAGGTTAAAAGTGATAGGGGTCCCCAAGTACTTGCATAATCCGTCGCTGAAGACCTCTGGAAACTCAGACTTCAAGGATTCTTCCCAATCAGTGTTGCTCATGTGATCGATGCCAGTTACTTGATGCCCAGGTTGAACCACTCCAGTCCCAGCAAACTTGGGCATCTTTACCTACGATGGTCAATGGCAGGCGTGTGGCCTTTGAATTTCACATTGAATTATCTTGTTCCAACTACTGGAATCTTGTTCCCTTGGTAGTCTTTAAGAGTTAGTGCTTGTTTTTTGAAGTGAGTCTTCTGAATGTCTGGTATCAGTCTTTGAATTGTGTCCCATGACACCATGGACAGGTATGAACCTGAGTCCACTTCCATTTGGCAAGGCCTTCCTTCAATAAATACCTTGACATGCACTTTTCTGCTATTTAGTGAAGATGAATGACCAATTTGATGAGTTTCATTTTTTCCATTTACTTCTGTGCTGTGCCTCATTCTCTCATTGTTGTTATTTGGCTTGACTTCTCTGTCTTTGTTGTTTGCAACAAACTTCCTTCTGTTGGGTGGAGTTCCGGATGATTTGCAGACTTTTGCAATGTGCCCTCTTTTTTCACAACGGAGACAAATGGCTTCCAGGAATTTGCATTCAGTGTGGGGGTGGGTTCCCCCACAACCTATGCAGTGGAAATCGTGCCTCTTTCTTCCCAAGTCATTTCGTTTCCGCTCCATTCTGAGTCTGTTAATTCCTTCTTCTTCTCCACTATATTCTGACTCGGATTCAAGTTCATCAAAATGAGTTGTGGTGGTCTTTTCACCATCAGAATGGCCCGTAGTCTTGTTCATTTTCCTCATGGCTGCTGCTGAGATTTTGGTGGCTTCTGCTGAAGATGCTTCTTCTATGGCTCCTTTCAGCATAATTTTGGGTTTCATCAGTAATTTGCTCTGCAAGACCTTGTCTTTGAGGCCCAATACAAAACGATCATGCATGGCCTCCTTTAAACTGCTGAATTCACACACACCCCCAATGCTCCTTAAACTTGCCACGAAGTCATTTACATTTTCGTCTTCTCCCTGATCGCAGCGATAAAACTCATGTCTCCTAATGAGGCACGATATTTGGGGCATGTAGTGTGCCCTTAAAAGTCTCTCTAGATCAGACCATGCCATTACCTTCACATCGGCTGAGCCAGCCAATGCCTTCGCCATCTTGAAAACTGCAGGACCGCAATACGTGAGAAAAACCGCTCTCTTCCGCTGCTCAGAAATGGTGGCCAGATTGTTTCCCTCCAAATACATCTGGAAACAATCCGCATACGACTCCCAGTCTTCATTCTTCGGGTTGAATGGGGCTGGGGGGGTGTTCAGTGCAGCCATCTCACTCTTCTTCGTTCCGCGTTGTCTTCTCTTTGGGGAAATCCCACCTTCGTCGCCAGTGTTAAGTTTGCATAGAGAGACGAGACGCAGAGTGCTTCAGCTCTTATTTATTGTGACTTCAGCTTAGAACGGACCCGAATGGCTCAGTCGCAGCAGCTATTTATAGCCGGCTGCTGTGGCTGCCAGCGAATCAGAGTGCAGGGTTTTCCCGCACTTTTACAACCAATGATTTCAAACACTTTACAACAACAACCAATCATTTTAAACTCTGCATACATAACAATTAACATGGCTGCTTCATGGAAAATTGTGCTGATTCAATACAGCTAGTCCTCAAGTTATGAATGGAATGGAGCCTGCCCATTGCATTCATAACCTGAGGATTCATGGGAGTGAATCTTGTACCTTGAACAGGATCACTCCCTCCTTTCACCCACACATTCACTAATCAAATGCAAGGGTTGTTAAGTGCACATGAAGTATTTCAGGGTGGGGAAGGCCATGGGGGGGGGGCCTAGTGGTGGAAGAGGCCTCCTGCCTAAGACCACCCAAGGCTTCCCCGACCCTGAAATACATCATGCTCTCCACAATTGCTTCCCACCCCCAACTTGCTGCACCAGGTCACTTAACATGCAAAGATCTAGCAAGCAGTCTCCTCTCCGGGCTCTCAATAGATCCATCCCTCTAAACCTCCATTTTGGCCTGTAACATAAGGGCGAACTGCCATGATGCTGCAAGATTCGTAGTTTCAGGACTTGTTCATAAACGCTAGGGGCCGCTTATCATGTAACCTCAAATGTTCACTAAGGGAACATTCGTAACGCAGGGATTACCTGCATTTGAGGAATAGGGCTTCCTGAAAATATTTATTTTAGGTCTGTTGAACATTGTACTCAAACAAAGAAGGTCTTGGGATTTTGTAGATCATGGGTGTCAAACTCGCCGTGTCACATTGCCATCACGTGACATACTGCGACATTTTTCCCTTCATGGAGCTGGGGTGGGCATGGCGTGCACATAATGAATCCAGCCTACAGGCTGCCAGTTTGACACCCCTGTTGTAGATGCTTAGATCCTCAACATAATCTCAATTACAGTAAACGAGTAGCTTTGAAAGACAGCTGGATCATCACTCTCTGCTAATGTTCCCTTGCTGGGGATTTCCTGTCATTTTTCATTCTCCCCTTTGATAAATACAGAGCGTCTACAAGAGCAGGTTAAGTCTCAATTTTCACCATAAGGGGGAACCATTGGCTTAGGAATGAGACAGCTGGTCATTGTGGGAATCCTACTCTCAATGTCTAAGTGGTCATTGCTGTTGCTACAGATATATTCCTTACATGAAGAAAAAATGCACAAATATAAACCAAAATTAGAAATGGCTGCTGTTTGAATTGCTACGAGTTCCATACAATGCAAAGAAAGAAATTCTATCAGCAAAATATAAGTAGAGGGGGAAAAAGAATGTTGGGTTTTTGCAAAAGTGACATAAAATATGCCCTGTGGTTTAATTAGCTCAAGATGGGGAGGTAGAATCCCCAATGGAATATAAAATTTGCTTTTCTACAAGGAAGGTATATCACAAAGGAGAGAAGCTGGAATGCTTTTTAAAATTCTGCTTAAAATACCCTCAACCTTATGTGTACAAAATACAGGAAATATTCTCTGCTTTTGATTTTCAGGTCCCAATTAGCCATTTTATTTGAATGGAGATTTCTATTGAAAAGACATAACCAAGGGAGATTGGGACACTCACCTTTTAAAAATCCTCTAAGATGTCATTGTTAAATGGCCACTCCTGATTTTCCCCCTAGTTACACCTTTTTCCTGGATTGACCATTCAATCATCACATAGAATCTGTATAATGTCATGATGCTAAACCATCAATTGGATTTGATCATGCAGTGATGTCACCAATGGTAATTTAAAATAAGGCTAAATCAATAGCCATTTGTTCTTTTTGAAGTAGCCCCAAAACTAGAAAATAAAAATATTTTGGCACTGCCAAAAATGTTCACATAAGCACCATGTTGATTTGGCTATCCTTGGTTGATCCTACAATCATTCATTCTTAACGTAAGAAATGTTTATCCAGTAAATTTCAAGAACAAGCAGTTTCTGACTAACAAGCTATTCCATCCATTGTGCTATCATTGATTAGTAGCTGTCAACATTTATTAAGACAAATGGTTGATTGTTCACAATCAGCCTGAATGTCCGGGTTCAACCTTCTACAGCCCTAGATATCTCTCAGTGTCCTTAATAATTCATCATGTCTTGAGTAAATGTTGACGTTTAATCATTTATTGAATACAGGTTATTATTATTATTATTATTATTATTATTATTATTATTATTATTATTATTTATTAGACTTGTATGCCCTCTCTCCTAAGGACTCAGGGCGGCTCACAATATAAAATACAATACAATAAATTATCTAAAAAATGATTAAACAATACAAGCCCAATATTAAAAATTAAAACAATTAAAATCATTTTAAAAGAAGAAAACCCGTCCCCCCTTGGCTCAGTCCAGGCCAGCCTGCTGAAATAACCAAGTCTTCAGGTCACAGCAGAAGGAGCGGAGATCAGGAGCCAAACAAAGGTCCAAGGGGAGTTGATTCCACAGGGTGGGTGCTCCCACAGAGAAGGCCCTACCCCTGGGCCCCGCCAGCTGACAATGTCTGGTCGACGGTACCCCAAGGAGGCCCTGCCTGTGGGAGCGTACAGGGCGTTCGGAGTGTGATGCCAGCAGGAGACATTCCCGCAAGGTTGTGGTTCTTGAGAGTTATCAGAAAGCCTGTTGGACATTGAGTCAATGGGCTTGCTTTGGATGCTTACCAACATGTCTTGGCAAGTAATAACATTCAACAGTAAATAATGATAACAAAATGAACCATGGAAGAGATGGATTTTTTTTATTTACTATGCCATTTATAGATTTTGCAGGTAGGGAGGGGTCCCTGCAGCAGGAAAAGGCAACCCTGCAGACTTGAATCTTGGATGGCCAAAGCCTGATGTTTTAGTGGATTCAGCTAGGCATTTCTGATTCCCCCCTGGGAGCTTTTTCCATGCATCGATTTACAAGCCATATCACTTTATTGCTAAGTCTGGGAAGAGAAAAATAAAGGAATGGAAGGAATTTAAAAAAAAAGACAATGAAAAGCTTAATGGAGTAATTAATTAAAGAGAGGGGTGAAATCCACAAAAATAGAAAATTGTATCTTTATACATTTATTCTCTGATTTATTTTTCTCATCTATCTAGCTCTGTCTTTCCAGCTGTCCAAAGCACAGTTGGAGAGGGACACTCAAGATCAGCCAATCCCAAAAGGGCAAGGGAGGGACTAGCCCTTGCCTCATTTTCAACACATGGTAAGTTGCAAAGACCCCAGGGATATGCTGGGATCTAGATTCCTAGCCATTGATCTGGGAATAATTGAGTGGGAAAGAGGGAGAGGAGGAGGAGGACAAGAAGAAGAAGGGGAAAAAGAAGGAGGGAGAGGAGAAGGAACAGGAGATACCTTGACCTTTCAACATCCAGAAAACAAGAAGGAGGAAAAAGGGAAGTTAGCAAATGAGAAGGAACAAGCTAACATAAAAAAAGATGCAGAGATGCCCAATTGCAATGTGGTAAGTTGTTTCTTTGCAAAGTCGTGTAAAGAGCAATGTGTGATGCCACAGAGGTTGACAGCAGTTTGCAGAGCATCATTGGACTTGGTATCCCACCCAAATGGGCCAAAGTTGAAAATCTGGATATACTAATAATGTAATAATAAGGTATGAAGCAGTTTGGAGCTAGGAAAGAAACAATGTTAATAGAATGTATAGACAGAATCAATTCTAGTAGACAGATGCTCCAAATAATAGGATGAAACAATTAGATAGAAGCCAAAAGAAATTTATCTTTATTAGGTGAAACTTTATGAGAGTGGTTGAAGAGGAAATAATCGATGTGATTGTGAGGGACAACCTAAAGAGTTGAATGTGTGAAATATGGCAGGATGAGAATGATCAACTTTATTTGAGGAATAAATACTTACTCCTCTGATTGGGGACTTGGAGTGGCTCCAAAGACAAGAAGCTTTAATGTTGCACATTGCTTAACTTTAAGATGTAATTGACCATTTATTGCTAATAGATTTATAGGGTTTAACTTGTTTTTTCTATTGTAAAGTGGTCACCTGGTCAATTGGAATTACCTGGATTTTTAATGTATCTATTTTGTATGTTGCTCTAGTCTAACTAAATTTATATTTTATTACTATTTTCTGTTTAGTTCTAAATATGATATAAACCTTAATAATGGCATATTTATTAGCTATTAAAGTTCATTGCACAGTCAACCAGATCTATGGAATTGAAGGACCTGAAAGGCAGATGTTGTTTGATGGTGTTTAAAATGTCATCATAAAATTAATTTTATTAATAACTATTATTATCTGTATAATAATATAAGCATAATCACTAATATCAATCATTATAAAATAATAATTAATTATAATTAATTTTATAACAATTATTATTAGAATTAGAGTAAATCAGAAAGTATCAAGATCTGAAAAATAAAGTTGAAAGATTATGGCATAAACCAGCCGTGGTGGTCCTAGTGGTTATTGGCACGCTGGGTACCACACCAGAAAATCTTGGATAAGACTTTGAAAAATCTGTGTATTTACAAAATTTCCATCAGTCAATTGCAATAGGTCACATTACTTGGTTCCACAGTATGCCATAAGGACATATTACAACTTTCTAAAATCTTGGGAAGTACTTAGTGCAGATGAAAGCCAACACCAGCTAAAAAATAGGATTTTACATTGTTGTGAATGAATAATAATAAAAACATTTAGAAATATATGTTTCTGAGTTTATTATGCAACTGGAAAGTGGATAGAGAAATACAATTCAGGGAGTGAGGAAGAAGAATAGAGAAAGCAACAGTGAGTTGCATTTCAGAATAACAGAATAACAGAGTGGGAAGGGACCTTGGAGGTCTTCTAGTCCAACCCCCTGCTCAGGCAGGAAACCCTATACCATTTCAGACAAATGGTTGTCCAATCAGTTCTTTAAAACTTCCAGTGTTGGAGCACTCATTTCATCCTGGTTTACAAAGATTAAGAGAAATTTGCACCCACTGCATTGCCATTGACATGTTCCCATCTTAATTTGTTTTCATCTTCTATATTCTTCTGCAGTGAGGCAGTATGTTATCTAAAGCTTCAGAAGAATGTTCTTGAAATTGTCCTTGCCTATTATCTAGAGACTTCAGTTATGGTGGCCTGGTGTACAAGTTGCCAGATAATGTTGCTAATATTACCACTCTTGCTGTTATTTAATTTCTTAGCACAAGGTGACTGATTTATTTTTATTGTATGATAAAATTTATCCCATCTTTTTGATGGATACTCATTACTCATTCTTCTAATGTTGCTATATGTTAGTTCCTGCCTTTAAACACCACCCCCAATCTCCAGGAGTTTAATCCTTCTGTATTCAAAACCACTCTTTCTCCTACACAAATCTGTCCAAATGCTGGATTATCCCTTCTCCATGGTCCTCCAAAGTTGAAGTGTGACAGATGGCAATTGCCTCTTGTTTTGATACTCAGATGCTGCATGCTCTCTCTGTGAAATTTCACCTGGCATTGGTTTTTTGATGCTAATTGCAGAACTGTTTCATTGCCCAGGCCATTAAGTTAATTAAAAAAAAATTCTTTCAGGCCTGAGATTTCTCTGGTGCTGCAGTTTTCCTGCATTGGGTGCTAGCCAGACTCTATTTTAAATTGCTAGCAGTCCTGACTAAAGAGAATGATAAAGAAATGTGTTTAATTCAGAAATGCAGCGAT
Source organism: Naja naja (assembly GCA_009733165.1). Classification (NCBI taxonomy): domain Eukaryota; kingdom Metazoa; phylum Chordata; class Lepidosauria; order Squamata; family Elapidae; genus Naja; species Naja naja. Next base: position 125,293,847 of record CM019155.1, read on the forward strand.
AATAAAGATCACCAGCATTTTGTACTCTAATCTATGGCCTACTTTATTTAGACAAATGGTCTTGATGCTATCCACAATTATGAATACAAGTAGAAGATTAGGAGTCCTATAAGCTAGGGATCCCATGGGAGTAAAGCTTGAGGTATTCCTGTAGCCAGGAGCCAGACATGTCATTTTCCTGCCCAAGCGCAGGTGCTTAAGCTACTATGTGGTTCTCAGATGTCAGATTTGATTCTCAGTTGTAACTAACTAGAAAAAGAAGAATTGCTTATTGCCCTTGGCAAGAACCATACAACCAGGGAGAAGAAAACTCAGAAGATGGACTTGATCTCATGTTAAATTTTGTTGCTGTGAAGAAATTTTTACTTCCTCTGGTTTATAAGATTGAATTCCTAAATGACCGGAAGATGCTGAAAGAACTTGTGGCTCTGTTTATTTACCTAAGTCCTCTGGATTTATTTGCAGTTATCTAAGCAAAGGGCTAGAAAGTACCATAAGATGCTGGATAAAGATGCTGTGTTTGATCAAGAGAATTAGTAGAATTGAATTGGATGACATTTGGATCCTCCCTGAATAAGAGTTCACTGGAATTACACACAAACCAGAACATTCGGGTTTCTGGTTTGTCAAGCCAATATTTTCAAACAGCTAAAAGTTACTTGTTTTCAAAATAAAACACATCTCTTCATTTTAGACTTTCTTTAGACTTTCTAGGCTTATGGATCTCAGTAATATATGTTTTGGCATTTTCTTACATCAGGTTTCAGAGTTTAGGACCAGTAGATGGCTATTCATAGTCCAGTTTCCTTAAATATTATCTCCAGGTCTATCAGTGGCGGATTAAGGCTCACTGGTGCCCTAAGCACTGACAAATCTTGGTGCCCCCTCCTTTGTACATACAAGAATTTTTACAAATCTTGATTGTTTTTTTCTTTCTTTCTCAACTTTGTGGTGCCCCCTTTGGGCCTGGTGCCCTAAGCATGTGCTTAATCTGCTTAATGGTTAATACACCACTGCAGGTCTTATAAGAAAGTTTGGAACAGTTGCTTTTGAATACCAACAGGTCCATTGACCGATCATAGACATATTGTAGTTTTATTTTCCACTGTCATCACTCATTCTGACTTTCCATCATGGTCATTGAAAAGATTAAATGACACTGTGAAACCTCTAGATTTGAAGGTTGAATTCCACTACAGGTGGTCCTCAGCTTATGACCGCAATTAAGCCCAAAATTTATGTTGCTATGTGAGAAATTTGTTGTGAGTTTTGCCTCATTTTATGAGTTTTCTTGTCACATTTGTTAACTGAATCACTGCAATTGTTAAATTAATAGTATGGTTGTAAAGTGAATCTGGTTTCCCCATGGCTTGTCAGAAAATTACAAAAAGTGATCACATGACCTCACGACACTGCAACCATCATATATGTGAGTCAGTTATCAAGCATCCAAATGTAAATCACATGACCATGGGGAATTGCAACTGTCATAAGTGTGAAAAATAGTTATAAGTCACTTTTTCAGTGCCGTAGTAACTCTGAACAGTCACTAAATGAACAGTTGTAAGTCGAGGACTACCTGTAAATATCTGCTTCTAAATCTAGGAAATGATTTGTCATGGTCTGTCAACCTCCTAGGCTGATGTCATATTATCCTGGAGAAGAACTATCTATGTGGTACTTAAGAGTGCTCCGTTTTTTTTAATGTACAGTGATGTCATCTGCTAATGCACCATGGTAATTTAGAATTTTTCTTTGCTCTGGTAAGTTTTTTTGGACTGGATTTTGCTATTGAATTATCTACTTGTTGATATTTGTTTTGATACCCTCACAGAGAAAAATAGATAATTGGGAAAATAATTGTGAGACAATCATCTACTCTTTTTGTTTGTTCAGTCCTATTTCACTGGCTAATAATCTTTTGCTAATGTTCAGTAGAATTATTAAAAGCTAGCAGAATTAAGAGCAGGGATTCCAAGAATACCAAGGAGCACAAAGGACATTTTTGAAATACTACCCACTGAGTTTTAGTCTAATTTGCTCCCAAGATGTTAGTCAAAAATATTTTCATTGAATACTTCTATTAACCTTGGCTTTACAAACTTACAAATTCTCAAGGGAGCTTGTTCCAGAAATGTATGTATGTATTGGAAATTTAATAATTTATCTGACTGGTCAGAAATGTAGATATAAAATGAATTGATGGGGTTTGAAATAAATGGGATAACTCAAGGAAGTAGACTGTTGTTGGGCTACCATCAAGACATTTCCTCCTCCTATGTTAAAAATGTCCTCCACCCATCTTTGAATCAGTAGAAGACAATCCCAGCATAATCTTTGCTGCCCTTTGGTTGATCCTTGTCCTGCCTCCACGATCTACAAAGCATGACAACAATCTTGGAAACAGACCTGTTTTCATATCTGAAGTCTGACATCTTCAAGCTTTTATGCCCTTTCTCTCAACAGATGAAGGGTAAACACTGAATGTTGACCACATTCACAAAGTAACAGAATTGCACAAACATGCACAATCCCATAGGCATCCAAAATACACAAATATAGATTTCCTTTCACACTCTGGGCAAGGGATCCATTTGCCCAAACACTAGCAAAACTTGGCCATCATCTAAGGTAACAGATGCTGGCATGAATGGGTTAGAAGTGTTAGTCTTCCCAATTATTCTTCATGAGCTTCATTTTCTGATTGTGTTACCCCATCTCCTATATGTGGTAGGCTGATGTCCTCCCGTATGTGAGAGGATATTGTCTTTTCACTAGGGCAAAATACTGTAACATTCAACTTCCTGTCAGGTGACAGGGATGCCTTCTTTTTCTCTACTAGTGAGATGACTTGGGCAAGGCCAAATAGAGTAGTCCATACAGCTCAACCTGGGTTTTATGAAGGAGGTATTCTTCCTCGTAGCATTTCCCTCCCCCCCATAGGTCTTACTGGACCAAGAATACTACACTGGTATATTGATGAACTTCGTTGTCATAAAAAGAGATGATGGTCACTGTCTTAGATGGCTTTAAAATGGGATTAGACCATTAGCTATGCTGGCTGGAGGATTCTGTGAGTTGAAATTCACAAGTCTTAGACAAATTCACAGAAATCTGTTAAGAGCTGGGGAGCAAACAACCAATAGCGGCCTTGAATTTTCTTCAATTTTTAAAAAAATATAATTTGGTTTTCTGAGGAACACAGTCAGTTCTCCAAGATCATATTACCAGACGCAAGAAAAATATGATCAGTGGTTTAGGCCTTACAGAAGCCACAAGTCCATACAAGGGATTCTGTAGTTATTCTGTAGTTATTTGCTCTCACATAACGGACAATGAAATATCACATCAGCCGCTCTTGTCTTGTCTCTTATCATTTTGCATTTTGAAAAGATAATGATGGTAAACACAGCAGTATTATAGGGCAGAATATAGTCACCAACTCCAAGTGGGCTTTCTTTGTTTTTCCTTGAAGATGTTTTGCTTCTCCTCCAAGAACAGTTCAGAATTGAAGAAGTTTCTTGGACGAGAAGCGAAACATCTTCCAGGAACAACAAAGAAAGCCCACTTGCCTTTTGAAGAAGCACATTTGGGACAACCATGACCTGGGTGGCTGAGAATCTCCACAGACAAAAAGCAAATCATGTCTGCAGTGCTACTAAGAAAAGCTACGGAAATGGATGCATGAACTCACCACGAGCTCATCTCAACTCAAGGAAAACTTTATCTTCATTTGAAAACCAGGGCTGACAAATGGATCTCTGTTCTACCTTTGATTTGATTTGGGAAAAGCCAGTTTTAACTCTTGATGAAATGCCCCATCAGGAGACCAAACATCTCTTCCAAATGCTAATTCATCTTAATCACTACCAACTGGCAAAGCATTGAAAAGTACAAAAATAGATGGGAATCTATTTTCAACTCAAAATAATTCATTCAACTCAAATGAAAGGAATTCTAATTTGAGAAATAAATGCATTTTCATATGTGCAAATCATGCACAAAACAATGGTTCAAATGTGCAAATCATGAATTGCAAAGACCATTAAAAAGATAAAGAAATATTGACCAAGAGATGGCTGGCCAGATACCCCCGGCTATCTGCACTAACCTGCCAATTTTCCAGTCTACTAAACCTTCCTACTATTACTATTAAAGACACTTCTGTTCTAAATTGGTGGTAGCATCCATATTTCTACAGAAGAACCTGTTGACCACGAATCCTGGAGTTTATTCAGCTGCAAAAGACTTTGTGGTACTTTTATTCTGATACATGAAGTTCTTTTTGTAAGCTATCTTGAATTGTGTTCCTGCCTTTTCCATTTTTCCTTTTTGTCCTAAAGCTAGAGACTATATAGTCTATATAGAGCTATTTTTATAAATATGTCCTCCTCATATTTTCTTCACAACAAGAATGCTGTGAGGTGGGTTGGGCTGATAGTGACTGTCCCAAAGGCACCCATCCGGTTTTCATAGATAAGGCAAGACTAGAACTCACAGTCTCCTGGTAAATGGCCCAAAATCACCCAGTCAGCTTACATGCGTAAAGTGGGGCTAGAACTTTCAATCTCCTGGTGATTCACTCAAAACCACCTGGCCAACATTCATGCCTACATCAAGTTTAAAATTTGTGTATTTAGATGCTCATATGTGAAAATGAAGGCAAGTGTCAGGTATATTCTGAACAGCAGTTCCAGTCTTGACCTCTTTTTCAAAAGGAAAAACATCATTTGGTTGCTTATATCTATGTAGATAAATTAACTTAGCTACCGAATGTAAAGTACAAATAGTCATTGACATACAACAGTTCATTTAGTGACTATTCAAAGTTACTATGGCACTTAAAAAACTGACTTATGACTCTTTTTCATACTTAACAATCTTTGTAGCATCCCTGTGACCATGTGATTTAAATTCAGGTGCTTGGTAATTGGTTCATATTTATGACGGTTGTTGTGTCCCAGAGTCCTGTGATCTCCTTTGGCGACTTTCTGAGAAGCAAAGTCAATGGGGGAAACCAGATTCACTTAACAACCGTGTTACTAAATTATCAAATGCAGTGGTTCACTTTACAGCTGTGGCATGAAAAGTCGTAAAATGGGGCAAAGCTCATTTAACAAATGTCTTACTTAACCAGAGAAATTTGGGGCTCAGTTGTGGTCATAAGTCGAGGACTACCTGTATAATATTATGGGAAATAAGGGAGGTCAGGAGATCATCCTTGAATAAACGTCATGGATGAGGATGCTTGAAGCATTTTCTTCTTTCCCTTATTTCTTGGTTAAGCACAGCCTTCTGGGTTGAGGTGGAGATATTCTGCTCCCATTTCTCTGATTGGAGGCCAATACACACAGCGTAGAAAAATTGCTTAGCTAAGAATTGCTTAGCAGGTGGCTGGTTGCACATCAGCTGCTTGGCAAGGGGCTGTGGACTTGACAAGGATCAGAGGTTGGAAATCTAGGACTGGCACAAGAGCAGAAGTCAAAGGTGCCAATTGTGAGACTCCCAATGATTCTAAAGCAAATTAATCCCCTCTTAAGAATGTTGGGTGGGTTTTTTTTTAAAGCTTTTATTGTTATGACAGACAAGAAAAGAAATAGAAAAAAGAAGTGAAAGAGAGCAACACACACACAGAGGTAGGGGTGTGTGTGTGTGTGTGTGTGTGTGTGTGTGTGTGAAAAATTGCCCAGATATAAAGATTAGATGTGAATTTACCAGATACTCAAAGAAAAAAATCACCATTATTCTTTCAAGGAAAATTGAACCAAATGAAATATTAGTTTAGTGCTCTAAGGGCTAAGATGAAAATCAGAAATCAACAAAAACAGTCATGATCCTCAGAATTAACAGACAAATGAACAAGAATATGATATACTTGTCTTGAGCAAAAAATTCTAACTAATCTGAAGCTGTACCTCTATGGCCAAACACAATGTAATATTTTAAAAATTTATGTCAAAAGAAATTGTGACAGAAATATTTGAAATTATAGTCCATGTATGGTTTCCAGATTGCATTAAAGTTAGCATCAAACCTATTTTTATGATAAGAAGTTACTTTTGACATGGATTCATAGTTCCAAAAATTAATGTGCCACCTTTTAATGATTCCTCATTAAAAGGTGGCACATTAATTTTGGGGTGTATGAATCAGTACTGATCAGCATGAGGTGTAGAATATCCTAAATCTATTATGTATAAAAACAAGTCAGAATATTTAGTAGGAATGAAACAAGGCTTGGTGATATTGTATTTAAATACTATAATATAGTATATTTAACCAAAAAATAGGCACCTATCAAGAATGAGAAGCAAATATTTAAATTTTGTTTGTTGTTCTGATGAATCATATTTCATACAAATTTTGGCACTCAACACTGCAATTATATTCCAACAAAAAATCTTATATTTATTTATTATTTATTTATTAATTTGACTTGTATGCTGCCCCCTCTCCAAAAAGGACTCGGGGTGGCTCACAGCTAAAAACCATACAATACATTAATTAAATAAAACCATATTAAACAAACCAAGTCAAATTCATATAAAACCCCCACGTTTTTAATGTAATATTTATATTGAGTTTTATTTGTCTTCAGTGATATTCCTGTTGTTGTATATCAGTTGTATTGTTGATTTTTTTCTGCATCCATTCAAACATGCAGTCTTTCAGTTATTCAGCTTCTGAATCAAATTTAATCACCAATGTATATAGAAGCCCTAACATATGTTCTATGTTTTGTGTCATACACATTTCAAATTCATAGCCAAACCTCTAAGTATACCACTTATTTCAATGTACTGAAACTGATTAGTTGTTTCTAACCATTTCAAGAAAAGAATCTAAAATATTTCATCTTTGTTTTATTAAAGGATAAATTTACATGAACCATCGTTTCTCCGCTGATTAAATTGTGTATATGTTAGTGGTGGGATTCAATTTTTTAATACTGGTTCTGTGGGCGTGGCTTGGAAGGCATGGCATGGCTTGGTGGCTTGGCTGGTGGCATGGCAGAGGAAGGATACTGTAAAATCTCCATTCCCACCCCGCCCCACTAACCTGCTTTCCAGTTCCGTTCTTCTGTGCAGGACATCAAAAGAAGACCCAGCCAATCAGCTGGGACTTGGGAGGCAGATGGGGGCAGGGCCAGTCAGAGTTGGTATTTTCTGGTTCTCCAAACTACTCAAAATTTCTGCTACTGGTTCTCCAGAACTGGTCAGAACCTGCTGAATGCCACCTCATATATGTTCACTTTCATGAAATGAAATATTTATATTGAAGCAAGAAGCAAGACACTAATTCTTTTTTATATTTAGTCCATTGTTTATATACGTGATGTGTTTTTGAATGTTTTTTTATGCCCCTAAAGACTTCTGTAAGAATCACAATAGAAATATTTATAAAAATCTTCTGAGAATCCTGCTCCTTCCATAGAAGTAAACCAACCATGCTGTGATATTATCTAACTGGTGATCCATATCCAAGAAACCAGTTTAATAGTATACAGCATCCTATAATTTGGTACAGGCAAACCAATTTTAAGTTTCGCCCTCAATCATTTGTTAGACTGCGTTATTTGCCTTTGCCATCCATCCATTCATCATCATTTTTTTCTTCATTTCTTTTTACAATTGTTTGGAATTATTTTTTTAAAAAACCGATTCCTTTGGAATTATTTAAAGAATTGATTCTGCCAATATTCTTCCCAGCCAAGATAGCTTTTTCTATATTAAAATGTCAGGTTTTATATTTTGCCATATCTGTGAATAATAATTTTGGAATAAGTTTTCAATGTGGATTCTATAATCTAATAAAATATTATAAAATTTGAGGGGAAAATGTCTTCAGTGTTTGTTACTAGGGTAGGTAACATCTTCAGCGAAGTTTAGGAGATGTCAGTATCAGTGTTATTCTGTTTATAAGGCTTCATGTGATTGGTAGCCAGAAGCCTTATAAACAGAAGAACACCAACACTGACATCCCCTAAACTCCACTGAAGGTGTTACCTAGCCTGGTGAGGAAACATTCAGAAACCAACCCACAAGCTCGAAGAATGAACCTTCACCCTCTTCCTACACCCGAGCTACAGATATTCGCCACTATTGCTAAGTCTTCAATGTTTCAATTTCTCCAAGCACATGATTGATATTAACACAAATATTAAATCTTGTTGTTTCAAATTCTGTTTGCTCCCTATCGATTAGATTCCATGTAAACAAGACCAATTGAGTCTTCTTCAACTGGTATCCTGTTACTACTACATACCCTATGCTGTTCTATAAGTTCCAGTGTCAATTCTAATAAATTCTTCAGTTGAGTGCCCATGGATTCACAATCAGCATATTAATTTTGATTTAGCCTCTTCATTTGCTAAAATTTTACTCTCTTGCCACATCTTTGTTAGTGGTCTTACTTCTAATCAACACAGAGAAGGAAATAATTATCTTATCCCTTCCATAATGGCATTTTTTGGGGCAAAACCCCATTTTCTTCTTCTTTTTTGTTTTTAAATACTCTTTTTCTCTGGGGAAAAATTTGAGCTTCAGTTAATCTGCTTCAAGGTCATGAATATGAATATATCAAGTTATCAAAAGCTTTCTCCAGATCAAGAAAAATTATAACTACTTTCTTATTTATTTTTTCTGATTAATGTTGTCTGAGACATTCAAAATAGATTTGTTATTGTCTCTCCTGTGTTAGACAAATCCAGTTAGATCAGGGTGAAGAGATTAGTTAACCTCTTTGCCAGAATAGCCTTAAAAAGCTCCTAGCCTACATTCAAAATGCCTAGGAGACTCTTGATGAGTTGGGCCACTCCTCTCCTTATAAATCAAAGAAATGAATGTTTCTTGTCATGAAGAAAGAAATACTTGATTTCATTGTATAGTTTCTCATTCATTACCTGACTTAATGGTTTTGTCAGCATTCCTTTGAAATTCTGCCTCTGGAGATTTATTCAGTCTAAACTTCTGCCTTCCTTTCTTTATTTCATCTTCTGTAAAGGTCTTGTTATTCATTTGTTATCTAGAAGACTTATTTGATCACCCATCTTTAGAAACACAACTCCAGGCACTTCACAACAGTGATAAAAACAATAAAGTGAAAAATGTGGTGCCTCAACCATTCTTCTCCCAATATTCAACACCACCATCCCTGGGCTCCAACCTCACCTCTCCCTTTTTTAAAATCTAATTGTAGAAGCAGGATCATAAGAGCAAGTCTATATAGAGAAGATCAGAACTTACAGTATTATTTATATTTAGCTAGCAGGAGAGATACTTTGATCATGAAAGACATTTTTACCAGATGAAAATTTTCACAACATAAGACTCATCTACTGCACTCTGGGTGTACTTATCCCTGTGGGTTCCCCAGATGTAGGAAACTTAACTGCATAATTTATGGTGGTGTACCTTTGCTTTTAATTATGGTTTATTAAATGTTTTATTGCGAGCCGACCAGAGTCATTTAAGGGAGATGGATGGTGTAGACATTTGATAAATAAATATACTTCAGCAGAATGAACAGAAGTGGATGGTCAATGACATTTTGAAGGAAGACCCTTCCTCACTTAGGGAACTTCCATCTATCAGAATGTGTACCATATCTTATCTGACCTGGTGGAATACACTCATTCTGGTACCACATTCGGGTGAGAAAGAAGTTCCCTGAGGATGGGCTCTAGCACAAGTCCGAAAGCTCGGAAGACTAAATGTCTGGTCCCAATGACCGACCCAGATTGGATCCTGCAACGTTATCCTGGGACATGTATGTTTGCCTTCATTCATGAAAACCCTTTGCCCCATTAATGGTAATCACTGAAGAATTGAAATAGCTGCATCCTGATTTGAGGAAGTGGGCACTGCTGTATATTCAGAATTTTCACTGTGTATGGGTTCTCGAAAATAGCTGCTTGTGGTTTTCTTTCTGGTCTTTGTTGGAAATTGATGAACCACAACAGTTATGATATTTGTCACATAGTATGGAATGGACTCAAGAATGAAGGGGAAGCCACTCAGCTTGCTGGCATCATATTCTGTATCACTGTTGTGTAGATAAATCATGCAAACTGCACCATCATCCCTAATGGATGATAATGCCAGTGTTGATACAGTGGGATCAAAGAGGGTTCCAAAATCAGCTGCTATTCAGTCTTGTCTATTAAAACGAGCAAAAAGCAAAATTGTTGGCAGGGTGATAACACCTGGCTTCAAATAAGAGGTTACAAAAGAGTAAATATATGTGTAAGACTCTTAATCAGGTGCACGTTAGGGCAAATTAAAATAAAAGGGCAGTGGAGGATGCCAGGGAAAAAAAATAAGAACACAGTCATGATGCACAGAATAATTTTAGAAATGTAAAAAAAAATCATTTCACAATTCATACCAAATGCAGGTTGTATAAATAGCATGAAAATGCTGGCCAGAAAAACAAAAGCTCCATAGGCTCTGTCTTTTCTCAACCACTTCACCTTCTGAAAACCCTATTGTCTTGTGGCTTCTTTTTCTTTTTTCTTTTGATCTGCCCAAAGGCCATCCCTCAAAAGCAGCAATTTGTTTCTGAAAAGAGATCTTGGGATTCAAGCCTCACCTGTTGATCTGGAAATCAAGCACTGAAGTTTTGCCACCTCCCGATTAGAAAACTGTGCATCAGCCATTGTTCCTTGGCTACCTGAACATACTAACTTGCTTCTAGTTACTGTTGAACATTTTCCTGACTCTGTCCCTATTTTCCAAGATTTGAGGTCCAATCAGCACATTGCATTTTCTGAGATGAGATTTTGCAAAAGCCTTTTTTTTTAATTTAAGTTGCTTTTAGAAAGAAGGGTACAAACATTCTTACCACACTTGAGTTTCCCTGTAAACGTAACACTTTTCAGACAACCGTAAGCTTAAAGCTACAATACATGATGGAGGCTCTAAATATGATAAGTGAATTCCTTTGAGTCAGGCTCAACTTCTGGTGACCGCAGGGCTACAATCTTACAGGATTTTTGATAGGTCGTTTTGTTCTGAGGTGTTTGCTTCACTTTGTAACCTATTCTACAAATCTAATATTTTTTGAGAAATCTCAGCCAAGTACTGGCGTGGCTTGACTCAATGTAGCTTCTGGGCCTATCTAAGGACTGGAAGAGACTACTGTCAAATATGATGTTTTCTTTTAAATCTGATATTGACCACTACAATACTCTAAGCATTTTTCTGTAGTCTTCAAGGTTTTGAAAATAATATTTGATTGGTGATCTATTTCCCTGGGGATCCTGGTTGTATATTCCTGAAAGAATGATAATTCAATCCCCAGAACCTGATCCACTAGTATATGTAGGATATACTAATATATCTGTCAACCTGCAAAATAACCTCAGCTGAAGCTTTTCTCTCTCTCATGCTTACTCTTTCGTTTCTTCATTGCCATTGGGGGAGGAGGGATGGGGGAACTTAGGAATGTGGTGCCTCAGCTGCAGTCAAAACATCTAACAGCCAGTGTGTGAACCAAGGCCATACTATCAGACACCTGTCGGAGTTGAGTGGGAAGTTGTAGCTGGCATGGTTGGCCCATGTGACCTAATAGACACATAGGGGTGGGAAAATCCCATTCTTTTAACTATCTCTGAGCATGGGGACTATTTAAAGCTAGCTTCATCTTTCTAGGTGTTGAGACAATGTACTCAGTGAAGGGGTTCTTGAACCAGAGCACTGTGTCAGAGTCCCAACTTCCCTGGATTCATTACTCAGAACAATGACAATATCTGAGTATATCCTACAAAAGATAAGCTATTTCAGATTGTGAATCATCTCCAGTTTCGGAGAGACGGGTGCTCTATCAGATTCTGACCTTGAAAAGAATAGTTTTCCTAAGCTTAAATAATGTATTCAGAGGCAATTTAAAACTTCCAACAGTGATTTGCTTTCCACTTCTGTGGATTAATTACAGATTAAAATATGGATTTAAAGATCAACTAGGGGTTTACCTGCATGGGGAAGTGAGCTTACTCTGTATTAATTTGGCAGGGGATCTGCTATAGGCGCTCAACTCTCTACTTAAAGCAAAATCGTAAAACAATGTGTGTTTCCAAATGTAGAGAGGAGGGAAGGAGAAAGGTCACAGCCAGATGGTCAGGTTGAAATGCTTTCATTCACCTTGGGAGCCAGCTAAAAAGTACACTAGCATCTTAGTGCTGTTCTCATTGTCAAGTCTATTTTGCCAAGAAATTGTGCTACCATGGTGCTTTAAGGAAAGACAAGTTAATGGAAGTGATTGACAGATTCCTTTGGCTTTCTTTCCCTCTTACCACTCCTGACAGGAAAACCAACCATCAATTGGCCTTCATAATGTGTGGCTTGGTTAGATGAGATGGCTTGTCCACTTATTAGAGGTTCAAGTGTCCAGAAACATCTACAGAATCCAGCAGCTTGATAAAAAAAAAACAGCATTTTGCTAAACTGATACAAATTCCACTCCTTTGGTAAATCCATGCAACATCACGACACATTATTATGGAAACAGACATCCTTGGCACTCTGTGTCCGAAGACAAAATGGATGGGCAGGGCAGTGATTGATAGCCAGAGGGTCATGCCTTGTGGCGGCCTAAAATGGGCAGTAGGAGCTGCTGGCCAAATTCCAACCATTGACCACCTCATCCATGAAGTGTGCTAGATTGGCCAAAAAAACCTGTTGAGAGAAGAGGGCAAATTCTATTTTCAAACTGGGACAGCTAAAGTCAACCTGTGGGCTGGAGCTGACATGAAAGGAACTTCAGGAGGGCATGACACAAGAACGACTACTATAGCACATGTCAAATTTATGTTCATGCTACACTAAGGAGAGGAAGAGCTAAGTGTAGTGCCTTCAATGTTATGACACTACTTGAGAAAGAAAGAAATATTTAAAAGACACTCCATCAATTAAGTGTTTAATCTGTTACACATCCACTTACTGTATTTGTTATGGATGCAGGTTTGAATGTCATTGGTTAAGTTTGAACTGTTCTTGTAAAATGTCAGAAATGATTGGTTTAAAAGTGCAGGAAAACCCTGCACTCTGATTGGCTGGCAACTGCGGCTGCTGGCTATAAGTAGCAGCGCAGACCAGCCAAATCGGGTCTGTTATGAGCAGTAGTCACTAATAAACTCTTCACTGAAGCACTTCGCGTCTGACTCTTTATGCAAATCTAACACTGGCGACGAAGGTGGGATCCTTCCTGAAGAGAAGATGACACGGAAAACAAGCCGAGAGAGATGGCCGTGCTGAACACCCCCCAGCCCCGTTCGATCCGATGGCAGAAGACTGGGACTCGTATGCGGATCATTTCCAAATGTATTTGGAGGGAAACGATCTCGCCGACATTTCCGAGAAGCGGAAGAGGGCGGTCTGTCTCACCCACTGCGGTCCGGCCATTTTCAAGATGGCGAAGGCATTGGCAGGAGCTGCAGACGTGAAGGTAATGGACTGGCCCAACTTAGAAAAGTTATAAGAGCCCATTACGCCCACAAGTATCGTGCCTCATTAAGAGACACGAATTCTACCGTCGGGATCAAGGGGAAAGCGAAAACGTTAATGACTTCGTGGCAAGTTTAAGGGACATTGGGGGTGCATGTGAGTTTATCAACTTTGAAGGGGCCATGCGCGATCGATTTGTTCTAGGCCTAAAAGACAAGGTTTTGCAGAGCAAATTATTAATGAAACCTAAGATCACGCTTAAGGAGGCCATAGAAGAAGCTTCTTCAGTGGAAGCTACCAAGTCCTCAGCAGCAGCCATGAAGAAAATTAACAAGGCCGCAAGCCATCCTGATGTGGAAAAATCCACAACAACCATTGCGAGCAAATAGATTCTGATTCAGACTGTAGCGAGGTGGAGGAAGGAATTTATAGACTCAGAATGGAGAAGAAAAGGAAAGACCTTGGAAGAAAGAGGCAAGACTTTTATTGCAGATGTTGTTGGGGGGGCACTCCCTCACTGAATGCAAGTTTTTTGATACCATCTGTCTCCGTTGTGAAAAAAGAGGTCACCTAGCAAGAGTCTACAAATCATCCAGAACTCCACCAAGCAGAAAGAAGTTTCCTGACAAAGATTTCAAGCCTAACAAATTCAGTGAGAAAATGGGGTGCAACTCAGAAGCAAATGGGAAGAATGAAACTCATCAAACAGTCACCATTGGTCATTCTTCACCCTTAAGAAGCAGAAAAGTACATGTTGAAGGAAGGCCTTGCCAAATGGAAGTGGACTCAGGATCCTATTTATCTATGGTGTCATGGGACACTATTCACAGGCTACTTCCCAACATTCAGAAGAAGCATTTCCAGAAGCAAGCACTGACTCTTAAAGACTATCAAGGGAACAAGATTCCAATAGTTGGAACAAGAGAATTCAACGTGAAGTTCAAAGGCCACACCAAACGTTTGCCCCTGACCATCGTGGACAAGGATCGCCCAAGCTTGCTGGGACTTGAGTGGTTCAATCCACTAGGCATCGAGGTGACTGGCATCAATCACGTGAGCAACACTGAATGGGAGGAGGCCCTGAAGTCTGAGTTTCCAGAGGTCTTCAGCGACAGATTGGGCAAGTATATGGGGACCCCTATCACTTTCAACCTAGATTCCAAGGTGCCCCCAATTTGCTTAAAGCCCAGAAGGGTCCCATTTGCCTTAAAGGAAAAAATTGATGCACAATTAGATAAACTAATAGCTCAAGGAGTTTTAGAGCCCACTGACCACTCCAGATGGGAGACACCCATAGTCACACCAGTCAAGACTGATGGGTCAGTGAGAATCTGTGGGGACTATAAGGGGACATTGAACCATGCACTTCAACAGAGCGCATATCCAGTTCCAGTGGTGCATCATTTATTACATTCACTTGGCAGGGGTACAGTCTTTGCCAAATTGGATCTGGCCCAGGCATATCAACAACTAACAGTTGATGATGCCACTGCAGAGGCCCAAACCATTGTGACTCATAGAGGTGCCTTCAAATGTAAAAGGTTACAGTTTGGAGTAAGCGTGGCACCAGGCATCTTCCAAAGCCTTATGGAAAGGATGCTCCAAGGACTGCCAGGGGTAGTGACTTACTTTGATGATGTGTTAATCTCTGCTGAAAATGACACTCAATTACAAGAGAGACTCAGAGAAGTCCTTACCAGATTCAAGAAAGTGGGGTTAAAAGTCAAGGAAGAAAAATGCACTCTTAGAACTGACAAGGTTGAGTTCTTGGGCTATATGATTGACAAGCATGGCATCCACCCTACAGATGCCAAGGTTCAAGCAATCAAAGAAGCCCCTAGACCAAAATGCAAAACAGATTTGCAAGCCTTCCTTGGACTTATTAACTTTTATCACATGCTCCTACCTCAGAAGGCAACCATTGCTGAACCATTACACAGATTGCTTGACAAAAAGTCTGTTTGGGTCTGGGGCAGGAAAGAACAATCAGCATTTAACAGTATTAAAAGACTAATCACGTCTGATGCTGTGCTCATACAGTTCTCTGAGAATTTGCCTGTTGTACTGACTTGTGATGTATCCCCCTCTGGAGTGGGGGGGGGGTTTGAGCCACAGGCTTCCCAGCGGGAGGGAAGCCCCTATTGCATTTTACTCTCGCACCTTGACCAAAGGAATTACAGCCAACTGGACAAGGAAGCATTGGTAATTGTTGCAGCTAGCAAGAAATTTCATGAGTATTTATATGAGAGAACATTTACCATTGTCACAGATCACAAACCTTTGTTAGGCATTGTGGCAGGAGACAAACCTACACCCATTATCCTGTCACCAAGAATGCTGAGGTGGACTGAATTTCTTGCTGCTTATTCATACAACCTTATCCACAAGCCTGGCAAGGACATTGGACATGCTGATGCCTTGAGTCGTTGCCCACTTCCTTGTCACAAGGAGGACTTTGAACCTGAGGCACACACCTTTTTCCTAGAAACTGTTGCCAAGCTTCCAGTACACGCTGCTGAAATTGCCAGAGAGACTGCCAAAGACACTTTACTGGCTCCTATTATAGGCTGGATTAAGAAAGGTTGGCCTCTTCAAGATCTACCTCACCTTGCCCAACCTTTTAAGTCCAGGCAAACTGAATTATCTGTATTAAGAGGATGTATTTTGTGGGGTAACAGGGTGGTTATTCCTGCAAAACTGCAAAGGGAGGTTTTGGAAATGCTACATGAGGGTCATCCTGGTATTGTAAGGATGAAGGGATTGGCCAGGAGTTATGTATGGTGGCCAGGTATTGACAAAATGATTGAAAACTGGGTTGCATCTTGTCCCAACTGTCAGGTAGTCAGGCCTGCCCCACCTCTCGCCCCCAAACAGGAATGGGAATGTCCTAGGGGCCCCTGGTCTAGGATTCACATTGATTTCGCTGGCCCTACCAGAGGGAACACCTTCCTTATTATAGTAGATGCATATTCCAAATGGCTAGAGGTAATCCCTATGGCATCCACCACAACTGATGCTGTCATCAAGCAGCTTAAAAAGCTTTTTGTAACCCACGGGTTACCTGATGTTCTTGTCTCTGACAATGGCCCTCAATTTACATCCAACCCTTTTGAATCCTATCTAGCACAACAGGGTATCAGACATGCCCTGACAGCCCCTGGGCACCTTCGGCTAATGGCCGGGCTGAACGAATGGTACGTTTTACCAAGAAAAGCTTCAGCAATTGGGTCCTGGGGACATCACTGAGAAAGTTGAAAAACTTCTTAGTGTTCAGCACATCACTCCTAACCCATCAACTAACTTATCCCCAGCAGAGTTGTTGATGGGTAGGAAACTCAGGTCTCCCCTTGACCACCTTCATCCCACTTATGCACCCAACGCACCACTAGATTCCACTAGCAAAGTTCGCACGTTCAGTGTGGGTGATTCTGTTTATGCTAAGAACCTTATGGGTGAACCTTTGTGGATTCCTGATGAAATAACTCAAATCACAGGCCCTTGTTCTTACAGGGTACAAGCAGAGGATGGAGTCCTCTGGAGCCGGCACATTGATCAACTTAGATCCAGGTTACCTCAGGAACATCGCAATTGTTCCTCTCTAGTTCCCATACCTAATGTTTTTTCTAGGGGGGAGGGGGAGCAACATGAGGATAATCAGCAAACAAGAATCAACCCCATGTGTACCGAGCCATTACGACAGGAACCATCCCAAAACCTGTCACAATGCCAAAATCCATCCTTACAAGTGGAAGATTGCACAACACTACCTGACTTTGGTGCTGACATTGGGCTGGAGATGGGTTGGGAGGAGAGACCAGATTCTAACAATCAAACAGGGTCTTCTTTCAGAGGAAGTCCCAGTGGGGAAATGTCAGCAGACACATTTCCTCTCTCACTGGGTGAGAATGTTAAAACTTCTGAACCACGAAGGTCTCAATGTACACGCAAGAGCCCCACCTATTTAAAAGAATACATTAGATAGGTTGGGGTTTGGTATGGACTGAACCTAGTGGGGAGGGGTGTTATGTATGCAGGTTTGAATGTCATTGGTTAAGTTTGAACTGCTCTTGTAAAATGTAATAAATGATTGGTTTAAAAGTGCGGGAAAACCCTGCACTCTGATTGGCTGGCAACTGGGGCTGCTGGCTATAAGTAGCAGCGCAGACCAGCCAAATCGGGTCTGTTATGAGCTGTAGTCACTAATAAACTCTTCACTGAAGCACTTCGCGTCTGACTCTTCATGCAAATCTAACAGTATTCACACAAGGTGTGTATGTATATGGGTATGTGCTGGTGATGGAATGTAGTCTGGATTCCCAGGAGGGAGAGGCTGGCACAGGAGAAAGTGAAATTTAGATTATTTAGTTGAGAGGAAGAGGATCCAGATAGATTCTCTCCAGACATACTTAGAGTGCAAGTAGTCCTCAACTTACAACCATTTGTTTAGTGAACATTCGAAGTTACAATGGCACTGAAAAAAGTGACTTACAATTTTCACACTTACAACTGTTGCAACATCCCTGTGCTCACATGATCAAAATTCAGACACTTGGCAATTGGTTTATATTTATGACAGCTGCATTGTCCCGGGCTTATATGATCACCTTTTGTGACCTTCTGACAAGCAAAATTAATGGGGAAGACAGATTCACATAACAACTGTGTTACTAATTTAACAACGATTCACCTAACTATGACAAAAAGGTCATAAAGTGGGGCAAAACTCATTTAACAACTGTCTTGCTTAACAACAAAAATTTTGGGCTCAGTTGTGGTTGTAAGTCAAAGACTATCTTTAATGTTGCAAATACTTTGCTTTAGTTTGGCTAAATTTCTGTCTATAGGTGAGAAACAATAAAGGAAACTGCATAAATGCAACTCTTTATGTATTTCTTTGTTTTGGAGCCTGATAGTGTGTGTGTGTGTGTAAGTGTGCATCATTCACACACACTCTGCATTACTCAATGCATTACTCAATGCCTGAGTAAGACTACAGCTTTAAAGAGTCACAACTGAAAATGTAAATCAACTCCAGTGGGAAAAAACCCACAGGGACAGATGATATAAAAGCGTTTCTTGCAAAATCAACAAGACTGCAGTGTCTATCCAAAAGATCAATTACATTGGAAAATATTTTTACTGACCCAAGTAGGTGCTCCTGATTAATCAGTGAGCAGGTATTTATATATTTATATGCAGTCACATCTAAGCTTGTGGGTACATACATAATCTATAATGAAAGTTGGCTGAATGTAGTCCCTGACCTAAGACCACAACTGAGTCCAAAATCTCAATTGCTAAGCAAGGCAGTTGTTAACTGAGAGGTGCCCCATTTTTTGCCATAGTTATTAAGTGAGTCACTGCAGTTGTTAAGCGAATCAGGTGGTTGTTAAGTGAATCGGATTTCCCCCATTGTCTTTGCTTGTCAGACGCTTCCTGGGAAGATTGCAAATGAAAATCCCAGAACCCCCGGATGCTGCAACCATCAGAAATGCCACTTGCCAAGCACCTGTAGTTTGATCACGTGACTGTGGGGATGATAAGACAGTCATAAGTGCAGGGACCAGTCATAAATCACCTTTTTTCAGTGCCATTATAACTTTGAGCAGTTATTAAATGAATGGTTGTAAGGCAAAGGCTGCCTGTAATTGGTCCACTGCTGGGAATAAAGGTTCTCTATAACCACAGCGCAATCATATCTAGTAGTTTTCATATCTTACTGGCCCTCATTAGTTTAACGATCAGCTACCCCTGGGGGGTCGTTTGAGGGAAGATATGCCCTTCACCAGTGGTGGGATTCAAAAATTTTTACTACTGGTTCTGTGGGCATGGCTTGGTGGGCGTGGCTTGGTAGGCATGGCAGGGGAAGGATACTGTAAAATCTCCATTCCCTCCCCACTCCATTAACCTGCTTTCCAGTTCCGATCTCCTGTGCAGGGCAACAAAAGAAGATCCAGCTGATCAGCTGGGACTCGGGAGGCAGAGAATAGATGGAGGTGGGGCCAGTCAGAGGTGGTATTTGCTGCTTCTCTGAACTATTCAAAATTTCCTCTACCGGTTCTCCAGAACTGGTCAGAACCTGCTGAATACCACCTCTGCCCTTCACATCTTGAGATGTGGCTGCTGAATTTCACTGCAGATCTCTGCATACTGCATTCAGCCCAATCCTCACCCTTCCTATACACTGTAGCTCTAAATTTTAGATCCAGCACAGATCAGAACAGTGCCCTTTGCGCAACTGATCAAGGGCAGCTGGCCTCTGGCACCAGCAACAAGGTTTTACTCCAGCTTTCTGGCCCCGGTTATTAATCAAACCAGGAGCTTGTCATTAGGAGATCGACAGATGGTTCTCCTTCTCTTTCACACAGATACACAATGCAGAGGCACCAAGCAGATGAAATGCAATTCAATTAGCTTGAATGATAGTGTTATGTATGCAGGTTTAAAGTCATTCGTTTAGTTTGAACTGTTCTTGTAAAATGTAAGAAATGATTGGTTTAAAAAGTGCGGGAAAACCCTGCACTCTGATTGGCTAGCAACTGCGGCTGCTGGCTATAAGTAGCAGCTGCAGCCCAGCCAAAGTGGGTTCGTTCTGAGCTGTAGTCACTAATAAACAAAGAGCTTGAAGCACTCCGTGTCTTTCATGCAAACTTAACACTGGCGATGAAGGTGGGATCTCCCTGAAGAAGAAGGCAACGCGGAACAGAAGGAGAGCGAGATGGCTGCGCTGAACACCCCCCCAGCCCCGTTCAATCTGACGGCAGAAGACTGGGAGATGTATGCAGATCGTTTCCAAATGTATCTGGAAGGAAACAATCTTGCAAACATTTCCGAGAAGCGGAAGAGGGCGGTCTTTCTCACACACTGCGGTCCGGCAGTTTTCAAGATGGCAAAGGCATTGGCAGGAGCTGCAGGCGTGAAAGTAATGGAATGGCCTGACTTAGAAAAGTTGTTAAGAGCCCATTATGCACCACAAGTATCGTGCCTCATTAAGAGACACGAGTTTTACCGTCGGGATCAAGGGGAAAGCAAAAATGTAAACGACTTCGTGGCAAGTTTAAGAGACATTGGGGGTGCATGCGAATTTAACAATTTAGAAGGGGCCATGCGCGATCTATTTGTTCTGAGCCTTAAAGATAAAGTCTTACAGAGCAAGTTATTAATGAGACCTAAGATCACGCTGAAGGAAGCAATAGAAGAAGCCTCTTCAGCAGAAGCTACCAAGTCCTCAGCAGCAGCCATGAAGAAAATTAACAAGGCCACAAGCCATCCTGATGTGGAAAAGTCCACAACAACTCATTGTGAGCAAATAGATTCTGAGTCAGACTGTAGTGAGGTGGAGGAAGGAATTTATAGACTCAGAATGGAGCGGAAAAAGACCTGGGAAGAAAGAGGCAAGATTTCTACTGCAGAGGTTGTGGGGGAAGCCACCCCCGCACTGAATGCAAGTTCCTAGATACCATCTGCCTCCGTTGTGAAAAAAGAGGACACCTAGCAAGAGTCTGCAAATCATCCAGAACTCCACCCAACAGAAGGAAGTTTCCTGACAAAGATTTCAATCCTAACAAATTCAGTGAGAAAATGGGGTGCAATATAGAAGCAAATGGGAAGAATGAAACTCATCAGTCACCATTGGTCATTCTTCACCCTTAAGAAGCAGAAAAGTACATGTGAAGGTATTCATTGAAGGAAGGCCTTGCCAAATGGAAGTGGACTCAGGCTCGTATTTATCTATGGTGTCATGGGATTCACAGACTACTCCCAAACATTCAGAAGAAGCATTTCAAGAAGCAAGCACTGACTCTTAAAGACTACCAAGGGAACAAGATTCCAGTAGTTGGAACAAGACATGAAGTTCAAAGGCCACACCAAACACTTGTCCCTGACCATGGTGGACAAGGATCACCCAAGCTTGCTGGGACTTGAGTGGTTCAATCCACTAGGCATCGAGGTGACTGGCATCAATCACGTGAGCAACACTGAATGGGAGGAGGCCTTGAAGTCTGAGTTTCCAGAGGTCTTCAGCGATGGATTGGGCAAGTATATGGGGACCCCTATCACTTTCAATCTGGATCCCAAGGTGCCACCAATTCGCTTAAAGGCCAGAAGGGTCCCATTTGCCTTAAAGGAAAAAAATTGATGCACAATTAGATAAACTAATAGCTCAAGGAGTTTTAGAACCCACTGACCACTCCAGGTGGGAGACACCCATAGTCACACCAGTCAAGACTGATGGGTCAGGGAGAATCTGTGGAGACTATAAGGGGACATTGAACCATGCGCTTCAACAGAGCATATCCAGTTCCAGTGGTGCATCATTTACTACATTCACTTGGCAGGGGTACAGTCTTTGCCAAATTGGATCTGGCCCAGGCATATCAACAATTAACAGTTGATGATGCCACTGCAGAGGCCCAAACCATTGTGACTCATAGAGGTGCTTTCAAATGTAAAAGGTTAGAGTTTGGAGTAAAGCGTGGCACCAGGCATCTTCCAAAGCCTTATGGAATGGATGCTCCAAGGACTGCCAGGGTAGTACCTTACTTTGATGATGTGTTAATCTCTGCTGAAAATGACACTCAGTTACAAGAGAGACTCAGAGAAGTCCTTACCGGATTCCAAAAAGCGGGGTTAAAAGTCAAGGAAGAAAAATGCACTCTTAGAACTGACAAGGTTGAGTTCTTGGGCTATATGATTGACAAGCATGGTATCCACCCCACAGATGCCAAGGTTCAGGCAATCAAAGAAGCCCCTAGACCAAAATGTAAAACAGATTTGCAAGGAGACAAACCTACGCCCACTATCCTGTCACCAAGAATGCTGAGTTGGACTGAATTTCTTGCTGCTTATTCATACCAACTCATCCACAGGCCTGGCAAAGACATTGGGCATGTAGATGCTTTGAGTCGCTGCCCACTTCCTTCTCACACTGAGGACTTTGTTCCTGAGACTTACGCCTTTTTCCTAGAAACTGTTGCCAAGCTTCCAGTACATGCTGCTGAAATTGCCAGAGAGACTGCCAAAGACACTTTATTGGCTCCTGTTATAGGCTGGATTAAGAAAGGTTGGCCTCTTCAAGATCTACCTCACCTTGCCCAACCTTTAAATCCAGGCAAACTGAATTATCTGTATTAAGAGGATGTATTTTGTGGGGTAACAGGGTGGTTATTCCTGCAAAACTGCAAAAGAGGTTTGGAAATGTTACATGAGGGTCATCCAGGTATTGTCAGAATGAAGGGATTGGCCAGGAGTTATGTATGGTGGCCAGGTATTGACAAAATGGTTGAAAACTGGGTTGCATCTTGTCCCAACTGTCAGGTAGTCAGGCCTGCCCCACCTTCGCCCCAAACAGGAATGGGAATGTCCTAGGGGCCCATGGTCCAGGATTCACATTGATTTTGCTGGCCCTACCAGAGGGCACACTTTCCTTATTATAGTTGATGCATATTCCAAATGGCTAGAGGTTATCCCTATGGCATCCACCACAACTGAAGCTGTCATCAAACAGCTTAAAAGCTTTGTAACTCAGGGTTACCTGATGTGCTTGTTTCTGACAATGGCCTCAATTCATCCACCTTCTCATATCAGCCACTCCCAACCTCAACTAATTTGTCCCCAGCTGAATTGTTGATGGGTAGGAAACTCAGGTCTCCCCTTGATTGCCTTCATCCCACTTACGCACTCCAACGCACCACTAGATTCCACTAGCAAAATTACATTCACTGTGGGTGATTCTGTTTATGCTAAGAACCTTATGGGTGAACCATTATGGATTCCTGCTGAGATAACCAAAATCATAGGCCCCAGGTCTTACAGGGTACAAACGGAGGATGGTGTCCTCTGGAGCAGGCACATTGATCAGTTAAGATCCAGATTGCCTCAGGAGCATCGCTTTGCTCCTCTCTGGTTCCCATACCTACTGCCTCTTCTAGGGGAGAAGGGGAGGATCATGAGTGTAATGAACAAGCAGGAATCAACCCCATGTGTAACGAGCTAACAGGACAGGAACCATCCCAAAACCTGTCACAATACCAACAACCATTTTCAGAAATGGAAGATTGCACATCATTACCTGATTTAGGTGCTGACATTGGGTTGGAGATGGATTGGGAGGAGAGACCAGGTTGTAGTAACCAAACAGGTTCTACCATTACTACAAGTCCTAGTAAGGAAATGTCAGCAGACACATTTCCTCCTCACAAGGTGAGAACCTTAAAACATCTGAACCACGTAGGTCTCAACACATAAGAGCCCCACCTATTTAAAAGAATACATTAGATAGGCTGGGGTTTGAGTATGGACTGAACCTAGTGGGAGGGTGTTATGTATGCAGGTTTAAAGTCATTGGTTTAGTTTGAACTGTTCTTGTAAAATGTAAGAAATGATTGGTTTAAAAAGTGCGGGAAAACCCTGCACTCTGATTGGCTAGCAACTGCGGCTGCTGGCTATAAGTAGCAGCCGCAGCCCAGCCAAAGTGGGTTTGTTCTGAGCTGTAGTCACTAATAAACAAAGAGCTTGAAGCACTCCGCGTCTGTCTCTTCATGCAAACTTAACAGATAGAGTGGGAGAAATCCATAAAGCCCTGTATTTTAGGATAACTCTCTTGCTTCTAGATGATTTTATATCTGGAATACAAAAAGATACACATGTACAGTCAGAAAGATTGCATGTACTATGCATCAGGATTGCTTGTCTACTAGTTACTTATTAAATCATTTTCTTGAGGGGGGGAGCTTTCTGAAATAAAAATAAATACAGCCTTAAAAAAAAGTAGCAACTGTAGAAAGATGTTAATCAGAAAATAAACCACCAAAAATGGGAAGAAGGAAGGAAAGGGAGGATAAATCTCTGAAATTAATTTATTCTGTACTATGGCACAATTAATTTTAAATCCCAGATTTTGAGCATAGCAATTGTTATCCTGAATAAAACAGATCTTCAGAAAGATCCAAAGGTAACCAGGGACAACATATGGACAATAACATGTGCCAATGAGGTTTCCCCAAAGAATAATTGATATAGATAATAATGTATTTACGAGCAAAATCCAGCTAAACATAAGTATCTTAAAATCCCATGAAATCGAAAAGACCGCAATATGCTCCCAAGGTGATTTTATAGATAGAATGCTGAATACATAAACATTAAAATCCAGTCAGCAATAAGTACTTGAAAGCAATGGCATATGATTCAATCTTATTAGATCTTATTGAAAATAGATGCAACTGTGTAACTGAAACACAATTAAAATGAATGAAGAGATCTATGGCACAACATTTTAGGCTATGATGTATGCATTATTCAGCATGCATTCCTGTATACTGCACTATTTGGCAGAAATATTTTTTATTTCCAGATGGAAAGAGCTTAGTTGCTACCAGCCAAAAGACACTACTAATCCACTCTTTCTGTGGTAGCAAGAAAGAAAAGAAAAAAAATGCAAGTCCAAGATAGTAAAAAAAAAAAAATTATCCTATCTTTGTGGAGCTGTGGTGGTCCAGTGGTTAGAATGCAATAGTGCAGACTAATTCTGCTGACTGCTAGCAGTTCGATTCTCACTGGCTCAAGGTTGACTCCGTGGTCAGTAAATTGAGGACCCAGATTCTGGGGAAAATATGTTGATTTTGTGAACTGCTTAGAGATGGCTGTGAAGCACTGTAAAGTAATATATAAGTCTAAGTGTTATTGCTATTTATCATTTTTAATTTCAATAATTCAAGGTGATGAAAATACCTAAATTCTTTCTTCCTTCAATTTTCCCCACAATAGCCCTATGAGGTGGGTTGGGGCTAAGAGAGAGAGTGATTGTCCCAAGGTCACCCAGCCAACTTTCATGCTTAAGATGGAACAAGAACTCATGGTTTCCTGATTTCTAGCCCGGTGCCATAACCATAAACTAAACTAGCTAGGGGAGCTGATATCTAGACATTGTGGAGAGTTCAGTGAATGTCTGCAATCAAAACCTCATCTAGAAGGACTACCCACTTCTCATAGACATTGGACATAGAGAAGGAACTCCTAAGATGTTAAAACATGGCAAGGTTCAGATATTCTGGAAAATATCTGGTTGGGCAACTACCCACTAATGTTTAGATGGACAGAGAACTATTTACCCTATTTTCACTAGCTCTATAAAAATAAGGTAGACAGAGAAGAAAAGCAAGAAGTGCTGGGCCTTAGATATTCTGTAGAATCCATAGGTCACTTTGTTTGGCAAAGTGTAATCTCCACCTCATGACTGAAGTTCTTGCAACATATCAATAGAAGATTTTTCCTTTGAGATGCCCAGAAGAAAGTAGGCAATCAGAATGTCTTACAAAAAGTGGACTTTTGCATTATATATTCTCTCCTATATGCCTCACTTTTTACACTATTGCAAACTTTAGTTTACACAATTATCTGAGTTTATGTGTCTTAACAATAATAGTTTTGTGTCATCAAGTCAGTCTTGACTGCTGATAACTACCTGGACAAGTCCCTGTAGTTTTTTTGGCAATGTTTTTGCAAATGGTTTGCCATTGCCTTCTTCTTGGAGCTGAGCAAAAGAGACTGGCTCAAAGTCACTCAGCTGCTTTGTGCCTTAGGTGGGATTTCTGCTTTCTAGAATTGTCTCCTTAACCACAAATTTATATCTTAGCTATCATCATCAAAATTTAAAAATCCAGTTTCCAAATAATCTGTGAGATTTCTCAAAGATCTGAAAGCTACTTTGGGAGATTTAAACAGTTAAGCAGCCAAAGCTTTGGGTTTTGATCCTAGTATTACAGGAAGCCGTTCTTGAGGTTTTTTTTTTAAACCATAAGACCAAAAATGATTTTAAGGTCTCATCTGACAGATATTAATGGTCCAAATTTACCTTGGACAGCCTCAAATGCTCAGCATACCTGGGGAAGACTTCTTGCCATTTGTAGATGGATGGACTGTGATTAGAGGCTCTCTTTGTCAATTTTTTTTCTCACAGTCTTGCACGTAGGCACACCCGGGGCAAAATGTTCATCTGCTCAACACTCAATCAGATTTCTGTCAGATGTGTCTTTGTTCTTTATCTCCTTGAGAGTGAACAATGAACCAAAAAAGCAGACCTTACAATATTCTACCCAAGAGCTCTGCACGTTGGTCTCAGAAAATGGAATAATGTCCACCTAACCTCAGCTGAGACAGAAGAAACTGGAATCTGAAGAAAAAAAGATATCAGGAAAGAAAAGTGGAGCTGCAAGACCAGGTGATTTTATTTAAGCCCCAGGGGAGTCCTTTTCTTGGAATGTGAAAAACAGCAAGGGCAGTTGGGAATTATAAGCTACTTCTGTTGAGCCTTGGATGACTTCATCAGGTGTTAAGTCATTACCTATTTCCTGCAAATTCTATGGTTTGGATGCAGGGGAATATTGCACATCTAGACAAATTCTTCCAATTTCTCTGTTCCTCATTCTACATGATCCTAGAATCATTGTCAAGAGATTGCATTGAAATCCACTAAACTTAATTTACATGATCTTCTGCAGATCCTCACTCCCCAAAACAAGTTTCAATCCTTCACTGTAAATCCGTAATATCTGATATGAATGTGGTATCTTGGTAAAATCTGGAGGAAGTGCCTAAATGAGTATTTCTGAACCTTGGCAAATTTAAGATGGTTGGACTTCAACTACCAACTCCTCCTGGCTGGAGAATCCTAGGAGTTGAAGTCCTTAAAGTTGCCAAGATTGAGAAATACTGGTCTAAATGCATTCTACTTTCAATCTCAAATACATGTATAGGGCTAATTTGACCCTTAGAAAACATTCTCCAATCTTGAATGGGGTAGGGGAAAAAAGTCTCTAAATGTTGTCAGGAAATAGCAATAGCACTTAGATCTATATACCGCTTCACAGGGCTTTACATACCTCTCTGAGTGGTTTACAGAGTCAGCATATTGCCCCCAACAATCTGTGTCCTCATTGTACCGACCTCAGAAGGATGGAAGGTTAAGTCAACCTTGAGCCAGTGAGAATCGAACTGCTGGCAGTCAGCAGAGATAGCCTGCAATACTGCATTCTAATTGCTGCAACAAACCCAGCTCAATGCTATGTTGTTGATGAGGTTTGGTTAATATTTTGCAGTTCACATTTTAAAAGACAGTGTTTGAATTACAAAAACACATTCCAATTAGGATTAAGGCCCCATAGTTGCATGCAGACAAAGGGGGATCCCCTCTAAAATCCATGCACTACGTCTCTGTGTAATTTTCATAACATGAACTGAAGAATTCTCTTTTTACACTATTCAAATACTTGAAAGCATGTAGACAAGAGATACGGCTCCAGTTGTTGCTCTGATAGTTATACCCAACCTGGTGTATTCAACATGTATTCAGAATACAATTCCCAGTATTCTTAAGTAAAGAAGATCTTGGTGGTTGCACTCACAATGTGTCTACAGCATAGTAACATGTGGCAATGCAACTTAGCTGTAAAGCAGTGCAAATACACATAATCTTCAAGAACGCTGGTTTCCTGCAAAAGTCATAACCTCTCTGACTGCAAATGAATCATAGAAAAAGAATGGGCCATCTTCTTCAGTCCAACCCAAACTCTCTTCTCTGCCTGATCCATCCTGACCTTCATACATTGGTATGAAGGTCTGAAAGATTTTCAGTCCTCTGCAGCTCTTCTGCAGAGTAACACTGAATTGTGCTCCAGCTGATAGCTTTTTTTGATAACATCAGAACATTTCAGTGCATTTGAGGTCTTCAGCCATTAACTCAGGTTCTACCAGCTCTTAAAATTAGGATTTTTTAAAATTTCAGTGCTACAATGGGGGCAATTATGCTAATTGTAACATGTTCTAAGGATTGAATTGGTCCTGCTGTGAAATATGACTCCAAGGGTTGGCCCTATCTATATCTTTACCTCCAGCTAGTCTTTCCCAGCTATCATTACTTTAATCAGTTAGGTTTTCCTATTCTTGCTGGATACTTCTATCACTTCTCCTTACATCAAGTTGTCTATGTGTGCAAACTAAAAGGCACAATGTGTTTCCTTCTTACCAATCTAGCAGTTGTGTCTCAGGCAAAAGGGCTATAATGGTATGAAACTTGTGTGCGTATGTGTTTTTTTCTTTCTCTCCGACACTATGTTTTTCACCCATTCCCAAATCCTATGCTTTTTGCAATGTTGCAAGAAATACATCCAGCTCTGAGTATAGATCTGTTTTCTTTTATCAGGAGCTTGATTGCATCCTAATCCCAACGTTGCTTTTTCTAAAAGGCAACTGGAGTTTCTTGGATTTTTTTTTCTTTGAAAACAGTTTGCTTCTCATGCAAGAAGCAAAGCATTTTCAAAGAAGAAAAAAACCAAGACAGTGCAATTACCTTTTGGAAAAAGCCCCTTTGGGGCAGGCATGACCTGGATGATTGAGAAGTGGGGAGCTATGGCTCCTTTATGACTTGTGGACTTCAACTCCCAGAATTACTCAGCCAGCATGGCTCAATCATAAAAGGGCCATAGTTCCCCACCCCTGCTATAGACAGATATCCAGCCAGCAAATAATAAAAGAGGAAAGGGAGGGAGGAAGAGTGAAAGAGACAAAAGTTGAGTTGTGAGACAGAAATCTTGCCGAAGATTACATATTTAATTTGTTGTGAAGTTCTATTTATTTAAGCACTAAGCCCCCAGCATTGGCTACAACTGGAAGTATAAGCTTTTCACATGTGTGCAGTTGCCTGCAAAGAAAAACAAGACAAAATGCTTGATGGAGCAGAAGTCGAAAGTTATAACATAATGGAAGTCTTGGAAGTCTTTTTTTTTCAAGTCACGTGAAGGTCACCTTCAAGAGTCATTTCATCCTTTCAACAGAAGTCCAGGAGCCAGAAGAATACTTTTGATATACACAGAGTATGCTTAGTCTCAGTATTAATAGGCAAATGTGTCCATCCATCCATCCATCTATCCATCTTTCACTATGAATGAAAAGAGATAGATCACATCCATTTTGAAAACAGACTGATCATATTCATGTTGATATGGATGATGCTAGTCAATACTCTTTGACTTATGATCAGTTGCTTAATGGTCGTTTGAAAATACAGTGGGCCTGGAAGGGTGCTTTACAGCCTGAAACATTTCTGGGTGGTGTAAAATGTCATAGCACCTCCCCCCCCCCCATGCAGCATTTCAGGCACTTGGCAACTGGTTCACCTTTATGACCAGTTGCAGCATCCCACTCCAATCACACAACGACATTCACTGAACAATTAGAATGATTTGCTTAACCACCACCGCAAAAATCTTGTAAAATTGGGTCCAGTCATGGGGGCCTTGGCATACAACTGTAACGACTTACAACCATAAATCTAGTTCCAATTGCAGTCATAAAATCAAAGATTATCTGTAATCCAACAAGAATATCTGACAGTTCATCAATACTTTTATACTCCTTTTACCCCATCACGTACACAAAGGCAGTTAGTTAAATGTGGTCACTACAAGAGCTGTGCAAGAGCAACTAAGACGTTTAATGGTCTGGAGACTAAAACATACAAACATACAGTTGCAGGAATAGAATATTTATTCATTATTTATTTATTAATTTAATTTATATTGCTGCCTATTCACCCATGGCGACTCGAGATGGCTTACACTATGTAAAACCATATTTAAAACAAAATAAATAAATAAAAAACAATAAAAAACAATAAAAACTAACAAAAAGAATCAAATAAATTAGTAAAGTACAATAGAACAAAATTTGGAAAAAATTAAAAAAGAATTAAAAACCAACTCCCACCCCCACCCCCCGCCCTGACAACAACAGGTCACACTAGCCACCTGATGGGCTCCATCCCTCTCTGGGTTCCCCAGGCCCTCTGGCAAAACCAGGTCTTCAGTGCCTTTCGGAAGAGTGCTAGAGTGGGGGCCATTTTAATCTCTGGAGGAATGATATTGCTAGTCTAGAGAAAAGAAGGAGTAGAGGTGACATGATAGCAATATTCCAATATTTGAGGGGTTGCCACAAAGCGGAAGGGGTCAACTTATTTTCCAAAGCACCAGAAGGTAAGACAAGAAACAGTGGATGAGAACTAATCAAAGAGAGAAGCAACCTGGAATTAAGGAGAAACTTCCTAACAGTGAGGACAATTAACCAGTGGAACAGCTTTGCCTTCAGAAGTTGTAGGTGCTTCATCCCTGGAGGTTTTTAAGAAAAGACTAGACAGCCACCTGTCTGAAATGGTATAGGACTGGGGCTACAACCCTGGGCCGCAGCCCACTTCCTGGCCATGGCCTGTTTGAAACTGGGCAGTGAGAGAAATGGGCAAGCATGCACACATGAAGCTCAGGGGTGGGATTCAAATTTTTTAACAACCGGTTCTGTGGGCGTGGCTTAGTTGGTGGGCATGCCTTGGTGGTCATGTGACTGGCTGGGCGTGGCCAACTCAATATCACTCACATCGAGGCACACATCTCCTCGCCTGGCCTCTCATGACTGTGGGGATGCTGCAACAGTCGTAAGTGTGAAAAATAGTCATAAGTCACTTTTTTCAGTGCCATTGTTAACTTTGAATGGTCACTCCACACAAGCAAAGTACCAGAAAAGGAAGGGAAAAAAACTCCAGAGAAGTTCCTGAGACAGGAAGTCTAGTCCTGCCAAAAATGTAATAAGGGTTAACGGAGAGGCAGTTTCTGTAAGCAACACCAGAATGTTTCCTTCCTGCCTTCCTTACAGGATTAGGCCAGTAATTTCTTCTAACAACCGGTTCTCCAAACTGCTTAGAATGTTAACAACCAGTTCTAGCGAATAGGTGAGAACTGGTAGAATCCCACCCCTGGTGAAGCTCCACTTATGTGATCAGAGGGTGCTTGTGCTCGTGTGTGAAGCTCCATTTGCACAAGTGGAATTGCACAAGTGCAGCTTCACGTGCAAACACAAGTGCCCTCTGCTTGTGTAAGTGGAGCTTTGCAGGCGAGCACAAGTGCCTGCCGTTCAAGAGATTGGAGCTTCGTGTGCGAGCACAAGCACCCTCTGCTGATGTGCAAAACTCCATCCATGCGAGTGGAGGGCACTTGTATGCTGCTCACACAAATGGAGCTGTGCACGCGTGCATGACCATGCCACTCACATGCCACTCACATGCCTCCCTCTGCACTGGGCTGGGATGCCAAGCTGGAAAGTTTGGGGACCACAGGTATAGGGTCTCCTGCTTGAGCAGGGGGTTGGACTAGCAGACCTCCAAGGTCTCTTCCAGCTCTATTCTGACTGATTGAACTTGATAAGGTTGTGGAACTTTGTCCTATATTATTCTGTCTCCATGATTTTCTTCCTTCATGTGAAATGGTTGTCATGATCTGATCGTTGTCCTGTATTGCTTTATAAGCTTGCCTTCAGAAGTTGTGCTTGCTTCATCACTGGAGGCTTTTAAGAAGAGATTGGACAACCACTTGTCTGAAATGGTATAGGGTCTCCTGCTTGAGCAGGGGGCTGGACTAGAAAACCTCCAAGGTCCCCTTCCAGCATTATTCTGATTGATCCATAGAAGTGGATTTGATATAAAGAAGAAAGGGAAGCATCACTCACTGGAAAAAGAGAAAGCTTTATGGTGATTACCCAATGGATACATTCATGTCTTCTTGGCAGTAACACAGAAGTGATTTGCCTCTGTGTAGTCTCAACATGTTGTTTTGCTTCTCACTCTAGGCAATAATCCTGGTATTTCCAGATGGTGCATTCATGCCATCAGTGTGCATGGCACTTGATAATGCAGTCCAAAGCTGTTTTCAGGGAAATTAAGGCAGATGAAATCAGGGACAGAGTGAAAATCCACATTCAACTTTATTCTCAATCCCTTCAGTCTTAGTCTATGCTAAACTCTTCTGGGTTATCCATACTTTGATTCAATTTTCATAGGACATTGTTTCCAAAGTCTGATCTGGGGAGATCTCGATGTGTCTGACCATTTAGGAGAAGATTTGTAATGTTTAGGAAATAAATATTCCAGAACTGGGAATAGCAAAATGAATACTAGAATGTACAAAGTGAATATTAGAATTGCTTTCCTTGCTCAGAATAGAGGGGATTTTTATGCAACTAAAATAGAAGTGCACAGATACACAAATTCCTTTAAATCATCAAATATGTCAAAACTTATACCTTCTCATATATTTCAGTCATTTTTAAAAATTCAAAATTGACTTAATTCTGGGATCCCAGAAGCATCTAAGAGGGGTCCCCTGTGTGCCGTGGTACCCCCAAGTGCTACATGACTTACATAGTAGTTCTCAAAAGCTTTCAAAGAAAAACTAGCATCTGCATAAACTAAAAAAATTGGCTCATGTATTGCAGAGGCAGAATTGTAAGGAGTTGTTCAAATGCTTCACAGAAAAGGGAGGGTTAAGGAAAGATAGCAAGGCAGATTTTAAGAGGTCCGGGAGGCAGATCCGTGCAAGGGAGACAGTGAGGGAACAAGATGGAACTGATGACATTTGCTCGGGTAACTCAGAATATGAGAAGCAAAGGTCATGCAATCACAAAGAACTATTGGGATAAGAAGAATAGAGGTATATGAGGGCACAATAAGAACTGGATATCAATGAAATACAGGGCTACACTTTAGATTTTTTAAAAGCTGAATCCAGCCAATCTTAACGGTACAATCTCTCTGTTCCTTTCTTGAAAAAGAGAAAAAGAGCTTTTTAGAAAGATGAAATAGGCCATTTTTTCCCAAGTGTGCAGGTAGTCCTAAGTGTGCAGGTAGTCCTAAGTGTGCAGGTACAACCATTCATTCAGTGACTGTTTGTCAGTGAACCATTCATTCAGTGACAACAGCACTGAAAAAAGTGACTTATGACTGGTCCTCACACTTATGACCATCACAGCATCTGGTATCATGATCAGAATTAGGGCACTGGGAAACCAGCATGTATTTACAATGGCTGCTCTGCCCCTCAGTCATGCAATTGCCATTTGGGAAGAGCTGTAACAACTGCCATAACAACTGTACGATTCACTTAACGATCACCATGCTTAACAACAGAGATTCTGGTCCCAACTGAGGTTGTATGCTGTACTCAGGATTTCTCTCAGACAAGTTTTTATTTATTTGTAACCATAGTTCCAATGGGTAAAATAACCATGTAATAACACTGTAGGTTTACTGTTCTGTGAATGAACAAAATGACTTGCTACTTGCCCGCCATTCCATACACTTTTTATTCAAATTTTTACCGATTACCAAACCAAGCAGCAGCAGCACTGTAATAGAATTACATGATGATTTTCAAAATTAAGCACTGGATTATCATGTCGCAGTGAAAATGAATAATCGGAGTGCAAATTGGCCAAAAGGCCCCATTTTAATGGATCTTCTGCCTGCAATCCAGAGGTGGCATTCAGCAGGTTCTGACCAGTTCTGGAGAACCAGTAGCAGAAATTTTGAGTAGTTCGGAGAACCAGCAAATACTACCCCTGACTGAAGATTTTACAGTATCCTTCCCCAGCCACACCCGCCACGCCACGCCCACAGAACCGGTAGTAAAAAAAATTGAATCCCACCACTGATGCAATCCGATAATTTATGATATTTGTCGTGATAATTTTCATACAACAGTATCACAGAAAATGTTGCTGCCCTAATTGTAACAGATTTATCTCAAGTAGAAGACTAAGACACAATTAACAACTTTATTTTAAAAATGCTACCCCACCATCATGATTTTCATTGGAATTCTGCTTATAATTCCCTGTGTACGTGGAATAGGACAGAGCAAATGGTTTCCCTGAATGGGGTCAGTAGCTTCTCTGCTTCCCTCTGATAATTTTTCTCTCTTCTGAAGGAAATCAGCTTGGTTTCCCTCCTTCCTGTTGCATTCTTCTTCCCTCAGGGTGCTGAATGTGGCTTTGGCTGGTTTCTTTGCCCTGAAGGATTAACAATTCATCTTGAAAAACTGTTGGCTGGAAAGTCTTTGAAGGCCTCACTCTTGAGGAAGAGGCCAATCCTATTGATGGGTCTGGCCACACCCTGGGCTTCCAGATAAATAAGCACAATATCCCGCACTTAATGCAGGCCATACTTTCTAGGCACTTACCCTTGTGCCTGCAACAGGAGCTGGGTAAAAGTCATTCCTTGGTGGCTTGAAGGCTTTCTGTTGCTAATGCCATCTTCCCCAAAAAAAGGGAGAGAAGCTTAGGAGGAGAAATCAGGACATGCCAGGTAAATCAGGTGAGTCCTGTAGAGGAGGGAGATGAAAATAAGATAACAAATCGACTTCCTGCCAACATTATCTGGGTATAATAGTAAAACAAAGCAAGTGGGGGGGCAGGAGTGAGAGCAATGTGGAGGCTACCTTTTTCAGAGTTAGACCTTTGAATCCTATGAGAAATACTGAATTATCTGCAAGCTGGTACAGTCAGGCAGGTGGTTGTCCCAATACTCTCCAGAGATGCTTGGGATTGAACCTGGAACTTAACTGAATATAAAGCACATTCTCCACCACATTCTCTGCTGTAGGGAGATTATATTTCTGGACAAATCCGTTTTCTGGATACAGTGGAGAACCCTTTGAAGTGAAGGAAGGTAGTATAAAAAATCAGAATTGTAAAGTTGTGAGGAGCCGTCCAATCTAATCATTACTCAGGTCAGTGCAGGAATCTGAATTAATACATCCTGGAGTGATGGCTGATCATATGAAGGGAAGTCCTCACCATTTCTCTGAGTAATTAATTCCACTGCCAAACTGCTCTTACTGTTAGATTGTTTCTTAGTTGGAACATTTAATGTGAGAAGAGAACCAGCTCTTTTTACACATATTGTGTTCTTTTTCATTGTTTATTTTATAGGTCTATTATTTTGCTTCTGTTCTGTTTACACTCTTTTCATTTTCTTCCTTTTCATTATTGTAAACTGCCTAGAGTAGCCCCACAGCAAGATAGGCAGCAACTAAATTTAACAAGGAAATAAATAAATATTATTTCCCCACCCCCATGTCTGTATTCTTAAGAATTGGGGCAGCTTTCTGTAGAGGAAACTTCATCATTTCAACAGCATGACAAAATAATAACAATAACTTTCCCAAATTATCTTTTGTAGCTCTTGAAGAGGAACGTGTATATGTCATTTATTGTGCCTTCAAATCAATGTTGATTCCTGGTGACTACCTAAGGAAGTCCTTGCAGTTTTCTTGGTTTTTACAGGAGTGGTTTGCTCTTTCCTCCTTCCTAGGGCTGAAAGAGAGTAATCAGTCATCCAACTGGCTTTGTACATAAGGCAGAACTAGAACTTATGGTCTTCCCGTTTCTAGCCTGGTGCCTTAACCAAACTGGTAGAAAAGCTTTATTAGAAAGAAAGAAAAATAGCTATCTTTTTTTTCACTAAAAGATAATTCAGCTGAATAAGAATGGAAAATGAAAAAGAAGTTGAAAATCATTCTCGTTGAAGCTATAAATAAATGTATTATGGTTAAGTTGTCAGCTATAGAAATGTGGAGCATTTCAGATATGGAGAGGACGGAATGGTGAATGCACTATTTTCTGAATGCTTTTTTTCAATACTTAGTAGAAAACAATTGAAGGTATAAATTGGAGATAGTAGAGTTGTTTGGTTAGAGGAATATATAACTGCATAGAAGGATAATATATTTGGAAGAACTGGTAAGGAAGCTTGTGAGTCCAACAAAACCATTCAAGAACATAGATGTTAAGAAACAAAGACTAGGAGCTGATAGGAGGGGAGTTCAAAAGTAATGTTAGAAAGTATTACTTCACAAAAAATAAATTATTTATTAAATTTATCAGCTGCCCTGCTTACCACAGAGTAACTGGTTATGGAAGCTTAGAAACAACTTTCAGTGGAGGTAGTGGCCAGTCATCAGTAACTGATGCTTGGGATACACATGTGCCTATCATCCAACAAAAAATAAAAATAAAGAAATAATAAAATAAACAAAAATATCTAAATAAATTAAAATATAAATACATAAATTAAAAAGAAAACAAAAACAAACAAACTCAAAGGACAGACTCAATGGAACCCTGGGTCTTTTTCTGCTGTCGGGTTTTCTATGTTTCTATGTTTGTAAGAGCTCAGGGTGGGGAATCAAGGAAAGAAAAACGTATTTTATTCTCAGACCTAACGAATTCTCAATACCTTATTTGTGACAGTTCTAAAACTAAATGAAAATGATGTTGGGAAGACTTTTGCTTTGATCCTATCTCATTCGCTCTCTGTGATTTATGGGGTTTATCCTCAGGCCAACATGCAGAAAATTGCAGCCTTAATGAGGTCAGCCATGACAGACGTAGACAGAAATAAGTGTGTGTGTGTGTGTGTAGTCTTTAGTGCTAACTGGGACTCACAAGAGTGAAAATTAATAAAAACAAGACTGTTATATTAGCAAAGCTAGAGATTGATTTTAAGTGATTCACTGGCAGGAGAATCAATGGAGGACTAGATGGGAAATGGCAGAGAGAATATTGATTGTCCAATAGGCAATCACTCCCATTAAGTGCTAAAAAAGACAGCTTTCTGAATCCTAGCATTCTATTCCTACAGGTTCCAAAAGATTATTAAAACAAATGAAGGATGTTCACCTGAAAAGAAATAGGCTACAGTAAGCCAGAACATTGTGGAATTTTAAACTTAATTTGAGTATCCTCCAAAACCGATTTAAAATGGAGACCAAAATCCCCAAATCACAATAGCATAATATTTCTGGCCAAAGATCACAAAGCAATCAGGGCTTTTCACAGAGGCTTATTTGCCAGTTTAAAATATATTTATATATGAAATCATCATATTAGGTCCAGTTAAAAGTAGCTTTGGCTGTTCAGAATTGCAATCCCATTTTGTGCCTTAGCTTCAGCCTGGCACATGGCTTAATGCAGTTTGTGTTCTACCCTCTACACTTAATAGTTCCATTCTTACCCTGAGGCTTGAAGTAATGTTGGCTTCTAGATAGGTCTGACTTCTGTCCTCTCTCTTTTTAGAAATTAGGGTTAGAATCATAATAAGCCACAATAAAATTCTGCAAACTTTGAGATGCCGAAAGAAAGTAGGTTCTCACTCTGTTAAAAAAAACTGTCTTCAGTTTGAGATCCTGTAGGAAAGCAAAGTTTCTTCTAAGACTAGAAGTATTTTACAAGCTGAGAAAATACACCTTTCAAAGGAATATGTTCAGTGACTCTAAAATGTTGAGCAAATTCCTATCATTCAGCTTCCCACCCTTCCTTTGAAAAATCAAGCATTGAAGTAAATGAACTTTTTTTTGCATTTACTGTCCATATATAAACTGATGGTATGCAATGTCTCCTCTTTCCACTTCTAGGTTCACAAAAACTTATAAGGAACTCCTGTACCATAGTCTCTCCTGTTAACACTTCCTGAGGATTGGCTTGTTTTGCACAGCATCCAGGCTGGGCCATCAATTCCCTCTAGCTGACCTCACCTTGGCCAAGGCAACACCCCATACCTCAGAGATGGGGGTGGCCAAAGTCATCCGGCACTTCAGTGGGGGTAGTGGGGCAGGAGAACTCCAAGAAGATGAATCCGTGGAATCCCCCAAGAACTGCCACAATGGCAAACTCGTTACCATCCAGCCACGCAGCCGTTTTGTGAAGAAGGATGGCCACTGCAACGTGCAGTTTGTCAACATGAGTGAAAAGGGTCAGCGTTATCTCACCGATATCTTCACCACCTGTGTGGATATCCACTGGCGCTGGATGTTCCTCATCTTCTGCCTTTCTTTTGTGCTCTCCTGGCTTCTCTTTGGCTTCACCTTCTGGCTCATAGCTGCACTTCATGGTGATCTTGCACCTGACCAACCTCCCAACTCAAGGCCTTGCTTCTCCGAGGTCACCAGTTTCATGGCTGCCTTCCTCTTCTCCTTGGAGACCCAGACATCCATTGGATATGGCTTCCGTAGTGTGACAGAGGAATGCCCCTCAGCTGTCCTGGCTGTGGTCTTGCAGTGCATTCTGGGATGCATCATTGATGCCTTCATCATTGGAGCCATTATGGCCAAGATAGCCAAGCCAAAGAAACGCAACGAGACCCTTGTTTTTAGTGAGACTGCTGTGGTGGCCATGCGAGATGGAAAGCTATGCCTTATGTGGCGTGTGGCTAACCTGCGGAAGAGTCACCTGGTAGAGGCCCATGTCCGTGCACAGCTGTTGCAGGTAAGGAGAATATTGGTGAGAAACCTATCAGTAACAGAGAAGAAGGCAGTAAGACATTTGGGGAAATTTTAAGATATAATCTTCTGTGGTACCTGGATAGATATATAGGAAAGGATGAAAAGAATCTAGATTGGGAAGAGAGTGAGAGACCAAGTTAGAGAAAATTTGGAGGAGACAAATTTGGCTGGAAAATTGAGAGCAGCAGCTACAGGAATAGTAATATTGGATGGATAGATGGGTGGGTGGGTGGGTGGGTGGGTGGGTTTAAGAAGTGAGAAAGTGAATTATGATGGATCTGGAAGGAATGATGAATACAAGGTGGTTTCTGAGTGGCATAGAGCATGTTCACAAGTACAAATATGCTGCTTAAGTTCTACATACCATGTAACAATCATGCAATGAAACCTTGGGTTGATCTAGGCTGTACACTGAGAGAGCCAACAACTTCAATCACATTTTTTCCAATTATCAGAAATGGCAGTTGGCTCCACAAGATGAATTTTACACCTTGTCCTATAACCTCTCCACCTTCCTTTGTCTCCTTTTCACACAGCCTCGTGTGACCCCTGAAGGCGAGTACATTCCTCTGGATCACAGTGATGTTAATGTGGGCTTTGATAGTGGCACTGATCGCATTTTTCTGGTCTCCCCTGTGACCATTGTGCATGAGATTGATGCAGAAAGCCCTCTGTATGAGTATGGTCCTATGGAGCTGGCCAATGCTGACTTTGAACTGGTGGTCATTTTGGAAGGTATGGTAGAAGCTACTGCCATGACCACTCAATGCCGTAGTTCCTATTTGCCAAGTGAACTGCGCTGGGGACACCGTTTTGAGCCTGTACTCTTTGAACGGCGTGGGCATTATGAGGTTGATTACCAGCACTTCCATCGTACATATGAGGTGCCTGGAACCCCAGCATGCAGTGCCAAGGAACTCAGCCAACGTAAATACAGGGTCTCCCCTGTGGGAACCACTGCTGCTCGTTCTTCCTTCTGCTATGAGAATGAAGTGGCACTTACAACCTGTCATGAGGAAGAGGAGGAAGACGAAAGCCAGGGAAAACAGAGGGTGAGTGTGGAGAATGAAACAACCACTACCATGTGACGTGATCCATGTCCCTCAACTGAGGAGAGCTGAGGAAAGAAGGGGTAGCACCCACAGCAGACTTCACATAGTTGGGCTGTTAAAACAATTGGCCAAAGGACCACATTTTCATACTTTGACTGACTGTCCCCCTCCCCCCAAATCAAGCATCTCAGTTTGGTCGTTGCTAGAAGAAATACTATGGAACAAACGGAAGACTTTTCTAGATCATTTGTCTCTGAGGAGAGTTAAGGAGTTATTGATATAAAGTATGTCAATGTGAGGGGAAAGGGGAAGTTTAAGCACAGGGAAACTGACAAGAAAGAATACCTATTTCATGGGCTTCAAAACTGCCCATGAATATCCTGATGTTTGTGATAATACAAATTAAGTTAATAGTAGTTAGATAGAAGTCTGATGGTACAATGTTTACTGTAAGGAGATTGAAAGCTCTGTAAGAAGATGCTTTATGATGCTCTACTAATGGCGATCCCATTGTAGTTTTCTCATTTATGAAGTTCCAGGAAGCAAACAGAGAAGAAGCATTCTGTGAATAGTGAAAATGACGGTTAGATGAAATTCTACAGAACTGGAATATGTCTGGTCTATAATGAAAATGCAACAGAGGGAGGCAGTTCTGCAGAGTTTAAAAATGTGCATTTATTTTCAAGGCCATTCAGATAGAAACGACCACAGGGCAATAACCTAATCATGCACCCCAGGAATACCCTTTCTCAAGATCCGATGTGGAAACCTTTTCTAATAGTCCTGCAAAAATAACTGGAAATTCTTAACAAGACACATGCTGGGAAGTTTATTATTGTGGTCTAGTAATATTTGGACTAAAGGAGTCTTTATAAGAATGAATAATGTAGTGTACTGTATAACATAAATGTGGAACTACAAAACAAGTGTTTGCATTAAAAATGCAATGTAACCTGTGATAGCCATATGAGTTTTTCACGCTTGTGGAATACGTACTTATAAACTTTCATATTTACATAGATATGAAAGGCTGCCTATTCTAAAATTAATTTTTGAAAGACAAACAAAGAGAACTATAGATTTAGAGTTAAATATGTTCTGTTCTGCTCTCTTCCCCCTGTTGTACATGAGTGATAACAAAAACAGTCAATATTTCATCTTCTGCTAATGTACTCCATTGATTTCAGTGACAGATGAAAGCTTGTTAAATAGTTGTGGCACCTGGATCAGAACTTTTAAACTCCTATTTTGCTGAGCTCAGTGCCTCTATCCACCCACTTGCTCTATAGATAACTTTGAGGAACAGCCTGGAAAGAAGGGTGGATTGGGGAGGAAGGAAAGAAAGAAAGATTATCCTAGCATCGCATTAAAAATCTCAGTCTAATCATCTGCTCCACAAAGCTTGATGCATATCGGAGCTGTGAAAAATCCTGACACAAACAGCTGCTACCCAAGCTGGTGGATGGTAGCAACATAGGCTGAAGGTCAAAGAGGTGATAGCTGAGATTGGATTTGCCACTGGGAGCTCAGATTAATATGACACAGTTCCATCGCTAATCTCGTTTTATGCCAGTAACACGGGCGGTTAGAGGCAAACACATTGGGCTGTACCCTCTTCACAGTTTTCATTCCTCTCCTATCACCCTAGACCTCAAAGCACTGGCACCCAATCTTCATTTGGGTGCCAATAATGTGACAGAATGTCAAGTGCTCCTCGTCACCAACATAAGCAGATGACAAATTCATGTGATAAAGCATTCTCCTTAAACTTAAAATATCCTCTCATGGGTCTCTAATCTCCTGACCAAGGGCATATTTTAGATTGAAATGTGGAGGTTACCCCCAGATTGGGGCAGAGGTCAAATACACATTTTATCATGATTCTCTACTGATTGACCTATGGTCTACCTAAGGATACTTCCATACTGGTGATGTCCTCTATCCTGACCAGCCAACCTTGGTCTAAGATTTCATCCCAGTTCTGTTTCTGGTATATCTAGAAACAAAATAATAACTGTACTTCATTCACCTTTAACATCACAGCTTATTCCCTTTCTTCTTCCATAGGTAGGAATATTTCGTGCATCTTGACAGGCAAATTTTTGAGATACAATTATAGAAATATAAGTTATCAGTAATCATTATCATAAGCACCAGCATCTTACCACATGTTTATGTGGGGCGGGGGGAAGGATCCTACTGTATTTTTTTCTGAGCTTCAGATTTGGGCTACCTCTTATAACTGGCTATGAATTATGCTATTTAACACATTCCTTATTATATCTAGAACATATCTTTTCTTTAAGTTCAAGGCTCATAGATATGTGAAAATCTTCCCTCATTCCATCATACCTTTTATTATCACATCAACCTTGGGTGAAGATTGGCTGAAAGAACCAAGTGGTTCTTTAACAATCCTTAAAAATCAAGTAGAGATTGGAACCTAAGTCTTCTCATTCCTATTGTGATATGATCCATGCACTAATATCTGTCCTAAGTTTCTTAAGGAATTTTTGTCCCAGTTCTTTGTCCTTCATGATACAAGGAGGGTTCTGGTCTATTTTTTTTTTTTTGCTGAAAGCTATGTCTGCCCCTAATTTGTGACAACTCTAAAACCAGTCCACAGTCTAAAAACCACTTAAATTTCACAAATGAAAATGCCCAAGACTAAGTTAACCTTTAAATAAAAGAAGATTTATATTGGACAAATGAGAGCCATCCTCTTGAGGTTCACATATAGGAGGTTACCTCAGAAACTATCTCATCCCAATTATATCATCCCATTCCATCCCACCCAGTTAGGAAGAGAGGATTTGTAGTGAATCCGTTGAGTTACACTATTTTTAATGGTAGGATCCAGGATGAGAGTCTTCCTTGCTGTGGCCCTATCCTTTGGAACACCTTATTTCCAGAAGTGAAGTGTGCCCCCATTTTCCTTGCCTTCAGAAAGAGTGCTGAGGCCGAGTTCTGCCAATTGGCATAATGTCAGGGACAATAAATCAGGAGCCTAGAGTTCAAAAGCACTGTGAGTTTATTTCATGTCATCTCTATCCAAGAATCTGATCTACTAATGGTCAATGCAACTTGGCAGCAGATAAGAGTCAACAGATTTCAAGGTAGGGGGTGGATTTAGATTTCTTATGGGGGCATGGTGACTCCAATCTTTTTGATCCCGCCCTTAGCTCAGCCTAGTTATCTACACACAGGGTTGAAGAGTGTTCAACCTGGGGATGATTGGTGTCATGAGTGTGTACTATCTCCTTTTTTAACACTTGATGTTGTAACATTATAATCTGGTTTTTAACTTTGTTCTTATTTATGCTTTTATACTTTGCAACATGTAAGCATTTTATTGTAAGCTATCCAGAATCACTTAGGTGAGGCAGGTAGTATAGAAATGTGATGATTGATTGATTGATTGATTGAATTGAATTGAATGAAATAAGGATGGAGAAAAGGTGCCCACTAAGAGATGAAGCTTAATTGAGGAAGACAGATGTCTAGGGGTTAATTGGGAAGAAGTAAAAGAGAACACAGCAACCACTAAAACCAACCAGAAAGCAACCAGTTAATCCTATGGATTCTCAGTCTTTTACTTACTTTGGGGACCCAGAGAAAAAAGTAGAAATACTAACACCTCCGCTCAAACCCTACTACATGAACAGCTAACTTCTTGCACCTCTACCACTCTTGTTCTCCAAGCCACTTTATCTCTTTGTTCCAACAGCCACCCAAATAACAATATTCAGGAGGTCTGGCATTTTTGCAATAGCAAAAATGAACCAAAGGGGGGCTGGCAAAATGTATTGATCAGGTCCTCATCCTGCTCAAATGCCTTGCATTCTCCTGGAAACCCCAAGGGAAGGTAAAGTTTTGAAAGGAGCTATTCTTCTCCTCTTTTAATTCTTTCATATAAACCGAATTTGAAGATCGTTTGTGAAAGAACTGAGCAGTGATACAGATGCTTAAGGAAAAGGATACAGCAAAGTGTACCACATCTCCAAAGAATTATTTTAACAAGCTTCATAAACTCATGAAAAGAGTTAAGATTCACTAGAAATGGGCTATAGAAACATGGTCCATCTCTGTTCTGTATTAGCGCTAAATCTCTCACTGGCCAACTTGCTTGGCCAATGGTCAACTGATGAGTATCCATAGAATAATTTGACATAGGTGATTCAGAAGTGACCCATCCTCCTGCCCTGCCTCAGGCTCAAAAGTCAACACTCTGCAACATTTTGCTATCTGAGAGAGCCATTTTTTTTCTCAGCTCTGTCAGTCCCCCCAGTGACAACACTGCAGTTTATTGTCACCTCATCCATTTGTTTAAGAGAATTCTGGCAGAAGAAATGGAGACTTCAAGCGAGATGATCAAATCCCACTCTCTACTGTCTATCACTGGAATTGCAACAGCACTGCATTCGGGGTTTTTTATGCAAGAGTCTCATCAAGCTAACTCAGTCCTGTGTCACTTTAACAAGTAAGAAACATTGTACACTAAACATCCAATAATTTTTTGTAGAGTTGATCAATTATTTCCAACATTTGTGATCCAACAGATATTTCACCCAGACTGTAAGTCAGCAACTGCTTCTTTACATTTATCTCAGCAATAAAGAAATGTATTAAATATTATTCTGAGTTACAGCTGCATATACCCCTGTAGTTCATGCATCCAAGTTTTATAATTCATGAGGAACATTACATGCATTTCTGTGCTGCATGCATTCAAAGCACCATCAGATAGCAAAGAGTTTCAAAATTCTATATTTCGCTGCCTTCTAGTGATTGTCTGGATTTTTGCAGATAGATATAAAGATGATTTTTTTAAAAAAAGGATGCACTATAATGTAGAGTTCCCTATTCTAGATGCATTAGACAGCAGCTCCCAGGGATGTCCAAACATACACTTTGGGGGGGAGCATGCATCAGATTAACACAACAGGTAAAATTAAGAGTGACTGCTAAAGCCTTATCTGGCAAATTGTTTTCCATGTAATTCTAAACAGGGCTGCTCTGAAGGA
The DNA here is from genome assembly GCA_009733165.1 of Naja naja. Classification (NCBI taxonomy): domain Eukaryota; kingdom Metazoa; phylum Chordata; class Lepidosauria; order Squamata; family Elapidae; genus Naja; species Naja naja. The sequence goes on from CM019155.1 coordinate 125,338,522, forward strand.
TTGCATACAAATCCTTATTTGGAAGAGATTGTAAACCAATAAACAATTCTCCCTATTTGGCATTCATCTTCTTCTAAGTAGCAATTAAGTACATAAGTAAGATAACAGATAATTTTCTGCTACAAAGCTTTACAAAGATCACTGCACCTACTAATTAGTAAGGGGTCCTTAAGTGAATTACCAGGTAAGGATACAAGAAAGACAAGCAACTGTCTAGATCTCTCTACTACTCCCTTTCTTGTCTACTTCTGAGGCCAGCAAAATAACTTTCTGCCAACACAGCCAGGTGGTTGTATTAAAGGGCAGTCCTTCCAGCAACAGAAAAGATGCCAGCTGCGATGCCCTGCCCTGAAAATCAAGCCCTTCTTTGCTTTTGTTACAAGACCAGAAAATGGGGCCATCCTTACTTTTAATACAGAACAAGACAAAGAAATTTCTGGCTTTGCTTCTCCAATTGCTCTCCCTTATAGGTGCATGTGGGGAGGGGGCAAAGTGGGACAAGTGGAGGAAACCGCCTGGAATGGCAGTTTCGCCAACAACCAAATTATCCCATTATCAGATGACAGGAGCAGAAAGGCTCTGTGACTTTCACCTGTCAAATGAGCTATTTCGGAACATGGGTCTAGCACTCTTCTAAAATAAAATATAACCCATGTCCCAAAAGAGCCCATGTCACAAATAACAAGACTGATGAGTATTGTAAGTTAACACAAGGGAGGGAGCAGCATCTGATAATGAGCAATCTTTGTCCTTGATTGATTCTGCAAGGGAATAGCAGTTCTAGCTGTAGCAGCCACAACCAGCAACATCCAGAAAGAACCTGTGAAATAGACAAAATCTGCCATTCCTTCCCCAACAAGCAATAGACCTTTCTACCTTTCTGGCAGAAACAGCAACAATCTTACATAGGTAATCCTGGCTAAAATATGGTGATTAGGGCCACGAATTCTGTCACTGCACAACAGTCATAAAGCATGATGTCATATGACCACGCTGGCTTATGATGACAGTTATGGCAGTTCCAGTTGTCATGGTATTGGAAGAATTATCCTTCTGGGTTCAGTTCCAAGTGGGGAAAAAGACACTGGAAACATGGAGACTGTTTGGAAAGATGGTTTAATGGTGGACAGGACCACATGCCTTGGAACTCCAAAGTAAAAAGCATGATCACATGCTGCAAGATGTTGGGTGAAGGAAAAGAAGGGCCAAGATGCTGAGAGATCCTTAGATACCCTCTGTTGGTTCCCACCTTAGTGTTTCCTGTTCCTGTGCAAGAAATGTATCCCATTGGCTGGCAGACTCCCAGGGGCGGGGTCTTAACTAACTTTGTAGGCTTTGTCTGGACCACATGGCTTCACCTGAGTTCCAGGCTTGGTTGAGCCTTGCTGGGTGATGATGTAATGAAAGGGCTTTTGGCAATTGCTATAGTTTTATCTGGGGATCTTTGTTATGTAAAGTATTCTGGCCCAGGCCTTAATGGTCCATCCATTAACAAAGGTGGGGGTGAGCTTCTGCTTCTGAGGTGAGTTTCTGCTTCTCTGTTTCTACTCTTTTAGGGGAAATATTCTGCCTTTTTAATATTTCCTAGGATATTTCATTTTTCTAGGAGAGGGGTGAGTGCTAACTTCCTACAATGGTTACCCAAATCCCACGTGATTGCAATGTCATGTGATTCCTGTTCGCAATTTCCTGCTGGTTTCACCATTGACCTGGCTTATCAGAAACAAGCAGTGAAGGTCACAAATGGCAATCACATGACCATGGGACACTGTGATGTCCTAATTGCAAGGTAGTTACCAGGTGCCTGAATCGTTCTTACATGACTGCGGGGATGTTGTGAAGGCCAAACGTTCAAGGGAAAGTTGCAAGTCTCCACATTTGCTATCATAATGCGAACGATTGTTGAACAAATGGTTGCTGATGGGGATAAAATCAGCAACACTTAGCTGGAGGTGCCGGTTTCTCCCAGCTGAAACTCACCTTTGTGCTTTGGGTTCAGTTCGGTAAACATGGGTCTAGTGTTAGCATTCAACCTGGATTTCCAAGTGATGTGCTTGATAGTATCCACAACAACCGTGTGCCAAGAAAAAAGGAAATATGGGATTTTAACAACAGAATAGCAAGAGATGATTTAAGGCATCTCAGGGGCAGGATGGAGGGAATAAACGGTATAAAGCATCAGGAAAAAGGGAAAAGCCTCACTGATGTGGCAATTAAATGTAGTAGTGGTCATGGAGACAACCACCCTATGATTCTGGCAGACCTATGGAATTTGGGCTCCAAAAGTCTAGCTGACGACAAGATGGCAGCAAAGAGACAACACAAAACTCAAATGTTTGTCAACCTGAGCAACCTGAAGACTTGTGGATTTCAATTCCCAGAATTCCCCAGCCAGCATATTCTGGGAACTGAAGGGAACACGTCTTAGTTGCCCAGGCTGAAAAACCCTGTCCTCTGCCGCATCTCCTGATGAGCGGATTTTTTTTTTTTTGCAGCCCGTATACAGTAGCCGGTCTCGATTGGGTTGCTTACGCTTCCCTCATCTTGATTGACAATGAGGGCAGGGCTTGAAGGGTGACGTTTAAGACGTTCGGAATGTATAAACGTACAAATAGAAGAGGATGAGATTTGAATATAATTTGTTTTTCCTGGGACAGAGACAAAATACCCCGCCCATTTATGAGAATGGCAAGTTAGAATAATTGGAAATGAACTACAGGAGCAAAAATATAGGAGCTGCTGCTGTCTGGATCGAAATCGCTGAATCCTTTTTTGGACATCAGACAAAGGAAATATGATCCTTCCACAAGTCAGTTGAATAAAGACTCTATACGATTTCTATATCTTGGTTGAAATGTGCACAGAATGAACCGGCTCAAAGTACGCTAACTACAAGGCCACAAAAATGAGTGGGCTAGTGTAAGATTTTATTGAACAACTCACCTGTCAATATCATGCCGAGGATGCCTATTGGTTGCTACAATAGTGTACGAGTGTATATGTAATTTATAAGAATTTCCTCTCTATTGGCTGCTTCTCCTGGCTGTTAGGTGGCTATTCTCAAGGTTTTTCTTTCCTATTGGCTACGCTTTTCATGAGAGGCGGAACGTTCCTTTCAGTTTGGAACCCGGCTGCTGTAGGAGGGCATTGCTGTTGCAGCCCCGAAGAAAGGAGGCAAGAAGAAAGTGGGGTTCCCTTTGGCCTTGTTTGGGGGCACTCTGGTCGTCATGGAGGACGGTATCTATGGTAGGGCTCCCTAAAACTCTTCTATTGGGAAACTTAGAGGGGAGATAAGAGGGGCAGATAGTGCCATTACGAGACCCGCCCAATAACTACAATAGGAAAAAGAGTGGGTGGACTGAGCCATTCAGTACCAGTTGCGTAGGGGGCGGGGCCGATCCTTACAAAGAGGGGGTGAGGCTGGAGTAAACCATGCGAAATAGAAGGGGAATGCCGGCTTGGCCCGTTCCATAATAAGGAAAGGGGGAAATCTGGATTTTATTCATTTAATGATTAGGGGTGCGACGCGTTCTATCCACTAAGATATACCATTACATGAATCGGGCAGGGGGTGAGGTGGGATTTTTAGGCTCTACCATGACAAGAGGGAGGGTGGAATGCACCATTGTCTGTGACTTCCAATTAGATAAAATGGGATAAGTCTGTATAAGGGATTCTCGAAAGAGATGGAGGAGGGTAAGAATTGGCAACCTACTAAAGGAATTGATGAGACGGCTCTAAAAAGCACCGTTATAATTTAAATAGGAGGCTGTACCATTCCTCGGAGGGAAGGGGCAGATTGTGGTTGGATCCAACATTGCTGCGAGGGGAAAGGAGCAAGAATTATGTAAATACTGTAAATCATAGACTCTCATCCTGTTTATTTTTAACATGTTACCCCTGCTACTAATATTACATCTTATTTATTAATATTATTTTAATAATATTTTTCTTATTTAAATATATGTTAGCTGCCAAGGAATTAGTTAAAAACGATGTTGGGCATAATTCGTTACAATAATCGTTTTTAATAAGGTGAATTGGCTGTCCAGAATTGCCTCAAACGGTGAGATCAGTAGCATATACATTTAATAAATATCATAATATATATTATATTAATATGTATTAGTATATATTAGTATATATTAATATAATAATTATTAATATAATATATATTAATATTTCAGGTTTTCATTGCCTCTGGGCTCTTTCATTTTCAATAAAATAATTAAGCAACTCCCATTTCTTCTTTGAAACTGAATTAAAGTTTTTGTAACTCAAAAAGATTTTGGATATTATGCCCTTCCCCTAATTGCTTTTACAAACAACATAAGAATTATTCAGAGGACTGTATGTGCATATGCCCACACCTGCAGGCTGTCTTGATTATAAGTTCTTCTTGTGGGAGTGCCTCTGAGCTGAAAGCTGGACATCTTAGACCTAGAGGAAGTGGCTTTTGCAAAGGTTTTTTTTTTATTATTTTATATATCTTGCTTTCCTTTGCAACATACCTGATTCTCTACTCATCTCATTTCCTGCTTGTAACAACCTTGTGAAGTAGATTATGCCAGTGTTAATGACTCAAAGGCACTATCCAGAGATCAACATTTGGACCTGTGAACTTCAATTTTTTGACAGCTTGGTTCCTCTTACGCACACATTGTAAATGAATCTTGAATAACCACTTTAAAGCTTGCATCTGCTAACAAGATTGGAATTGTTTTAAGACGGTCACAAGTCCTAGCCAGAAGGAGGAGTTCGATGTAAATAATATGGATGATGAAAGAATGATAATAAGTATTTATATAACACTGAAAATTGGCATTGCATGGACTTGTCTTGCCCAAAGAGGATAGATTCCAACTGAATGCTAGGAAAAATTCCTTATAGCGATTCGATAGTGAAATCAATTGTCAACAAGACAAAGGGTTTCCCATTGCTGGATGTGTTCAGACAGTGACTTAATCGCCATCTGTTAGGGGTGCTTTTGTTTGGATGTAGGTATAGACTAATGTTTGTCAACCTCAGCAGCTTTAAGATGTGTGGACTTCTCCCATGCTGGAATTCTGAGAGATAAACTGACAATAGTGAAGTTGTTGAGATACAGATACACTAACATAAAAAGCTGAAAAGATAATTTTAAGGACACGGGTGAGATTATTATATAAGCGAATAAGGTTGAAACATTCCTTAAGCTCTGGGAAGCAAGACAGTATTGGCAAGAGATTCAGGCAGGTTTGATACACTAGGATATAAGAGGGAGAAAACGTAAAATACAGCAAGACGCAAGATTCTATTCTTAACAGTCTATCTCAATAAAATATAGTTCTAGATTTCCAGTTGAATCTCTTTTTTTCTTTTTCTGTTAATAATTTAATTGAAGTTTTTAATAAGCATAGTAAAAACCAATATAAATCAAATTAGAAGGAAAAGGAAAAGAAACTCAGAAGGTGCAGGAAAAATAAAAATAAAATAAAAAAGGCAACAAATACAATAATTTAAAAATAGCTTCCAACTATCACCTGCTAATATACTGACTTTTCACTCTCTTTTAAAGTTACAAATAAAAACAAAAGCTCACAGCCTAACTTTTATTAATATGCAATCAAGAAATCTTCATCTTTTCAATCCTAGTTTAGCAAAAAAAAGTCCACTAGGACACAGTAAAAATATCAGAGTTTATCCCTGGTCAAATAGTCAACTTTATGTTCCTTCTTTTTTGCTCTCTGCAATTTTGACCTTTAAATCATTCTTACAGCATCTTAGATTTGATGATCACTTTTTGATATTTAAAAGGAGTTTTCATAGCTTCCATTAGCCTACTTTGAAAATCCCTAAAGAGAATTCCAAGGATTTCTTGCCACAACTGTTCCAAATCCAGGTCCTTTTTAAAAATTTGTCTTACATATTCCCATTTTGTTAATATCAGTTTTCTTATTTTCCATGACTTCGAACTCTATAATGCATATGTTAGGTAAAGGGCTTTTAGAAAGTTTTTCTCATCATCATCTAAAAGTTTCTCCATTGAAATTTATATCTTTTCTGAGGTATTAGTTTCAGTTCATGCTTCAAAAATTTCTTTTAAGATTTAAGTAATTTCTTCCTGGACTTTTATTTATTTATTTACATTTATATGGCCTCTCATCTCATAAGAGTGACTCTGGCAAACTTACAGCAAACTGCCTCTAGTTTTCATTTGCAACCTTCATCAAGCCTCAGCTCCTAATATGGGTTTAATTTTGTATCAGTCATTTCCTATGAGTATATTATTTAATTTATAGACTTATTTTCAAATCTTATAGCAAAAATAAACTCTATGGTCTCCAATCTATTTAAAACTTCTTTTTGCTTTTTGCCAATTGATATTATTTTAAATTCTCTGCTTAAATTTTTTTAAATCCAAAGAAGGTAAAACTCACCAGGTATCAAATTAGAAATCAAAATTGCCATTTTGAAGGTCTCCAATATCCATAAAATGGTGAAATGAATGTAATTCCAAAATGAGTTCGATTGGCTTAATGTCTTTAGGGAAAATTCTGCTGTTACTTGACTCCCGAGTGTTCAAACCCAATGAGAGACCACTATTTTATGGTCTCCTCATAAAGAGTTCTTGTGGCCAAACTCTGAAGCTCTTGTTCTTCAGTGAGATTCGAAGAACTAGTCTACCCATTCTTCACGTCCTTGTTTATGAACTTCTGTCAGCCATGACTAAAGAAATCCTGTGGAATCTGTTTCTGATCTGGTTTACCTTGAAGGACTGATACTTAAGATGTAATATAAATCGCAGTGGGAGGGGGAGAACCAGCCACTGAAAATGGGTCATAAGTACCTTTTCGGGGGAGGTCCGTTGGAACTTTGAACAATCGCTAAGCAACTGCCCAAAAATCAAGAACCACCTGTATATTCCCTTTTGATTGTGTGACACTGTCACAAATTCCTGAAATGGAGGCATAAATTTGGATTTGGACTCATTGGAAAAGACACCTCTGGTTTCTCTGATGATTCAAAGTGACAAGAAGAGTATGTTTTCTTCAGTCTGCTTCCTTCCTTCCATTGCAGTGCCTCCAGATCTGACACCAGAAGAGAGGCTAGAGTTGGAGAACATCCGGCGACGGAAGCAGGAGCTCTTGGTGGAAATCCAACGCTTGAGAGATGAACTCAGTGAAGCCATGAATGAGGTGGAGGGGCTGGAGGCCAATGAGGGAAGGTAAGGGATTCCTTCTCCCTAGAGAAGATTGTCTAAGACAGGGGTTTCCCTTGGCAATTTCACAACTCCCAAAATTCCCCACCCAGCCATGCAGGCGGGGGAATTTTGGGAGTTGCCAAGATTGGGAACCACTGGTCTAAAGTCTGCTTTCCTCTGAAGACATTATGGTTTCAGCACAGGCTTTTCTGAAACTGTTCCAGTCTTCTCTGAACATATGAGTCTCTGAGTCATCTCAGGATATGCCTCTTCTAATTATCTGCTGTTTCCTTGACTTCTGAGATTTTCTTTTAATATATAACACAAATAATGTGGCTTCCATTGATACTAGAGTACTTTTGAAATCTCTAAAATTTGTGTGCCTGTGTTTGAGGTCGGAGTCTTTAATTTTTTTTTAAAGATGCTCTTCATTATTGAGCAACAGTTTTATATAAATATCATTACAACCACAACTGGGACTAGCAACTCACTTGTTAAATGAAGTGGTTGCAAAGTGAAACCACAACTGTGCTTACAGTCTTACTTCAACTTTCCTTTGCTTTACAGACCTGCAAAGATTGTGAAACTGATGATTGGACATAAAACTACTTTTTCATTACTGTTTTAACTGTATGAGACAGTTATTAAGTGAGGACTATTGGTATCTTATGTATTCTGTTCTTACTTTGGAGATAGAAGGAATGTCCTTGTAGAAGAAATGACTTTATAAAGATAGTGCCTATTACTATTTGTGTGAGCACAGATGAAACTCATTAAGTATACTACTTTCTTCAGCTATATGATGTGTAGTCATGCACAGTTTTAATTGGTGGAAGTTAATCAGTCAAATGAAAATCCACATAAGTCAATGACAAAAAGTTGTTTTGTTAGGTTGCAGCCTTAATTGTAGAAAATATTAGTCTGAACTTCTTCCCTTGCCTTGGGGGAAATCATGGTTTTTTGTAAAGGCAGCTTTCTCTGTTCTGGATTTTGGAACTGAATTAAGTATATTCTTCATGGCTACTTGTATTATATTATGAGAACAAAGGGGTATTGTGAGATAGCATCATTCTTGAGAGACAGAAAATAAATGATTCCCAGAAAGGAGCTATTTATTTTAAATAGCAGCACAAAGCCTTTGTTGCCCTGCACTCTGATAGCCCTGCCATGCCCACCTAACCTTCACTATCTTCTTCCTTCTGTTGTTGATAAGGTGGGTTAGCCTTGCTCTGTGGGAGGCAGCTTCTGGCTATGCCAGGCTGCCTTCCCAAGGTCAAGTACACCCTTCTCTAAATTTTGTGCGTCTGTCTTGCAAATGCTTCAGAAAACCTGAGTTGGGGCTGAAATAGAGGCCCAGTAGTGGCTGATTGGGGCTACTGAAGGCCCAGGCCCCTGCTTTATTTGCCCTTGCGCCACCACTGCCACCACCTCTGAGAAGTGTCATTGTGCAGGATGGCCAAAAGAGCAGAGATGGAGCGAGAAGATAGGCAAGTGGGGAAACTTCGAGGGGAGGCAACGCCTTGCCTTCCAAGGCTCGGGGCTGAGAGAGACTAATCTGGGAATGGTTTGAATCAAGTGGGTCCTTGCCAAATGATCGGCAGGATTTGATTAAAGATGACAGTGGAGCCTGCTGGTCATGTACTGCCATGCTTTATGAATGCGTTGCTTAGTGATGGAAATTGTGGTCCCAATTACTATCATTAACTGAGGTCTACCTGTGGGTGTATTCAAAAACCTAAATGAGCTTAAAATGTTGCAGTTCCTTTCTGTAAGAGTCAAAGCTATGATTCTTTGTCTTGGACAGTAAAACTCTACAAAGAAACCGGAAGATGGGCATGGGACGTAAGAAGTTCAACATGGATCCCAAAAAAGTAAGTGAGTGAAGGGTTTGCATGTTGTGGTATCGAAAGATTTGTCCAAGGGAAAACAAATGTTTCCTGATGACACAGGAATTGCTGGGAATGAAAAAATCATGATTCCCCATCCTCCAGGACTGGTTAGGATTACAGAATTACATGATTGAGGGGCAGGAAACCCAGTTGAGAAACTCAGAGAGCCAGTTTGGTCTAATGATTAGGCATCAGGTTGGAAAGCAGGAGACTGAGTTCAAGTCCTGCCTTAGTCATGAAAACCAGCTGCAAGATTTTGGGCCATTCGTTCTCTCTCAGCCAAACCACTCTCCACAACAACAAACCAGGTTTGTTGTTGTGGGGAAAATAGGAGAAGGAAGGTATTTGTAAAAAATCAAGAAAGGATACACACACATATACACAAATAACAAACTAACTTTTCTGCGATATCTGAGATAAAGATAATTTGAGGGTGGGAACATATTTGTGTCTGTTCTACATTTTTTCACTTCACTGCCTTTTCCAGGGAATACAATTCCTGGTAGAAAATGAACTTCTGCGCTCCACACCTGAGGATATTGCTCGCTTCCTCTACAAAGGGGAAGGCCTCAACAAGACAGCCATTGGGGACTACCTTGGCGAGAGGTGAGCAAGAACGGCAATAATGAGAGGAGCAAATGAGAGAAAGATTGCAGCCATTGATAATACCATACAGATTAAACTACAGAACAGAGCTCCCTGGGACACTGGAAAAGAGCACAGATTCTGAGGTGTGATAGATTAAATTTATTCAGAAAGGAGGGGTGTTGCCAATGAGAGAAAACCAAATTTGGTTGTTTTAGAATGAATTCTAAGCAGATTGAAGAGATCATGAGGAAAGAAAATAGGGTAAACATTATAGTGAGTGGGATGATAGGAATAATTGTGCCTTCAATTGGGCAGGATTAATACAAACTCTCTTAATCTTTTATTCAGGGAGGAGTTTAATATTGGTGTGCTTCATGCCTTTGTTGATTTGCATGAATTTACTGACCTCAATCTAGTGCAAGCGCTCAGGTGAGTGGAAATCTTCAGCCATCTACTATATTTGAATCCTCATTAGGTACAGTCGTTTGGCTGCAGTACCTCTCGTTCCTATCCTTGGGGGTGGGGTGGAGGGAATAAGAGCAAGAATTTACTGTTTCTCCTGCTAAAGGGGAACCAGAGCTTGCCTGAAGCCACCACTTCTGTTCCTGCCTCACCCAACTCACCCTGTAGATGAATGGGCATCAATTCCCACAGCCCTTCCTTTAATTTTGTAAGAGGAAAAATGCCATCCTTTGGCATTTGTCTCATTTATTGTACTTCTCTATAGCAAATATATATGATAGTCTATAATCTATACTATGATTTCTCTACGACACTATTCCCCATTTCTTAACTTTGTCATGGTATGTTTCTATATAGATGGGCAGAGGATCCATTGGCTTTCCATATTTCGTTATACTTTATCTTCCAACTGCATACTGGTTGTTGTAGGTAATGAATCTCAGGTACAAAGGCTAATTATAGTTCATGAGACCAAACTCTGTAAGAACAAATGCATAGAAAGTCAGAATTGAGAAGAAAACACAGACAGCCAATGCTGTCTCCTAGTTAGTTGCTGCAAGAAGATCACACAGATCGACTACAAACAGTGGCACGACAGTGTAGCGATAATGAGCACTGGAATTTCTGCAAGAAATAACCACTTGCCTGTAGGGCAGAATTATTGGGATCCCAAAATATACAAAGTAATAGAAAATGAAGAAGCTAAAGTGCTCTGGGAGTTTGGAGTTCAAACAATCACCTGCCATGTAATTCTCCAAATTTAATATGCGATTAGAAAACAAAAAAGTCTGGGTAGTGAACAGTGAAATAGCTGAAGGCAACAGAATAGAAAAGAAAGAATTGGAGAAAAACATAAAATTCTAAGACTTGCAAGTAGAAGTAGAATGACTGGCAAAAGAAAATAAAAGATAGTACCCATAGTGATAGGCTCCTTGGGTGGAATCCCAAAACATCTGAAGCAGCACTTCAACCCCATAGGTGTTGACAAAATCACTATTCAGTTGAAAAAAAGCAGCTTTACTTGGAACAGCTTTTATCCTGCAACAATAGCTTTGATACCATCAGACAATCACATCTACCTCTCACAGATCCTTGGGAACATCTGGCTGACTGTATAACGAACCACAATAATATATTAAATGTATATGTCACCTGACATATAAATAGCTTACAGTTGTTAAAACATACAAAAACAAAGAACAGTAGAAAACCAAACATACAGAAAGAGAGAGAGGAAGGAAGGGAAGGAAGGAAGAAGTGAACTTCTTCGAATGAAGAATGCACAGCCTAAATTTGAATTTGTTTTCTAAACACGCAATATTTGTACTTTTAGATGGATTTAGAGATACTGGGGGGAAATTGAAATGGTGTTCCATGCTGAGGAGCACTTCATCCTTTGCTAGATATAAGGAATGCTGAAAATAAAATGCAAAGTAATGAAAGAGGATAGAAACACACAGAATGCAAAACATTCCAGATATGGAATCAATTTGTATAATGAGATCTGTAGGGTCTCTAGTTTTCAAAATAAAGAATGTATCCAATACAGGTAGTCCTTGACTTACAACCACAATTAAGCCCAAAATTTCTAAGAAAGACAGCTAAGTGATTTCCCCACTTCACAACCTTTCTTGCCATAGTTGTTAAGTGAATCACTGTGGTTGTTAAGCTAGTAACATGGTTGTTAAATGAATCTGTCTTTCCGAAGGTTGCAAAAGGTGATCACAACCCCTGAACACTGCACTGTCATAAATACATGCAAGTTGCCAACCATCCAAATTTTGATAATGTGACTATGGGGATGCTACAAAGATAGCAAACGTGAGGAATGGTCATAAGTATTTTTTTTTCAGAGCCATTGTAACCTTGAGTGCTTACTAAATGAGTGGTTGTAAATTGAGGACTACCTGTATTTCAGATCAGACAAATGAGAACTTCCCCTGTGTTTTAGTTCATGGCTTCCCATTCCTCTTTGCAGGCAGTTCCTGTGGAGTTTTCGATTACCAGGAGAAGCCCAGAAAATCGATCGTATGATGGAAGCCTTTGCTCAGCGGTACTGTCTGTGCAACCCAGGAGTCTTTCAGTCTACAGGTACAGCATTTCTTGAGAAAGAGAATGGGTCTCTTTAGTTAAACTCAGGTCTCCTCTGAGTTAATGAAGAATGTGGGCAGTACCAGGACATTCATGCCATTTATTTCCCTGTGAGTTCACTGGTATTTGCTTCCTGAGCATATCTTTCCTGCTTACAAGAATTAAAGGTTCATTAATGTCTATAAAATCACAAAGCTTCAAGAGAACAATTTTTTCGATGTGAGAGCCAAAGTCCCTCCAAAAAAACCTTATTAAATTGTATGAGAAGATCCAGAACATTGGCTGATCCTCTACTTTGTCACACATTTTGCATGCTCTATCAAACACATTGTTCTTTGAATTAAAAAACAATGATTCAATAACTGGAAGAGATGAGATCTCATTGTTCTAATAAAGGAAATATTTGTATCTAAGGCTTGAAATGAGGAGTCCTTGGTGCTGCCTAAGCTTGGTTGTTTTCCTGCAGTCATTGCACTGATGATGTTGCCTAATGAAACATCTGCAGGAAAACAAGATCAGAGAGCACCAAGGACACCTCATCTCATTGTCTGTTATTGCATCAGTATGGTGCATTGAACTTGGGTTCTGGTAGGAAAATAGGAGTTGGGAAAGGCTATATACCAGAGGTCTCCAAACTTGGCAACTTTAAGATGTAGCTGGCTGGACAATTCTGGAGATTGAAATCCACAAGTCTTATTACCAAGTTTGGGGACCCTTGCTATATACACTGCCTTGAACTTTAGATACCTCTTGTATGAAAGGGTAACTAAGCAGTAAATGTTTATCTGAAAAGTGGGGTTTCAGGAAAGAAGAAAACCTTCATCTAGGCCTCAGTTGGCCAAATTCATTCTGTAACCACAACTTGTTTACCCTGGAGTGGAGTGATCCTAAGTTTCAAGGGATCAATTTTACCCTGCAGAATCAGATTTCAGATTGCCTTAAATGGGGATCTTTGTTAGAATCGCAGCAAAGATGGTACTAGATTGTTCTGCATTGGGCCACAGCCTACTTTAATCCATTTCTATTGTAAGTACAGTTACAGTTATCCTTTGAATCACATACCCGTTTATCTGAATCGTAAGCTATAAAATATTCTAAAAACTACCTGTTAGAAATAACTTGTGTAGAATAAGGTGAGAATAGGAGAGTAAATTACATACAGGTAATCCTCATCTCACATCAGTTCATTTAGTGGCCATTCAAAGTTACAACAGAACTGAAAAAAGTGTCATATCTATTTTCACATTTATGATTGTTGCAGTATCCCTATCGTTACATGATCAAAATTCAGCCACTTGGCAGCTGACTCACATTTATGACGGTTGCAGTGTCCCAGAGTCATGTGATCACCTTTTGCAAACTTCTGACAAGCAAAGTCAATGGGGAAGCCAGATTCACTTAACAATCGTGTTACTACCTTAACAACTGTGGCAAGAAAGGTGGTAAAATAGGGCAAAATTCACAACAAATATCTCGTTTAGCAACAGAAAGTTTGGGCTCAATTGTGGTTTTAAGCCTATATATTCGAATAATTATGTTTGAATATTTCCTTCAAATATTCCTTAAAAAATACTTAAACACATTAGAGAAAAGCTTTGCATCACATTCTTTCCCTGAAGCATGTAGGTTGCTTCATATTTCTAAAATATTTTCTCATGTAGCCTGTTAAGTAGTTCAGACCTGAAGCACAATTAGAACCGCTAACTATTTTTATTCTAAGGTTACATTAGCAGAACCTTGCAAGCCTGAAAATAATTTCTCCAGTCATTTACTTTTATTCTTCAGAAAACCAGGGAGAATCCCTTCTTATAGATTTTCCATGTCCCCTTCGCTTTGATGGAGTGAGATAACTGTCTAGACTGCGGCTCTTCCTTCTGTCTCGCAGGGTCATTGGCACATTCTATTATAGAATAGTCTGAAATGGTCCTGTCTAAAGGCTCTATAATAAGATACTCACAGCATTTCAGAGCAGCCCAAAAGATGAAACAAATGAGCTGCAGTTCCATAACTTACGTCCCCTCAAGTATTTTTCCTATAGTAATGATTTTATCCTCTAATGAGAACTTAGAAGCAGAAAACCTGTACCTCACATCTACTCAGATGTGTAGAAGTAAGCTCTGAAATGCTTATTTAGTTCTTTGTTCCCCCAGATACATGTTATGTCCTCTCTTTCGCGGTCATCATGCTAAACACCAGCCTTCACAACCCCAATGTCCGAGACAAGCCCACGGTCGAGAGGTTCATCACTATGAACCGTGGTATCAATGATGGGGGCGACTTGCCGGAGGAGTTGCTGCGGGTGAGGAGTTAGCAAAGTGAATGCAAGGCTTGTTTTTTAGCTAGATGATTCTCTGGTTTAAAGGCTAGTGGGAGCCATACTGGGGAATTCTGCAGGGTTGAAGTTCACACATTTTAAAATTGCTAAGGTTGGGAAGCCCTATTCCCATACCTTGTTTTAACATAATGCTATTATTGCGACTGCAGTTTCTTCTACATTTTAAATACTTTGCTTTCATTTGCAAGTGCGTTTTCTGAATTATTTTATCCACTCCATTGTATAGTTAACCAAGCATGGTCACTGTGCCATAGGCACATCTTTTTTCTTGCCAAATTGGAAAGGAATATAATTCCTGCCTGTAATTCATCTGCTTCCTCCCCTCCTGCTAGAATCTGTATGACAGCATCCGTAATGAGCCCTTCAAGATCCCAGAGGATGATGGGAACGACTTGACCCACACATTTTTTAACCCCGATCGCGAGGGCTGGCTCCTCAAGCTGGGTGAGAGGCGCGCCCCCTGTTTCCACTTTAAACACTATGGCCTTTTCTCCCCTTCCCCACTATCCTTCCCCCTGCCCTCTCCCACCACCCCTATCCCATGATCTTTGCACGCCTCTGCACTCTCCTCTCTTCCCCCCCACCTGTTGTGTCATTTAAAGCATGACCTCTCTCTTCATCAGATCAAAGGGATCCTCCTGAAATCCACCCTGATGTCCCTCCCTTTCCCATTAACCAAAGATATATATCTGCTTATATATATATATATATATTTATGTATATGTATATATATATATATATTTATGTGTATATATATAAAAAAATATAAAAATAAAAATCATGGGGATCCATTGAATTGCAGAGGTCTTCATTTTTCTCCCCGCCTCCCAGTTGAGGTGGATCTTCTCTGACAGATGATGAGAGGGGTCTGCTGGGATTTTTGTGAATTGCCTTTAAAAGCAGGCAAGTAACCGAAACCCCAGTGTCAGGCCACCGAAAGCCATATCTCTGGCGACTGATGTTTCGCCATTATTGATGGTACCTTTTCAAACCTATTGGATGCATCTATAAGTTGGGGGGAAGTTAAAACAATTAAAACAATAGAATATTCCAGTCTTAAATCTGGATTCATAGTCAGATCATGCAGTCTTTGCTTTTCCACACTACTTAGGGCAATTAGTGGAATTACTACCAGTTTAACTTCTGTCATAAAACATTTTTATTAGTGTAGATAAAAATGCACATTGTAGAATACCAGTAATTCTCTACTCTTGGGCTACATTGTAAACCAGAGACAAAGAATTCCTCCTTGGACAAGGAGCATACTGCTTTATGATGTCATTGTTAGCTTGAAGCAAAGTGGGATAGTACTCTTGACAAGAGTGAGGCACAAAATAGGTGAGCTTTAGGACCCTCAGGGAATCTTCCTGTCCCTCCAAAGTAAGCCAGGTGCAATATAAGGTCCAAAGCAGGCAAGGCCACGAGTGTAAAACTTCAGATCCAAACTAGAAGAAATCCAAAGCAACATCAAAGAGTCAAAAATGGTATAATCCTTGGGATCAGCTGTTTTAAGTGATTGGATGGCACTCTGGTCACTGAGTCCTGGTTTCCTATCAGGAGATTGAGATAGAATAGTACAAGTAATCCTTGACTTACAATTGTTTGTTTAATAATCGTTTGTGGTTACAACAGCACTGTAAAAAGTGACTTACAAATAGTCCTTGCATTTATGACTATTCCAGGGTCATGTGTCTCCAGGGACATGTGATCCAATTTTGGGTGCTTGGAAACCCACATGCATTTATCACGGTTGCAGCATCCCAAGTTCATGTGATTGCCTTTTGTGACCTTCCCAGCCAGCTTCTGACAAGGGAAGCCACATTCACTTAATGACTATGATTCACTTAACAACTGTGATAAAAATGGTCATAAACCTGGGCACAACTCATTTAATGACAAGTTGGAAATCCAATTGTGGTTGTAAGTTGAGGACTACCTGTTACGGCTTTATTTTGCTCTTCTATCTTCTGGTTAGAACTTAAATCAGGGTAAACGTTCCTGTTTGTTCTTTTGCTCTTGTAGCAAATCTTGGCTTCAGAGCAGAGAGCAAGTTAAGGAGTAAAAGCATATAAACAGAGGCGATTTCAACTTGCTGGTCAAAATAAACCACTTTTAAGTTCTTCCACCAAGGATGTGACTGTTTCCTATCACATCACTCTTTCCTGTGCTTTGGTAGAGCAACACTAGAATGTAGTGTTTGCGGTAGGTAAAATATTATTGCACGTCTTTTGTTGCCAAATTGAAATAGAGCAGGACAGAAGGACAGTAAAAAGAAAAGGAGGATTGTGTGGCCCAAACATTGTATGTTCAAGGTGGAGGAAATGAGAAAAGAAGCACTATTTGGGCAAAGGAGGGGTGAGAATAGAAGCTAGCCCAGTCATTTTCCTCAGAGAAGTTAAATGGACCATGAATTAATTTTGAAGAGCTGTGCTTGGAATCTGAATTCTTGGCTTGATTAAGATGCAGCTTGCTGGACAGGACAGAACTCTTGGTGACGTAGTAATCTACCTGTAGAAATGAGCAACTATTGTTGCAATCATTTTTGCCTCCCTGTGGAGGCCATTATGTAGCAAAGTTGGTTGCATCATGGTTTGTAAATGTCATCTAAATCTCTAGAGCATTAGTGTCCAACTTTGGCAATTTTGAGAGACCTGTGGACCTCAAAAGTTGCTAAGATTGGACACTCCTGTTCTAGAGATATAACCTGTCAAAGGTTTAAAAGGCCTTGTCATTTAGCAAAGAAATGCCTATCCCATTTATACCCATCCCCATAAAATTTAAAACCTTCCTCCCTCTTCCTGTCCCATTTTCCTATCCCATTGCCCCCAAATGCCTATGTCTGTGTTGGAGGATTTTTGATTTGACCATGTACTTCTACCTTATGTTGATGTAACTTGTTCTCCTTTCTCTCTCTTCTTCTCTCTCCTCTTCTCTCTCTTTTTCTTCTCTCTCTCTCTTTCTCACCCCCATTTTCTCTATCCTGACTCCCCTGGTCCCTGCCTTCTCTTCTCTCTCTTTGCTCCCTTCTTTCCCCACCACTGCTACCCTACCCCCCTCTCTCCTCCACCATCCCACGGCGCGGACTACATTTGTTCTACTGTCTGAATACTGCCCCCAAACCAGGAGGTAGGTGAGAGGAGGGGGCCTTTTGCTTTGCAGCTGAGAGGTGGTTTGCCTGGCGCATTTTGGACTGGAAGTGGGTCTGCGGTTGGGCTTTAGGGCATGCAGGGGTGGGAAATGTTGTAATATCAGTTGTGACGGGGTTCAGTGGATCCAAGATGAATGTGGAGGAGATGTAAGGAACTAGCATTCTCTTCACCCCTAGAATGGTACATATCTTTATGCAGGGGCAAGCATCCATTTTCTGTTGAGTATTCTATCATTCCCTCAGTGACCATCTGTTTGGGACCATTTGCTAACTAGAGGGTGGGGCTGCAGCAAAACCAGTGGGTTGGGGCACCCATTCTCTCTCTCTCTCTCTTTTCTTTTTTTGACACTCCCTTCATTCTTCCCTTTCTGATACTTTCCCTTCTCTCTCAATCTGTTTCCCCCTCTCCATTGCAGCAAACCACCAGGTAATAGACACAGCTGTTGACAGTAGTCTGAATTGATCATGCTTATAGCTTTAGGGCAGGGCTGCATACAATAAAGCTGTGGTGCCACTGGAAGGGAAGGACAAAACATTAATGGATTGATAATAATAATAATAATTTATTCGGCTTGAGAGGCTGAGCTTGTTTTGTGGGGTGGGTGACAAAATTTCATCTCCTAAGGCTTTGCAGTTAACTCTCATACTTTCAGTCCTATTACCACCATATTCGAACAGTGCAATTGTTGGTATTTTTGGGAGGTATGCAGATAGATTGTGAATTGTCCACAATCTGCATGTCATAAATAGTCCATCTATCTTAATGGATTACTGCTTAGAAAACAGACATATCCTTTTTTTCCCCTATTAAAGAGAGAGAGAGAAGGTTCCTGCCACAGAACATAGATTCTTGTACTTTTTAATATTCATGAAGATTTCAAGATGCAGCCTGTTTGGCAGGGAGTATGTTACGGATGTCAGCCTTCAGGCTGTCCTTAGTTTCCCAGAAGTATCTGGCTTGCAATTGTCCGAAGCAGCAAAAGACTGGGCTACGTAGATTGTGGATTTTTGTTGTGTTCTGAAGTTCCTCAAAGAATATTTTGGCATCTCATAGCTTTGTCCATTTCCATTTGAGAGGTTAAGTGCTCTTTGAAATTACCTTAATTGAGGACTGCAAAAAAAGAAAGAAAGAGTTGAAATCCTTATCCAGTGATAAGCCAGATTTGCACCCATGCATATGTACAGATTAGCTTTGCTCAAGCTGGGAATGACTGTTGGCTTTGCAACAAATTTGAACTTGTATCTTGTTTCAAGCCTAGAGCAATTGCTTGCTTTGCATGCTAAAAGCACTGCTTTTTCTTAAAAATGTAGGTTGAGTTCAAAAGAATCAAGTGCTTATGCAAAAGCTGTTTCCCTCTGGAGTTGAGAACTTGTTTAGAGAGGCTAGAAATTTCTCCCAGACTCTTCACAGTGATGACCTTGTTTAAAGGAGATTTGCTTCCGAGACACAGCTATGCTTTGTTGGAGCAGCTTGTCTTAAGTCAGGAGTATATTTGTTTTTAGAGTATCAATTTATGCTCAGTGATAACCCTGATATTTAGTTGCAAAAACACACACGCAAATTGTCCCAAAGGTCCTTTTTCAATAGGCAACTGGACTTTCTTGTTTTTCTTTGAAGAAGTTATCCCCAACAGCCTGAGCCTGTGTTCAACAGTTAAGGGAGATACAGGGCAGAAAACATCCTGCAGAAATCACAGCTCCAATTTCTCAATGATTCAGGTGACCCCGAGGACACAGATAAAACTCCAAGTGGCTTTAGTGACTCTCTAAAAAGAATGCAAATGACAAACTGTCTGCAAGGAATATCAATCCTTCCCACCCAAACCATCCAGTCAGTGCTGAAGAAGCTTCTTGGGTGAGAAGCAAGACATCTTCAAAGAAAAACAAGAAAGTTCAGTTGCTTTTTGAAAAAAGCACCTTTGGGATAACCTTCACCTGGATGACTGACAATCTCCATAGACACATGTTCAAATTAAAGCTATCCCACTTCAGGATAAGCTTCAGGACAGCCTTACAAATCTTGGCATTAAAAAGTTCTTGAATCATATCCATTCTCATGTTTACATTAAAAATATAGGAGACAGTAATTAGAAGCCTTCAGTGCTCATAAAATAAATCCATTGTTGGAAAAGGTACTATTTTGCAAACTCCTAGAACCTTTTCCAGCTGTGTTTCATTACTTTGACTTAGTTTTGTGCTCTTTTTGTCTTGTTCTTCCTTTCCCCCCTCTTGTGTCTTATATTGTTTTTGAATTCTTTGTTGCATTGGCTTTGTTCATAAGCATGGCTTCCTACCCCAAAATACGAAGATAGAGAAAGTTTAGCAACCAAAGTAGACATAGATGTAAAATGAGAACCGTTTCCCCTTCTTGTTTTCAGGAGGACGAGTGAAGACCTGGAAGCGACGCTGGTTCATCTTGACTGACAACTGCCTCTATTACTTTGAATACACCACAGTTAGTACAGTTTCCCTCTCCCACCCTTCCTGCACTCCTCCTATTAGCAAGTGGGAATCTTAAAGAGTCCTAGAGTTTGCAATTCAGCGAATCAAATGGGCCAGTTCAGCAAGGCAGCTTGCGAAAACAGGATGGTAGTCTAGGAACAGTGGCCCACTTGAAACAGAGAAATATGTTTCAAGAAATATTACATTTACAACAAATAAATAGGCAGAAAGAGGGTAGGATGCAGCAAACTGTTCCCCTAAATTTTGCACGATTAACAGCTGGTTCAAAACTGCTCCCTCCATGGTTTTTACGGTTGTAACCAAAATCAACAGTAACTCAAATGCAGGAGCATCAGTGCTATTCCAAGTCCTACAAGCAAGTGCTGTAATAGATGAATACATTATGAGAAGCTAGGCAGAGAATGCCACCTAGTCTGTCACACTGGTGAAGAGCTGGTTTCTCTGGGTTAAGACTCTAATCTTTATGAAATCTATATCATCTGAAGTCATCAGATATGGTTATTGCAAGATCGAATCTGGCTCAGTCATCAGGACCAGAGATTTACTCCTCTGAGCTTTCAGCCTTTGCTGGAGCCCATCCTCGGGGAACTTCTCTGTATTGGAATACATGCTGTGGGGTATTCTGTGAGTAATATTTATGTGGTGCCTTCCTAATGGCTCTTTGATGTGTTGATGGCTGGAGATTGGCTGAAGTGTTCTTGTGTTGACAGGCCCTCATGGAAGGGCCCTAAGCTGGTGGAAAATTAGCACTCCTGTTAACTGATAAGGGAACCATTTCCCAGGCTTCAATAATTTCCATGGCTAACACACCATTCAGCCAATGGGAAGGCACCACACAAATGCGACTCAAAGAATAGCTCAAAACATCTATTCCAGTGGAGGGAAGTTCTCCGATAATGGGCTCCATCATAAGTCCAAAAGCTCAGAAGGGTAAATCTCTGGTCCTGGTGACTGTCCCAGATTTGACCTTGCAATATTATCCCGGGACATGTTTATTTGCCTTCATTTGTGAGGTAGATTATCCTCACCCTTGATTTTACCTTCACAACTGCCTTAGAGAGTTTCAGCTGAGAAATAATAGCAATAGCACTTATATACTGCTTCACAGTGCTTTAAGCCCTCTCTAAGCAGTTCACAGAGTCAGCATATTGTCCCCAACAATCTGGGTCCTCATTTTACCAACATTGGAAGGCTGAGTCAATCTTGAACCAGTTGGGATCAAACTCCTGGCAGTTGGCATGGTCAGCCTGCAGTACTGCATTCTAACCACTATGCCACTAGTGCTCACTAGAATCATCTAGTGAGACGGGCATGTGTCCAACACTAAAACTACTATATCACAGCAGTGTTCATTCCTCAAACTCCCGAAAAGGTCCCATCTAACAGTCTTTCTCAAATATGTGCCTTCCAGACACATTGAGAATATTGCTCTGAGAATTTCCAGCTAGACATTAGTTTATGGTTAAAAATTCTAGGAGCTATAATCCCAAGTTGGGGAGACTAATTAAACTTGGCTCTCCAAGGGATTTCCTGGAACAGATGCTTTCAATGCCCTACCTTTCCTACCTATCCAGATTATTCAGCCTATTCTGTTTCATTCATATTTTTAAAATCCACTTTTAGGATAAAGAGCCAAGAGGCATCATCCCATTGGAAAACCTAAGCATTCGGGAAGTAGAAGACCCACGGAAACCAGTAAGTGGTGCTACATTACGATTGCTTACAGCATTGCTAAAGTGGCTGCTTGCTGGATATGATTTGTGGTTGGTTACGCTTTGTTTGCATAAAAATTTATATTTCACTTTTCTTCCGTTTATCTGCCTTTGACCAACAGTCCCCAACTAAAGCTCA
Organism: Naja naja; assembly: GCA_009733165.1. Lineage (NCBI taxonomy): Eukaryota > Metazoa > Chordata > Lepidosauria > Squamata > Elapidae > Naja > Naja naja. Next base: position 125,360,532 of record CM019155.1, read on the forward strand.
TGCAGGCAGGCAAATAAAGCACACTTTGAAGACATTGGATGGTTAGAGTTAGCAAAAGCGTTTTTAAAAACATTCTAGGAGAGATCATTTCCATACTTCATTTACCTCTGTTTCATATGTTTCACAACCAAGCTCAGAGAGCCTCAAGGACTCCACAGTTCAACCCTGAATTACAAGTATTCCCTTTTATTTCTCTTCTCAAAATATTATCTTTTATTTCCCTTCTTTGTACTCCCAAATCTGCTGGAAGGCATTTTCATGAACCATTTGCAAAAGGCTGGCCTTTTAAAGGCTTTCTCTTCCTTTCATCACTCTTTTATTTTATTTTTGTAGAATTGTTTTGAGCTCTACATTCCCAATAACAAGGGCCAGCTAATCAAAGCCTGTAAGACTGAGGCGGATGGACGTGTGGTTGAGGGGAATCATATGGTCTACCGCATCTCGGCACCTACACAGGAGGAAAAAGACGAGTGGATTAAATCCATCAAGTGAGAATAAGAATTTATTTCTTTTTCAGGATTTTTGATTCCCAGCTCTAGCTCCTCATAATCCACTTTAAATTCCAAGACTATTTAGCAGAAAGCAACTGATTTAACTTCTGTGGAGATTAACCAAAACTTTGGCACAGTATCGTCAGAACATGTTATAGTGACCATTCCATAAATTTTGACCATACTCTGACAATAGAGATTTTGAAATTTCCATGCACACCATGCACACCTCACCAAGTGCACAAAAAACAGTCTACAAAACCAGAAATGTTGGGAACTCTGGTCTTAGGGATATCTTTTTTCTGTTTTTTTTTAATCCTGTCTGTTCTTCTCAGTTAATATCTGTCATGCAGAGATATTATTAAATTAGAAAGGTTTCTTTTTTCCAAGAAACCTTTGGTAACATAGTTCAGAAATGAAGAAACTGATAGAATATTCTTAATATAGTCCTTAGAGATTTTGGAGCTAGAGGAAGAAGAGGAACTTGATTTGGTAATCTTAGAAGTGGTTCTGTTATATAAAGTATTGCTGGGAAGGCTCAGTTAAGGTCCCAAGTTTTAATCTTTCCACATACGTTAAGAATGGGAACAGTCCAGAGAGGCTTTCATGCAGTTTAATAAAGGCTAAATGTTTTACTCAACATTCTGAATAGGACATAAATTCATAGTGGGGTTCTTGGAAAACCTAGAGCTAATAAGGCAAAAAATTAATGTTGTAGTGCCACTTCTCTGCAGTAAGTGGGTAATGCAACATCTGCAATCGAATAGCCCATAAAGCCTAGATATGTTCAATTTGCTTCCTTCAAAAATAACTTAGTACGTAACCTACCGTATTAAAATATTTAGTCAAAACTTTCTCATCTTAATCTCTTGGTCTGAGGCTGCATTTCCTCATTGCAGTGCATATAGTGGCACGCCTTTTGTTGTGACTTAACATGTCAACAAGTATGTATAGACATGCCATTTACTTCTTTTCCTCTCCTGTTTTTTTCCCTCCTCATTTCTTCGTTAAGCATATGTTTAGACTATTGATTTGATTGAAGGGTTAGTTGGTATAACACAATGGGTGGAACTAATAGAGTTAAACTGAGCTAAAAAATGTGGGAACCCAACCACTATCTTAACATGTTCTGTGGAGCAAAGGGCATAATATAGCATAATTTTAGATTGTAGCTTGTCCTATGAACACAGAAATTCTCTGACATCAAACAAGGCTTGGAATGTGGTTTGTTATATAAAAGCAACCATTATAATAATGGCTAAGCAGGATTTGGAATTTGTACTTCCAGATCTACCCACCAGCTAAGCTGCTTGAGGCTTAAATGGGGGTAGTGGGAAACACAGTCCTTTTCCCTCTTTTGTACCTGGCTCCTTAATGCTCCATATCACACTTTTTTCGCAGGGCTGCTGTAAGTGTGGATCCTTTTTACGAGATGTTGGCTGCCCGCAAGAAACGGATCTCAGTGAAGCAGAAACAGGAGCAGGCATGAGGTGGGGATTAGCTAGTTCCCATCCTTCCCCCTCTCTGTACATCCTTCTGTATCATCTCTCGGATCTTCTGACAAGCCCACCTGGGTTGAACTCCATGAAACCAACCATTCCTATTGTGGGTCCACCACACTACTTGGCCAGTCTAATGGCATGCCAGCATCCCACTGCCTCCACTCACTCATCTCCCTCCACCCCCAGAGCTTCCTCTAGCCCTGTGGGGGTTTGCCAGTGGGACTTGAGCTTGGGAACTGCCATGGTGCGGTAACTTCAGGGAATGTGCATCCTTTGTGTTTTGAGGCAGCTTCTCCAAACTGAATTAATCTTCAGCCTTCATCAGACAGAGTCAGATGGTTTCAAAGCATCTCTGTTAACCCCTCCACACCTTGACTAGGGGCAACCAACTTTGATCATGGTAAAAGAACATTTCCTATTTTGACTGGACTTCTTCGTTCTGCTTCCCAACATAACAGCTGGTCTGCATGTCTGAGAAGAAAAAAAATTGAAAAACCCCTTCAGATTATTAGCAATTTAGAATGGGGGGAAGCCCTTGTTTTCACTCAATCGCTACAGAAAAACCGCACCTTGCTCGCCTAAGCCAAGCACATCAGGGAGTAAGCTAGCATGTCTTTCAAATTGCTAGTTTTCGGTGTTTCAGGATTACTCAAGTCATTTAATTTCCCCAAACTGCTTCCTGATGCAGATAATCACATGAGCATTTTTGACGTGCTTTTCACTGTAGGATGTCCCTTCGAGTTTGTTGCCAAACCAGCCATATTGTGCATCCAAGAAAACAGTATTCTGGGTCTGGCACATTAATGTTTATATATACCCTATTCCCCATTATTTGGGCTTACGAAAGGAAGTAAACACACCAACAACCAGCTGGGGCCAAAGAGCCAGATAACTAAAGTATATGCACTGACATAATTTTGAACACTATTTGTAGCCTCCAGCAGGAATAACTGACACACATTTGTAACTGATAGTTTGTAATTCTTCATTGTTACATTCAGAAATCATGGTTCCCAAACTTCTTTGACTGCCAAGCAAAAACTGACACTCTCCTAAGTTACTTGTAGAGTCATTAGAACATTGGCGCTACCGCTAATTCTCCCTGCTCTTTCCTGCCTCAAGTGTAGCAGCAAACATATGTGGGGCTTCCTTCTGTAGTTAATTCAATACGTTTTTGGTGTCTTACAGAGGAATTCAATGAGAACACTCCCACTGGCATGTCTCTGCACTGTCTTTTTCAGATTCAGATCTTTCTTAAAATTCTGGAAACAGTTTTCTTCAGTTACAATAAGTCATTATGCTATCAGGATGGTTAAAAGACTGTCTCTCCCATTTTTCCAGAACTGTTGATACTTACTTGCACATTCAGGTTATAAGATCAGAGAACAATAAAGAAGAAAAAGAGAATGAGCTTATGAATTGGAAGAAAAATTAGTCTGTGTAACTCCCTTTTTTGTGGATGTTAAATGCAAAAATAAGATAGTCCTTGATTTATGACCAGCCTCTTAGCAACCAAAATAAAAACATCCTCTCCCCCCAAGTACTTATAATCCAGATTTGAAGTTCCAGATCTGGGGCCCCACCCCACTCTGCAATGATTACATTTCTGGGTTTTGGCAATCATTTTGCATTATTTGGGCATTTTCAGCTTCCCATGGTTACATGACCAAGCTTTTTGCAAAAAAAAAAAACTGACATTTACTTAACTGGCAAAAATACACCCATTGCAGACATAGGCCCCCCAAATGTTGAAAATTCAGGTGGGTTGTGTGATGACCCATTTTAACAATTAGCAGAATGTATGACCATAATTCCAGGCTGTTATGTCAAGGTCAACCTGTATTTGTTGTGTTACTCTTTTCCCACCCTCTCCAAATCTTAAGCAGTTTGTTCTTCCCCGTGATAGCCTCACCTCACTCCAAAGGCCGTCTCCTGCAGTGAGTGGGATATTGTACTGCTCAGAGCTCCAAATCTAATCTTCCACCACTGCTTTTCCTGAGGTTGTCCCTTGGGTATAACCCTCGGAGCCTGAAGGCTTTTTGAAACCCCGAGTTTGGCTTTCTAAATTGCCAAGCACTTTGTGGCACACCTCAGGCCTTTGTGAAGGAGTAGTGCAAAGTCCTTAGAAGCTGCAAAGGTCTCTGGCTCAATATTATAATACCTTCGTCCATGTGCATTTCAGCCTGATCAGCATTCCCTGCCCCAAGAAAAGCTGGATTGACTGCATCCGGTACAAATCCCATTGGATTTAAACCGAAAATATCTTCCCACCACCCAAGTTAGAAACGCTGTGGTCAGAATTAGGGGTTGTGTTTTATTCCATTTAGAAGAAAAGCATGAGGAAAAAGCAAGTGAAAAGAAAGGGATTGATATTCATTTTCAGTCTTTGGTAAAAATAAGTATCAGAAAATCCAGGATAATCTTTGAAGTAGCATTTTCCACCACAACCCATTAACTAGTTTGCTCAAAGCTGATCTATCTGCTTTATACCTGTTCAAACCCATTGTAGGAAACCCTTAATCCCTAATCCTAAAGGCTGGCTGGGGAATTCTGGGAGTCGAAGTCCACAGATCTTAAAGTTGCCACAGTTGTATAGCTTTGCCCTAACTCATGCCTCCTTTTCAGTTTTAATTTAATTGCCTTCCCAAAGTGGCTAGCCTTTCCCTTTTTTAACTAAAGTTCAATTCTATTTCAAATCCAAATGTGTAACATCCATATTTTTATAAACAAGAGTTTCAGAAGAGGAAGGTTAAAATTATTAATCTCGTAGCTGGCAAAGAGGGAAAGCTTGCCTTTTTTCCAGCTCTGTGTCATAGCAAAATTGTTTCTCCCAAGCTATGATTTGTGTAGAGATGAGAGGCAGGGGAAAGCTCCCTTTATTTGTTTGAAAGATCACTTTTTACCAAGACTTCCTTTTCAGCTGCTTAATAATGATCAATTCCGCCCCACATACACACATACACACACATTTTCCACACTCAATATTGTCCTTGGTTCTTTGACCTGCCTTCTGATTTTATATCTCTGGAAAAGCATCTTTGTACATAGGGACTGATTATTACTTGTTCTTCAGCAATACAAATAGTCCTTTTCTCCATTACTCTTTATTGCGGATTTTAATATCTGTCTTGTAGGAAGGAGGTATAACAATCTCCCCTCTCTCCTTATTCCAGAAGACAAAAGGAGAAAGACGGGCATTTTTCATTGAAAGAAACTATATGATATTTCCTTTGACAGTGATGTTTTTTGATTTATTTGTTTTTAAAGGAAATGTTAATTATTATTTAAAATTTTAATGTATACATCTCTGGATGATATGTAAACACCACAAACTTATCTATGTTTTGGCTGATTCATTATTCTATTGTTGTATTTATTAAGGACCTAAGCTGGCCAAGGGGGAGAAACTGGAGTTGTGAATTCACGAACATTTGCTTTCTTTTGGATATCCTTTTTACTTGGGAAAAGGGAAAAGGAAACTCCACTTAAAAAACAGCATCTGAAAAATGCCAGAAAAGGATAGAAATTACTTAAATATAACCTTTTTCCTCTACCAAAGGCTTCCCAGAAGCCAGGCTAGATCGTAGCATTGGACTCAGGGTCACCAAGGAATCCTTGAGGCTATTAATATACTGCTGATCTTGCATATCCGTCTCTCTGCCAAAGAACCAGATGTAATACAGTAAATACCATTGCTAATAAGATTGTGAACACATGAGTTACCTGAGGATCAAACCTGAGCCCCTTTTCTCCCAAAATAAATGCTTAGTTTTCTTCTTCTGACGTTGAACATTTCCTGGCATTCTGCAAATGCTACTGTGAGTGCTACTTATTTTATTTTTTTATATCCCACCTTTATTATTTTTATAAATAACTCCAGGTGACAAATGTACTCCCTCCCTCCCTCCTACTTTCCTATTAATAACAATTAATACTATTAATAATCTATATCCTACTCTGCTCTATGTCTGGGAGACATGATTACAGGAAATCTGATGTTTTATGTGTTATGTCAGCAGATATTCATTGAGTAATTCATCTGTTCAGTGGTCTCACCCGATATGAGATGTTATTTAATAACAATAGTTCTGATGAGATTACAGCTGTAATTTTATTAAATTTGCAGAGGGAAGAAACAGAATTTGTTAAGTAAAAACTTTATTTCTGGATTAGACACCCATGTGCTATAAGAGACATCTCCATAGCCAAGATATGCATGTTAGAACCAATTCCTTTTACAATGATACTTGGAGGATTTTTTTAAGCATTTAAAAATTTAAATCTGTCTCCTATTTGGGACATCTCTTAGTCGAAATGTAAATTAAACATATTTAATTGATTTATTTGTTAGCAGTCAATAGCATGAAATTGCGTATAAAAGTTTACAGAATCCAAACATTGACTGAATCAGACTTCATTTCTGAAATCTAGAAGAATGGTCTCCAGATCAAGATTAAAAATGCATATGTAAAATGGTTAACTTTTTATTAGTGCTTTTGTTCAAAATTGACAATGGATTATCAAGGAAAGGTGGCATCTTAAGTTTCTCACTATGCAGTCTCTCCAATTTAGCGCCTTCCAGACAATTGGGGAATAGAACTACAACTCCCAGAATTCCAAGTAGGCAATGCTCAGGATAACAATCTTAAGTCCACATCATTTTTAACTAGACAATGAGCTTACTCTCCTAAAAATAAGCTCTATTTTGGGGGCATGTGGGATGTGCTACTATACTAGTAGCTAGGGTACTTATAAATAGACCAAAGACACGTGGAGAAGGATTGTAGTTTCTTTGGCAAGTTTATTGCATCCAGTTGCTATAAGAAAATTCAAGACAATTAAAATTATGCATCCCATCCTTGAATAAACTACATTATCTCAAAGTGAGGCAGAAAACCTGTTATTTGCAAGCAAAATCTACAAAATAGAATTCTAGGCTAAAAAGATTGTATGCTTCTGCACATCTGTATACATATGCAATAGAAATTTGATGTTTATTCAGAAAGCAATGTCCATTTTTTGACTTGCTGCTCCCCCAAACCAAGCTTTTTTTAGATACCCTCCATTTTAATCCAAAACAGATATAATACAAAGGATTGCTATGATCAGTTGCTCATCAGTGCAATTAATTTAGACTTTGGATTTAATGGTTTACTTTTTATTTCCCCTACCTTAAATAGTCATCTTTATTAAAATATCTGCCTCAAGGTAAGCTGGTCCTGTAGCATTTGGAAACTTTATTGCTTTTTTTAAAAACTAAAATGGCATCTTTATTGCTGCTGCTGCAAAACTAAAGCAGATAATTGTATAACAGCTATATTTTACAGCATTTGCTAAGCAGGTTCAGGCACAGCAGTGCTGATCAAAATTGCAGTGCAAGGAGAATTCCGACATCACCTAGGAATATCCACAATGAATGTTGGATATATTTGTTTTTTCTTTCAAGGGTTTAGATATTCCTCAATGAACCTTTGTCTTTGTCCTCTCTATATATAGTGCTGAAAACACACCACCATAGAAATGTTCCCCCTCCCTCCACATATCAAGCAGCTCTATGTATTCAGGACAGATTTCTATTGGATGATGACTTCTCCAAAAATTTTGAGCCTTGCGATCAATTTGCACGAATGTTGTTATATTCATTTGTGCAATAGGAATTATGCTATACTGACTCAACCTTTCCATTTTCATAGGCCTCCTGGGCTTCCATAGTCACCTTTAACATAGATTGGGTTAAACATCTAACACAACGATACACAACTGTTTTTGCTGTGATACAGCAGAATGCTGGCCAACATGGTTTTTGCAATGATGCATAATAGCACTTTATGATACCTGCAAAATCTGACACAGGGCTTCTAGAGCTGGTTAACATGGCCTCTAATTTTGGATCAGGCCAGGTCCAGATCTACATCCAGGTTATATTAGTTGATTCACGGTTGGGACATTTTTTTCAAGTATGGCTTTATTCAAGTTTAAAAGGTATATATATATATATATATATATATATATATATATATATATATATATATATAATATCACACACACATACATACATACACATACACACACATACATATATACACTTTGTAAATACTATTTAAATTAATGGAGGGTGTGGGAAATGGAAAGAGAGGCAGAAAAACGGTGAACTCAGAAAAAAAATTAACTTAGATGCTAAGAGATTAATATAGAAGTATGTGTTTCATACTCTTCCTCTAGACTTGACTGGGTTTTTGGCAATGATTTCCTGAGAACAAGGTAAAGGTCCACTAAGCTGGTAGAAAATATCCGAACAGAAATACTGAGATTTTTTTTAGTCATGTATGATCTATAAAAAAGCCACTGACATTGTTATTGTCGTCATTCACTATTCTTGTGTGCAGAGCTTACATGGTAGGAGATTGATGAATGAATCTGAAAATCTTTTGAGATTGTGATTGATTGGTTATTACAGTGCTCATCTCACATGATGACTAGGAAGCTTACATAAATAAAATACATAATATAAAAAAATTAAAGCAGATAATAGTCGGGCATTATCCAACCAATTTACCTGGTAAGGTATTGATCTATTTGTCTAAAGAAAGAACATACAGGAAAAAGATTCTGGAAAAAAATATTAACAAATTCTTTTTCCCATTCCTCTGTTGAATATCCAAAAAGTAGAAAACTAGTCAAAAAAAGGATTTTGACCTACCATAAATATTTTCCTAGTGGATCTGTTACACAACAAGGCCTTGAGAATGAAGTGTCCTATTGGTCATATTGTTATCATGAGGAATTTTATTTTTTACTCCTCCTCCTGTGTTAAGAAAATCCCAATACATAGGTTTATCATATGTGGGAATGTTTCTTAATTTGAAAATTGCTCAGCTTCATAAAGCATATATTCCAAATTATACTTCACTGTATTTCTGAATCTTAAGATTTTCCTGCCATTAGATGCTGCATACATAACCACTTTCTTTTTGTTGCACATTTGCCAAACATGAAGGACCCCATTCTTTTGTCAAGGAATGCAGACATTCTGATTTCCCAACCCTTTCTACCACTGTATGAAATAAATCTTAAGATCCTCCCATGCTTTGCCTCTCACCATTAGGTATCTTTCTCTCCCAGAGAATGTTATGTCCATGTTTCTTTGGTTGATTCTTAGTGGCAGGCATTATATGGTAGTTTGATCACTCCTCTATGAAGTTCTATAGAGTTTTCAGTCCAATTGATAAGATCACCACCAATGGAGCTACTGCAGGTTGCCATCTTGTAAATTTCAGCAGGTGTCACAATATAGCTCCACATGTTGAAATCTGACATTTCCCCAATGAAAGCTTGAGTGGCATCAAAGCGGCCACCAAGAGTGTCCTGTAGAAGAAGAGTGCAATAAATATGTATTCAGAAGAACCATGCATAATAGTGACAGCAAACAAAATTGAGAGGCCTATTTACCTGCTCCTGGCCTAGTATGAAAACACCACCAGGTTTCACAGGATGCCAAGGAGCCAGATTCTCCCCACTCCCTCTTTGGACACCATCCTGGTAAGATTTCCAGATGCCGTGCCGAGTTGACCACGTCACACAGATATGGTGCCATTTGGCATCATTAACAGCCAATGGCAAGGTGGCAACCTGCAAAGCAAGGACAGAAGAGGTCAAATAAAAGTGGGAATGAGCAAACCTGGGAGTTATAAATATGGCAAGGTACCGAATTTAACACTTACAAATATATCTGCTGCACAAATAAACAATTATGAGACATTTCTCCCACCTTATCATTGATGAGCAACTCCATGGGGTTATTTCCCCATTGAATAAGCACCACTTCGTTGGCTTGGTTGGGCACTGAGTAGGAGAAAGGTGTGCCTATCCCTGGGGACGAAATTGACTTGAGCCAGAGACAGATGGAAAAGGCAAAGATTTCACGTTGTAGAGTGTGCTTGATCTTGATATACATGTAGTTTGTGCGGAGGGGGAAATCCACGTGAAAATGTTCAGAATACTTATCTGCCTTGTTCCCTGGAGGACAGAAGAAAGCAGAAACGTGGTACTGCACTGCAACACAGGGAAATAGAGAGGAAGTGGATTATCTATATACTGCCAACTGATCTGCTGACCTATTAAGAATTGATTCTCCAGGCTTACTATGTTCTTTCCAATAATGGAATCCCATGACCACAATCAACCAGGCCAAAGTTCATGAACTGTACCAAATTTTCTTTCTTTGGTCACCTTGCCTCCATTTCATTATCTCTTGACACCTTTCTTGATTGAGATTTGGTGATGTAAGGATCATAAAGGAGAGCTCTCTTATTCTTTATAAAACACTATTGGCACATGAAAAATGGTAACATTCATCCATCTCATGTTGAGCTACCAAAACACTGTCATGCAGTTTCTATCACTATTCAAGCTCCTCTGCTCCACATCAGTCACATGTGGCTGGTTTTATGACAAAGCTATATTTTCAGTCAAAATTCCCCTTTTTTGTTTCATTCTGTCCATTGGTCTGTCTAACAGGATATTGCAATATTTCTCAAACTATCATTCTTTTTTAACCATCTTGGTGCCCATCTCTTTTCCTGCTGATTATGTGATCGTACAATATTCAGATTCTTCAGAAATGCAGAAGCAAATAAAATAAATATTATTAAATTATTAACACCAAGTATTTGAATCTACATTTCTCATCCATTGAAATATTCATTAACATATTTACATAAATCTCTAATAGTTTTTTTTTAAATCAGGGTTAAATATCACCTATATACCTCTTGAAGTTCTGGGCTTAACATTTCTCATAATCCTTTGTCACTGGCTATGTTAACTGAGTTTGAGGAGAATTAAAATCTAAAATGGGTTAGAGTGGGTCTATTTATATTCAAATTTCAGCATGATTGGGAAAACACTTTGAGCCAGTCACTATCTCGGCTTTAGCTATCTCATAAAACCAGTTGTGAAGACAAGGAGAGCTTTTTGAGAGAAAATGAGATAGAAAAAGCAATATGCAAATGTTAAACCACTGAAGTTCTCCTTTTGCCTCAGATCTAATTATATCCTCCTGTCAGCCTTCTCCAACCCAGTGCCCTATCCTACTAATCAAGCAGCATGGTCCAAAATCTAAGGTTTGGGAATTCGCAAATTATAGTCTCTGATATCTGGAGGAAAAACAATTTCTCATTTTTCCACAAACCTGGCAATAGCCACCTAAACACCAGGTTTCTTCATTGTCCATTTACTTTTCATTAAACCCACCTTTTATTAATTCTTTTTATTTAGCAGTTTATTTAATTTACCTTCCTTCCATCTATCCATCCATTTTTACCCCATGAATGTGGACCAAAGTCTCCTTTCTCATTATGGCAACACCACAATATCACAAGATTGTTTTGACTTGCAAGAGGGTTGCAACACTACCCACCTGGAAGATCAGGTTTAGTCTCCATCGTGTGTCCATGTGAAACATGCCTCTGTCTCATCCCTTTTGCTTTTGGTATGCTGTGTGTCTGATGTTCTGAAGTGTTGGATTTCTCATGGATCTGGTGCTCCAACAAGGTGATCTTTTCCTGAAGAGTATCCCACATGGATGTAGAGAAGATTGAACTATTCCAATTGTGCTGGAGAAGTCAGGGCAAATGCTCATGTTAATAAAACTCTGCCATTTCTCTAGACCTTTCTCCTAGACCACCTCTAATGTGCAGCCTCTCCCCCTTCCTTAAAATTCCACCTTAAAGTCATTATTAAGCATTTGGTCCAATTCCTGAGTTCCTATATATTAGCCAAGCTGAATTTTAGATTGTATTTGCAAATAATTGTATGTTTTCTTCTTGCCTGAAATGAGATTCCCACTAATGGTGCTATCATCTATTCATGTTTTGTGCCTCATTATTGCCACCGTTTAACCCATTTGCAGTGCAGTCCTATGCATGTCATCTTCAACGCAATGGGTCTTCCTTCCATGCAAGTTATGTAGAGGATGCCAAATTTAGCCACCTTCCTGCACTAAATTTGTCATATAACAAAGAACCTCCTGAAGCTCCAGAAAGAAATTCTGCTAAATTCTGCTAAAAGTAGGGACTTTTTTGCTAGTTTTGCAATAGCCACTCCACATACAAAAGGACCATCTTGAATAACTCCATCTGAAGCTTCAGTGAAATCAGAATTGAAACCAAGCATCTTACACCCTGGGCATGTGTAGGCATATGTGTATGAGTGTATGTATGTGTGCTGTGTGTGCATCATGTTCCTTCATTTTTAGGTAAGCAAAGTTATGCCAATTGCAATGCAAGGAATAAAAAATTAAATATTAATTGACTTAAGAAAAAGAAAGGAAATATAATAATGTCTATTTTATATAAATACCATTCACTATGGTTCTCCATACCTTTCCTCTGGAAAGCTATCCCTCCTTCCATCCCATCGGTATTTTATTTTATTTCTTTTTTAAATCCTTGGGCCTTGGTGGCTCAGGCTGTTAAATGCCTGCATTTAAGTTCCAGCTGCCTACAATTACTATAGGCTCGAATCCCACCAGGCTCAAGGTTGACTCAGCCTTCCATCCTCTCGGGGTAGGTAAACTGAGGACCCAAGATTGTTGGGGGCAATTAGCTGACTTTGTAAAAAAAAATCCCGCTTAGTAATAAGCAGGCATATACAATGGAATGAAGGCTATTGCTGAGCACACTGGGTTGTATCCCAAAAATTGTAAGTCACCCTGAGTCTTCGGAGAAGGGCGGCATATAAATGTAATTTTAAAAAAAATCCCTCTGTGCCCACCTCCCTATGCAAAGTAACTCCTGCCGTTTTCTTCTTTGGATAGTGATTTTCTCAACCAAGATTTACTATTGATGGTGCAAGGGAGCTTAAATAATTACACTTAAAATCCCCTTCACCCCATATATTTTCCAGACAAACATTATGGTAGGTAGGCACTTTAGGAAGAAGAAGAAGAAGAAGAAGAAGAAGAAGAAGAAGAAGAAGAAGAAGAAGAAGAAGAGGAAGAGGAAGAGGAAGAGGAAGAGGAAGAAGAGGAAGAGGAGGAGGAGGAGGAGGAGGAGGAGGAGGAGGAGGAGGAGGAGGAGGAGGAGGAGGAGGAGGAAAGATTTGTTGTGAGTAGTTAATTCTGGTAGAAATTTGAGTGTGTGGGGAGGTATTTAGTTTTTAAAGGGAAGGTAATAGCATTCCTTAAAATGGTATGCTTTGGTCATATAAAATAGAACAAGGAAGAGGAGATGATTAAATGAAGGATCATACATGAAAACTGATGCAACAAGAATAAAAATGCTTACAATAATTGCTGGCTGATCAGCATTTTGGACAAATTAAAAAATGAGGGGATGAAGGTTGTAAATGTGAGGATGAGGATTGTTGGATAATAAACAAGTAATTAAGAAATAAATAGTTTTGAGAAGATAGGTTAAGTGCATTGAGAAGGATAAGTTAAAAACTAATACCTGCAAATGTTCCAGTTTCTCCTTCAGGGACTTCAACATTCTCTCCATCTGATGTATTGCAGCAGATGCCTCATTGGGTGGATCTTCCATAGCATTAACTTGAGCAGATGTAGGTCCCTTGTGAGAAGAATCATGTGTGTTATGCCCAACCTGTGGTTCGTGGTTCCCAGGTCGTGCAGTTTGATGATGCTCATTCTCTTGGGCATGGTGGCCTTCATGGAGATCTTGATGGCCAGCATCACGGTGTCCCCTATGGCCATCTTCATGGTGAGACTGGTGGGCATCTTCATGATGTCCCCTTTGACCATTATCATGATGGCCCCGATGCCCACCTTCGTGATGGCCATGCTTATGGTTATGATTCTCTTCCTGATGAGTTCCATGGTGCTCACTATGCCTCCGGGAATGGGTTTCACAGCGGCTCAGTTTGGCTGTCAGTTCTCTCACAGTCTCTCTCTGGTCAAGGATCATTTCCTTTTGATGCACCACTGTCTCCCGCAGATGCAGGATGGTTTCCTTAGCTTCTTCTAGAGTACCCACCCTATGGCCATTGCCTGCACCATTAGCTGCACCTCCATGTCGTTGATGGCCATTTGACTGGCAACCATTATCCATATCCAGTGGCATAGGACTGCAGATAAATTTGGGTAAGCCATGTTCAGAGGCTATCAGTAGTGGAGAAAAGATGAAGCAGAGCAAAGTCCAGTGCATTGCGATCACCAGAGATGGGATGTTTGGTGGATGGAAAAAGGGTAGGAGTGGGGATGGAAATGGGCTAGCAAATTCAGGCTAAATTAGATAGCCACAGAAGTAGATGGTAATTTCCAGAAAGGCCAAGTCTTTAGAGCTTGAAGAATCCTATTGTACAATAGATTTCAATCCTGTGTCCATCATCCAGATCTTCTCTTAGATGACCAATAAAATTCCACCATTCACGCAAAGGGTTTTGACAGAGGAGAAAATTCTGTAGATGAAACTCTTCAAGTCATGTTTGGTTCACCAGGTCACCAAGTCTTCAATACCCACAATGGCTGGTTCCATTGTCTCAGAAACTGAAGCTTTTCCTCCTTCCCAAATATCAATTTCTTGCTTCTCAGCAGAGCCAAACTGCCAGCAGACATCCAGGCACTATAGTCAGGTGGGTTTTGTTCTTTTTCTGCCTTTCCTTCCTGTCTAATTTGCCAAATCCACTGGTGATGAGGAGCAAAGCATCGTTTCCCTTGGCGACTGAGAAATTAATGGGCTTAAAGTGTTACAGCAAAGCTTTTGCCTTCACCACTGCCTGCCATCTCCTCTGTTGCTAAGGCTTCTAGCCTGGCAGCCTATATATAACCCCTCCTGAGAAGCTAAAGCTTCACTCAGAAGAATTAAGGTATCAGCCAAGAAGAAATAAGCTAAATCCAAGCTATAAAATTATTCCTCATTTTCTCTTCTAATTACAATTATTTACCCAGAGTATATCACTCCCAGCTGGAATTAGAGTATGTGGAACTCCCAACAATAACAGGAAACACAATTGTGTCAAGTAGATAAGACACATACACATACACCTGTATAAAATAAATGTGCAGGTAGATGATCTGCAGACAGACCCTGTCTTTCCACTCATGGGCCTAATCAGATAATTTTAACTATATGAAAAACACAAAGCATTTTGAACCAAAATATAAACATTACATTCTCAATACTAAATTATTGATACATTTATCATTATGTATTCCACTGTCCCTTAGCAAATTCAGGACACTTCCAATATGACATGTTTCCTTTGAAAGGAAAAGTTTTTATAGTGTTTTTGGTAAATGAGGAAAAATCCTTATTTCAGCCGTCTGAGAATAGGATACCTGGCCCACAGATGAGATTGTGCTTACCAATAATCCTGATGAACATTGCAATGTAGACTTAGAAACTCTTCTACCAAGTTCTGATTTCTTCTAAATGAGACAGTTCATTCACCATATTGATAGTTTGTTTTTTCCTTCTACAATTCCAAACTTCAGTAGAATAGATGATTGAATGCTAGAATTAATATAAGGCCGAAAGATTATTAATTCAATGAGTTTCATTCTTTCTAAATATAGATGTAAGTTAGACCCATATGCTGGCTTGTTTATAATGTTATTTATTTGATTGTAGGGCAAGGTAGTCCAATATGGATTGGGATACCCATCCATGAATGATGGAAAATGTAATCCTTCAACCAGCCTCCCAGTTTAAAATGAAAAGACTCCCAATCTAGATTAGGCCATTGGGCATTTATAATAAAGAAAATGAAATATGCAGATTGGAATAGGGCAACACTTAATATGTGTTTCTTTAGTTTAATCTTTGTTTCCACTACAAAGAAATGACTAAACAGTATAATAGTATGAAAGAATATCTAGGAATCCAATTGCTTCTTTCTGGGACCTATGCCCAAATAAATCTCTACAGTAGAGCAGTGTAAATTAAATCATGGTAATTTGTTTTCACTGAATGTAATGTGATTCAATTGTCACTAACTTAATCTGGATTTAATCAAAATCCAGATTTAACATATAAGTACCCTCTTGGGATCAATTTAATATCTAAGATTAAGTATACACCAAAAATAGGAATCATGAAGTACAATAAAAGAGTTATTCCTCTTTTAAAACCCATGCTTACCAGGTCATTTAAAGTAGAATCTTATAGTAAAATCCAACAGTAGTTCAGAATTTTGAATTTGTGACAAGCAATATTCTTATTGTATTATTATGAATATAAATTTATTTTTGAGGATGTTTAATTTAATAACTGGAACAATAAAGTATATAATGGACCAGAGAACATACGGTTGTAGCTGATTGGTTGGAGAGTGCTGGCTTGTGCATGAGGCAATCTACACTATGGTTGGTTGCTCTGGGTGTGAAGGGGGAGTTCCCTTTTTTCCCGCCTTTTTTCTTCTGTGTGTTCTATATGCTGTTTTGATTTACCTCGTGATGCTCCTGTGTTCCTGACTATTTTGTCTGCTGAAAATATAAATGTTAAATATATCTATTTATATAAAACCACAACTTCGTGTCTGTGTCTCTGAGTTCCTTTGGACACCTGCTGCTCAATTTGCTGACTGACTTTTAAAAAGAAACTTCCATTCTTATTCATGACAAGTGTAATCTTTTGAATTTTATTCGCTCAATGTATTTTTTGCCACGAGTTGGGACCATAATTATGCACCTCACAAATCACCCTATATATGTATATATTATTTATTCTAGACATCCAGGCTTAGGAAATACAGCGTCCAACCTCAGCACTACTTATCAAGCTGTTGTCTTTAAATTGTTTTTTTAAAAATCCTAAAAAATAATCATAGCCATGTTCTTCCTGGTTTTGGTTATTCAGTTACAGTGAATGGTACGACATTTTCTTGTCTCTCAAAGCCTAAAGCCCCACACAATTTGGTCCAAAATATATGTTCATCCTCAGGATCTTCAGGCCAAGTAAGGTAGCTCTCTTGTTTAATTAGTTTCCTTAGGCGATGATAAGGAGACAACCTAGAAAATAACCAAAGGATTGAAATTTTTTTTATTTATTTTTATTTTTTAATTACATTTATATGCCGCCCTTCTCCAAAGACTCAGGGCGGCTTACAATTTTTGGGATACAACCCAATGCACTCAGCAATAGCCTTCATTCCATTGTATATGCCTGCTTATTACTAAGTGGCATTTTTACAAGGTCAGCTAATTGCCCCAACAATCTTGGGTCCTCAATTTACCTACCCCAAGAGGATGGAAGGCTGAGTCCCCTATTTCAGACACAAGAACAGACATAAAGTAGTGTGTAAGGAAACAACACTCTGGACCACCCCCAAACTAACTGTGGAGGAGACTTCTAAACTTAACAGGAAAGCAACTGCTCTCTTCTGTTGTTCTTCAGCAACTGATAGTGAGTGGGATGCCATCTTCAATAGATACTGTAGACCAGTATTTCTCAAACTGCAACTTTAAAACACTTGGACGTCAGCTCCCAGAATACCCCAACTAGAATGCGGCTAGGGTATTCTGGGCATCAAAGTCCACATTTCTTAAAGTTGCAGAGTTTGAGAAACGCCACATAAACTTTTCTTCCTCCACCACCCCCATAGACATACTTACCTCTCTTCTATAACCATCTCCGAACTGGTTATTATTATCCTCAAATCAGGTGGAACCAAAAAATTAATGATCACCTGGGTAAAGATTTTCGTTGTAATCCTCAATCACTTCCAATCACTGGGTGACTGCAAGTTCTAGCATAGTCTCTCATGTAAACACCTTCCTGTTGTACTTGGGCTATTAACTCCCAGGATTCTTAGGTACAAATCTGGAGAGTGCCAAGTGGAGAATCTGACTTACCATGAGATTTGAGAAAATCTCTGCCTAGTTTCTCTGCTACATCCTCTTTCCATCTTTAATCAGAACAGTGAGGATTAACCAGAAACCATCCAGAATAGTCCAACTCCCTGCCCAAGGCAGAAGTCATATAGATCTCTTTTTCATTATGGAAAAAGTTATCTCCTACTCATTCTTCCTTATTCCAACCTTCTGCATCCTGATTACACTCCTCATCTCACAAATCTTTTTTTCCCACTAAAATATAAGTAGATGAAACTCCTGCTTTATATTACAATCTTTTTAAGACTGCCTTCATGGGGATCAACTGTTCCCACTCACCTGTAGTTCGGGATTTCTTCCTTAAAGACCACCACCAAAGGGTCATATCCATGATAGTAGATATTGGAACAGGCAAGTTGAATTTCTAAAGAACACCATTCATTCTCCAAGTAATTTCTGCTCACCAGACACAAAGTCTTACGGCTTCTGCTTATTCCATTCTGCACATTATCTATATAGTATTGTCCAGGGGCAAAATCTCTAGGCCCAAAACAAAACCGGAAGCAGGGTTCGTGTTGTTTTTCCAGCTTTTCCAGGATGTTATCAATCACCCACTTGTAGTCATGACTACAGCAGGAAATATAAGCATCATATTGGTAGTCCCGTCCTTTGGGGTGCAGTTGGTTGTAGCCCCATCCTCTGAGGAGATAAAAAGCATATCGAAAAGTCCAGCCTAACTTGGCATAGATCAAAGATGGAAGCAGGAACAAGAGGATGGTAACTGTGGTGGCAATAAATAAATACATTTCCCAGTTCCCCAAACAGAAGGATAAGTCTTCATCAGCAAAAAGACGATTAGGCAATCCAGAACCAAAGCAATAATAGCTATCCAGCAAGGCTATTTGAACATTTGGCACAGATATTGACCAGTTTTGGAACCTTGCATTGTCACAAGAGCATATCAGTGGATTTTCAGAAACATCCAAATACTTCAGAGAGGAAAGTCGACCAAACATTTCTTGACTGAAGTTCTTCAAATAATTGTTGCTTAGGTCCAGCTCTTCCAAAGAGGTCAAACCAGAAAAGATTTCTTCGGGTAGATCCGGGATGGCACTATTTTCTAACCAGAGATTATGGAGGTTAGTTAATCCTTGAAAAAAATGTGAACGGAGTTTCCAAGGGCCACCTTTCCCTGGCTGGATTTCAGAGAGGTCTAGGGATTTGAGATTGGTAAGATTGATAAATGAGAGGCCAGAAAGCACACTGCTAGGATTTCCTTTCAAAGACAGAAACTTTAGATTCTCCAGCCCTTGAAAAAAATTATCTGAAGTGTGGATTGGTGATTTAGGTGTCTGAAAACTAATATCCAGTTTCACAAGGGAGTGGAGATTCTGAAAAGGGGTTGGAGTATCATATTTGTTATAAGTAAAGAGATGGTTATAACTGAGATCTAATGTTATCAGCTGCTTCAGGGGTTTAAAGACTGACTCAGAAAACTTATATATGAAATTTTGATCCAAGGCAAGATATTTTAGAGAACCAAGGTTCCGAAAAGCAGAGCTCTGAACCGTCAAAATTCTGTTTCCTGAAAGCAAGAGAGTCTTCACATGCAGCAGGCGTGAAAAGGCATAATCCCTGATTCGTGTAATGCTGTTAAAACTCAAATCTAAAAACTCCATCTTACGAGCATAGAAGAAAGTGTTGAGGGTTACAGCTGTGATCTGGCAGTATTGAAGAATAAGTGTCCGCAATGCTGCCATGCCAAAAAAAGATTTTGTTTCTAGATTAGTCAGGCGGTTCTTTGATAAGTCCAAATAGCTTAAATTCTTCAAAGCAGCAAAAGCACATTCATCTAATTCAGCAATGTCATTTCTACTCAGGATCAGGGTTTGCAATGGTAACCCCTTCCCCCAAGTATTAGAACTGAGTTTCAATATCTTGCACTTATCCATAGAAAGATACTTTAAGTTCTGAAATGTTTCAAATGTTTTATTTTCCAGGTACCTAAACTGTGAGGTAGACAGAGTCAACCAGGTAAGGTTAGTGCAAGAACCCAACTGTCTCAACTGGTTATTGCTAAACTTGGAACGTTTGATGTCCAAAGAAATTAAGGATGGAAAACTTTGGAAGACAGAGCAAGCTACTGATACATTTGTGCTTAATGATGGATGCATACTGGATAAATGCAGCATAGTCAGATTAGGAAGGGATATATTGATAAGCTCAGAGACCTTTAGAGAGTTTGAATCTAAAGACAGTTCTGTCAAAGCAGGTGTGGCTTGAAAGGGTCCAGCTTCCAGTTCTGACATATTATTAATACTTAGGTCCAGTTGTTGCAAGCTAGGAAAGGAACAATTGGACAAGTCCAGACTGTGAATGACATTTCTACTCAAACTGAGATTCCTCAGGAATGGGAAACTGAGCAAGGAAGGACCAACACATGGGGCAGAGATGCTATTGTTACTCAGATCCAGAATGGTAAGTTGGGACAAGTTTTTTACACCTATAGCAATCTCTTGAAAACTAGAGAGTTTATTGGTAGAAAGAATAAGTTCCCGAAGAGCCAACTGGAACATGAATGAACTTGGATGCACTGTAGCAATTTTGTTATTATCCAAATGCAATACAGAAAGACGTTTCAAGTTGGCTAGCAAAGCAGGATCTATAGCAGTCAGTTGGTTCCAACTCAAATCTAGAACTTCAAGGCCTTCCAGGCTTTGAAAAGTGTTGGGTTCAATGTGTGATATGTTGTTATGATCCAGATAAAGTTCTAGTAAAGCAGGAAGGTGGGAAAAAGTGGTAGAATTCAGCATTTCAACTAAGTTGTGGGAGGCATTGAGCCAATAAGTCACATTTGGCAAAGAAGCAATGGCAGAATTCAGGTTAATGATGGCATGGCCACTACAAACAGCGAGGCCAGGTCTGTTAGGGGAAAGGACACAAGTTTTGAAACCAAAACAATCCACATTCCATTGTATCCATGTGAAGAGGACTAGCAGTGTGCAAAGTTTCAAGGGAATCTGGTTCAAAGCAGGCATAATGATAACAGCATTTGGCATATGTTCTGGTTTTAGGTTTACTGTGGGCTTCATCAGTGATCATGAAACAACTTCAAAGGCCCTGAAATAAGAACATAAAATACTTCTGTTAGTTAAAAAGAAAGTGGAGAATAGACATGCTGGTGCATAAGCAGTGACTTGAATTCAGCCACTTTATATATCACCTTTATTAGATACAGGAGTTTAACTCCCACTTACTTCCAGATGATTGTTATTCTAACTGAATAACAGAGTAGCAGAATTGGAAGGAAACCTTGAAGGTCTTCTATTCCACTGTTCCCCAACCTTTCTGGGTTGGTGCCGTGGGGGGGGAGGGGTGGAAGAGGGGATAAATCGCACCCGCCATCTTTGTGCGGTGGCCCGCTCCGACCCTGTGGCCTCCTCCCTAGGGAGCATCGGAATTGGGATCCCTGGCCTTAGGTTGGTGTATTTTAATGCCAGGTCTGTGGCTAATAAATCTTCCCTCCTCCGCGAGATCATTGAGGAGGAGGCTGCGGACCTGGCTTGTATCACCGAGACCTGGTTGGGCCCGGAGGGAGGTGTCCCTCTGGTTGACTTATGCCCTCCAGGTTTTCGGGTTTTGCACCAACCACGGGCTCAGGGTAGGGGTGGGGTGGCCGTGGTTATTAGGGAGACCCTGTTTCCAAGGGAGGTCACTGTTGCAGAGATAGGCGGGAGTGAGACCCTCGTGAGGTGGGGGCCTAGTGGTCAGGTGGGTCTGCTGCTTACATACCTTTCCCCCAGCTGTGTGGCAGCGGCCCTACCTGGGCTTCTCGACCTCCTCTCTGGGGTGGCGGTGGAGCTCCCGGATCTTGTGGTCCTGGGGACTTCAATCTGCCTTCCCTGGGGGCCGGGTTTGGCCCAGGAGTTCATGGCCTATGGAGGCCATGGGCCTGACCCAGTTGATTCAAGGCCCACTCATGAGGGGGAATACTCTTGACCTAGTTTTTGTCTCTGAGCGGTGGCGGAGTGACAGAGGGCAAGTTACTTTTACAGCCTTGCCCGTTCCATGGTCTGATCACTATCTCCTACGGCTGGTCTTCCAACAGGCCGCCCCCCCACTGCTGGGAGGAGGAGCCACTTAGGTGGTTCTGCCCCAGGCGCCTGATGGACCCTGAAAGGTTCCAGGCAGAACTGGGTTTTTTCCCCCTCTTCCCTTGCTCACAACTCTGCCAAGGATCTGGCAGTGGCCTGGCAACGGGCTGCATCGGAGGCCCTCGACAGGGTTGTCCCCATGCGTCCCCTTACACGTCGTGGATCCCGGTTTGCTCCCTGGTATACTGAGGAGCTCCGGGAGATGAAACGTCGTCGTAGGGGTTTAGAGAGCAGGTGGAGGTCTACCCGTTCTCAATCCGATCGTGCCCAGCTAAGAGCCTACATTAGGACTTATCTGGTAGCTATGGGAGAGGCGAGAAGGTCTTATCTCTCCACTCTCATAGCGTCTGCAGATAACCGCCCAGCCGCCCTGTTTTGGGTTACCCGTTCCCTCCTTCGTTTTGAGGGAGGGCTGGACCCATTACAGGGCAGGGCTGAGGAGTTTGGTCAATATCTGACAGATAAGATCGCTCGCATGGGACGGGTTGTCCTCTGATTTGCAGTGGTTGGAGGAACGAGTTGTGGGTAGTCTGGCCACTGTTATCTGGGATGAGTTTGATCCTGTCTCCGAGGATGAAGTGGACAGGATTATGCGCACTGAGTTCCACCACATGTTTGTTGGACCCGTGTCCCTCCTGGCTGACTTATGCCGCCAGGGAGGCCACCTGCGGTTGGCTCCAGGCAGTTGTCAACGCTTCATTGAGGAGGGTGTCTTTCCTCCCCTTGAAGGAGGCGGTGGTGAGACCCCTCCTGAAGAAGCCTGCCTTGGACCCGACCGTGTTAGACAACTGTCCGGTCTCCAACCTTCGCTTTTTGGCAAGGTTGTTGAGAGTGTGGTGGCTCAGCAGGTTCCGCTTTTCCTGGATGAAGTGGACTACCTGGATCCGTACCAATCGGGCTTCCGACCCGTTACAGCACGGAGACGGCATTGGTCACGCTGATGGATGATCTTTGGAGGGCCCGGGACAGGGTTTTTCCTCTGTCCTGGTCCTATTGACCTCTCAGCGGCTTTCGATACCATCGACCATGGTATCCTTTTGCGTCGCCCCGGGGTTGGGAGTGGGGGCATTGTTCTTCAGTGGTTCTCCTCCTACCTCTCGGGCGTCGCAATCGGTGTTAGTGGGAGGGGTTCAGTCGACCCGAGGGCTCTCTTATGGGGTCCCGCAGGGTCGGTCCTTTCCCTCTCTTATTTAATATCTACATGAAACCGCTGGGTGAGATCATCCGTGGCTTTGGGGTGAAATTCCATCAGTATGCTGATGATACTCAGCTGTACTTTTCCACCCCTGGCCAGATCAGTAATGCCCTCTCCTGATGTCCCGGTGTTTGGATGCACGGATCTGGATGAGTAGGAACATGCTCCGACTCAACCTGGCCAAGACTGAGTGGCTTTGGCGTGTCGGCTCTCGGCCCAGCCAGGATTGTTTATCCTTGGCCATAGGGGGGGAGGTATTACCCCCTGTGGATAGGGCACGGAATCTGGGGGTCCTCCTGGATGTACGGCCCAGTTGGAGGAGCAGGTGGGGGCCGCCGCCAGGGGGCCTTTGCCCAGCTCCGCCTTGTTCGACAACTTAGCCCTTTTCTGGATCGAGACGCCTCACGACAGTTACTCATGCCCTTGTCACCTCGAGACTCGACTACTGCAACGCTCTCTATCTAGGACTGCCCTTGCATACCATCCGGAGATTGCAGTTGGTGCAGAATGCGGCCACGCGGGTGGTGATGGGAGTTACCCGGTTCTCCCATGTTATCCCCCTCCTGCGTGGCCTGCATTGGTTGCCGAGCGCCCGGGTGAGATTCAAGGTTTTAGTTTTAACATTCAAAGTCCTACACGACATGGGTCTCCAATATCTGAGGTCTTCTTCCAATAGCTAGCTCCAGCCGCCCTGTGCGGGCTCATAGGCAAGGAGTCCTCGGGGTTCCATCGGCAGTCAATGCGGTTGGTACTTCCCGACAACGAGCCTTCTCTGTTGCCCCACCTCTGGAATCAACTGCCTCTGGAGCTCCATCTGGCCCCTGATCTCCGCACCTTCCCGTGAATTAAAACCTGATTGTTTGACCAACCGGCTGTGACCCTTCCTTGGGGGGAGGGATGGTTTTTTAATGTATTTTATTGTTGTGTCTTATATTTGGGCTTGTTGGTTTAATGTCTTTTTAAATATTTATTGTTCTGTGTTTTTAGTTGTGAGAGCCGAAGTCTCGGAGATGGGGCTGCATACAAGTTCAAATATAAATAAATAAATAAATAATTTGGGGGGGCAGGCACGAATGTACACACAGACACAGCTTCATTTGTGTGAGTGGTGGCACTTGCCATGAGTGGTAGTGGAGCTGCAAGCACTGGCGCTTGCTGCTCACACATGGGGGTGCAGGCGTGTATACACTAGTCCACCACTCACACAGCCTGGTTGTGAATATGCCATGGCCAGGTAGTAGGACAGAGCCCGCAGTTTGGGACCCCCGTTCTAGTCCAACCTTCTATTCAGGCAGGAAACCCTACACCATTTCAGACAAATGGTTCTATTCTATTCTATTAATTGGATTTCTAAGCCGCTCCATTTCCCTAAGGACTCAGGGTGGTGTACAACCATAAAAGCAATACAAAATATACAATTAAAAAGACATTAAATAGGAAACCCAATTTATAATCAAAACACTAAAAACACTAAAAACAATTGTTAAAACTCCCATCCCCCCCAGGCCAGTCTGGTTGTCCAGTCTTCTTAAAAAACAGCTGGATCCATATTGAGTGGGACTTAAAACTAAGTCAAAGCTAATGAAGTCAAAGTCTCGTGGATTTCAATGGCTGCATAGGTAGGTCTCAATATGAGTGCAACAGTGTCATGAAATGGCAGATATGTACCATTCATACAGACATTATAGTGACCTGGGAAATAATTTAGAGTTTTGCTACATTTCAAAATAAGTCACTTTCTGACCAAATATTATTTGCTTAAGTTAATAGTTCCTGATGTTTGATGTCTCGTGATTAGAGACTGTAAGGATTAGAGCTTTAACAGATGACATCCATGCCAACTTCTGAAGAAGATGACCTGATGGAAACTTGCATTGTAGAAAGTACCAGAATGCATACTGGAAGTGGAAAAGAGTTAGATAAAGATATAGCAGGTATATTCATTTTAGCCTAAGTGTCTAATATGAGATTTTAGAACAGATAGCTTCTTAGAGTCTTAGCTCTTTTTATATTGTACAGGTAGTCCTCAACCTAATAAGAGTTCATTTAGTGGCCGGTCAAAGTTACTACAGCGCTGAAAGAAGTGACCTATGACCATTTTTCATACATACAAAACAGATTTTGACTTTGTTAAGAGATAACAATTAGATGGAATCAGAATTTAGGATTAGAATTAATCAGTACCGGTAATAATAATTGCACCCACAAATACATATGGCTTAAGAAGGAATAGGGACTATTTAAATGCCCTTCCCCAAGCAGTAAAGTTTCTGGGATAGACAAATTTCTGCAAGTTGCTTAATTTGAAAGAAAATAACTTTGTGGCTTTATTTCTTCTCTGGAAAGAGATAAATATGGAAGTAAAGACTCAAGGAATAAAAAAATATCATTAAAACTAGCTTAAATTGCAGTTTCATTCTTGGCCCCTACTTAAGTGATATATTTTTCTAATGTCTCTAATTGTACAGCCATCTGATCATCATTATGGCAGTACAGGTAATCCTTGACTTATGACCACAACTGAGCCCAGAATGTTTGTTGCTAGGCTAGGTTAAGTGAATTGTGCTTCAGTTTATGACCTTTTTGCTATCACTGTTAAATGAATCACTGCAGTTATTAAATAAACCATGTGGTCATTAAGTGAATCCAGCTTCCCCCACTGACTTTGATTGTTGGAACTGGCTGGAAAGGTTACAAATGGTGATCATATGACCCCGGGACAGGGCAACTATCATAGATACATGCCAGTTTGCCAAGTGGCTGAATTTGGATCATAGGGTCATGGAAATGCTACCATGGGTTGTAAGGGTAAAAAGCGGTCATAAGTTGTAACTTTGAACAGTCACTAAACAAATGGTAAATCAAGGACTACCTGTTTACAAATCACTGAAAATCTGTTTTAAATTTAAGATAATAATACCTAGAAATAGAAGTAGAATGACTATGGCAAAAGAAAGCAAAGATACCATCAATAATAATAGGCGCCTTGGGTGAAATCCCAAATCTTCTGAAGCATCACTAGCATTGTCAAAATCACCATCAATCAATTGCAAAAGGCAGCTTTACTTGGAACACTTTACATTCTGCGAATTTTAATACCCTCAGATAGCATCTGCTTATCCTAGGTTCTTTGGAAAGATTCGATAGGTAGATAAAAATGCCAAATCCAGTCTAAACATCTGAATATGCAACCAACCATAATAATAAAAAGCAACAGAAAAATAATAATCCCCGCAACATCAACCAAAGCAAAAACCAGAAGCAGGAACCACAATGGTGAGAAGCACAATACAAAATATCATTCAACTAAAAAAAACCTAAAGTTCTAAAAACATTTAAAAGGGTTTCAAAATAACTGAATGCATAAACAAGGCTACTGCTTGGCTGAAAGGACCATACAATAACGTAGACAGCCTGCAAGTCTCTTTGGGGACAGCAACCAATATATAACCAAATAACCATCCTTTTTAAGGGCATTAGCAACACTTCTCTGCTATACAAGGCATTGCTTTGGAGAACGTAGAACCTCACCTTAGCAGGGCAAATGTTGGTTGATGAGCATGACTAGAAGAGGACTTCAGGGCAATGTAGCTGAGTGAATTCAGAAGAGTCACATACCAGGGACTGACATAAGTCCTGTAGTTGGTGTCTTCAGTCAACCCAGAGTGGCCTGCAGATTGTTGGTTAATAATCCCATAGATTTCAGAAATCACAGGCTGGTAAGGATTCTCTGACAGCAATTGTCCCAGGACCCAGAAATCCTGTCTTTGTTGTGCCTTTCCAGTAGTGGCTGTACAAACTGCAGGGCAGGGTTTAAAAAAACAAACCCTTAGCCTCCCTACTTCCTCCTTACCAACTGAGCCTGCGTAACACCAAACTTCGGGTCTAAGCCAGGCTCTGCAAAATGATTGGCAAGCTGGATCTGTCTATCCTTAGACCCAGATCTTCTTTGGTCTTTTTTGTAGTGGCAGTGAAACACTTTCTTCTCTCATCTTCTGTATTCACTCTGTCATTCAGAGTGACAATCTTTCTACCTTAGAAATAGTTTAAGTTGGGTGGCATGGAAAGTGAAACTACAAACACGCACACACAAAAACCCTTCTGTTGATCAGAGGAGAAGGAAATGGCACATACTTTTTTTCTTATTGTTGGGAATAACCCCTTTTTCTTATTGCTGGGAATAACCCTGAGTTGTTTTCTTTTTTTCTCCTCCTCTAGTTTCTCCCAGATAATCCAAGTTACTGATTATTTGGTGATTAGAGCAAAGCTGCACATCTTACTACAATAGCCAAATAAAAAGTTGAAGCCCTGCAAGAGAGTAATAAGGTGCTTATATTCACGTGGGGAAAGGGCAATCTGCAAGCATGGGATTTCAGATAGAAGAGAGAGATATTGACAGACAGAGACAAGCAGAGACTGAGGCAGAAACAAGGCAGAGATAGAGATAAGGAGGTTTTCAACGGAACAAAAACAGTACAAATGTTGGCACTAAGAAGAAAAAAGAATAAGAATAAATAAATGAACAAGACAGGAAAAGATATTAAAAAGAAAAAAAATGTATAAAGGAGTGGCTTTTGGTCTTTCTAAGAGCAGTTATAAATGTGTTTGTACTTTCTCTCTGAAATTGCATCATAATTTCATTCTTTCCATAATCTACCCTAATAATCAAATCCATAAATCACTTGGGTTTTCCCCCCTTTGTTTAGCAAAAAGTCCAGAAGGAGTTTCTGATCATTAATAAATTCAGGAATTGAATTTTCTCTAATTTTGCCCTCTCTCCTGTCATTTTCACCGACCATTTCTCTACTGTGAATATTTCAAAAACTTCCTCTTTTTGTGCATACAGTAATCTCACGGCAGAGATCATTTATAAAAAATAATCTTCTTCTCTTTTCTAAACTGTGTGTCCATTAATCCCAACAAGAAGAGTTCTGATTTCATTAAAATTCTCTGTATTGTTGTATGTATTTGAACCCCAAATTTCCTGGCTTTTTTTTTAATAAATCCTGTTAAGCATGGGGTTTCTCTCAACGTTGCCACTCAAACTCTCAAGAATATACTACAAATTATTTCTTTTCATGTCAAATGCTCCAATTTTTCCAACTTATGTGGCTCTTTAAATTTTTTACAGTGTGCGCTTTTAAAAAAAACCAACTGCAGCCAGAGATAATCTTTTTTTTTTAGTTCTCCCGTCTCCAATGGTACTTTGTTCCTATTTTTGATCTTTTAAGAATTTTTTCTCACTGTAAGCCATTCAATTTGCTACTATTCTGTAAGGTTAAATGTGATCTTGCTAGAGTTTCTAAAAGTGAATATTCTGAGCAGAAAATATATGCTCATTAATGCATTAATTTTTTGTTTTATAAATAAACTAAAAAATAGAATGGCATGGTTTATATGCAAAATATCAGACTGATCATAATATAAGTAGCTATAAGAGAGATGAGCAGCTGTACAAATATGATAAATAAATGAATAAACTTTATTACATCATTATGTTTGTTCTGCATCAGAGCCTACCACTTTATTTCTTTACATTGTTGGAAGATAAGAGACCAAATGACACACATACACTCAGCAAGATCATCTCTGATTCATTGACAAACTTCAAATAAAAGATACCTCTTTCTGCTTGCCTTTAACATTCGGGATGCAACTGATTAAATGCATCTCTCTAGGAATCAGCCAACCTCAGCAAACAAACATAAAAGAGAATTCCTCTCAAGATAAGGGATCTCAAGACTGAATTTTAAGATCCCTCTTAAAGTTCCACACCAAAGAAGAGTTTATACATCTAAGGTCACACACATCCAGGACGAGGAATGGATCTTCTTCTCCTGGACTTTACATGTCCTCAGGGGCGATGTACACATTTAAGGTACTGCACATCAAAGTACAATACTCCATGATCAAAGCTCTTTGTTCCTATAAGTACAGTAATCCTCGACTTGCGACCACAATTGAGTCCAAAATTTCTGTTGCTAAGTAAGGCATTTGTTAAGTGAGTTTTGTCCTATTTTACCACCTTTCTTGACACAGTGGTTAAGTGAATCACTGCAGTTGTTAAGCAGGAGTGGGATTCAAAAATCCCAGCAACCGGTTCACTGCCCAGTTGCTGGGTGGGCGTGGCCATGGTGGGTGTGGACTAACAGAACTTCCTGTTTCCGGGTACTAGTGGGCCTCCAGAGCCCAGGGGAGGCCCCTTTTGCACTCCCAAGGGTCTGGAGGCTTCCCCTGGGCCTCTGGGAGGTCAAAAACAGCCTCCCCCGGGCTCTGGAGGCCCTCTGGAAGTGGGAAACAGGCCCATTTCGCAACTTCCGGTTTTTCTGGGAGGGCTGTTTTTCGCCTTCCCAAGGGTCCGGAGGTCTCTCCTGGGCTGTGGAGGCCCTCCGGAAGTGGGAAACAGGCCCGTTTCTGGACTTCCGGAAGGCCCGTTTTTCCCCCTTCCACAGCCTCTGCGTGGACCCTGCACTTACCTTCACAGAAAATGGGCTGCGTGGAGACTCGGGAGGGGTGTGCAGTGTGGGTGGGGCCAGCCAGTCGGTTAAAATGCCGGTTCGGCGAACCAGATGTAACTTTAACATCCGGTTCACCCGAGCTGATCCAAACCAGTAGAATCCCACCCCTGTTGTTAAGTTGGTAACAGAGTTTTAAGTGAATCTGGCTTCCCCATTGAGCTTGCTGGTCAGAAAGTCACAAAAGGGGATCACATGACCCCAGGACACTGCAACCATCATAAATATAAGTCAGTTGTCAAGCATCTGAATTTCGATCACATGACCATGGGGATGTGGCAAAAGTAAGTGTGGAAAATGGTCATAAGTCATTTTTGTCAGTGCCATTGTAACTTTGAACAATCACTAAATGAACTGTTGTAAGTCAAAGGACTACCTGTACTACCATCCTTAGCTTCCTAACCTTATAGCCTACCTTCCAAAACTGGATTATGTGTTCATTTTTGCTGTCGAATAAATGTAACTTTATTTAAATTTAAAATAAATAAAACTTCAAACAAGCATCCTCTGCTCATTTGCCTGGCCATGGAATAGACTGGATTTTTCCCTATCAATGCTTTTATTTCTAGCATTGATAGGTATGCTTTGGGGAGAATTGATGGCAATCTGTCGGTTTTTTAGAATGTGCTTGGTGCATGTGTAGGAGAGACAAAAGGAAAAATGGTGTGGGTAAAAATGTAGTCCAGTTCAGGGGTCTCCAACCTTGGTAATTTTAAGACTTGTGGATTTCAACTCCCAGAATTCCTCAGCTGGCTGAGGAATTCTGGGAGTTAAAGTCCACAAGTCTTAAAGTTGCCAAGGTTGGAGACCCCTGGTCTTGTTGCAGAAAAGAGCTCTTTGCACAGGTAGTCCTTAACATATAAGCATTTGTTTAGTAACCACTTTAAGTTCTAACAGTACTGAGAAAAGTGCCCTATCGAGGGCCATTGCCTAACAACCATTGCAAGTATGGTAGCCACCTCCCACTTATCTAAACATCTCAGAAGTGGTTTGATTTTGCAAGACCATTGGACTTTCTGTGAAAGAAATCGATGAATCATGCCAATGTAATTATAGCCCAAAGATTTGCCAGACCATTTTGAAGTAACAACAAATTACAAATTTTATTCAACAAACCTATTTACATTTCACTGATCAATCCCTGACTTAGCTAACAGAGCAGCACCTGCTTCTCTCTCTGTCCTTTTTCTAAGCAACGTGTGAGTTGGTGGGAGGGGCTTATATACCCTCACAGAGTCAGTTACAAAAAAGGCTCCAATCTTGCAGCTCTCCTGATTGGCCAAAATATATTTGAAATATTTACACACAAATAATAATTTAAAAATATCTCCCACACTTTCGCTCATACAAAGTCTTGCAAAAGCATGACAAATTCCCTCAGTTCCTCAATTGAGAGGAAGTGCGATGGTGTCCAGATTGACTTTCCACTGGGGAAAAGCCACAGTTTGAAAATGGGCCTCAGTGTACCAGACAAGACAATTTCTCAGTTTGAAGGAGGAATACAAGCAACTTTGTTTGGCCTTTAAATTGGTACTAGAGGCAGGGAAGGGAACTGTGGGAAAGCAACAGGTAGCACATAGAACTGGAAAGTTATTCCCTTCAGCAGGTTTGATGAAACTGGTGTGTTCCATTTACACAACATGCTTAACTTGACTGAAAAGCAGTGGTGGAATTCAAAAATTTTCACTACCAGTTCTGTGGGTGTGGCTTGGGGGGCATGGCAGGGGAAGGTTACTGCAAAATCCCCCTTCCCTCCCCACCCCACTAACCTGCTTTCCAGCTCCGTTCTCCTGTGCAGGGCAACCAAAGAAGATCCAGCCGATCAACTGGGACTCAATGGGAGGCAAAGAAGAGATGGGGGCGGGGCCAACTAGAGGTGGTATTTACTGGTTCTCCGAACTACTTAAAATTTCCGCTACTGGTTCTCCAGAACCTGTCAGAACTGGCTGAATACCACCTCTGCTGAAAAGGATTAGGCAGTTGGGATTCAGCATACAGTGAGAACGCAGGCCAGCATGTTCATAAGTAATAGTGGTTGTTTGAATGTAGCTTGTTGTGGGAACATAATCATTGCGGGTTTTTTTTTAAAAAAATCTGGAAGCAGTATAAATAATGCTTAAATTACAATCATTTAGTGACCA
The DNA here is from genome assembly GCA_009733165.1 of Naja naja. Classification (NCBI taxonomy): domain Eukaryota; kingdom Metazoa; phylum Chordata; class Lepidosauria; order Squamata; family Elapidae; genus Naja; species Naja naja. Next base: position 125,392,317 of record CM019155.1, read on the forward strand.
TTTGAAGTTACAATGGCACAGAAAAAAGTGACTTATGACTGGTCCTTTCACTTAAGACTGTCATAACATTCCCACGGACACATGATTAAAATTCACATGCTGTCAATTGGCATGTATCCCTGGGTCATGTTTGCAACCTTTCTAGTTGGCTTCCAACAAGCAAAGCCAAGGGGTGGAGGTGTGAGAGCTGAATTTGCTTAACATATTCACTTAATTGCAGTGGTTAACAACCATGGCAAAAACAATTGTAAAATCAGGCATGACTCACTTAACAGCCAACACAAATTCTGCTCCCAATTTTGGTTGACTACCTGTATTATAAGAGCCTTGGTGGTGCAGGCTATTAAACGCCTAGCACTTACTTCCAGCTGCCTGCAATTACTTGCAGGCTCGAATCCCACCAGGCTCAAGGTTGACTCAGCCTTCCATCCTCTCAGGGTAGGTAAATTGAGGACCCAAGATTGTTGGGGGCAATAAGCTGACTTTGTAAAAATGCTGCTTGGGGGGCAAAAGCCCTAGTAATAAGCAGGCATATACAATGGAATGAGGGCTATTTGTGAGCACATTGGGTTGTGCTCCAAACATTGTAAGCCGCCCTGAGTCTCGGAGAAGGCGGCATATAAATATGAATAAAATAAAATAAATAAAATAAATATTGTGGGGCCACCATTTTGGCTTCTCTGTCTGTCCTTCTGACTCAGCTAGTATTTGTGGAGTCCTCTGAGCTTAGTTGTTTCTTTGCAGACATTTGATTACCTCATTAAATAACTTCATCAGTGTGAGGGGGTGTGGGATTTGTTGCTTGTTGATATAAAATAGTTTTGTCAGTTGTTTTGGTGGAGGTATGTTTTCGTTCTTGATTAGAGTACAGGTAATCCTCAAGATATGACCGTAACTGAGCCCAAAATTTACATTGCTAAGTGAAACATTTGTTAAGTGAGTTTTGCTCAATTTTATGACCTTTCTTGCAACAATTGTTAAGTGAATCATTGCAGTTCATAAGTTAGTAACACGGTTGTTAAGTGAATCTGGCTTGCAGTGGCGTATTAACCATTAAGCAGACTAAGCACGTGCTTAGGGCACCAGGCCCAAAGGGGCACCACAAAGTTGAGAATATGGCTTCGTTTGTACAGTATATACAAAGGAGGGAGGGGAACCAAGATTTGTCAGTGCTTAGGGCACCAGTGAGTCTTAATCTGCTACTGCTGGCTTCCCTAATGAGTTTGCTTGTCAGAAAGTTTCAAAAGCTGATCACATGACCCTACAACATTGCAACTGTTATAAGTATGAACCAATTGCCAAGCATTTGAATTTTGATCATGTGACCATGGGGATGCTGCAATGGTCGTAAGTGTGAAAAATGATCATGTCACCTTTTCAGTGCCATTGTAACTGTGAATGGTCACTAAAGGAATTGTTGTAAGTCAAGGACTACCTGTACTGTATTGCTTTCTGCCTGATTGTTTGTCTGCTGGTAACCCCTGCTTCTCTGAATATGGATTGCTGGAAGCGATGTGTCTAGTCTTTTTATTACCTCTATTGAACGGTGTGTAAAACGGTGAGATCATTTGTGGTTTTGGGGTGAGGTATCATCAATATGCTGATGATACCCAGTTATACATCTTCACCCCAAACCAGATCAGTGATGCCCTCTCCGTGATGACTCGCTGTCTGGATGCGTCTTGGATCTGGATGGGCGGAAACATGCTTCGCTCAACCCGGCCAAGACTGAGTGGCTGTACATAACGGCATCTCAGTCCAGTCAAGAGTGTCCATCATTGACCATAGGGGGTGTGGTGTTGCCCCCTGTGGATAGGGCGAGAACCTGGGGTCCTCCTGGCCTTGCGGCTCCAGTTGGAGGAGCAGATGGGGGTCGTCACCAGGGGGGCCTTTGCCCAGGTCCGGCTGGTTCGCCAGCTTCCCCCGTTTCTGGACCGAGATGCCCTGCGTACAGTCACTCATGCTCTTGTTGCCAGCGACTGACTACTGCACGCTCTCTATTTAGGACTGCCCTTGCATACCATCCGGAGATTGCAGCTGGTGCAGAATGCGGCCGCACGGGTGGTGATGGGAGTTACCCGATTCTCCCATATTACTCCCCTCCTGCGCGACCTGCATTGGTTGCCGGTTGCACTCTGGGTGAGATTCAAGGTCTTGGTTTTAACATTCAAAGTCCTACACGACATGGGTCCACAATACTTAAGGGAGCGTCTCCTGCCAATATCAAGTGCCAACCGCCCTGTACGGGCACATAGGCAGGGGCTCCTCGGGGTCCCGTTGACAAGCCAATGTCGGCTGGCGGTCCCCCGGCGGCAAGCCTACTCTGTGGTGGTCCCCGACCTATGGAACCAGCTGCCTCTGGACCTCCGTCTGGCCCCTGACCTCTGCACCTTCCGCCGCGAGTTGAAGACCTGGCTATTTGACCAAATCGGGCTGTGACTACCTCACGGGGGGTATGGGATAGTTTTAAATTATTTTAATTTGGCTTTATTGGACTTTATATTTGTTTAATTCTTTTTTAATTATTTATTGTATTTGTATGTTTTTAGCTGTGAGCCGCCCCGAGTCTTCGGAGATGGGGCGGCATATAAGTCCAATAAAATAAAAATAAATAAAATAAAATAAATGTAGTTTATCTCTTATGTGTCTATTGAGGGCTGATTTATTTGAACCCCAAGCTTCCAGAAGTTCATTGGCATTTCTAATTTGGCTTTATCTAAAATGCTCGCAGTTACCTAGTTGAAACTGAGGCTAAGTCTGTCCACGTGTTGTGAGATTAAGCCATTTTTTCCCATGTCTTTAGCAGGAGGTTTATTCACCCTTCCCTACAACTGCAATTGCTTGTTGCAGCCAGCAGAGGGCAGGGCAAACCTCAGCCACACAAATCGCCTCTGGCTAGATACATGCAGCTCCACTACTACAAGTCTGAAGATCAGCAGTTGAAAAGTTTGAGGCCCTGGACTGGCACGCTACAGGGGTCCTGGACTGAATCCTGTGGGAAAAAAATGAGTTGCCCAGAGCTGGCAGTGCATGGCTGGGAATCACGCCAGCCCCACAAAGCAACAAAGGGAGCTACAGCCCAGCCAAACCCCCTGCCAAGCAGAGCCAATGTTGTTAGTGCCCAACATCCAGTAGGGTGGCTGCTGTAGTAAACCACGTTGGGAATCTGTCTCTGTGTTAATCTCATCTCTAATTTAGCTTTACTGACCAACAACATCTGTTCCTTAGGTCTCTCTTTCCCAACCTCAGCAACTTTGAGATATATGGATTTCAAGTCCCAGAATTCCCCAGACTGGCTAGAAAATTCTGGGAGTTGGAAGTCCATACATCTCAAAATTGCTGAGGGTGGGAAACATGGTGTTGGCTCTTCCAACCATTGCATTCAAAGGCTACCTCTTCTGCAATGCCCAGGTATGTGTATATGGATGAACAAAATAAAGACTGCAGTTGTGATCACACAGTGGAAGCCTCATTTCAACATCAACACATTAAGAATCGGGAGCTTTGATCCTGTGGCCACGACTATCAACATTTTTTGTGGGTGCTCAACGTAACAGTTCTAGAAGTGGATTTTCACAATGGGGAACTCAGATTTGCTATCCTCATCCCACCCAAAAAAGAAATCTGCATCTAGAACTAAGCAGGATTTATGCAACTAGAACATTTGATTTTGGAGGGAAGAATTATTTATGTATTTGTACATTTTTCATTGTGCAAATCTAAAAGTGGTTTACAATGATGGTGAAAAGAGTGTAGCGTGTAGGACTAGGAGATCCTTCTTCAAAGGCAGCTTCAACTATCAGCGCTTATCCCTAACTGGCCAGCTGCTATCTCTTAAGTGGCCTACTTCACAAGGTTGTTAGGAGGTAAAACATTAAAGAAAAAAGTACTGTATCTTCCTGGAAGAAAGGTGTACCCTCAAAGCAATAAATAATGAATAAAAGGTGTTGATAAAGGACATTTTTTCACTAGGAACTTACTGCTGAGCATCTTCATAACAGCATCCTTCAGCCATCACTGAAGTAATATTCACACACACACACACACACACACACACACGTGTGTATGATTTTTTAAATCTGACCTTTATAAATAACTCAAGGTGGATGACATAGATAGTACACATTTCTTTTCTTGCAGTATTTCCTCACAACAATTCTGTCAGGTGAATTGGGCTGAGAGAGCAAGAGTGTCACCATTTGTTTGCTTGTTTGTTTATCTTTAACTCACAATGGCGATTGTATTTAACACTTCCTATTCCTATTTTCCTCAATCTAGCCTGGTGCCTTAAACATTGGACCAAATTATATATTTAGAAATATTATTTATTTATAACTATATAAAGTTGATTCTTATTACTATTCTTTTGATCCAATGATGATTGGATGGCTTTAGAAAATGGTCAGACATTTTCAGATTGTGAGAACTGCTAGTTAAACCCAAACCAAGCCTTATAATATTTGTTCAAAAGGCAAAGCGATAATAAAAGGGAAAAAAAGTTGCCTCAATCTGTCATACAACCCCATCAAATAGAGCCTTGGTGGTGCAGGCTGTTAAACACCTAGCACTTAGCTCCAGCTGCCTGAAATTAGTACAGGCTCAAATCCCACCAGGCTCGAGGTTGACTCAAGGTTGACTCCTCCCAGAGTAGGAAAATTGAGGACCCAAGATCATTGGGGGCAATAAGCTGACTTTGTAAAAAATGCTGCTGGGGGCGGGGGCAAAAGCCCTAGTAATAAGCAGGCATATACAATAGAATGAAGGCTATTGCTGAGCACATTGGGTTGTGCTCCAAAGATTGCAAGGTGCCCTGAGTCTCTGGAGAAGGGCGGCATATAAATGTGAATTTTTAAAAAAAATCTCAATTTTCTTACATCATTTCTTAAAACATTCTTACCTTGAAAAAAATGTTCCAGATGTCACTGTAATTAGAAGTGACAAAAAGCCTTGGTTAATAATTGTTAATTATTTATGGTGCAATGCCTGTAAATAGGCAAGCAGATTTTCTCTCTGCTGTCTTATCAGTCCTCCTTTGCTTGGAAATTGAGGTGAAGCTGGAGAATTTGGGGAGCTGAAAGACACTCCCAAATGCCAGCTATTAATACCCCACCCTGATTTATGGAGCTAATTTCAAACATGTCAATATTCCTTGCAACCTCTGATGTTATTATCTAGGCATGGAAAATCAGAGGGGAAGTTGTGACTTTGTAGCTTATCTACAACCACTTGAGCAAAATAGAGCTCAAGGAAAAACTAAGCTGAACTACCTTCACAAATGTTTCAGACAGAGGGGGGTCTCATTTTAAACCTTCCAAAAGTCCCCCACTGCAGGTAGTCCTTGACTTATAGCCACAACTGAGACTGGAAAATTTGTTCCTAAGTGATGTTGTAATTAAGTGAGGCATCACATGATCACACCCAGTTTTACAATCTTTTTTGCCAAGGTCATTGATCAGGAGTGATAATGACTTGCTACCTCCTGCATTGACTTCACTTATTGGAACCCAGCTGAGGAGGTTGCAGATAGCAATTATGAGACCCTGGGAGACTGCAATCATCATATAAATATAGGCTACTTGACAAGCACCCAAATTGCAATCACATGCCTCAAGGATGCTGCAGTAGTCCTAAGTGTGAGAAGTGGTGGTAAATCATTTTTTTCAGCATCATTGTAACTTGGAATTGTTGTTAAATAAATGGTCATAAGTCAGAGACTACAATGCATGCTATTAGGACAAGCTGCTATCCACCCACTCTAACTGATCCAGTATCCCTTTGTCTAGCCACACAGAAGTCTCCACCTTTGGAAAACCAAAACTACTTCTTCAGCCAGTGTTAGAAAAAGAGAAAGAAAAATACTTTGGATCTTCCTGACCAACCCCAGAAATGCAGAATTTCACAAATCTTGGGCTAATCCGGAATTACAAGGTGTAACTGGGTGACCATGCTGTTTTGCACATGGGGATATGAGAAAATCCTTCTTAAGCCAAGGAAGCCAAATCTGAAAACACATGAAAAACATTTGCACGCCAAGAATTCCAATAAAATCAAGAGAATTAGCCTGGTCAAATTAGTTATTTATTGCTGCCTAGAAGGAAAACTTGGATTTAAGCACACCAGAGAAGATGGCTGGAGATAAATGCTTTAGACTTTAGTTCTTCCTTCTTTGCCTTGCTGTGTGGCAGCCTTTGAGCATTTATTTTGCATTTTAGAGAAAGCATATCAGAACCAAAAGATGGCCAGTGCTTTGCTCCATCAAGAAAACTAGAAAATGTCTAACAGCTAAACCCACCCTCTTAACAATAGTGAAATTATAAAGCAGCAATCTGTTTTTAGTCATTATTTAAATAAATTGGATTACACTGGTGGGCTCCCTTCAGGAGAACCACCTTGAATTCTATCTATCCAGATCTTTATGGTACCATACCAAAACCAAGAGTTGGTCACAGAGGCCAAACTACACATTTACTGCAGACAGTTCAGGAAAGTGGTCTCAACTGCATTTAACTAAATGTAACTTTGTGCTGGAAATTTGGGACTGTGGAACTGTTAGATGGGAGAAAGAGATTGAGAATTGGAGGTATTTGACTGCCTCGCTTCCCTTGCAAGGGAAACACAGGAGTGATTATTTACAAAGATAGCACAAGTGCTCCATCCTTAGCTACACCGTTGGACCAGCCCAAATTATCTTCTACCTGAGACAAAATAAAAAATAATGACCTCTCAAAGTCATTGAGTATAGTGCATAAGCCACTTCTTTTCTTTCCAAGAAGCTTATTAAGATTACTGTGTTATAAAATACAAATTAAAATAACAATAATAGGAAAATGAGGAAGGGAAAGGAAGGAGAAAGAAAGGTGTAAGGTAAAAGTGGAAAGGAAAAAAAAGCACTGACTTCCAACATTTTTCAGCACAGCAAAATGCAAAATGCAATTACATCCTCAACCGTTTACTTTACCAACTTAACAGGTACTAGTAATTTCTGTAACAACAAACTACAGGTAGTCCTTGACTTATAGCCATTTGTTTAGTGACTGTGCAGTTGCAACTGCACTAAAAAAATGACATATGACTGGTTTTCACACTTACGAGAGTTGCAAGCATCCCCATGGTCATGTGATCAAATTTCAGGCACGTGGCAACTGGCATCGATTCACAGGTCCTGGGGCCATGAAATCACCATTTGTAACCTTTCCAGCTGCTTTCCAATAAGCAAGGTCAATGTGGGAAGCCAGATTCACTTAATGTCCACATGATTCACATAACAACTACAATGATCCACTTAATAACTGTGGCAAACAAGGTTGTAAAATGGGGCAAAACTGAACTTAAAAATTGCTTTGCTTAGCAACAGAAATTTTAGGCTTCAATTTTATGTTAATTTTAAGAATCTGTTGCATTATAACATGGATGCGAGCCCAATATTTCTTTACTAAATTCCAAGAATGATATCCCCGGTGGTGGAATTCAAAATTTTTTACTACCGGTTCTGTGGGCGTGGCTTGGTGGGCGTGGCAGGGGAAAAATACTGTAAAATCTCCAGTCAGAGTTGGTATTTGCTGGTTCTCCGGACTACTCAAAATTTCCGCTACCAGTTCTCCAGAACTGGTCAGAACCTGATGAATACCACATCTGGATTTATCCCTTCTTAAAGGGACACCAGCGGTCTTCCACTAACCATGGTTAATGGTTAATGTTTATTACTTTGCTTTATGAAGGAGCATTTTAGACAGGGGTGGAATCAGGGTTGGGATTCTACCAGTTCGCACCTATTTGCTAGAACCGGTTGTTAACATTGTAAGCAGTTTGGAGAACCGGTTATTAGAAGAAATTACTGGCCTAATCCTGTAAGGAAGGCAGGAAGGAAACATTCTGGTGTTGCTTATAGAAACTGCCTCTCCATTAAGCCTTATTACACTCTTGGCAGGACTAGACTTCCTGTCTCTGGAACTTCTTAGTACCAGCAAAGTACCAGCAAAGTACCAGCAAAGGAGGGGGAAAAAACCCCTCCTTTGCTGGTATTTTGCTTGTGTGGAGTGACCATTCAAAGTTACAATGGCACTGAAAAAAGTGATTTATGACCATTTTTCACACTTACAACCAGGGATGGGATCTGACCGATATAACTACTGGTTCTGTTGCTCTGCATCGTGTGCGCATGCATGCGCGCGCGAGTTGTGCAAGTGCAATTTACGATCTGCTGAGCTGCCCGGACAGCTGAGCAGCACTGCATGCAAGTGCGCAGCAGTTGGAAAAGCCCTTTTTTCCTGCTTTTTCAACCGCAGCTGTGTCACGCAAAGCAACTGCGGTTGAAAACGCAGGAAATTTAGGTCAGGTAAGAGCCTGGGCAGGCAGGTGGGCCAAAACAGCAGCAAACATAGAACTGGTTCTATGTATGCTCTCTGTTTGCTGTTCTTCAGAACAACCAGTTCTACAGAAGTGGACAGAACTGGTAGAATCCCACTCCTGCTTACGACTGTTGCAACATCCTCACAGTCGTGAGAGGCCAGGTGAGGAGATGCGTGCCTCGATGTGAGTGATATTGAGTTGGCCATGCCCAGCCAATACCATGACCGCCAAGCCATGTCCACCTGGTCACATGACCACTAAGCCATGCCCACCAACTAAGCCACACCCACAGAACCGGTTGTTAAAAATTTTGAATCCCACCCCTGGGTGGGATGCTACCGGTTCTGCCCAGCTCTATAGAACCGGTAGCTCTGAAGAGCAGCAGACACCGAACCAGTTCTGTGTTTGATGCTGTTTGGCTCGCCCGCCTGCCCGGGCTCTTACCTGACCTTTATTTCCTGCTTTTTCAACCTCAGCTGCTTTGCACGGCACAGCTGAGGTTGAAAAAGCAGGAAGGCGTTTTTCAAGCACTGCGCACCCGCGCGCAGTGCTTATCAGCTGTCCAGGAGGCACAGCTTTTGTTGTATTACACACGCACACAGCGCACATGTGCATGCAAAACCGAACCAGTAGTAACACCGGTTGAATCCCACCCCTGATTTTAGAGCAAAACTTTATAAAAATGCCCATTCTCATCATAACAATACTCCTCTCTCTTCCTATTTATCATTAGTTGCTGGTGAAAATAGGAAGACAAAAGAGTATTAGGCATGTTTGCAACCTTGAGTTATTTGTAAAAATAATAAATGTAGGATACAAAAAATAAATCAAATATAAAATCAAAGTATAAAATGATATTAAACACTCAATTCAGTGTCTTCCACTAGGAAGGACCACCCACATCACTTCTACGGAGGTGGTAATGCAAGTAGGAGTCCACCCACCACTTGGGGCGGGGGGAGTGGCAAAACAGCAGGCGTTCATGGATTCCATTGTGGGCCTCTCCTCAAGGCCATTTGCCAGCACAGAAAATATTGTAGGTGATAAGTAACCCGCTAGGCTGAGTGTCTTTTCTCAAGGCTATCCAGCTGGGCAAGGAGACGGGGCAAGAGTGTGGGGCGTGAGGCAAGCAGGGAGGTAAATTTCCTTTGTTTGTTTTAGTCAACAAATTTAGTAATTTATACTCATTGGTGCTTTTCAATGGTGGTGGCTATTTACGGTGGCCATATTTTCTGGGAAAAAGTAAAGGACAAACCTGAAAAAAGGGTTCATGAAGATAAATAAAAATGGTTAATGTTTATTACTTTGCTTTACGAAGGAGCACTTTAGAACAAAACTTTATAAAAATGCCTATTCTAATAATAATAATAATAATAATACTCCTTTCTCTTCCTATTTATTGTTAGTTGTTGGTGAAAATAAGAAGACAAAGGAGTAGTAGGTATGTTTGCCACCTTGAGTGAATTGTAAAAATAATAATGGTAGGATACAAGTAATTAAATAAATTTCACTACTGGAGAGAAAAACCAAACACGTACAGGTAAAATTATTTTAAAAACACAATTCAGTGTCCATATTTTTCACATAATTGTGAAAGGCTATGCCTAACCTGGTACCATTCATGTGGGAAAATTAAAGGACCAAATGAGATCTAAAGAACAGATTTTTGAAATAAAGGACTGTCCTCTATAATACAACACAAGTATGCAATTTATTTCTTTAACTTGGTAACCTTTTATTGTTTATGGAGAACTGCAAGTCAAGCCCTATATAGTCTAGCCCAGGGGTCATCAACCTTTCGAATCCCAGGGATCACTAAATTCATAATTTAAAATCCAATAATTTAAATCTGCCTAATCCTAAACCTAACCACTAATATGATCTGCCTAATGACTGAATGGGTGGGCGTGGCTAGGTGGTCATGTGACTGGGTGGGCGTGGCCAACTCAGTGTCACTCATGTCGAGGGGTGCCTCGCCAGCCTCTACTCACCCCTCCCCTCCCAACCACTCCTGACCTCCCTGCCCAGGCTCCTTAGGGCCCCAACAGGAAGCAGTTGTTAGAGCTAAGCAGCCACCCTGAGAAAGAGTTGGCAAAATAGCTGGCTCAGTTCAAATTGGATCTGACCAAGAAGGAGGCTCAGCAGAAGCACTTCACTGAGGACTACAAGCATAGGCTTTCCAAGCAGAGGGAAAACCTGCGGAAGTACAAGGCCAGGTACCGGCACCTGGAAGCTCAGCGGGCTGAGATGGTCAGCCAGTTCCGGGCCATGATGCAGTCCCACTGGAACAAGGCCCTCTGGCTCTTCGCCACCAGCAGCATTTCATTCTAGCCTTCGCTCAAAGTCCCGCCCCAGGAGGCTGAAGCAGACCCCAAGTTGGAATTTCTGCCCCCCTATGCCCTGCAAAAAAAGACCCCAAAAAGGGAGACTCTCTGTGGAAACACAACATTCATTGCACATATCCAGCCTAGGGGTCGTAGTTTGAGGACCCCTGATTTAGTGCAATATAAAAAATGCAAATAATTTTTCTGTGGATCACCAAACTTTTCTCATGGACCACCAGTGGTCCACAGACCACCAGTTGGAGTTCACTGGTCTAGCCCAGGCAGGACCCAATCATACTAAGATGACTTCTTGTTCCTGGCCCCACCAGAGAGGATGCTGACCCCTCAGATGCTGGAGTGATTTACAAACTCCTCTTTTTAAAAAAATAGTCTGCATCTGTGAAAATCTGTCTGTACAAACCATTATCTTTTTAGCAAGAATGGTGGACTAAGACTGGCAGACTAAGGCAGTCATAGAACAGATTCCACTTGATAAAATGCAACCACAAAAGACACCTAAAACAAGATGGAGCAATGACATCAGCAAATATTGGTGGCTCAACTGGCAAAGGAAAACTCAAGACCATATTGGTTCAAACATGCAGAAGAGCCATTGATTCTATAGTGAATGGACAATGGCTGGTTCTGCAGTGGATAGACAGTGGTTAGAATGATGGTGATGATGAACCACTATCTGTAGCCATTAGCAACTTTTTGTAAGCATGGAAGTTCCCTCAGAGAAAGTGGATTTTGATATACAGCAGCATTGCTCAACCTTGTTAGTTTGGAGGTGTCTGGACTTCAACTCCCAGAATTCCCCAGCCAGCCATATACTCCAAGCTTGCTAAGGTTGAGAACTGCTGTACTGCAGACTTCCAGCATAGCCAGGAAACTTTTTATCAGATATGTATAATATGTATTGTTGTATGTAGGATGTCTGAGTTAAGGTTCTCAGATCCGCGCTGCAAACATCTGGAGCGCCACTAGTGGTCATCCGTATGTTTGCAGGCCAGGTCTGCAGCCCTAAACCCCTGGTAAGCGGGCCTAGCGTTCAATTGAGAACGGCGCCGCTTTTGACTTTTTGCTAGATCAGGCTGCTTCTCTCCTTCCTTTACGCCCCCCACTTTAAGACCCTCCCCTAGCTCTCCCCCCCGCCCCACCCACTTTCCAGTCCGCCTCTCCAGGCCGCTGGTTCTCGCTGACCGTCCAGGCATCATGTCCCGCTCGGAGGAGGTGAACCGGCTGACCGAAAATGTCTATCGGGTGAGCAGCTTTCCATACACTTTTGCTACAGGTTCTTCTCCAACACTTATTTCTGTCTTCCTTTCCCTCCCGTCCCTTCTTCTTCTTCTTCTTCTTCTTCTTCTTCTTCTTCTTCTTCTTCTTCTTCTTCTTCTTCTTCTTCTTCTTCTTCTTCTTCTTCTTCTTCTTCTTCTTCTTCTTCTTCTTCTTCTTCTTCTTCTTCTTCTTCTTCTTCTTCTTCTTCTTCTTCTTCTCCCTTTAGTTGGGTTTCCTTCCATGATTCCCTCCGTCTTTTTCTTCTCCCGTTCATTTCACCTCAGTTAAATTGGCTGGTCCATCTCCCAGGCTCACCCTCTCCACTTCTCTCTCTCTTCCCCCACCCCCCCACACCCGGGAATATACCCCCTTCCTGCTCCCCAGACTCAATTCGTTATCCAAGTTTGTCTTTCCATTTTCCACTTTCGCCTTGGTCCTGCGCTGCATTTTGGCTTTCGGGTCGGTCTTCGCAGCCTTTTGTTCGACTCCTAAAAATCGGAGGGTGGAGGTGGGGGGGGGGGAAGAAGCAACAGGAGGTGCGTGGAAAGAGGAATTGGGACATAATGTTCCAGAAGCCCCTTCCCTCCGCTGAGCCCCCCCCCCCCATCTTTTGGATGCTGAGAAAGTGCCAGACTTCAAGGCAAAATTAATACCAGGAGCTAGTAAGTTTTGCCTTTCTTTCTGTTAAAGATTCACTATCTAATTACTAAAACGGAGAAATCTGTGGAGACGGGAAGCGGGGGGGTGGGGTGGGAAAAGTTTGATGCCGCTATTAAGCGGATACATTTAATGGTTTCTAGCGGTTAGGACGCCCATTGCGTCGAATGGCGATTGAAAGCCTTCTGCTTTTGCTTCGGCTTCATGGTTTGAGCCCGAACCACCGTGAATTTGGGTCTGTGGCTGGAACAGTTTGGGAAAACTTCGTCAAAGGTTTTTTTTTTTTTAACTCGGTTCCTTCTTTGAAACTAACCGGCAGAATCTCTAGGAAAGTTTCCTTGAGGTCGCACGTGGGGGGGAAAAGAGCAGACTATAAATTCAATAAGAATAAGAAAATAAATCGATATAAGAAAGCAGGGAATTGCGCAGGTTGGGTTCTGGTGAAGATGGAAGAGTTTGGTGGTGGTATTTCCCTCCACCCAATGGAAATGATGCAATTTTCATGCCAAATTACACCCCCCCCACACACACACACACAGCTTGGCTAGGGATGAAAAAACGAAACTTAACCCATTTATTGCTCGCCCTCCTTTGAAACATTTGGTTCCCCTTCCCTAATTATCTTGATGGAGACTGAATGGGTTATTTTCTTATCTGTAAAGGAAACACGCTCATCAGCACAGGGTTCCTGTGCTCCTGGCTTGCTGCTGCCATAACTCAGGGAAGCCACATCTGACATGACATGGGGCGAAGCCATCCTTTTGTGGGTGGAGAAAAGGTCTTTTAAGGCCTGAAGAATTGGAATCACAAGGAAGCTGGAGCATGCTGATGCTCACCAATATTTCCTAAATTATGGGAATATTATATACCAGTCTCTGCTGGAAGGTCAAGACTGGATATAGGACCTACAATAAGCTTATAATGATAGATACTCAATAATATTTCTTAAATAGTGGGAATATTGTATGCTAGTCTTTGGAGTAAGGCCAAGGATATGGGACCTACCACAAACCTGTAGGGTAGAACAGAGTGAGATGGAGACTTTATTAGACCCATTGGTTGAATAACAAATGTTCATCCTGACCTTTCTGGACTCTAACCCTGTTTCACAGCGAGTTGTGTATATATGCTTCTAAAATTAATAATTACTGTTGCAGGATCCAATCTGGGTTGCTCACTGGGGCCAGAGGTTTAATCTAGGAACTTTTGAACTTGTGCACATTCGGGTACAGAGAAATTCCCTGAAGATGGACTCCAGCACAAATCCAAAAACTCGAAAGACTAACCTCTGGTTCCTGATTGCATCCTGCAACATTATACTGGGACACATTATATTTGCCTCCATTTGTAATAATTACTATTTATGGTTTGGCTGTTGGTTTTGTTGACTTTGAAAAGAAGAGGGAGATGCCTAAAAAGGAAGCTAACAAAGACATATCTTTGACCTGATGCCTCTTTTTAGTGCCAGGCAGAAATATGCCCCTTAGGTGATGACACAGGCTGGATTACACATGCAGCCACATGTGGCAGGAATGAACTAACTGACTTTTGTATTATTTCCAAGTTCAAGAGGGGATGTAATTTCTGTGCATTAATTTTTTAAAAAGTATCAACATCTCTAGTCTAGAAGAACTCACAATGTCTCTGCAGGGCTGGATTTTTTTGCATGCAGGTAATGTTCTCTCTGAAGAGCATTCCAATGGTATCCAGGCATGTATGCCAGGGATTTGAACCGATGCGCTCTTATCTCATAAAGATTCCTCTGACTCATCTACCAACTGTTGATGCAATTTCAAATTTATAGATGGGCAGGTCTGTTCAAGAGGAGATAGAGTTTGGAAAAGTCAAAGTAACAGCTGGATCCTTGTGGTGGACAGGTATAAAAAGAGGTGGGGCTGTGACTTTAGAAGGGGCTGTGCGTTCATCACATGACTACAATCAACATCTGGAATTTTTCACTCTCCCTGTTTGCCCTACCATAGATGGGAGGATTTTTGGTGGCACTACTACAGAACTCCTAACAAAACTCAACCACAAGTGTGGTTCCCCCAGTTTTCTGCCAGATGTGCAGACAATTCATAAAATAAAGTTACAACTTTTGCAGCATTTCCACGATCATGTGATGAAAATTCAGGTGTTTGGCAACCAGTTCATATTTATAACCGTTGCTGTGTCCTAACACCATGTGATCACCTTTTTGTGACCTTCTGACAAGCAAAGTCAATGGGGAAGCCAGATTCACTTAACAACTGGGTTGTTAACTTATCAGCTGCAGGGATTCACTTAACAACTGTGGCAAGAAAGGTCATAAAATGGGGCAAAACTCACTTAACAAAGTCTCACTTAACAGCATAAATGTTGGGCTCAATTGTGGTTGTAAGTAATACTACAGTATAGTATAGTACAGAGTACTACTATCTGTACCGTACTGTAGTATTATAATACCATAATACATAGCCCAATATATTATTAGCTCTGCAATAGTTCTGCAATAGCTCTGCAATAGTTCTAATTGGGACCCAATTAGAAAGCTGAAACACGTTGCTGTATCTGAATATCCCTGGAAACTCACTGTACTATAAAGGGCTAATATGCCAACAGAGAACTTGCTGTAGCCTCTTATTCAAATCTTTGTCTGTTTTTGAAGTTTGCTAGGTGAAATGGGTTCACACATATGCATACACAGACACACACAAAATCATATTCTTCTCGCTTCTCGATCTTCTCCATACTTCTGATCAATGTATCTCTTCCCATATAACCCAAATTTCTTTCTCTTTCATGTACAGTACAGTGGCCTTAAGTCTGTACTATAAAGGAGAATTCTTAAAACTCACCTTTGTCCTTTATTTGGGTTATTTAACTTTTATCATACAAATAATGATAATTAAGTCTTTCATATTAATGTGAAAAATAGGGAAATTGAACTGCATTTATAAAATAATGCACATATAGTTTGATTTTAGATACTTGAATATGTGCTTTTTGTAAAGCTTTCTTGGTTTTGCTCTTAAATTTTCATTTGTAAAACAAAGTTATAAACTAGGGCTCCTCAAACTTGGCAACTTGTGGACTATGCTGGCTGAGGAATTCTGGGAGTTGAAGTCCACAAGTCTTAACGTTGCCAAGTTTGGAGACCTCTGTAATAAACATAAACAATTACATTTTTATCGTTATGAACCTCTTTAAGATATGCCACCCTTTAGGTTTATCCTTTATTGTTTCAAGGAAAATATGTTTGTTGTATATATATTGGATCTTTTTTCCAAAATGCTACATCCACTTTCAAGCCCAAAGGTTGCTAAAGGTGATCTTGCCAGAGTTTATGTACTTTTAAATTCCTGTTAGATTATACTGAGAAAAAACACATTTAGATCTATGGAGATACTCAGTCATCCAGGTCATGGCTGTCCAAAAGATGCTTTTTCAAAAGGCAACTGGACTTTCTTTGTCTTTCCTTGAAGATTTTTTGCTCCAAGAAGCTTCTTCAGTTCTAACTGAATGGTGGAGAATGGAAGGATTTATATTCCTTGCAGTCAAAGAATGTAAACCCTTCTATTCTCCACCATTTGGTCAGAACTAAAGAAGCTTCTTGGTTGAGAAGTGAAACGTCTTCAAGGAAAAACAAAGGAAATCCAGTTGCCTTTTGAAAAAGCACCTTTTGGGACAATACATTTCAGGCTTTCTCTGGAGATTGTGCAGGTGCTTAATTTAGTATCAGGCCAGAATATTTTATGTTTTGTTTCCTTCTCTATTCTGACAAGGTGATTCTGGACCAGTTCAATCCAAGTTTAAGGAATTTTGTTACCATGGGGAAAAGTTATCAAAAAGCCCTCTCAGGTAAGGGAATACCCCATTCCAACTCCCTGACTTTGAATCAGGTCCGCATTGGTCCTTTGAAGGACAAACATCTGTATTCAGATTTCATTATTTGATATCTGTTCTCTCCCACTCTCTGTCCACCTTTACAGGGGTTACGGTTGCTGCCAAAGGCTACTTTGATGCCTTGGTGAAACTTGGTGAGTTGGCCAGTGACAGTCAAGGATCCAAAGAATTGGGTAAGTTTCTTGATTGATCTGTTTTGTCTCTTCCAAAACAACAAACTATGTTTCCTCTTGTGACACACTTCTTTTGGAGAATTCTTTATGGCTTTGCCAATGTTCTAGTAAGAGACAAACAGAAGAATTTAGATTGTCTGTGATGTTATATCCATTCAGTCGAGTTCGATTCTTGGCAATTCTGTAGGCCAGGTCTCACCACATCTTCCGATCTTGCACTATTTCTTTGCTCCGGCTGGTGTCAGCTTCCATAGTGTCCAGCTGCCGTGATTTTTGTTGGCCTGCTTTCCTTTTACCACTAAATTATTTTTATTTTTCTGTAGATTTTCTAGAGAGCGTCACAAAGTACAACAGAAATAACCTTCCCTAACCTGAAGTCCCATGTCTTTCAGAGGTGTTGGGACTTCAACTCCCAGAATTCTTAGCCAGTATTTACAAAGGAAATGCACTGGCAGTGTATTTGGGGGGGGTGGATGCTGGGACCAGTAGTGGGATTCAACTTTTTTTACTACCGGTTCTGTGGGCGTGGCTTGGTGGGTGTGGCAGGGGAAGGATACTGCAAAATCTCCAGTCAGAGGTAGTATTTGCGGGTTCTCTGAACTACTAAAAATTTCTGCTACCGGTTCTCCAGAACTGGTCAGAACCTGCTGAATACCATCTCTGGTTGGGACAGAGTTGTTCAGGCTACATATCTAGGCTACAAAATTGCAAGCAGGCAGTAAATGATAAGAAATACAATCATCAACTTACAACCATTGGCTTAGTGACCATTTAAAGTTACAATGTCACTGAAAAGTGACTTATGGCCATCTTTCATACTTAACGACGGTTGCAGCATCCCCAGGGTCACATGATCAGAATTCAGTCTCTTGGCAACTGGCATGTATTTATGTCTGTTGCACTGTCCCGGGGTCCTCTAATCACCATTTGTAACCTTCCCAGCCATCTTCCAAAAAGCAAATCAGTGGGGGAAGCCAGATTTGTTTAATAACCACTTGATTCACTTAACAACTGCAGGGATTCACTTAACTGGCAAAAAAGGTCGTAACATGAGGCACAATTCTGCCTTGATTAACAATGAAACTTTTGGGCTCCCTTGTAAGTTGACAATTATATACAGTGTTTTCTGCATAGCTGTGTGGCCATCTAACTGCTGTCTGGATTTTTGCAGCTCAGATATGGTGGCCTGACCTATTGTTGCCTGGGGAATTTTGGGAGTTGAAGTCCACATGTCCTTAAAGTTGCCAAAGTTGAGAAAGATTGGTTTACATGATGAAGATTGGCATTGTGACTTGTTCATTTTCCCAAAAGAGAAATAAAAATCCCAACCCCCTGCACCCATCAGTCTACCACCTGGTCCAAGCAATTCTTCATCCCAGCTGAAGACATCCTCCCAGTCCTGCACTCCCAGAGCAGGGCATACTGTCCTTGACAGTATGAGAAAGAATGTTGTTGCGTCTACTCTCCCAGCCCTCTATGCTATTCCTCCCTCCCAATTTCCGGGCACTAAATGTGGCAGCCTTGAAGCTTCCAATAAAATGGCTTCCAAGGCTAACAGCTGTTCTGCATCAATAGATTTTTGCATGTCTCTTAAGTTACTCCTAACTACCTGTTTTTTTTAAAACATGGGGATATGCCTGTTTACGTTCAGGATATACAGGTGGTCCTCGACTTAACAGTGACCATTTGAAGTTACAATGGCACTGAAAAAAGGGAGTTATGACAGTTTTCATATTTACTACCATAGCGGCATCCCCATAATCACATGATCAAAATTTAGACATGTGGCAACTGGTTCATACTTATGACCGTTGCTGTATCCTGGGGTCACGTGATCTCCTTTTGCGACCTTCTGACAAGCAAAGTGAATGAGGAAGCCAGATTCACTTAACAACCAGGTTACTAACTTAACAACTGTCATAATTCACGTAACAACGGTGGCGAGAAAGGTCATAAAATGGGGCAAAGCTCACTTAACAAATGTCTCACCAACAGAAATGTTAGGCTCTATTGTGGTTTGCATAATGTATATTATGTGATCGGGTACCTTTATAATTTGGCAATGAAATTATACTGGTGGCATCATGGAAACAACCCCCAGAGAGAAGCAACTCCATGCATTTAAGGTAAACTGAAATGAAAAACTTAGTTTTGTGTTCAGCAGAATCAGCTGGGAAATTTTGCTTCTGCTGTACAGTTTTGTACTGAGGAAGAATTACCAAACATACCATTTACACCTGAGAGAAAAATAGGGATTTTTTTTTCATATTTAATTATTGTCAGAACAACCCCCCCACACCCCGAATATCAGTAAGTATGTCTATGGATATTCTCAGTCATCCAGGTCATGGTTGTCTCAAAGGTGCTTTTTCAAGAAGCAAATGGACTTTCTGGTTTTTCTTTGAAGACATTTCATTTCTCATCCAATATTCAGTTACAATGCAGTGAGACATGTGCAGATCTATACATTGGGGAAACAAAACAACCATTTCATAAATGCAAAGCACAATATAGGAGAACAAACTCGTCAGGACAAGATTCAGCAGTCCATCTGCATTTGAAAGACAAAGGCCATTTTTTTTGAAGACAGCAAAGTCCACATTTTGGACAGAGAGGACTGCTAGTTTGAAAAAGAGTGGCCATCTGTGTCCAAATTGAATGGCCCTGTCTCAACAGAGGGGGAGGGATAGGACATCATCTGTCTCCAGTCTACCAAACAGTTCCCTTCAGCAGTTCCAAGAAGGTTCCACACCCATTTGCACCACTCAAGTGACCCTGAAGACACAGATAAACCTCCAGGTGGCTTCAAGGACTTTCTAAAATAATGCACATGAACAGCTGTCTGCAAGGAATATAAGTATAAATCCCTCCATTCCCCACCCTCCAGTCAGAACTGAAGAAGTTTCTTAGATGAGAAGCAAAATGTTTTTAAAGAAAAACAAAGTCCAGTTGCCTCTTGAAAAAACACCTTTGGGACATCAATAAGTATGGTACAGCCCAAGAACAGGTTTATTGCTGATGCAGTTAATTATATAACTATCCGTAAGCTACTTTAAGTTACTTTGGGGATTTTTAGCATTTTATTTTCTATGAATGCCTCCAGAGTTTTCTTGAGGGCCACAGGAGTTGTTGAAATGCAGATTATGTTTGTAGCAAACATTTTGTTATAAAGCAGAGGAAATTATCATTCATGGTTTTTGTTTTTTTTAAATTACATTTATATGCCGCCCTTCTCGGGAGAGTCAGGGCGGCTTACAATTTTTGGGATACAACCCAGTGTGCTCAGCAATAGCCTTCATTCCATTGTATATGCCTGCTTATTACTAAGCGGCATTTTTACAAGGTCAGCTAATTGCCCCCAACAATCTTGGGTCCTCAATTTACCTACCCCGGGAGGATGGAAGGCTAAGTCAACCTTGAGCCTGGTGGGATTCGAGCCTACAGCAGTTGTAGGCAGCTGGAACTTAAGTGCAGGCAATTAACAGCCTGAGCCACCAAGGCCCTTGGGTTTAATTAAAACTTATTTTATAAATGAAATTAAGTGTAGGCGAGCCTACAGCAGTTGTAGGCAGCTGGAACTTAAGTGCAGGCAGCCTAAGCCTCCAAGGCCCTTGGGTTTAATTAAAACTTATTTTATAAATGAAATTAAGTGTAGGCAGGCTGATGGACCTTGACCAGTAAATGACAGGGACAACATTAGACCTAATACTCTGGCTGTGGATGATGGGGCTTGTAAATATCTAGCACGTTTAGAGGGACTAGTTGCGAACGGCTGTTGTCAGCGTTCCAATCAAACCCTCCATTTCCGTTCATCACTCAGAAACAAAGTTCACCCAAGTAAGAATTTATTTAGAGAAGTCATATTGGCAGATCTGGGAAAACCTGAATCTGGGAGTTCTGGGTTTTCCCCTCCCAAAAGAGAAATAAAAATTCCACCCCCCTTTACCCATAGGTCCACCACCTGGTCCAAGCAATTCTTCATCCCAGCTGAAGACATCCTCCCAGTCCCTGCACTCCCAGAGCAGGGCATACTGTCCTTGACAGTATGAGAAAGAATGTTGTTGTGTCTACTCTTCCAGCCCTCTATGCTATTCCTCCCTCCCAATTTCCGGGCACTAAATATGGCAGCCTTGAAGCTTCCAATAAAATGGCTTCCAAGGCTAACAGCTGTTCTGCATCAATAGATTTTGCATGTCTCTTAAGTTACTCCTAACTACCTGTTTTTTTTAAAACATGGGGATATGCCTGTTTACGTTCAGGATATACAGGTGGTCCTCGACTTAACAGTGACCATTTGAAGTTACAATGGCACTGAAAAAAGGGAGTTATGACAGTTTTCATATTTACTACCATAGCGGCATCCCCATAATCACATGATCAAAATTTAGACATGTGGCAACTGGTTCATACTTATGACCGTTGCTGTATCCTGGGGTCACGTGATCTCCTTTTGCGACCTTCTGACAAGCAAAGTGAATGAGGAAGCCAGATTCACTTAACAACCAGGTTACTAACTTAACAACTGTCATAATTCACGTAACAACGGTGGCGAGAAAGGTCATAAAATGGGCAAAAAACAAATGTCTCACTTAGCAACAGAAATGTTGGGCTCTATTGTGGTTAAATCGAAGACTGCCTATACAGTTAATCTTTAATTTACAACCACAATTGGGACTGGAAAATTTGATATGGTTGTTAAGTGAGGTGTCACATGACTGCACCTGATTTTATGACCTTTTCGTCACAGTTATTGAGCAAGGCAACACATGACATGACCCTGCCGTTTTCCCCATTGACTTTGCTTGTCAGCAGGGAAGATCTGAAATAGCAAAATAGCAACCCTGGGCCTCCGGGATTCTTCAAATATAAATGCGAGATGGTTGCCAAGGGCCCAGATTTCAATCAAGTGACCACAAGAAAGCTGCGATGATCGTAAGTGTGAAGATGGGTCATAAGTCACTTTCTTCAGCACCATCACAACTTTGAACAGTTATTAAACAAATGGTCGTAAGTTGAGGATTACCTGTATATTACCAGGTAGAGCTGTGGGGGCACAGTGGTTAGAGTGCAGTACTGCAGGCTGTTTTTGCTGCCTGCCGGCTGCCTGCAATTTGGCAGTTCAATTCTCACCGGCTCAAGGTTGACTTGGCCTTCCATCCTTCGGAGGTGGGTAAAATGAGGACCCAGATTGTTTGGGAGCAATAGACTGACTCTGTAAGACTGCTATAGAGAGTGCTATTGCTATGTCAACAGCATCTTTATGCAGCCCAGCCAGTTGTGTGAATGCACTTGCACAGTACTTGCACAGCTCCAGTGCACATGAGCAGCAGGCACTTGTGCAAAGCTCCATGCACAAAGTTTCATTTATGCGAGCAGAGGGCACTCACACGAATGAAGGTCTGCACATTAGTGCAAATGCTCTCCACTCGCGCATGCATACGCTTGCCCATTTCTCCTGTGGCCTGGGTTTTGAACAGGCTGTGGCTCAGTACTGTGCTGCAGGCCCAAGGGTTGGGTACCCCTGTATTACATAAATTTAATCTCTATGTACCATAACTAAAGTATGTAGATCACAGGTTGCTGATTCAAGGCAGAATGTACACAGCTGTCTCCAAAGCTCTCTAGAGCACAGTTTTTCAACCTTGGCAACTTAAAGCTATATGGACCTCAACTCCCAGAATTCCCTAGCCAGCATTAAAATTGCTGAACTTGAGAAACCCTGTTCTAGAGCATGAAACACCTTGCTTTGCTGGTTCCAGTTGAAAGCTGTCCTTCGGATAACATCAGGGAATGGAATTAATTGCAAAGGAGATTACCCTGGGACAGAGAAATCAAGCAGGGTACATTAAATGTGGAGGGACTGCCTTGGGTGCATTAACCCTTCAATTGTCTTGGCCTTCAGGTGATACCTTGTTCCAGATGGCTGAAGTCCACAGGCAGATGCAAGTACAGTTGGAGGAGACCGTGAGTATCTGTATGTGATATTAGCCCAGGTCTGCTCAGCTAAATTAATAGCCTGCTTATTCTGGCACCACGTTCTAGACTGGACCTGCAGCCCATTTTCCTCAATACCATGTCAATGTCTCACAGCCATTTCTGGGACTCAGAAGAGAGGGGAGGGAGCGAGAAGCACTGATCTCCCTTTGCCCAATTGTCACCTGCCTTTCTCTGCTTTCCCATCCCTTGCTCTTAGCTGAAGTTTTTCCACTCTGAGATGCTATCCCGGCTGGAAAACAAACTGGAACTGGATATCAAATATCTGATGGTAAGTGAAAAGATTCATCTATGTCTCTCTGCTCCACAATTTCAAATTTATCTCTCTGTGGCTGACCATCACCTCTTCCTCATTATTATATATTTTATCCAGTCTATAATGGCTGGATTAGGATAGCATGCTGTCATAAACCATGTTGACATAATGTGGTAAGCCAAAAGTAAACATGGCTTAAAGAGAGCCCAGCTTTAAATTTGGAGTTTTTTAATTAGTGTAGCGGAAGAGCAGACAGAGCTGGAGGGTGGAGTTAAGCATATCATCAGCTTAGAGTCGTTGCATTCCTATAAACACTCCGAAGTCCAACATCTCTTGAATTCCATTGACTCTTATCAGGCACCAATTTTGTGTTGAACTTATAAAGGGTCCTGATTCTTTGTGCCTTGCAGTTAGGTCAGCCAGCATTCCTCAGGGAACCCAGTTTTCCAAATCTAATGACCAATACTTTTATTGGATTTCAATTCCAAGAATCTTCCTGTCAATTAAAAGTCTGATCCATGTGGAGAATACCAAGTTGTGAAATCTAGTATCTCGGTTTGGCATGAATTTTGACTCTCCATCATATTAGAAGTAACTTTTCTTGCCAACATTCAGATAGTCTTCACTTAATGACTACAATAGGGACTGGCAAAGTATCACTTAGGTGTTTACTTTCTCATTCTCTATGAACTCTTCTTGTCACAAATGAGAATCATGTGACTGCAGGATGCTGCATGTCATATGTCACAATCGGTGTTGGCAGGGGGGCAGAGGTCGAGCTGAGGCCCCTCACTTGGGTGCCCCAGGGGTCGGTCCTCTTGCCTCTCCTGTTCAACAGCTATATGAAGCCGCTGGGTGAGATCATCCGTGGTTTCTGGGTGAGGTATCACCAATATGCAGATGATACCTAGCTTTACATCTCCACCCCGGGCCACATCAGTGATGCCCTCCCCGTGATGTCCTGTTCTTTGAATGCGGTGCGGATCTGGATGGGGAGGAACAGGCTCCGACTCAACCCGGCCAAGACTGAGTGGCTGTGCGTACCGGCATCTCGAATTACTCAGGATATACCACCTTTGGTCATGGGGGGAGAGGTGTTGCCCCACGTGGAGAGGGCGCGCAACCTGGGTGTCCTCCTGGATGCACAGCTCAGTTTGGAGGAGCAGGTGGGAGCTGTGTCCAGGGGGGCATTTGCCCAGGTGCAACTGGTTCACCAGTGGCGCCCTTACCTGAGCCGAGATGCCCTACGGACAGTCACTCATGCACTCGTCAGCTCCTGACTCGACTACTGCAATGCCCTGTACATGGGACTTTGCTTGTGGACCACCCGGAGGTTGCAGCTGGTGCAAAATGCGGCCGCGCGGGTTGTGATGGGGGTGTCCCAATACTCCCATATTACATCCCTCCTGCACGACCTGCATTGGTTGCCGGTTGCCTTCTGGGTGAGATTCAAGGTATTGGTGACAACTTATAAAGTCCTACATGGCTTGGGTCCGGGGTACTTGCGGGAGCATCTCCTGCCGCATCGCTCCGATCGCCCGGTATGCTCCCAACAGACACAGGGGTAGGGCCTTCTCTGTGGGAGTGCCCAACCAACTTCCCTTGGGCCTTCGTTTGGCCCCCAATCTCCGCTCCTTCCGCCGTGACCTTAAGACCTGGCTCTTTGAACAGGCCGGTCTGGACTAACTAAGGGGGGTGGGTTTGCTTTTAGGGGGTTTTAAATTTTAATTGACTTTTAATGTTTAGGCTTGTAATTAGTTTAATTCTTTTTAATTGTAAATTTGTATGGATTTTATATCATTAGCCGCCCTGAGTCCTTAGGGAGAGAGGGCGGCATACAAGTCTAATAAAAAATAAAAACAAAAAATAAATGTGAGGATTGGTCACAAAGCTTTTTTCCCCCACCATTGTAACTTTGAGCAGTCACTAAACAAAGCAGGCAGTAGGTGAGGACTATCTGTATGGCCCTCTGTTTTTGGATGAAAAGGATTCAGAACTTGACAGCAATTCCAGAAATATCTGTACTTTGATATGAAAACCATGGAATATCCTATAACTTCAAAGCTGTTCTGGCCATGGTGCTTTGTTTACTCCTGTTTCCCAACTTTTAGGCTACCCTGAAGAAATACCAAGCAGAACATCGTGCCAAAGCTGAATCAATTGAAAAGTCTCAGACTGAGCTGAAGAAACTGCGCAAGAAATGTCAGAATAGCAAAAACCCAATGAAGTATGGGGATCGTGAAGTGCAGGTAGGGTTGATGGAGAAGGGAAGGGAGAATAACGTTGCAAAGGAAATCTTAAGAAAACAATTAGAACATTCAGAACTTCTGGAGGAGATAAAGTTCATATCATGTCAGAAATGGATGTGTGGGATTTAGGCCACTGATAAATCAGCCAGACTTCACTGGTTCAATGGACATGTTTATATATAAGATGTACATAAAAGATTACAGGCCAAACTCCCTTCTGCTGAGTTCAACAAATGATCTATCTAACCAGGCAGTTTTATCAACTTTGCACAGAATTGACTCTTCAAACTAATTTAATGGGATTTTTCTCTTTACAAACACTTGTGTATTAACATTTCCCCTTTTCTTTAAGAAAGTTTGTTACTGGATTTGTTTTGTTTTGTGTTTTGTAAACAGAATTCCTTTCTGGCTCGGTTCTGCATAGCTCAGGGCCTGGTAGTGGGCTGCAGCCCAGAAATTGGGATTGCTAGCTAGGGAGTTCTGGGAATTGAAGTCTACATGTCTTGAGTGGCTGAGGTTGAGAAACACTGATTTAGTCACAAATGGCTGTATTCATAGAAAGCACTGGACCAAACCCAACCCAAACACATTTATGGTTCAGTGAGGTTTGTGTGAATCAGGCCAACTGAAAATACTATTTTTTATTCATAATTGTTAGTGCAGCAGACTACAGCCTGGTTTTATTTATTCCATACCATTTTCCTTTTTATAGGTAAGCTCACTTCCCTTATGCATCATGCTCATATATTTCCCTGCACAGCACAAGAGCAGCCACTAATATGGATCAGCAGTGAGGAAATGCATGACATAAAACTACACCTTCTTCAACCTGTCAATCACCACATGTGTTTCTTTCAATCCTCATAACCATTATCCAATAAGGCCATGCTGCTTAACAACTACAGGATGGGTCCAGCACAGTGGTGGGATTCAAATTTTTTTGTTACCAGTTCTCTGGGTGTGGCTTGGTGGGCGTGGCAGGGTAAGGATACTGTAAAATATCCAGTCAGAGGTAGTATTTGCCTGTTCTCTGAACTATTCAAAATTTCTGCTACCAGTTCTCCAGAACTGGTCAGAACCTGATGAATACCACCTCTGGTCCAGCACATCTGGAGAGCACCAGATTGCAATATGGTAAGCAATTCTACAATGGCATATATAGAAGGTGGTGGTTTACAATGGCCATTGCAGTTCTACCTATATGAATAGCTTCGGTGTACATGATTACCGCTAACTGAACTTACAAAAGGAAGTGGGTTGACCGTGAAAATAAATTGGCAGAGTTGAATAACCGCAGATGCGAAATAGATGCTATTAGATGTTAAAACCCAGACAGCACCAAAAGTATACTTTTTAATAATTCAGCTAGTACAAAGAATATTGGTTTGCTGTATCCTGTAGCTAGTTAAGACATCTTACAAGGATATGCTGAATTTTTAAAATCTGACAAAATTTGAGGCCTGTGTTATTTTGTGGCACTAAGAATGCAAATTGATGCCATCTGGATGCAAAAAAGGTATAAGGTGGGAAATGCTTGAAATATTGACTTTCTGCAGTCTTTCAAAATGGCCTCTTACTCTCAGCTGTGCATTAAGAGTTGCTGTCTTCTACACTGCAAAAAATGAAATCTGACAGCTGTTGCTCCCTCCCTTCCCCATCTGTGTCTGGGTCACTGCCTTCTCCTTGGGTTGCTGTCTGGTGCTAAGATTGGGGTCACTAAGAAGGTGAGGTCTTGAAAGGGTTTAATATTCTGTGGCCATTTGGAGCTTAGAGAGATAAGCTCTGTGGAAGGCTACCTATGGGGGGGGGAAATCACCCTGATGCACAGATTGTTTTACACACCTGCCCACAAATGCACACCCAGTTTTGCCACATGATGTCCATTAACAGGCCCTGTTCTCATGCAAAAGATTCACAAACCCTGTCCTTATGCAGAATACTTATAGGCCCCATTCTTGTGCAAAACATGTATAGAACCTTATTTCTACATGTATTTGCCTTGCTGGAGCCCTGTATCTGTAGTGTTCCTTTTGCATCACTTTTTCTCATGCACAGTAACTCCTCAACTGTTCTCCTGAGCCTTAAAGGGGATGGATGCAGTCCTAAAAGTAAAAAAACAAGCAAGCCAGAAATCTAGTTTACAGTATTGCACCAGAAAGTAGGCCACTCACCAGTGTGATCTTGCATCTGCTGGGTGTGCCAGGCTGGCAAGCTGACACAACTCATCCTGCATTCATACTACTTCCTCCTGGCTCCCTGACTCACTCTGGGCTAGTGCCCTGCACCCCCTATTTATCTTCCTTCCTTCCTCCCCTCCCCATCCTGGGAATCCCCACAGCAAGCTTTGGGCTCCTTTTGTCAACCTTGTTGCCACAGTAACCATTACTTCAGGATCAAGGCCTGCTGCAGCTGGGGCGGGGGCAGTAAGGAAGGGGCACAGGATAACCCTTTATTGCCCGTATCTCCTGAGATTGCCCGCTGCCTGCCAACCTAAGGTGCCAATAATAGAAAATCCAGTGCTTGACACAAATCTGAGCATTTTCTTCCTTTTTGCATATGTGCGTGTGATTGCAATGATACAAGTGGGACAAAGGGATTGAAGTTCCATAAAATTTTTTAGAATGTTTCACCTAGGAATCCTTTTTTTAATAAAAAAAATTAAGGATGGTACCAATGAAGGAGAATATTTGTAGCTCAAGTTTGAAGTGAAGAGTCCTTGGTGCTCTCTGAGCTTGGTTGGTATTTGCAGACATTTCATTTCCCAACCAGGTAATATTACTGTGCTCTTGATGCTCCAGAGTGCACTGATGATGTTACCTAGTATGGGTAATAAATGTTTGCAAGAAAGCTCAGAGGGCACAGGGTGCTCCTCATTTAAGGAGGGTGTCAGAAACCAGAGGAGTCTTGCACCCTTCTGGGGTTTTGGATCACAGCTACCACACATCATCTGTGCACAAAGCAGCCGTAGATTGTGGGAAAATCTAATGTATCTGGGAAATGATAGACTGCTGTTCCTTTAAACATATGCTAGTGATAATAATATGTGTGTCATGCAATATGCTTAGGATCCAGTAGAGGCTTAAGCAGAAAAATAGGGCGAATTTATGTCTGGTAAATGTTAAAACCTGAATACAAAATAGAATGTTTCGGTTTTGTTCTTTAGGACAAATTGAAGGAGTTGAAATAACTAACCAATCAACAAAATATTGCAGATAAGGGGGTTGGGGTGTGGGAAAGGCTGTAATACGACATCAAAATTGGGTATGAAATAATAACATGATAACAGCAACAATAATAAGTACATTCTACTGCACTTATACTGGGCACATTTTAACCAGCTGTGTTTTTCAAGAGCCCTGACAAATGATAATAGCAAAAATTCTTAAGATTGCTGAATAAAATACACTGCTACAGTCCAAACCATTTAATTCTGCTGTAGATAATGGGAATTCAAATTCAATGCATCAGAAGAGCAGCACACTAGGTAAGATAGGTCCAGTACATGTTTCTATGGTGTTGTCTCTGATAGGTAGGCATTGTGGAGCCTGCTGCTCTCCAAAGATGTGGGCCATACTGGCTGGGGATTGTAAGAGTTGTAATCTCCAAACTGATGGAAGGCTACTGATTGGAGAAGGGGGTTTGGGGTACCTGGATCCCTTATAATGGGGGGTATCTTCAAAATATGGTCAACCAAGCCAGGATATTGGATTAAAATTAATCTAAGGTCCAACCCACTTTAAAAATAGGGGCAGTTTTGATTGCACCATTGTGGACAGCATGTAGACCAGTGTTTTCCAACAGTAGCCATTTTAAGATGTCTGAACTTCAACACCCAGAATATCCATGCTGGCTGGGGTATTCTGGGAATTGAAGTCCAGACATTTTAAAATGGCTACCATTGGGAAGCACTGATTCAAGACTTTCATGACCATACCCTGAGGACGCTACCTGCCACAAAGCATTATTCTCGATTAAACAAGATGGCCATTGTCCTGTCTGGATCACTTGGGAATTGTCTGCTGTCTCTTTCTCTCTTTCTGTCTTAGTATGTGGAAATCCTGAGCACCAAGCAGAGTGAGCTGGATCGGTTTGTGGCAGAAGGCTACAAAGCAGCCCTGACGGAGGAACGGCGCCGGTATTCATTCCTGGTGGATCGCCAGTGTGCTGTTTCCAAGCACTTCAGCAATTATCACAGCAAGGTGAGCTGCTTCTTTTGCACTTCCTCTCCTCCCCTGTCCTGACATTCACTTTGGGTTCAAATTCACCCTAGACATCATCCACAAAACTTGGAAACAAGGATTCCTATGTGCATTGTCATTCTATATTTGCAGGAGAGATGTCAGAAAAACTTTAGTTGTGGCCATTATCCTGCATTTTTTGACAGTGTCGCTGTGGCTACTACTTTTTTGCAATGTGGAAGTATAGCATTCCCCATGTTTAACTACAGATGGTCCTTGACTTCCAGCCATTCGTTTAGTAACTGTTCAGTGTTACAGTGGCTTTGAAAAAAACTGACTTATGTCTGGTCCTCACACTTGGAACCATTGTAGCTTTCCCATGGTCCCCATGATAAAATTTGAACTTGGCAACCTGCACATATTTATAATGGTTGCAACATCCCAGGGTCACGTCATGACCATTTGTGACCTTCCCAGCCAGCTTGTGGCAAGCGAAGTCAATGGGAGAAGCTGGATTCACTTAATGCCTGTTTCATGTAACAACGGCAGTGATTCATTTAACAATCATAAAATAGGTTGTTAAAATAGGTTCTAAAATGGGGCATAACTCACTTAATAACTGCCTTGCTTAACAACAAAAATTTTGATTGCAATTGTGGTCATAAGTCAAGGATTACTTGTAGAATCAAATAATGGGGAAGGCAACATGAGATTCCCAAGATGTCTCCTTGATTCCCAGAGGGAAAATCAAAGATACATATTCCTGTTTGAGCTTAGGGGGAACAATGGGAAATAAAAGGTTAGGGTAAAGTAAAAAAGAATTTAGAAGTGGTGTTAAGGATATCTGTTTATTCAACGTGAATATCACAGAAATTTTCTGCCAGGCGTGGCGATATTTACTGAGACTGCATCAAGTTTATTTTTTCCTGCTTTAAAAATTCTAAAGCAATTCCTCCCTTGGAGCTCCTTTTGCATGAAAGGAAATTTGTTAGCTCAGATGAAGGGTTCCTTCCCCAAACATATACTAGCTTCAAAGGAGAGTATTCGTGAGGAGCCCAGCAAACCTATTTAATCAATAAATTAAAATTCCCTTTTCATACTTGTCTCAGACATACACACAAGGGTCTCTTTCAGCTGAATGTTAAATGAAGGGATATATTAACTCCTTGTTTAAGTTTCTAGTTCTTATAATTGTGTAACGTAGCTTCCTGTCAATGCTTGGAATCAAAGGCAAGCAGGGTCCAAGACAATATTGTCCTTCCTCAAACTAGGAAGCAATTGTTTGTTAACACAGCTCAGTGGGTTTTCTACTGTTGGCAAGTTTTAGAGAGAAAGGGTATAGATAAAGAGAATGTGTGTAACTCAGGATTGAAATGAGGGGTCCTTGGTGCTCTCTGAGCTTGTTTTCTTGCAGATGTTTCATTACCCAAACTAGGTTGCATCATCAGTGCAAGTAGGAAGTGGGGTTTGTTCTTTTAATATACCAGTGGCTTGCTCTGTTGGTCTTGGTGGGCTTTCGGCTGGGTTGTTCACTATTGGCTTGTTTGGCAATTCTTTGATTGGGGTATTGTGCATTCTTGATTGTTGTCTGATTATTATCTGCAGCAAAACAACCAGTAGCAATAGCACTTAGACTTATATACAGGTCCAAGTGCTTTACATCCCTCTGTCAATTCTGAAACGGATAAAGGCCACAACAGCCATCTTCGGTTTCTCAAGTTGCCACATAGCTCGGGGAAGAAGAATGGAATGTGATCCAGCCAAAACAAGGTCACTCCCAACAGGTGCCAGCCAGAGCGTGAGACTGGTAGATTGTTTTGGCTGGATCACGTTCCATTCCTCTTCCCCCTCCCCCCCAAGCTCTGTGTAACTTAGAAACTGAAGATGGTTGCCATGGGTTTGATCTATTTCAGAGTTGATACCTTCTCTAAGCAGTTTACAGTGTCAGCATATTGCCCGCAACAATCTGGGTCCTCGTTTTACTAACTTTGGAAGGATGGAAGGCTGAGTCAACCTTGAACCAGTGAGACTCGAAGTGCCAAGCTGCTGGCAGCCATCAATCAGCAGAAGCAGCCTGCAGTACTGCATTCTAACCACTATGCCACCATGACTCTAACCAAGCATAGAGAGCACCGGAAACTCTTCAGAAAGGGTATAACTTGGCTAGCTAAAAGGGTGATCAGACAACTATCATCTCATTTGCAACAGGTGCGGGAACTGTTGTCAGCCAAACTGCCCATTTGGCAAACATCATGCACCCAACCTACTCGTTTACCCGAGCGGGCATTGGCTCTGGTCAAGCTCACCGCCAACAACACAGCTGGCATTTCTGCCCCAAGCATGGATCCCCTCCTTGTCTCCAAGACCTTGGAAGAGCCTTTAGATTTGGGACAAAATCACGTGAGTGTTTGTGGGTCAGGGCTGATAAACAGGATATTAGCTTTTCCCTTTGCCTTCACTGTTTGGGTTCGAGTTTCCAAAAACCATCAAGGTCTCCAAATGGCACCATCTGATATGGCCTGGAGCAGGAATGGGGAAGGCTTTCCTGGCCTTTAGCTAATGAAAGAAGATGCATTTCTTCTACAGGAGAAAAAAAAAAGGAAGAAAGGATCTGAATGAGATCTCATCAGCGCCCTGCGTTTATTCATGCCTAACTTATCTCCCACAGCGGACTTCGATCAAGGAAGGAACAGTACTGCTAAATGGGGATTTGCACCGTGGACGGGGATCCCGTGACTTCAATCACCTGTCAATCAGCGTGCCCCTCACCACCACCACTTCAAGTCTGATCCCTACCCAGACCTTTTCACAAATCAAGGTTGCTGACAACTATTCTTGCACTCTGCCAGTACCACGCAAAATGTCAATGGAAACTCGCCTGGCCACTGTAGGTGAGTATTCTGCATTCCTTCTAATTTGTATCTCATTCTGAGTCCATCTTCCTTCAGCCAATATATCTTTCAGCAATATAGGTAGTCCTCGACTTATGGCCACAATTTGAGCCCCCAAATTATGTTGCTAAGTGAGACATTTGTTAAGTGAGCTTTGGCCCATTTTATGACCTTCCTTACCACAATTGTGAAGCGAATCATTGCAGTTGTTGAGTTAGTAGCACGGTTGTTAAATGAATCTGGCTTCCCCATTGATTTTGCTTGTCTGAAGTTTGCAAAAGCTGATCACATGATCCCAGGACATAGTAAATATGTCAAATATAAATATGAACCAATGTTGATATTGGTTCAACCAATGTTGATATTGTTCAACAAGCATCCGAATGTTGATCACATGACCATGCAATGGTCACAAGTGTGAAAAACGGTCATAAGTCACTTTTTTCAGTGCCGTTGTAACTTTGAACGATCACTAAAAGAACTGTTGTAAGTTGAGGACTAGCTATAGTTCCAGGATTTTGACATTTGATCCTTCCTGTTCTCTCTAAATTCTAATCTAGAGTGTTGGAAGAATGTAAATGTTACCATATTCTTTGCAAGAAGATGAATAAAATCCATTTTTCATTATTGTGCCATTTTGGAACTGAGGACACTGGTTGAAAAGGTGCAAAAATGTCAAGAGAAGTCCAGCATTTTCTGTGAGGGAAAGACAAGACCCCTTTATGGAGTTACTCTTACATGGAATTGCAACCTGGTGTCTCTTCCCTAATACAGAGGTCTCTAACTTGGCAACTTTAAGACCTGTAAACGTCAACTCCTAGAACTCCTCCACCAGCCATGCTAGCTGAGGAATTCTGGGAGTTGAAGTCCACTCATCTTCAAGTTGTGAAAGCTGAGAAATATTGCTCAAGGGTTTACTTTGCCTAAGCAGAAAACAGCAGGGGAGAAACATAAGCCAGGAATGCCATTAATTTCCACCTATCCTCCCCACCCTTTCTCGCAGTAGAGAACAAGACCCTGCCCCGCATTAATCCTCTTTCAATCCTGCCTCCACGTTCCGAGCATCCAAGAGTCCAGGCAATCTTCTCCCATTCGGCAGGAGGGAACAGCACCCTTCTCAACTTTCAAGAGGGAGATATCATCCTTTTATTGGTGACTGAGGCGAGGGATGGCTGGCATTATGGGGAAAACGAGACAACCAGAATGTGAGTGAAAACCCCTCTATTCTTTTTGCCCTAGAAAAGTTAGATTACTACAGGTAGTCCTCAACTTATGACTGGTCACTTAGCAACTGACTAAAATTATGACAGACTCAAAAAAAAAAAAAAGAGGGACTTACCATCTGGATCCTAAGTTCCAAGGGTCAGCTCCACTCCCAGGTGGTCACATGACTGCATTTTCGGTGTTCAACAGCACAACTGCTTTTATAGCCATTTGCAGTGTCCCGTCCCGTCCCGCATTTTATGATAGTTTTGCTGAAATCTGGTATGGTAGTTACAAAACCACACCCATAGCAAACGATTGGTTTAACCTAACAATCACTGTAATTCACTTAATGATCATGGTGATTTGCTTAACCATCACTGCAAAATGAGCCAGAAAATAGTTTTTTTAATAATCATTATGACTTATGATCGTAATGGGCAAGATCCATTACAGTTGTAACTGGAACACTACTTATATTCTCTTTCCCATTTGTAGGCTAGATTCCCCGTCAGTTTGTCTCTATTTACAGGAATGTAGTGGACAAAACTCAAATATGAGGTTCATGACATTTAAATAAAAGGTTTCCCTATTAAAAGAGATGATCCCAGTCGAATTGGAGAAGGGGCATAGCTTTCTAGCTAAGAGATTTCAGATAGCTACCAGGGATAAGAAAGAGCACCAACCCACAGTGGGGAAAGCCCTGACTAAAGCAAATCAAAAGATCATATTTATTTAGAAAATTTATATGGCTGTCCACTCCCTTTCAGTTGACTCTAGGCAGCTTACAAAAAATAAAAATCCAATATCAACATTAAAAACAACACCCACCCCACCCACCCACCCTGGTGATAACAAGCAATCATACAAGCCACTTGATGGGCTCCATGCCACTCTGAGTTCCCCAGGCCCATTGGCAAAACCAGGTCTCCAGGGCCTTGAGAAAGAATGTTAAAGGGGCAGGGGAGTCTAATCTCCATGGGGATGATGTTCCAAAGGGAGGGGCCACCACGGAAAAGGCCCTCATTCTGGATCCAGCCAGATGTACCACCTCAGGAGAGAAGGCCCACAACATTCCCGGCCTACCCGGTGGGCCGAATAGATGTAAGTGACTGCAAACTGACATTGCTCTAAGCCAGAATGTGCTTCGGTTTTGGCTGAGCCAGCTGTGGCCGAGCCAGCCTGTTATAGTTTCTAAATCAGGGATTGTGACTTGACATTAACCTATCCATAAATCCAATCATCCTAAACCCATTTATTTTTGATAACTTTCTTTGGGATAGTTTGGGTTGAAAAATAGCAATTGGTCCCAAAGTGCTGTGTGAAGTCTGTGGTGGAGCAGGAATTCGAATCTAGGCCTCTTTGTTCCTAGTCCAAGATTCAAACCACCATACTTGATTCCCCTCCATAAAAATTCAGGCAGAGTGGGGGTAAGAGTTTACAAAGACCGCTTGAACTCTGGCTTTCCTCTTTTTCATTACTTTATTCTGTCATTTTTTTTAACCTTAACAATGGGTCCAATTTGATGCCTCCCCTCCTTCAGTTGGAGAGAAAACCAAAAAAAAAGGTTTTGTGCTCTTCTTTCTCTCTTAACTATTTGTGCCTCACACTTTCAGGAAAGGTTGGTTTCCGTTTTCCTACACTCGACCCTTTCCTTCAGCTGAAGGCGCTAACAAACCATTCAACAGGTAAGTCCTGGAACCTCAGTCTTGCAATTTAGAAAGAAAATTAATTGCTGTTCTTGACTTACAACTGATTATTTAGCAACAGATCAAAGTTCCAACCGACCTGCCTGAGGTTACTTACCTTGTGACCATATTGGATGATCAGAAACTGGACCATGTTTATTGCCATTTGCAGTGTCCCACGGTCGCATCACTGCGTTTTGCTTCCTATTTTTAACAAAATGTCACCCATGGTAAACCATGGGTTCACTTATGGATTTGTTTGACAACCAAAGTAATTTGCTTAGCAACTGCCACAGAAAAGGTCTTAAAATCAGATCATTCACACGATCAACCTGTTTTAGGACCATCGTGAGTTAATGGCAGTGATGGGGAGGCTGCATAATGGTTGTAACTCAAGGACTTAACTTGTAGTCTTCAGAGACAATATATCACAAGGACACAGGATACCTCCATCCCTTTTCTTCCGCAATCCACATGGCTCTCCCATTAGCTACACGATCAATCAGTACCTGCTGTATAGATTGATCCAGAAGATGCAAAAGTTCCTTTTCCTTTCCATGTTAACAGAATAACAGAGTTGGAAGGGACCTTGGAGGTCTTCTAGTCCAGCCCCCTGCTCAAGCAGGAAACCCTATACCATTTCAGACAAATGGTCGTCCAATCTCTTCTTAAAAACAGCCAGTATTGGAATACCCACAATTTCTGGGGTTGGAGGCAAGAAGCTCCATTGATTAATTATTCTGCCAGGAAATTTCTCCTTAGTTCTAGGTTGCTTCTTTCCTTGATTGGTTTCCATCCACTGCATCTTGTCCTGCCTTCAGGTGATTTGGGAAATAGGTTGACACCCCTCCTCTTTTTTTGTGGCAGCCCCCCGCCCCTTAAGTTAAAAGAGGTACATGCCTTGACATTCAGGTTCCCCTGACAAAAAATGTTGGATTACTGGAATATATCTTGAAGGCTTGGAGCTAGTCTTTAGACTCCTTCAGGAAGCAGTGTATTGCCTCAAATGGGCAGGCATTGGGTAGAAATCCTCACCAGAAATCCTCACCTGACTTTTGTCTGTCTCTGGTGGCTTCCCTCTTAGCAAGACGAACAGTAGCAGCACAGGAAATTTGGAACGAGCTGGATCTCCTGTTGGACCTGATGAGGAAGATGATTTAAAGTTTGGCCCTTCAGCCCGTATCTGTGCATCTCGACGACCTTACAGCATGTTAAATCCTGATCTGTCACAGGTGAGTTTCATGGGGGAAGGGAGGGAGGGAGGGAGGGAGGGAGGGAGGAAGGGAAGGAAGGAAGGAAGGAAGGAAGGAAGGAAGGAAGGAAGGAAGGAAGGAAGGAGAGCAAGAAAGGAAGATGAGAATGGAAAGAAGGAAAGGGAAATGGAAGGGAGAAATATGAAAAAAGAAAGGAGGGAGGGAAGAAAGGAAGGACCTGTATTTGCCCATATGTAGATGGTGTCCATTGTGCAAGGCCCTGGATTTTGGGCATGAACAGAGAGGGATCCCTTAACTTCTGAATGCATTTTTCTTTTATTTTTCTTTCCAGTTGACAAATGAGTTTGGAAGTCCAACTGCCTCTCCTTCAAGGTGAGAAACCTCCTGTCATCTCTTGTTTTCATACTATGGAATCTCTTATGTGTCCTGTTTTTAGCATTGTCTTGTGGACCTGTGCTTTTAGAACACAGAATTCACCTTATATGGTTGGGTTCTGGCTCTATAATTCTGATTTTATTGGTCACCATTGAAGTGTGTTTCATAGGAAAAAAATGAATGTGAAACTTCTAGATAATAAACCAGCACTACAGATCTAAGGCCAGCTTAAAACCTTTCGTTCTGAATATTGATCTTATACTGCAGCTGCCGGTTGTTTTTTAGTATTTATTATTATAATCGGTTAACTAATAAAACATTGAGAGGTTTTATAATGAGAGAAAATTATGCTTGTGCAAAGGTACCCAGAATATATATTTTTTGTAATATAGGTAACCCTTGTCATATGATCACAAGTGGGGCCTTACTTTCCATTGTTAAGCAAGGCAGTTATTAAGTGAGTTGCTTCCAATTTTACAACCTTTTTTGTCATGGTTGTTAAGCAATTGTTACACTGATTTCATGAATCAGGTGGTCATTCACGTAACGGTCATTAAGTGAATTTGGCTTCCCTCATTGACATTGCTTGTTGGAAACTGGCCAGGAAGATCACAAATGGCAGTCACATGATGCTAATATGCTGCAACTATCGTGAATACATACGGGTTGCCTAGTGTCAAAATTTAGATCATGTGACTGTAGAGATGCTGGAGTGGTCATATGTACAAGTGCTGGTTGTAAGTTGCTTTTTTAAAATCCTGATGTAACTTTGAACAGTCATTAAACGAATGATTGTAAGTCGAGGACTACCAGTATCGGTTCCACTTTGGTAGTCAGTTCAAAGTGTTCATTTTTTTAGCCTACAAAGCAGGAATGGGGAACGTTGGTCCTTTTATGACTTGTGAACTTCAAGTTTATGGCCTCAAGTCATAAAGGAGCCATCGTTTCCCCAACCCTGCTATAAAAGCAAAGGATTTTTCAGGAAAGCGGGCCCAGCCAGGGAACTGCTTGCTGACAGAGGTTCTCCTGGCATCATTTTTCTTCACTGTTTAGGCCAGCAGTTCCCAGCCTTTCTGGCTTGGTGGCCTGGCATGCTGGCAAGGGGAGAGGGAATAGTTCTGTGTGAGTGGCAAGCACATGCATGCAAGCGTGCACAGCTACTTCTGTGGAGCGGAGCTACACGCATATGCAGGCTTGTAGGGCCCGGTTCTGAATAGGCTGCGGCCCGGTAGTGGGCCACAGCCCAGGGATTGAGGACAACAGGTTTAGACATTAAACAGAGGCCTTATGATTCCTCTAAGCCAGTTGTTCTCAACTTTTTCTTCACCATGGACTCCCTTTAAATACCTTTTCTGGCCACAAAACAGGACCCCTGAGTCTCTTAACTCAAGATTTAACTCATAACATTTCTTCAAGCTTTTGTGGGACCCCCTGTGATAACATCATGGCCCTTCCCTCAGGGGTCCGCAGATCACAGGTTGAGAACCACTGCTGTAGGCCATTTTAAACCAGTTTTACTTGTCTTTTCACCACTAAGCTGTTTAATGTTTTATATTTAAAACGTTCATTTTTTTAAAAAAAAAATGCTGTGCAACAATTCTACTGCTGGTGAATTGAAGAGAAAGGATGTAAAGCCAAATAAATGAACAAAAAAATGTGGGTAGCTTTACAGAAATCCAGTGCATTGTCTGATGTGATACAGGCTATTCTGCCCCATTGGCTTTGTTGCTTTAATCTCCGTCTGCAGCAGCCTTTCCAAGATACATTGTCAGTTCCCAACACCTGCTGATTAGGAATGATGGTTTGTGTTTGTGTGAGTGTGTAATTTAATCAGCCTGGTAACCACTAGGTTGGGGAAGGTTAACCATTTTCTCTTTGCAGCTTCAAAAAGCTCCCTGAAACCTGAGCCTACACATCTCACACTGCTTTTCTCCTTTCCCCTTGCAGGATCAATCCCTTTGCTCATGTTAAGCTGAAACGTACGGTGACCAATGACCGCTCAGCCCCACTCATCCAGTGAAATGTGCAATGTTAAGTGGAGATAGACCACTGCCTTGCTTTCCCCTTTCCCTCACCACGTGGCCTTTCCCACTTAATATGCTGCTTCTGGCTCACAGTAGGTTTCGCAGACCAGGCTGGTCCAGGCATACCTCCCTCCCTAATGGCACAGGAAAATCCACAAACTCGGCGCACAGAAAAAGGGTTATGGGGTTTAATTGGTGGTAGCAGTTCCAGGATGGGAAGGCAAGCTAACGGCAGCATAAGAGGAGACAGAGTTTGGACGCAAGTGATGGAGGCAGAGGTTTAACAGTTGGATGAACAGGCAGGAGAAGGGTGAAGGATGTGGGCACAGATGGAAAGAGGTGAGATGAAAGGAAAAGGAGATCAGAAGAGAGTTATGGATGGCATGTTACAGAACATTCAAATGAAGAGAAATTCAGCAAATGTAGGTCTCTGAATATGATTTATGTTTCTTACGACTCAAAGTTTCCACTCATCGGAATCTGTTTGTGTTTTTTTACCCACTTTGACTAAAATGCCACTCTTGGTGGTATGTGCTCAGAAAGAAGATTACAGGTAGTCCTCCACTTACCGCAATTGAGTCCATTTTTTTTTTGCTGAGACATTTGTTAAGTGAGTTTTGCCCCATTTTACAACTTTTTGTGCCGTAGTGGTTAAGTGAATCACTGCAGTTCTTAAGATAGTAGTAACAGGGTTGTTAAATGAATTGAAATAAGGTCACAAAAGGTGATCCCATGACCCCGGAACACTGCAACCATCTTAAATATGAGTCAGTGTCTAAACATCCAAATTTTGATCACATGGCCATGGGGATGCTATAATGGTCATAAATGTGAAAAAATGGTCCTAAGTTACTTTTTTTCAGTGCCATTGCAATTTTGAATGGCCACTAAACGAACTACAGTAAATCGAGGACTACCTGTATTTTGAAACCAAATGAAGGTGTGTTGAAAGTGGCAACCTAGGGTTTTGTTGTTGTTTTTTTAATTCAGCAGGTCTTAAATGTATTTCTCTTTAGAGTCAG
Organism: Naja naja; assembly: GCA_009733165.1. Taxonomy (NCBI): domain Eukaryota; kingdom Metazoa; phylum Chordata; class Lepidosauria; order Squamata; family Elapidae; genus Naja; species Naja naja. The sequence goes on from CM019155.1 coordinate 125,432,077, forward strand.
TTCTGTTAAGCCGATTGAGTAATTGAGTGACTGCACGTATCCTACATCACCTGGGTCATGTGAACTTTCCATTCCGCAATAAACTTCTACGCTTATCATTACATAAGTTATAAATAAACATATTGCATGCGGACTTCCAATAGAAGGTCTATGCTAATCTTTTCAATTGTGTAGCAGTAAGAGATGTTGATTTGAGAATAGAAAGGACAGGAAAAACTGGTTTAGGAGAGTAAGGGAGATGTGTGGGAGGAAGGGGTTAAATCTAAGAAAATAAAATTCAAAGCCGATTCATACTTACAAGATACATTGATATTTCATCGTTGATTTATTTAGTTACAGACTTAGCTTACTTAGAAAATCACTTGGGAATGATTATGAATTGGTTGTGTTGAAAAGCATCAGATTTGAATAAGTATGAACGGTGTTACTGTGGTGTTAGTTTTGTACTGGCCTCTTGGAAATCACCCATTTGTTATCATCTGATAAACATACAAATGTGAAATAGCTCTGGGAAGGTGATTGTGTGAACAGTTCCATTGAAGAAGTAAAACAGTGTTTCTCTTAGCAACTCTTAAGATGTGGGGACTTCAATTCCCAGAATTCTCTGGCCAGGAAGGCTGGCAGGGAATTCTGGAAGTTAAAGTCCACATGTCTTAAGAGTTGCTAAGGTTGAGAAACACTGAGGTAGAAAGTTGTAAGTTTTACCAAAAAACACTATTGTCTTTACATTCACTGCACATTGTAGGCCTATCTTAAATGTCTTAGCAAGGCATGGGTTGTGGATTGAAAAGGAGCCAGGATTTATGATTACTGGGTTCTCTCAATTGGGTCTGCAGTCCATGAAGTGATCCATGCTGCTAGTAGGTTTTGATTCTGCTTCAAACAATTGTTGAGATATTTTCATGGGGAAAAAGCGTATCTGTATTATGAAAAGGTTACCATTAAACATAGACCACATGTTTTGTAATTTATATTGTTTTCTGTAGGTTAACCAGAGGTTTATCTTACTATGATATGAGGTCTAAAAAATGTAGAGATTTTCCCCTGCTCCCCAGGAAACATGGGATAGGAAGAGAAATGCCAGAAATCAGGGCTTCTGTGTGTGGAAGGAGGAAGTAGATTAAAGCAAGGCAGTTGTTTATTTAATTTCAGTTGCCAGAATGTATAATAAAGACAGTTATTCAGTAGTATTCTTGTCCTGGCAGACCAAACTGCAGGCATTTTGGTCCAAGCCAAAATAGAGTAATTCAGCTATATTTCTGAAGAAAGAAATATTTTTCCCAGTGAGGAAAGGAAATGCCATCTCGCTTTTCTTTTGCTCCTCACATTCTTCTCCTACTGACAAAGAACCCAGTCATTTAAAATCCAAGTATGCCCCCTTGCAGGCTTAGGTATGCTATTACACAATCCTGGACAGATTTTAGTAAAATGCTTATTGATCCTGATTTAATCTTGAATGCAGTTGCATAAATAAGCAACAACGCGGCCCTCTTGGGATAAGTTAAATAAAAGCACAAGATGTCCACCTTTGATGAAACTCACAACTATATAGTGAAACTGTGGCTTTGAAACAACTGCCAAGGCTGAAAATATATCAGAATGCCTTCGTTATTGGAAAGAAAACAAGATTGATATTTTACCAATGAAAGTATATATAAAGGTGCTTTTTAAAAGGCAACTGGATTTATTTTGTTTTGTTTTTGAGGAAAAAGAAGATGTTTTCTTGAGGAAAAAGCAAAATGTTTTCTTCTTTTTCCTCAAAGAAAAAACAGTCTAGTTGCCTTTAAAAAAAAAAACACCTTAGAGACAACTATGACCTGGGTGACTGAGAATTTCCACTAACACAATGAAAGAATAATTTCAGGTTTTGGAGGTGCAAGGTTTATAGAGTTTTATATAGCTACCTCCCACTTGTAGTTCACCTGTGTTTCATTATTTTTTCTAATTTGTAAAAAAATAAATAAAACCAAGACAGCAAGACAGATTAGCTAGATGACATGTTTTGAATCTGAGTTTCCCATTTACTTTGCTTGTCAAAATGTGATCACATGACCTTGGGACACAGCAATGGTCATAAGTATGAACCAGTTTCTAAGCAACTGAATTTTGATCACATGATCAGGGGAATGCTACAAAGGTTGTAACTGTGAAAATGGACATAAATCACTTTTTTCATGCCATTATAACTGAACGGTCACTAAATGAACTGTTCTATGTCATGGACTACCTATATTTAGGCCTCTTTCATATCAGAACTGTTGTTCCCCCTTTTCCAGCTAGCAATAGTTGACAGTGTTCAAACCTAATGATATTAGAATTGAGAGTCTTATTAACAGGATCAGCTCAATGGTTGGTGCCTTGAATCCCTACTCTCTATTTCCAAAATCCAACATTTATTATAAGTTGCAAAAGGTATGGACATTGCATATATTTGTTGACATTTCAATATAAGGTGGCCATAAAGAAAAGGATTTTACTTAATGCCTCCATTTATGTTTACAGTATAATGTCTATAACTGGAAATCACTTATTTCCTCTGCTCAAAATGTATGTGTTCAAGAGGCAAAAACAGGCATGTATTTATGGATAGGTTATATACACTGGTTCCCATTTGGCATGCTGTTTCAAAAGCATGAAATACGGATCTATTTTTGCCTGCTTTTATTACCCATTACATCAAACTATTTTCTAAAGTAGTTTTATTATTGAATTCTGGAGAGCCAAATATGAAATGTCAAGAGGGGGAAATGTTAAAAATGAAAGATCAGTTTAGAAATAGATTTGCAGATTAAGCACAGTAGCACAGAATTCCCTGAATACAATATGGTTGCCAAATATGTGTGTGTGTGTGTTTCTTTATTCAGATACACACAAACACATATCCTGGATCTCTGAAGCTTGTGTATTAACAGCTCATTTTATCTTACATAGGGCTAAAATGTATACATTTATCTTTGCATTTCCTGCTTTTTGTTAAGAAATAACTGCAGTCATCTGATGATTGTTGCCGTGTGTGTGTGTGTGTGTGTGTGTGTGTGTGAGAGAGAGAGAGAGAGAGAGAGATTCAGCTGAAATAATACATCTGGAAAATTTTGATTCTCTTTCACTTAAAAGCCTGAAGAATGAATTCAAGTTACAGAATGTTCATATCTAAGACCAGAGTTTACAGATCCTGCAATTGATATATGAAAATTGGAATGATGGAAAATTTTGACACTGAGACACTCTGCTTTGAGAATATAGAGGAGATGAGGAACATACCAAAACAAAATCAAAATGGCTTTCACATAAAAAGAGACAGCTTGTATGGGATTCATTCAAAACAACAAAAAAGTGAATGCAGGATAGCATTTATCATATGTGAAGTTGCCATACTATGTTTTTGACAGCACTGTAAGCTGATTGTAAAGAAATTTTATCATCCTGCACTGTATTAGAAGTTGGAAAATAATGGAATAACCATATTTAATCTTCTCAGTTGGGCCATGTAAAATAACTGATTTATCAAGTGATTACATGTATGCCATGGTTTCTTACCCATTGGTAAATAATTTTTATGTTTTACTAAAAAAAAGCCTGTGCAACTCTACCTTTTAGATGTTTGGTGTAGCTTGGACATAATATATGAAGAACAATGAGATTCCATTTGATATCAGTCTCTGTGTGCGCATAAATGAAAGAGAGGGGATGGGGGATGTATTATTGCATTGGAACAAACATTACCAGCTGTGCAGATATTGAAGTCTCATTAGCTATGTCCTAATTTTCAAATTAATAAAATTTAATATAAATGTGTGCCTTTCTATGTTTTCTTGATACCTTGAAGCAAAATTATGCCAGAGCTTTAGTTCTGGAATGAAAGTGCTCTTGAAGAAATCTTTACAAACTTCACCAGTTTTCTTGCCTTCATAAAGTTTTCCCTGCGAATTACAGTTTTGTCTGATGTTTTCAAATTGGTTCAAAAGCTCCCTTTGCCACTCATCTACTAGATTGTATCTGTACTTGCACTCCCATTTATACAATCTGCAGAGAACCCTGGCTTTTATGTGTAACAAAATATGATGCTATTAAAATTCTGGTATTTAAATATTTCTCTATCCCTATTTATTCTTGGAATGAATGTTCCCGCCAATGAAATGCCACTCTGTAAATCATATATCCATCTATTTCTGCAACACAGATTCTCCAGAGTTCACCCCTTTGTACTTTAGTAAATCATCCATTACTTAAATATTCAGATTATTATTTCACTTCTCAACCCACCATAATTCAGTATCAATCCCCAGTGGAATCATGGATATACAAGACAAATGGTCATAGGTGTATTTATTCTTCCATTCCTCCCACCAGTCTTTAAAGAATGCCACTTTCTTTATAAACAAAACACCCACCCACCCCAAAAAAGAAGACTCTTCCATTTTAACAGAGCATTTGATAAATATGATCATCCCTTTCTTTCTTTATTCTGTGCTACAAATGGCAACAGGAAAGGGGGTTATTGATATCGTACCCAAACTTCTGTTTCCCTCAGAATCTATAAAAATGGAATATATGGTACCAAGGTGGAAGCCATGATCATAGAGAGAATATTTCTATCATGGCAAGAATGGAAGCTAGATAATCAAAATGTTCACACTGCCCACCACCAAGAGGCAGAATGTGGAGGCCTGATGCCATGCAAAACCAGCCAGTTTCCAGTCTTGATGTTCTTGAGATAATACAGATGCTGCTCAAGCATTTGACAGGCACTTAAAGAACACTTGTGGACAAAGTGTGGAAAGATCTTGCCACCTGCTGGGTGCACCCCTGCCACACCCTGGGGCAGGCTCAGGGTTCTAATTTTGTAATGAAGTTATTGGAAAACCTGGTACTTTTGAAAAGGGCACGGCAGTGAAACAACCAAATCCAGTAAGCCCACTCTTCCTTCCAATTTGCAAGTTAAGTGGAGCAAGCATCTGCATAACACATTGTAAGCTGGTGTGCAACCCTAGAACACCCTTCCTACTTTATGCCCACAGCTTCTAAAAATTCCAAAAGCAATTGAATATGGGTATCTTCAGATACCCAGAAGGAGAAAAACCTTCCTCGACTTCATCCCCTAATTAGGACTACCAGCAGATGTAACGGAGCTGCAGTTCCCAGAATTTCCAGGCTGTGCTGGCTAAGAGTTGTACATCTAACACATCTGGAAAGCATTAAGTCAGGCAAAGCTGCCTTAAATTTCTCATAAAGGATATCATCTGATGGAGGCATAGATAGTGTCCATAAAACTTAGAGACTAGTAAATAGAATGGGGACCTGAAAAACTTGTAGTTTGCTTAGTATTGCCAGTGCTGGAAGTTGCCATTTGGGAACTAGGTGCTATAAACAGTTTGCTCCCAAACTGTTATCTATTTAATTCAGTGTTTTCCAACCGTGGGAATTTCCAAGAATGTGGACTTCAACCCCCAGAATTCTCATCAATGGTCATATTGGCTCTGGAATGCTGAGAGTTGAAGTCCATACTCCTGGAAATTCCCAAGGTTGGGAAAGCCTGATTTAGTTGATAGTCCTGGACTTCCTTAGTAAAATATATAATTCACAGAACACCATAAAGTATGGTGAAATGTTCTGTAGATAGCTAGCCTATTTTACAGCTGATGTAAAATACCCAGAGTCCAGAGTTAAAGATTTTGGGGATTCCACTAAAAGAATTTGTTCTTGTCAACACTTCAGCTTGCCAAAGGAACCAGCTAATAGTTGTTTTCTTCTAAGTTTATAGAACAAGAACACTATCACAACTATTATTTCAACACAGATCAGAAAGGACATCAGCAATTGCCAATCCCATAAATCAAGTCATGCCCAGATTGCAGATAAGTCTCTCCCACTTCTTGGTTTTTGTTGCATTTTCCACTAGGCATTTGTCAACTCCCCTCTTTCATCACCCTTTTCCCAGCTAATCATGGCTAAAACTAAGGAGAGCAATTACGAAAACTCACATTTCTCTGTTATGAACTAAATCAAAAGTGAAACTATTGCCTTAAGGTTAATTAAGGTTTAGAGTCACTAAGGGCTCATTCAGCTTGGTCCATCCTGGCTGCTTCTAACATAGGCTGAAAACCAACCTATAATATGCCATTTTCAGCTGAAGAATTGTCAAAACCATCTTTCCCACCAAGAACCACTCCAGATATGTTAGGGTGACAACATCCATTATTCTTGGCCAACACAGGCATTAGTTTTAAGACTGATGTCTTCCAGATGTATTGAAGCCACACATGGAAGACACTCAGATAAATCAGCCAGTAGAATTGAGTGCTTAAGACTAATCTTCCATTCCTCCTCTTCCTTCACCAGGGTTAAGCACTCTTCATTGCTACTTATAATCTCCCAATTGGCCACAATATTCTGCAGATAAAGAGAGAGGTGTTTCCCCTCAAAATGCCCACCGAGTAGGTATCTCCATAGAATTGCTTGAGCTTTTTCAGTCCAACCCATTTCCTCCCCACACCGTGGTTTTTGGCACAAGAGATGACTTTTCCACTCTTTGAAAGTCCTTGTCATTTCAACTGTATTTCAACAGGTCCCAAAAGACACCTCTAAAACAAACCAGTGGGGGACTGAGAAAGTCAGAACCTGCCACTCCCAATCAAAGTCAACCATCTCCAACACAAAGTATGAATTAGGAATGATTTTCCCAGTCCAATGCACGCACTGACCTGTCAAGACAATATGGAGGGAGTTCCCACAATGAATCAATGGCTATCCATTACTTGGCCACTACAAATGAGTGATGTGACCAATTTATTGTTTTTCTTTATCACTTCAGGAATAATTGAAATGGTGAGCAAAGGATACCCACCCATCCAACTCTCACTACCCAAGGTTCCTGTGACTTTAAAGCATTTGATTACTCTATCTTGCCATTATGATTCTGTCTGAGGTTCAATAGAATGGTTTATATATATATATATATATATATATATATATATATATATATACATACATACATACATATAATTATAATGCTGGTTAAACGGAGATGGTCACCAGCCCTATTAAGTTCCATTTGGCACAAAAGGACTTTTAAATTGGTAGCCATGTTCCATATTACAAGACTGCAGGTGATGAAATGCAGAAGGGCTCATAAGCAGTTGTAGGCAACTTCCTGAATATTGGTTCCTCCCCTCCCACCCCCGACCCTCTCAATTTGGCACAGAGGGTCCTTAGAAGGGACATATCAGAGAGTGGAAGGGAGGCTGGGAGAGGGGTTATACATTCAAAAGCCAGTGCGGAGCAGGGGCCTCAAGCATTGAGGAGATATCTTCCTCATCATATGGAGGCCTGAGACTGTTTGTACAAAAAGTTCTGCTTCTCTACCTCCCCAGGCAGGGATGTATCAGTGAGCAGAAGGAGAGCAGAAGTCCACATATGTTAGGTTCTAGTTAGCAATAATGGCCCCATGCTGTGCACCCAGATACACACGTGCACACATACATACACACACACATCTGTCAGTCTATCCACTGCAGAAAACGGATGTGTGGTAGCTTGGTATCAGCAGATCAACTGGATGACTGGGTGCTGCCCCTGAATGTTGAGATGACAGGTGGTGGGGTTGTCCAATTTCCATTAATTCTCAGTTCTCAATTGCATCTGGAAGGTGGAGAGAAAAAGAAACTTCTTGTTAGGAGGAGGAGGAGGAGGAGGAGGAGGAGGGGGAGAGGAAGAAGGAAGGAGGAAGAGGAGAAGAGGAAGAGGAGGAGGAGGAAGAAGAAGAAGAAGAAGAAGAAGAAGAAGAAGAAGAAGAAGAAGAAGAAGAAGAAGAAGAAGAAGAAGAAGAAGAAGAAGAAGAAGAAGAAGTAGTAGTAATAGTAGTATTTTTGGGCTGAGAGTTGCATGTGGCCTTTGAATGTCATTTTGGGGGGTGCATTCTAGAATGACACAAGCACATCAGGTTATGCTTCTCTGATCTACAACAATAATTTTAAAAGACTGCTAAATGGAACAATTCTGTTTTCCAGCCAAATATACATAATTCCAATTGGGTAAGACATTGGGGTTGGTTTTTATCCTCCTGGTCCCTAGAGGATAACGTTACTTCTTGCACTTCCTCTATTAACAAAATGACCAAGAAGCTTTGGAAATGTCTGCCTTTTATTGTGAAGATAGCTTTCCAAAACTCCACAATTCTCCAGACTTCCTCCACCTCAATTTAACACAAGAAAGGAAGATAAGCTTTTTTCAAGATCAAAGAGTGGGAGCTGATGGGACAGATTTTATTGTGCAATTGCCATGCCTTGGCCAAGGACTGATGTGGAGAATCAAGATTTTATCTTAGCTTTCTAAAGTAACCTTACCCTTTTCCTCCAGTCAATCTTTTTTGTTTTTACCTCTCCTCCCTCAATTCATTCAGGAGAAGAAGACAGAATAGCTATTTGATACTTTTTTTAATCAGTAGTGCTAGAGAATTAAAGATAGCAATAGCACATAGACTTATATACCTTTTTATAGTTCTTTACAGCACTCTCTAAGCAGTTTACAGCGTCAGCCTATTGCCCCCAACAATTTGGGTCCTCATTTACCCACCTCAGAAGGATGGAAGGCTGAGTCAACCTTGAGCCTGGTGAGATTCGATCTGCCAAATTGCAGGCAGCTGGCAGTCAGCAGAAATAGCCTGCAGTACTGCACTCTAACCACTGCACCACCAAGGCTCTTAGATGCCCACATAATCTTCACCAATCGTCTATTCAATCACACAGAGACCTATCATTCATTGGGCAAGCTTTGCCAATTGCAGTAATGTTATGGGCCCAGGAAACTCAAGCTACTCTTCTATGTATGGTTACTGTGAAACTCCATTACTCAATGAAAGGCCACGGCTTCAATACAATCAAAAGATTTGGTTAGCTTAAAGTAGCTTTCCTCTATTTATGTTCTTCCGAAGTCCTGGACAACTCTCTGGCTGGGAATTATGGGAGTGAAAATTCAGCATCATAGGAAGATGAAATTTGGGGAGGTTCGTTCAGATATGAAGAACCATTCCTCTATCATCCACTCCTGTCTATAACTGGGCCTGGAACCAAAACTCCACAAAGCCCCACCTGGAATTTTGCTTCCTCACTACGTCCCATAATAAACCTCCCCTAGGTATGATAATGGAAAAGAATGTCATGCCTCTATGCCCCTTACCAGCTGTGGGTCCCAATTCAGAATCACAGGATGGAGGCCGATGTGGCTCTAGGGCAGGAGAAACAGTAAAGCGAGAGAATCTCAGGGTGTCCACGAGGCTGGACTCAGACCGCTTGGCTGATGGCAGCAAGGCAGGCGTCATGGGCACCGGTGAAGAAAGGGCTGGGTGTGGCTGTGCTGTGCTGGGGTCTGACACCATGGAGACGTAGGAAGGGTTCTGAGCCATGAGGGGGAAATCATCGTCCCACTCAAAACTGCCACCTGAATTGAGAAGGAAGAAGCGGGAAGATAGGACGGAGGTTAGATTGGGCCAACCCTAGAGTAAAGAAGAAGATAAAAAAATATAATCAGTAGTTCTGACATGATGTCATGCTTAAATCTTAATCTGGCTGGGTTTACACAACATGCTAAAGTAAAGTAAAAGAATATGTTGTATGACCAGGCCATCATATTAGATCGGTGGTTCTCAACCTGTTGCCCAGGGATCCCTGGGAAGGGGGCATGATGTTTTCATAAGGTGTCTGTGAGGGCTGGAAGAAATGTTATGATATAAATCTTGGGGCCATGGTCCGTGGCCACAAAATATATTTAAGGGGGGAAAGGGTGTCATGGTGAATAAAATGTTGAGAACCACTGTATTAGATCATTATCTAGGTGATTTGTTTGGGCATAGCATGTTGGTTTTTAGGAGCAAAGCAGTTATGTTTTGTTATGAGGGAAGTAAGCAGTGGGGTGCCACAAGGTTCCGTCTTAGGCCCAGTACTCTTCAATATTTTCATTAACGACTTAGATGAGGGAATAGAAGGGGAACTTACCAAATCTCCAGATGATACTAAGCTGGCAGGAATAGCTAACACCCAAGAAGATAGGCTCAAGATCCAGATGGATCTTGACAGACTAGAACACTGGGCTGTATCTAACAAAATGAAATTCAATGTAGAGAAAAATAAAGTCCTACACTTAGGGAAGAAAAACCAAAAGTACACATACAGACTGGGTGAAACCAGGCTCAATAGCAGTAACTGTGAGAGGGACCTTGGAATCTTAGTGGACAACCAGCTAAATATGAGCCAGCAGTGTGCAGCAGCAGCCAAAAAAGCTAATGCAATCCTAAATTGTATTAACAGAAGGATACAATCAAGATCAAGGGACGTACTAATACCACTCTATAAAGCCTTAGTAGGACCACACCTAGAATACTGCATCCAGTTTTGTTCACCACATTACAAAAAAGATGTTGAGACTCTAGAAAAAGTACAGAGAAGAGCAACCAGGATGATTAGGGGACTGGAGACTAAAGCATATGAAGAACGGTTACAGGAACTGGGCCTGGCTAGTCTAGTAAAGAGAAGGACCAGGGGAGACATGATAGCAGTCTTCCAATATTTGAGAAGCTGCCACAGGGAGGAAGGGGTCAAGCTTTTTTCTAAAGTGCCTGTAGGCCAGACAGGGAATAATGGATGGAAACTGAACAAGGAGAGATTTAACCTGGAAATAAGGAGAAACGTTCTGACAGTGAGAACAATCAACCAATGGAACAGCTTGCCCTCAGAAGTTGTGGGGGTGCCATCACTTGAGACTTTCAAGAAGAGATTGGACTGCCATTTGTCAGAAATGGTGTGGGGTGTTCCGCTTGGGCAGGGGGTTGGACTAGATGACCTACAAGGTCCCTTCCAACTCTGATTATCTGTTATCTGTTTTATTCAGCCAGGTTTCAGTTCCATATGTCATATGAGCCCAGCCTTTGGGTCACTGTTGAGTAGAAGACAGTACAAGAATTAGCTGCAGAAGAATTTATTTTGTAGTGCTTAGATGCATAAGTAGGAAAAATATAGCAATGAGTGTAAATTTTCTCGATGGCACTATTTCCTAATTCCTCCCATTTGCTCAACTCCACCTCATGTCCCTCTGCTCTGGCAGCTCCCATTTGACAAGTTAATTTTGGTATGGAAGCATAATCACTTTAAGTTCTTTAGGTCAACTCGTTTTTTCACAGACATGGATGCATTTTACAAACACCTGGCTAATGATCTATGCTCACACACATCCTGATAGAACATGTAATTTCATCATGAGAAAATTATTTCTGCAATTAAACTTCATTGGCCTGCTTTGTACAACAACTGTTTTAAAAAAAAATCTTCCTATCATTCTGCAAGTTTTCGCTTCTCTTTCTTCCACTGTGCTAGAAGAAAATTTGAGGACTTGTAATGGAAAATCCTGACCGCTCCTTCCCTCTCAGTCCATTGATCTGCTATACAGACTCTGTCAAAATGAATGGGAGTTCCAGATCCTCGTATTTGATCTTATAGGCCAAAGGAGGTCACCCCAGGGCTATTTAGGCTTCCCAAAGCATATCTTAAACTAAGCAGGATTAAAGCATGGTTGCCTGAAAACAACTTGCCAGACAGTGAAGACAGATGCCAAAGTGTATTCTGAATGTAGGAAGCTCCATAAATCCTTTGCCTCTCTCTGTGTCATTGAATAAATCTCTGGAAAACACTTCTGAGTGCTTGGAAAAATACTATTAAGTCATGGGGAGCACTAAAAGGGGGCCCACTCCATATAAGGAACTTAGCACAGTTTACGACCCTATTATTTATTTATTTGTATCCCACCTTTACTATTTTTACAGAGTAATTCAAGGTGATGAACATATGCAACATACCTTCCAGAATGGCTGCCTAACTTAATTTAGCAGATCTCCGAGAACAGCAATAACAATAACAATAACAGAAGGATAAAATGTGCTGAGGTCAGTGTGTTATGCTGCAACTACTGCATCACTGAAGGATTCTTGCTGCTCTTTGAGCTTGGTGGTTTTCTTATAAAAGCTTCATTACCAAAGTAGGTAACATCATCAATAGCACCTAGTTGGTAAGGAAATAGCTTCAAAAAAATCACCAAGCTCAGAGAGCACCAAGGAATGCACAGCTCAATCCTGAGCTACAAATATTCTATTTTATTGGTATTTCTAAAAGACCCAGATTGTTGGGGGCAATATGCTGACTCTGTAAAACTGCTTAGAGGGGGCTGTAAAGCACTATAAAGCGGTACATACATTTAAAGTTAACCACTATGCTGTGTTTTACATGGGACTTCTTTTGAATTATGTTTGGAAATTCCAGAAGGGAATCCAGAGTGGTCCAATACATATTCTGATGACCTCCAATTTGTTTTCTGATAAATCAATTCGTGCCTTAGTCAAGGTACAAATAACCAGGTTCCATTATCCTACTTCAGACACATTATGTGAAGACTTAGCTCTCTGATGTTGTACAAAGTAAAATGAATGAAAGAGGAGGGCAACCAATAGAAAGTGGATATACTCACTTATAATGCTGATGAGTGCACTCTACTGGAAGACGTGAAAGATCAGGTTAGGGACAGATTGCCAAGGAGAAAATAATCTGCATTGATGATGCCAATCAATCAATTAATCAGTGAAATGTCCCTAAATATCAGAAATCTGATCAGAATAACTATTTCTTCTCATGTTCATCAATTGACAGCTAAACTTCAACACTTGCTCTTTATGTTCTACCAAGTTTTGTTGATATGCTTGACAACTACAGAAGATGGGCTTCTAAGTATCATATCCAAATACTGGGTATGTCTTCTCCAAAGAACCTTGGTAAGCCACCTCTCTGTTTTGCAAAGCAGAAAGTAATACATAATCTGTGCCTTCAATTTATCTTTCAGCTCTTATGACATTATTTTTCCAACAGAGACTATTAATTTACATTCTTCTTGGCTGCTGTTTTAGTAATCTATTGTCCTTTTAATGGCTTTTGTTTTGTTTTTATGTTTATTGTATCTTGAGGCCTTTAGGGGGAGTTACACTTCCTTACATAGGAAATAGTTTTTAAAATTGGATATACCTCCATCATCAGGCCTGGCCACAGCACAAAGCAGATTAGTTTCTGAATAAGGAAGAATGTGTAACACCATCTGCCTTAATATGACAATTTTAGATTCTGAGCCTTCATGGAGGCAATAAAAATTATATTCTAAAAATAAACTATGTGGAGATTATTTTTTTTAAAAGGATCAGCCAGCGTCAGCATAATTATTATGCAATGTCTCCTAAATTTCTGCTAACTGAAGCACATTTTCATTTTAAGAAGTTAAAGCTTTATTTATTTCCACTCACACATGAAATGGATTTAAATTGAAGAATGCTAAAGAGCAGTGTTTATCTTCAGACAGATTCACTCATATTTACTGCAGGAGTCTCCACAGAAAAAGACAAACCAAGGCAGAAATAAAAGTGAAGCTCACCTGGAGACTTGCAGTTCTCTTCTGTCTTTGCATTGGAGACAATCAAATGATGCCAACCATCATACCCAGGAAAGATACAGAAAAATTTTTTGAAGATTTACTAGGCCACACCAGGAACTAGGCCACACCAGGAATTTTTGTATGTTTTCCTAGTTTTCCTTATTTAAAAAACCTTATTTGAAGGTTTACATTAGCACTTTCATATATAGTTCAACAAATGTTGAGAAAAACTCTGCCCCGTTTTAGCCACTGCAGGAAGAACTTTTTGCAAAAAAAGAAACTAGAGGCCACACAGGTTGCCCAGCCCTGCTTTAAATTGCATTGAAATCAATTTCTATTTCTGATATTGTAAAAATGTTAATTAAAATACTGTTAGTGGGTCACAAACGCGTAAGTATCTTAGTGTCTTTCCTCAGTTCTTACTATTTTACAGCAGCAAAACAAAGTGCCCTAACAAACCGATTTTGAAAACCACTGCCTGACAGGGAAGGTTGTCCAATTTCCACTTGATCACATCCAAGATGAAATCATGTCTCTGATTTCTCTCAATCTCAATCTTTCTGTACCTCAATGCTATTATTCCCAGTTTTGCATTCTGGAATTATAGATAATCTTTCATCCTTTTCTACAGTGTGATTCTCTTTCAAATATTGCATGTTCTCTTACTTTATCTCCACCACAATCATCTGCCTTTTATTTTCTCTTTTTAGAGCTTTCTGCTTCCTTAGATTCTTTTCAGCTTAGTTTCTTGTCCTTCAGTCTTCTTCATTGTCCTTCTGTGAAATAATTTTCTTTAAGTGTGGTGCCCAGAATTGTAAACAACAATAGAGATAGGATCTGACCAATAGGAAATAAAATGGAACTATATCTCACCTGGCCACCATTTTATACCTGGAAATCTGATTCCAATTTCAAGGGTAAATTCACCAATGCCATTTTTCCACCTCAAGTAAAACATCAAAATGATTTACAGCTTTAAAAATATACACAGAGAGATGGTGGAACCATCAATGAACAAAGCTGAACATTTAAAGATGAAGATTGGAGGTAGAATAGTAGCAATTATTCTAGATCAGTGTTTCTCAACCTTAGCAATTTTAAGATATTCCCCCAAATTGCTGCCTGCAATTTGGCAGTTCAAATCTCACCAGGCTCAAGGTTGACTCAGCCTTCCATTCCTCCAAGGTCGGTAAAATGAGGCTCCAGATTGTTGGGGACAATCTGTAAACTGTTTAGAGAGGGCTGTAAAACACTGTGAAGGGGTATATAAGTCTAAGTGCTATTGCGATTGCTATTCTCGTTCTCTAAATAACCCATTCCACAAAGAAATAAACAAACAGACACAGTCTTGTCCTTTCAGTAATACCACAGCATCACTGAGCAGTCTCCTCCAGCCTTATAAAAGGTACCTCCTACATTGCCCATTCCTCTCCTAAAATTAGCATTCAAGTTTATTGTTTTGTTGAAGCAAACAATCATAAGTGTGAAGATTCTACTACAACTCTTGTTCATTAGTTTTGACTGATACCCAAGATGATCACTCTGCTAGATTAACTCTGTTTCTAACTGCCTGAATGTAATACAAATTGTGGCAGGAGATGGATGGATGGATGGATGGGGAACATTCTGCCTGAGACATTGATTCCAATCTGCATTTGTTTTATTCTGAACTTAGTTTGCTTCTTCTTGAAATAGTCCTCATGCCAAGCTGAGTTTTGCAGCTAACTTTGATCCCTTTCAGCATTCTTCCTTCAAAATCAAACTTAACCTCTTTTGGACTTTATCCAGTCTTCATCAGTCTATTTTTCCTATATCTGACAATCAGTTTGACCACAAACCTTTCTGAAACTTGACTTTTTCCTCCAACTTATTTCACATACCACTTTCTTATCAAAAGCACCTGGATAGCTCAGCCTTCGTCCACTCTGACTCTGTAGCTGGATGGCCCATCTCCTATTTGACATTTAAGGCTGCTAGAGAAGGTAGATATTTCTGACTTGTTCCAATACTCACTGAAGCCATCAGCTGGTGGGAAAGCATCAAGTCCCGGTTCGGCTGTTGAGCCAGGAGAAGGGGCATCACCATCGGGGGCTCCCTGTGAACTCAGTTCATTGGTTGGTGTCTCCTATATATAAATATGGACAGGAATTAAAATGAATTATCCATCTAAAGTCCCTCCGGACTGAGGCATAGTTCAATCAAATAAGTAAGAAAGGAAAATCATTTATCAGAATGCAAAAGTTTAGTAATCGACTGTTTAAATCATGGGGTGGGAAGAGAGATAAGACTAGCAGGATGTGAACTGGAAGAAACCCTGGGGTTTTTAGGACCTTCGACCATTGATGTAAACCACAAGGGAGAAAAGAGCTTTCGTATTGCATGTCATCATTATGCAAATATGCATGAATCCTTTCAGCTATTGGAATAGATCAAAGGCAGCCAACTGCTGGGGGGGAAACCTATTATCCACAGATCATTGGCTGTTTCTAAAAGGAGGCATGAAAGGACAGCATGGCTAGGATTGAGCCAGACCCAAAAGGAAATATGTGTTGTGTGCATTGACACAGAATTTAAAGAGTGGACAATTGGGTGGGAAGAAATAAACCCAGAGATGCAGAAGATAAGAGAAAGACAAGATCCAGGATCCCTGAAAGAAGAGACACTGCCTGGAAATGGGACTATTAAAGTCCTTCTTCATGCTATTGTGAATCAACTTTAATCCTCTCCATCCTTCATCTCCTCATTACTCACCTGATCAAAGAGGTAGACGGTGACATCATCAAAGAAGGAGACCATTTTCCGCTTGCGGTCAAACTCAGCTGCTGCCTCTTCCGCTGAGCGGGGTGACTTGAGAAGGCCACGCAAGTTGCGGGCATCATCGCTTTCACTCACCACAATGGGCACGCCCCTCCCTCCGCTTCCAGCCAAGCCTCCTTCCTCATCTTCAGCATCCTCTTCCTCTTCCTCTTCTCCTCCTAGGGAAGCCTCTCTCCCTCCCAGAACTGGACCCTCCCCCAAAGCGGTTCCTTCCCAAAATGGTCCTTTCCTTGCTCCGCCAGGTGGGGGAAATGTCTGCAAAGCCAGTGGCGGCAGTGACAGAGACAAACGGGACAGCTTGACTGGAGGCAAAGGTTAGAAGTCAAAGGTCAGGATTGCCAGGAGAAAGGAAAGTGATGGAAGAGCCAATGGTCCAGGGTCAAGAAGGACAAATAACATGGAAACCAGTCAAGAATAAAAGAGTTGGGATGAAAGAGAGAGACAGAGAGGCAGAGAGAGAGAGACAGACAGACAGACAGAGAGAGAGAGAGAGAGGGAGGAAGAGAGAGAATGTATTATTTCACCAAAAGTACTTTTTTTTGCTTACATATCACCTGGTATGAGCTGCCACATGTATTAATTCAAAATGAATGAATAGTTTACTCTAATTTGATTACCAAAACTACCTTGGCCTGCAGACAACTAATATGCATGGAAAAATTGACAGCATAACACATTTGTGATCATTTCTGTAACTAATTACCTTTTTCCATCTAACACTATGGATCAAACTGTGTTGTTCACGGTTGGATTAATAAAGCAGCTGAAAGAATTGTTTTTTTTTTACTGTTTGTGACATTGCCTATAAATCCAACCTCTTCAAAATTATATTTTTAAAAAAATATATAAATTGATTAGCAGAACACTCCTACACACACACAAAAATGGTTTGTCAAGACTGTGGTGTTTGTGTAGTCTATAGGGGAAGAAAGCTTTATAACAAAAGAAAGAAAGAAAAGAAAGAAAGAAGTAAAATTAAAAAATGGACTGTTGGATCAAATTGTAAGTTGTCCAGAGTCACTTGGTTGGGTTAGGCAACTATAGAAATTGAATAAATAAAGTTAAAATAAAATAAAATAAAATAAATTAACAAATCTTATTCAGTGTCTCCAGGATACCTATGAGTTAGAGAAACTCTTCCTTCATTTAAGATTTTATTTTGAAGCTTAGGAGAGGACCTCATGGGACACTGATCCTGCTCCAGAGAACCACAGCCAGGGATATTGATGGGAAGAAGTAAAGTAAGTCATAATGGGGGTTGCAATGGTGCCATCAAAGCTCTGAACTGCATAATAAAGTGTTGGGGATTTAATAATGTGACTTAAACAAAGGTGGGATTCAAAAATCCCAGCAACTGGTTTGCTGCCCAGTTGCTGGGTGGGCGTGGCCATGGTGGGCATGGCCTACCGGAACTTCTGGGAGGGCCGTTTTTCACCTTCCCAAGGATCTGAGGCTTTCCTCAGGCCTCTGGGAGAGTGAAAATGGCCTCTTCTGGGCTCTGGAGGTCCTGCAGAAGCCAGAAACAGGCCCGTTTTGAGACTTCCGGTACTTCCAGTAGGGCCATTTTTCCCCCTCCCAGAGCCTCCGTGCAGACTCTGCCCTTACCTGCATCGAAAAAGGGCCATGTGAGGACTCCTGGGAGGGGAGGGGTGGGCAGAGCCAGCCAGTCGGTTCAAATACCAGTTCGGCGAACCAGATGCAAATTTAACATCAGGTTCGCCCGAACTGGTCCAAACCAGTAGAATCCCACACCTGGACCTAAACCACCATCTTGAATTCTCCCTACCACTTCTTCCACCACCACATGCTTGGCCACTGCCATTTTCCCATTAAACCAGTGATTCTCAACCTCTGTAATTTTAAGCCAAGTGGATGTCTTTCCATCCTGTTCGTTACATGAACTTCTTCCTGTTACTGCCACCCTGAATTGTAGATTGTAGAATTTACCTTTGATATCTTCACTGGCTTGATTCACAGGGACCCCAAGCTCTTGCTCCTTTTTAAACTGGTCAGTTGCTACATAAGTGTCTTCCTGAGGATCTTGTGATTGTTCCAAGTTAGTCATGGCTTCACTTTGGATCTCAGTATGGATAGCTTTCTCTCTTTCCTTCCTTTCTTCTTCTTTCCATTCCAGTTGCTTCTCTTCAGATTCTCCAGTTCCTTCCTTCTTCTGCTGCTGCTGCTGCTGCTTTTCTTCTTCCTCCTCTTCCTCTTCTTCTTCTGCTTTATCTTCCACACTTTCTGACCACTGGAAATGAACTGTTTCCTCAAGGTGGCTTTTCCCCTCATTCCCTTCTTCCTCTTTTTCTTCTGTTCCCTCTCCTCCTTCTTCTTTTTCTTCTCCTCCTCTTTCTTTTTCCTTCTCTTCCTCTTCCCCAGTTTGCTGTGTCTCTTCTGACTCCAGGCTCCAAAGCTTGACAACGGCCTGATCTTTTAAGGAGGCAAGTTGTGAAAAGCCCAATTTTGGCACCTTCTGGCTGCAAAGTAGATTCCGTGTGACATTTTCTTGCAGTGTGACCAACAACTGTTCTTTGCATACCTGAACCACAAAGCCTGCCTCTACTATTGTCTTCTCTGAAGGCTTTTCTTCCTCAGTTCTGGTTACAACTGGTGCCTCAGAGGATTCGGCCTCTCCGTCAGAGAAGTAAGCAGAATCACGGTGAGGGGTTGAAAGCCCCAAGCTCCTGCCTACCTCTTCTTCAAATTCAGTCCCTTCTTCACTCACTGAGAGTGTAAGATCACTAGTAGACTGAGAGATGGGCGTTGCTGGGGCTTTGACAGGATCATTTTCTGCTTCTATTTCTTCCTCTTCTCCAGAAGGTGAGGGAGGTGATTCCTCTTTAAATATAAACTCAGGTGAAAAAGTGTTCTCTGTTTCATAACCACTATCCCCAAATTTTTGTCCTGGAGAGGAGTAGTGGGAGGCTGGGCTGCAGACATCTGAGGAACTTGTATTAGAAGGAATGTCCAAGGAATCTACAGAATCTAGGGTTCCTCTTTGCCGGTCAGGTGCTGCTGGGGAGAGGCTCAAAGTTGCAGGTCCAGCTGAAAATCCATCAACAGCTTCTGGGAGAATTGCAATTGTCTCCTCATCGTTAGTCTCAGCTAGAGTAGATAATGGTGGTATCTCTACAGGGACAATCACATTGCAGCACGCGGATGACATCGTTGGAAAGGGTGACCCAGGGGGACGGATGTTTCCTCCACCTCTTTGCTTTGGGTAATCTTGAAGTTCATAGGTCTTCACAGCTGTGCCCATAAGTGGGTCATAAAATTCACTATGCTCCCTAGTATCTCCATCACAATCCCTAGGGGGTAGTATAGAACAGTCAGATAGGGAGCCCCGCTCCACTTTGAGGGAGGAGTCATCCTCGGTGCCGTAGCTATCACGGTGAGGACGCCTCAAAGGCGGGCCATGGTTGCTCCAACTGCTTACTACATCCCCTCGAGGGATGGCACAGGTGCAACAGGCCCGAGTACACAGAGGGCAGGGCAGAAGTTTGCGCCGCCCTCCTCCAATGCTGCTTCCACCATCATCCGTGCTGCTGCCAGAACTGTGGTCCTCCATCAGAGAAGGCTCCTGCTCCCAGGAAGGTGACCCCTGGAACTCTGAGGGGTCCCCAGCAAGCGTCTCCCCTGCCCCTCGTTCTTCCATCATCTCAGCATCCCAGCTACGCTGCTGATCCTCCAACTCACGATACACAGTAAGGAGGGATTCTGCAAGGAAAGCTTCACTTTCTGTGGTTGGCGTCTCTGTCAGCGACGTCTCTTGGATCTCACCATCGACACGGAAAGGATTGCTTTCACCGCTGCCCCCAGACAAGAAAGGATTCGTATTGGACTGCTCGGCTGGCCGAAGAGGGGCACTGTGGCAATCCCAATCAGAGGGAAAGAGGGGCTGTGGTGCTGAACCAGGGCTGGGGGCGCACACTGGCCCTTCGCCACTACCGTGATCCTCCAGGCGAATATAATATTCACTGCTGACGGAAGGGCTGCGGGCACTGATTACAGGCACAACGCTGGGCGTCTCCAGACTGTGCCCACGGTGTATTGCCTGTTCATAGAAAGGGTTGCTGCCAGGCACTGCTAGCCCACCGTTGCTGGAAGGGTATTCGGGTGGTGCTGAGGCAGGGCCCTTCCATCGCCCCAGCCGGGCCTTCTCCCACATATACTCAAAGTTCAACCCTCCACTGCTTTCAGTCACGGTCAGGATGTCATCCATGTCTCCACCATGGAATCCATCCAAGAGTGGGTAGGCTGAAATCTCTTCTGATGGGCAGTGATGACGTGCTGAAGAAGAGGAGGCCGGTGGTGGGGAAGAGGAACGCATGGGTTTCAGGGCACTCCAGCGCCACTCAAAACTCTCCTCTGCCTGAGCATTGGAGCGCTCATTCAACAGGTAGCTCACCTGCAAGTGCAGCTCTTCCATAGTAGGGCGATGAAAAGCTGGTAGCCAGCATGATTGCATCACCTCATACCTGCAGTGGGGCAGGGTTGGAGGGAGGATAGAGGAACAGTCGGAAAAACAGGCAGAAATAGGGTGGGAAAAAAACACAGTTGTGGGAAGACAGCCTGAAAGGACAGCTAAGTGGGGGCAGCGGGGATTGGGAACATTTAAAACGAAGGGGGAAAAAAGTGTTGCAAAAGTACAGTTGGAAAAAGAGGAAGAATTAGACACCCTACAGAGGAGCAAAAGGAAAAGCAAAGGTAGAAACAGATATGCAAAATTAGAAAGAGCTTGACAACTATAGCAAGGGAGAGTAGGGAGAAAGAGTCAACCAGTAAAAAGTGAAGCAGAGCATATGAAAATACCATTCTGAAGTCATTCACGAGTACAAAAGAATGGGAAAAGTCAGTCCCAAGAATGGAAGGAGAATGGCTGTGACATCAGGAGAGCAAAATGGGTGAGCAGTAGAACAGCTGGAGATGCAGACCACTTATAGATCTTGGAGAATTATTCTAACATAGGAGAGCTACAATACAGTACATGGCATTAAATCATTGGCCCATCTAATCTTATTAAGAGGAGCATGCCTAAGGAGAGAACAGATGGGTATCTGGTGGAGATGCAGAAGTCAATAGCAACCCTTGAGGGTGGGAAGGGGGAGGGGCAAAGTGAGGTAAGCATTGTTGCTGCATCTCAGCACATTCTATGGGCAGTCCTAACCCTTTGCCAACCCCAAAGAAACTTTCGCTTGCAAACAACACTAGCTCTTATAGTGAATTCCCACACCAGACAGGTGGTTGGACTAGATCTTCAATTTCCCTTTCCCCTCTTACACTCAATGGTTCTAGAATTCAAACTGGCATCCACACAAGTGTGGTCCATCTCCCCTAAACCACAAGAAGATGAATATTGTAATTCAACATTTTTAGGTGGTGCACATGAATTGCATTCACACAATGCACTACTTACTGAATCAATCATTTTTTTCTGGATTGACCATCTCTCTCTCTCTCTCTCTCTTTCTAGCTCTCTATCTAATCTATCTATCTATCTATCTATCTATCTATCTATCTATCTATCTATCTATCTATCTATCTATCTATCTATCAAATTTAGGCAGTGCCCAGCTCACTATTTAAAGGATTCTGGGCAGCTGACAGGTAAAAATCATAAAACTGTATAAAAAATAACAATGAAAATAGAATTAAAACAGGATGAGAAACAAGTAAAAACAAAGATAAAAGATAAGTTAAAAGGTAGAAGGGGTGCCCTTGAGGCACCAACCACCACCAAGGTTGCATGATGCTCTTGAATCCCCATGTGTCAGGTGCAAGGAACTGGAAATGCTCCAAGGATGGATCAATGATCACCAGTTTAAAAGAAATCCACCAGACTGGAAATGGTAGAAATATTGACTTTAAATGTTTCCTCCTCCAATGGGCTCTAAGTTGGAACATCTTTTAACCTACCCCCACTCCAATCAAGGCCTCCTTTCCTTCAGCTGGTGGTTCCATCACACCATGTGAGTTGCCAGTGCCAAGTCTTCACATTCTTTTGAAATGCCAGAAAAAATGGAGGCCAGCCTCACTTTTGGGAGGAGGATATTCTGGGAGGGGCAACAGCAGAGAAATCTTTCTTCCTAGACTCCGTTAGTTGGAGAATTTTAATTGATGGGATCCATAACATAACCTCCACGCCTGACTGGTGGGACAGGACAATGTGAGTGGGACAAAATTGTTCCTTAGGTAACCTGGTCCCATGCTATGAAGGGCTTTAAAGGTAATAACCAACACCTTGAATTGGACTCTGAAGTAAACTGGCACCCAATACAGTTCACACAACAGAGGTGTGACAGTCCTTGGGGCACCCAGAATTGCCCTTGCAGCTGTATTCTGCACCAGATAGCCTTCAACGGTAGTTTTATGTGGAGTGCACTAAATCATAAATCCATTGAAAAGGCACTGAATCATAAACCATCTAAATGGGCAGTGTTCACATATGCTAAGCCCTTAAATTAAAAAGAACCTAGACAAGGTTATTTGTAATGAAGCTTAGTATGTTGCATAAACATTGTTCTATCTTTTATTGGCCTAGACAAACCCGTTGTGAAGTCTGACAGCATCTCTTCAGGGTTTCTCCTTACAGATGGCAGAGCCTAAACTTCCTAATGGAAAGCAAAGGCTCACTCATTCATCCAGAGGTATTTCTTTTAGCATAGCAGCACCAGCAGTGTCCACAGCAAACTCTGAGAAACCCAAATGGTAACATGTGCATGCTGACATCACCAGGCAAACGGTGACCTTATAGGCTTGCTTCTGCAACACTTGATGCCAGGATATAAAATGGCACCATGTGTATAATGACGTCACAGGCCCTGTCCTCTGACCCCACCACACCAGGAAAAAACATAAGCATAGAACATATTCCACAGCAATCTTAAAGGCAGAGATCAAATTGATCCTTTGAGAGAAGATGATCCATAAAAAGGTGCACTCCACTGGCTTTGAAGATTAGTTTTACTTTTGGGGTTACCTGTTGACTGCTTTTTTAAATATAGCAAACAGATGCTAGGGCAATTGGATTAATAGATGAATAGATTTACACATCAGGGACAACTCTTTTTTTGTATACAGTTTTTATATCAGGGACAACTTTTTATGCAACGTATGTAGTATTTTTATTTAATAAAGACAGGAAAGTTTATAATTATGTATTGACCTATATTATAACCAGACTTTTTATATTTAAAGTCGGTGTGGATGATAAAAAAATATTTGCAACAGAAAGAATGCCTTTTTTAAAAAAAAAATCCTCTTTTTATACAATTTCACTGCATTTTTCTTTCTTGAATTTTTTTACGGGATTGCACAATATGTTACGATGAGATATTAAAAATGATAATACTACTACTAGAAAAAAATATTTAAAATATCTGAAAGGAAATCCTCAGCCCAAATTAGCGTCTTAGACAATTAGTGACAGAAATAGAAACTGACTGCTTTGATTAAAGAAATGAACGTAAGTACTTTTGCTTCCACTTGGAGACCGCTTCTGAACTTGGTGCTTGAAGTGGAAAAGAGTGAAACTTTGATTTTGGGTTTCACCAGGTAGACTGATAGATCTTTACAGAAATGCCTTGTTCATATTATTATGAAAAAGCAAAAAGTTGTGATTTAATGTTAATGCCTTATTTTACTGCAACAGAGAGAGTCGGAAGTTAATCTTCTTTTTCTTTTCTTATCCTTCCTCACTTCTGTTCCCCCTTTTCCTCCTTCTATTTACTTTTCTATTTTGTATTTTACAATATTTATATATAACTCAATAAAAATATTAAACTGGAAATCATCTTAGACAATTACTGACATAAATAGAAAGCTGCAGACAAGCAGTTAGCTCAGAGGCCCCCAACCTTTTGGGCACATGGGACCAGTTCCACGGAGAAAGGATTTTCCACTGATAGGAGGGGCCATGGTTTCATGTGCTGCCTGCATGCCATGGGTGGGACTTCACTTGTTTGCATGGCCCAGTTTCTGGCAGGCCGCAGCCTGGTGTCAGTCCACAGACCAGGGTTCGGGACCCCTGAATTAGCCAGGAAGAACAGGAAAAGGGAAAAAAATGGCAAGAGAATTCATAGCTAAAGAAAGCCTGGCCAGACTGACAGTGCAGAGAAGAAATGGGTGGACAGAGGAAGAGTCAGAGGAATACAGAGAGAGGGGAGAATGGAAGAACATTAGGAGAAACAGGAATGCTAAGGCAAGCATCATAAAGTTTAGGGATAACATCCCAGATCACAAACTGTCCATGAAACCTCAATAGATGTCTGTCAAGGATGAAGGGGACAGGGACATCTGCAGGGGGGGGGGAGATGGGGTGTGGTGGGGGGCAAATGAAGCCATGTCCATCAAGGTGTTGTGATACAAATGATGCAAATTATGTATACAGGTAGTCTTTGATGTCTGGAAATTCTCAGTTATCCAGGTCACGATGGCCCCAAAGAGGCTTTTTCAAAAAGCAACTGGACTTTGTTTTTCCTGGAAGACATTTCATTTCTCATCCAAGAAGCTTCTTCAGTTCTCAATTCTTAGATGAGAAGCGAAACATCTTCAAGGAAAGCAAACTCCAGTTGCCTTTTGAAAAAGCCCCTTTGGGATATGTAATCTTTGAATTACAGCCCTAATGGATCCTGCCCATTACTGTCATAAGTCATGACATGAGTCACCAAGTGACTGGTCCATTTTTATGACCTTTTCTTCAGGCAGTCATTGTGAATCTGTGGTTGTTGAGCAAGTGCTGTGGTCATTAAGCAAACCTATTGATCTCTATGGGGCATTTTTGCTGGAAACCAGAAGTAAACACCAATTTTTGGCAAAAAACATTGTAAATCATTGTCATCTTACCAAAGGATACTACAAACAGCTGTAAATATGGGCCGATTGCTGAGCACCCAAAATGACTGACTGTTAGAACTTTGGAACTGGGTTCAAAGTACCTTTTGGTGATCGCAGTGGTGGGATTCAAATATTTTTTACTACCGGTTCTGTGGGCGTGGCTTGGTGGGCGTGGCAGGGGAAGGATACTGTAAAATCTCCAGTCAGGGGTGGGATTTGCCGGTTCTCTGAACTACTCAAAATTTCCGCTACCGGTTCTCCAGAACTGATCAGAACCTGCAGAATACTACCTCTGGTCTATCGTAACTTCAAACAGTTGCAACTGAAGGACTACCTGTACGCACATCATTTGCACAACGGGGCTTAATGGCTTTTGTGATGTCATTGTGGCTTCTACTGGATTTCTCTGGAAGGGGCCTGAGCTAATGGCATCCCAGTTGGTGGGTGATGAATTTGTTGGCCTAAGGAGGAAGAACTCACCAGTAGTCTGAGTAAGGAAGCTTAAGGCGAGGTTTGGCCAGTTTCATCTGCTGCTCCTTGACCACAAAAGTCAGCACCTCCTCATCGGAAAGATGGCGGTAAGGCTGGGAGCCAAATTCAAACAGTTCCCAGATGGTCACCCCCATTGACCTGCGAAGAACAAAGGGAGATCAAGAGAGAGGGAAAACCCTCTTTGCTATGTGAATGATAATGATAATGCTGGCAATAATGAGTCAGGGGATGGGATTACCCCAGCTCCTATTGGCTGTTTGAGGCTGCTGTGGCCATGCCTCATTGTAATATACTTTTTTTGAATTGTAAGTCGCCCAGAGTCATTGACTGAGATGGGCAGTTATAGAAATTAAATAAATAAATAAGCATGTCTCCCTGAATGCCTCAAATATCCTTTGGGACATGCTGAGACTCTCATTTCCATGGACCAGCAATCTTCGGGAAGAGCAGCACATCTCTTTTTCAAATAGTTGTTTAACAGCCTTGGGGGAAAGCTGCAGGTCTCTCCTTTAAAAAGTACAGGATCAATCCAATCAATTTAATCTGGGAGAAAGAATCAAATCCTGCCAGCAGTTTAGGTCTGAAAGGAGAGCAAGATAGATATTCAGCTTCTTTTGCGATCAAGTATTTTTGTGTGACCACACTTTTTGCCACTTTGATTAATTTGGAAGGGGCAGCTATTTTGTGCACTATGTAGACAATTTCTGGGTGTTTTGAGTCATGCCAGCTGGTACCAGCACTGTATTGATCATACAGTATTTGCAAGTAGTCCTCAAAATATGACAACTGGGACCAGAATTTCCACTGTTAAGCAAGGTGGTTGTTAAATGAGTCACACCCAATGTTCTGACATTTTTTGCTATAGTTAAGTGAATCACCTCAGTTATTGAATCCCATTGTCATTAAAAAAACCCAGCTTGCCTCATTGACTTTGCTTGTTGAAGCCTTCTGGGAAGATCACAAATGGTGACCCCATAACCATGGGGCACTGCAACCCTTGTAAATACATGCCGGTTGGCAAGTGCCTGCTTTTTTATTATGTGACAATGGGGATGCAGTAAAGGTTATAACTGCGAGGACTGGTCGTAAGTCACTTTTTTCAGTACCGTTGTAACTTTGGATGTTCGGTTGTAAGTCAAGGACTACAAGTACAAGTTCAGGTATAAATGTGAATCTGGAGTATATGTTATTGTATATATTAGGAATATCTAACAAACATCCTTGTGGAAAATAAGCTTTTTCTACATCCAAGCTAAGCCACCATTAACAGACATTTCCAGAGTCCCATCCTCTTCCAGCACACATTATAAACTCAGTCGGTGGTTGATTTTCGCACTGCCAGGTGAAGAGGGAGGGAAATCTACCCATCACTGCCTTGAAACTCTTCTGCTCTATATTTATAAGAACAGCACTACTCCCCAGCCTTGTTGCTGAGGCACATTTAAGCTGTGGGAGTAGCATAACTGACAACAGCATATTTTTCTGGTGTCTGGTAAAGGACAGCAGGAATGTGTAATGAGGAAGAACCCTAAAATAAATCTCATGTGCACCAGGCCTTAGAACTACCAGTACCTCAGGGCATCAGTATGTCCACACACACATCTTTTGGCAAGATTTCTCTCCCGGGTGGTTACATTAAAGTAACAGCTTTAATTAAAAAATAGAAAATTGGCATGCTGCAAAGCAAAGCGCCAGCCTACAATATCATCTTCATTTCCAGGACTCTCTCTGGACTCCCACAGGGCCCCATAATCTTGATTAGCAACGCTACGCAGTCCTTTGTTTTGGACAAGTGCCATCTCCTCAGAAAAGGGGCCATTGTGATTATGGACAGTCCAGAGCTTGAGGGTTGGGACTGAGAAGATTGGCAGGTAAGTCAGCCATCTGGTAAATAGACAACTGCTCTCTCCTAGCTGTTTCTGGGGAGCAGCCACAATATAATATTAAATGTTTATTTGGCCAGAAACGTAGGAAGGGTCCTCTTTAGAGTAAAGGAACATGGCAGTCAAACTGCCAAACTCTGTTATGTTTTTGTTTATGATGGAACAGGAAGAAAAAAAGGAGAAAGTGAAAAATCATTTGCTTAAATAAAAGAACATTCATCACTAAGAGGATTGTGATGGGTGGCTCAAAATAACTAGTTCAGTGCATGGATTTCTGGAGGGGGAGGCAAATGATAAATGATAAAGCCTGTATAATGATACAAATGCTATCACTTACATATTTGCATTAGTATATAGATAGTCCTTGACTTACAACCACAATCGGAACTTTCAGAATTTCCATTGCTAAGCATGGGGGTTGCTAAGTGAGTCATGACCATTTTGCCATCTTTTTTTGCCACAGCTGCTAAGCAAATCACTGCACTTATTCAATAAATTATGTGATTCTCAAGCTTCGCCCATTGACTTTGCTTGTTGGAAGGTGCCTTGGAAGGTCACAAATGGAGATCCCATGGACGCTGCAACCATTATAAATACAGGCCAATTGCCAAGCACCCAAACTTTGATCATTTAACTGTGGGGTTGCTGCGAGGATAAGATTGTAAGTCACATTTTCAGTGCCATTGCAACTTTGAATCATTGCTAAATGAATGGTTGTAAGTCAAGATTTGTCTGTTCAACATTTGCATTATCGTTCATCGATTCATTCTATTTGTACTCTAGTGAATCTACTCCAAATCGACATCAATGCGCCATTGTGGCATCACTGTGTTTTACTGAGGATGCCTGCGCTGAATGAATGCTTGCAAACACTGAGGAGCATTTCCTTGTGGACTTGGAAATGTTTGTTTCAGCTTTATCCCAGCTTGTGTATTCTTTCTTAAGAATACGAATGAAATTTGTATACAAATGAAATTTTCTTAAGAATACAAATGAAATTTCCTCAGTCCAAGAGACACTCTTAGGACTCACCAAACATTGCTCTCCTTGGTCTGATCCACAACAATGAGATTTCCATGCATCTCATCCAACAATTCTGGGGCAACCCAACGCAAAGGGATCCAGAGTCGGTCCGGAGTAATGTAATAATCTTCCTATGAAATAGAAATGAGAAACGGTACAGAATAGAAACTGCATTGTAGATATCTCAACATCCCAAAATCTAATAAGTCCTGGATACTCTGCTTCTCAACTAATGCCCATTACAGAGTTCCCTCTAAGGTCCATGCAATATTATGTAGCAGTTTGCTCTAAATTAAACTGATCATAATAATTTCCTTTAAAAAAGAACAGGAAATTTAATCTCATAATGGATCAGAAGCATTCTGCAAAGAATAAATTGCTGCATCTACTCATTGCCTAAGACTCCCTTGAGACCCATCTTAGATTCTTTGTGGTACTTTCATCCATACCTTGTAGTTGTTGTGTGACAGGCCATAATCCCCAACCCTCACTGTGAGATCTGAGGTCAGCAAGCAGTTCCGAAGTGCCAGGTCGCTGAGGAGGACAAGAGGACTTTGAGTCAAGTGAGAAGAGAGAATCTCATTTTCCATGCTTTCTTATATTAAGCTTTCCCAATATACATAATGAGGATAAAATAATTTTTGGGGGGTTATGAGGAGGTTTTTTTGAGGGGAGAACCCAAGTTGCCTTCAAAAACTCAGAGGACATCTTTTTATCCTCACAATAACTTACAAGGATTAAAAAGTTTGGGATTCCCTAAAATGGTAAAGCAGGATTCTGTGGAACCTTGCTATGTGATCTGTTTATTTTCTTAATTTTTCCTAGGACTTTGGCTGATAATTTATTTACTTGTTCTGGTGCCTTTAAGTCAGTGCTGACATCTGGATTAGTCCCTCCAGATTTTTTGGCAAAACTGCAGTAGTGGTTTGTCATTGCCCTTTTCCTAAGGCGGAGAGAGAATGATAGGCCCAAAGCCACCCAACTAGCATTATGTCCAAGACAGAATTAGAACTCACCATCCTCTAGTTCCTAGCCTGATGTCTTAGCCACTACATCAAACTGGTTATCTAACCAGAACGTTGGCCCTCCTTATATTGTTAAAATAGAGGTCCCAGTTAATTAAGCCATCATGTGGTGATGGATGTTGGGAGATATTATTTTCAATAATACCGGAAGTCTTCAGATTCCCAAGCCCTGGACTAAATGAGGCAGGGGTGTTTTGTTTAAGGGATCACCCAAACCACACTTCTTTGCTTGATGTATTCATTACATTACAGACAAAATTTGTAAATGAAAACCTGTTTTTGATACACAAATTCTGGCTTGCAAACTGAACAAGGTAGAATACTGGATTCGGGCAATATATTAAAAAGCCTGAGTTGTAAAGCTGATCGTGCACTAGAACAATGTTTCTCAATCTTGGCAACTCTAAGAACTGTGGACTTTCACACCACGGTGAGTGGGGGATTTTGGGATTTGACGTCCATGTATTTTAGAGTTGCCAAGGTTGAGAAACATTGGAGGAGGTGGGGGATGGAGAGGAGGAGGAGGAAATAGAGGAGAAGGAGGAAGTGGTGGTGGTGAAGGAGTGCCACGGCATAGCAGCCTATTTACTCTTGGTCAAAAATTTCCAGTTTAGCAGTTAGTGGCTATCCAAGCAAGCTTTTTGCTTAATGATGGATACTCTCATACAGACACGTGATTTTTCTTAGCTGGAACTCTGTATAGGAAATTCCATAATATTTTTAATGATATTTGTGATATATCTTACATCACAAGAAGGTCCTCTCCCCTCTCCCAGCCAGGCAGACACCTCAATATATTCTTTGTACTTGGAGGCAGTAGCCACACACAGGCAAACAAATAAGGTATTTAAACTACAGAATACTTTTGCTACAACATTTGGCTGCTCATTTTTTTGGTCGTGATTTCTTGATCAATGTTTTAATTATCCTAACCCCCACCCCATCCCTTTTCTGTTATATTTTTTAGACAAACCCATAATGGCAAAACATGATAATGTCTCAGCAGGTTTCTACCTATAGGAAAGTTCACGTCTTTATTCATCCTTTACCAAGATCAGGCCATCATCAAGTGCAGTTGCCCTTGGAAATCGCCAAATCTTTCAACCTCCATTTTAACCCATCACAGTAACTTCAATTAGGGAGATTGAAGTTGAAATTCTAAATCTTACACCCCACTCGCTTTCTTTTTGCACCCTGATTTACACCCTCTTTCCCAAAGCTGCAAAATTCAGATTTCCAGCCGTCATCCCTACCTGTGAATGTAATTGTTTTTATGCAAGTGTAGCACTCCCAGCGTGATTTCATATGCCATGCGCTGCAATGTGCTGAGGTCGCGTGTCAGTAAATCGGGAGTCATTCCATCCGCTTTGCGTTGAGCTCGCAAATAACGTTTCAGGTCTCCCTGGGGGAAGAGGGGGATCACCAAGAGAGAAGTAAAAAGTGACCAAGTTTGCAAATTTAATAATCTTATCTGGGATCCAGGAAAATTATCCAGGCATTTTCGAAGAATCCAAGATATCGTTATTCTCATTCACGTTATCTATATTATATATGTTTTCCTAAACTGACTTAACAAAAGTGCCAGGTAGATTTGAACTATGTTATAACATCACAAAGCCTATTTGGAAGTTAAGAAACAAGCACTGGGCTCATTCAGACCCACATTATTCAAACTAATAAAGCCACACAAGGTATTTGATTGGTGGTACAGGATGTGATTTTCTCACAGTTATTGCAGGCTCCTCACTGTTTTTAAGATGTAATTAAAGAAAAATATGAGGTTAATATTCTACACGACTGCATCCTACCAGGAAAGTCAGGCTCCCTACTTATATCTACTTGGGCAAAGCAATTTTGAATGAATGGCTATGGAAATTAATGTTGTCATTAGAGCCACATTGACAAAGGGAAAGACATTATTCTAGAGCAGGGGTGTCAAACTCAATTTCATTGAAGGCCCCATCAGGGTTGTGTTTGACCTCAGGGGCTGGGGTGAGTGTGGCCAGGGTGGGTGTGTCCAGCTTGATGTTACTTGTGTCGTGGGGCACCTGTGGTGATCCAAATGCTCTGCCAGCGAAAACGGGCTCCTGAGCTCTGTTTTCAGCCGCAACAGCCTCCTGCAGCCCTCTGTCAGCGAAAACAGAGCTCAGGTGGGCCACACGTCCCCCCCTGGGCCCCATTTTTGCTGGCAGAAGCACTGCAAGGCAGACCTTCCTTGTTTCCAGGGAGGATCCATGGGCCTGATCTAAGCACCCCATGGGGCGGATCTAGTCCCTGGGCCTTGAGTTTGACATCCATGTTCTAGAGTTACTACCGATATTTTGGTTACTCCAGATTTAGAGCATTGGTGCCCTGGGCATTCCAGTTTCATGACAATAGGATATGAGACTTTAGTAATTCTGAAATCTGATTTTCAGTTGCACTCCCGCTGACTTACCAGTTGGCAGAATTCCATGATCAGGAGGAAGGGTATAGTTTCTGTGCATAAGCCGAGGCACTGTAGTATGTTTGGGTGCTGGAGGCTTCTTGGAGGTAAGGGGAGAGGCACAGAAAAAGCAGGAGAAAGCAGGACATATGAGGAGAGACACAGAAAAAGCAGGAGAAAAAAATAAGTATTTCTGGATGACCGGGCAAGAATCTCAGTGAGTCATAACATACATAGGGAAATCCCTACTTCTATTTTTGGACAGTTCCTCCATGTTCTCTGTTATAACCTCTGTTATTTGGTAGCGGTTCATTGGAGCATCCCCAAACTCCAACACCTCTGTAATAACCAGAAAGGAGATTTCTGAGCCGTGACAGAGCTCTGCTTAGAGAAGTAGGAACATTAATGGATGTATCCTTGCACTTAATTTTTCTAGATCACCCTGATTTACAGGTTGGGAATTAGTCCACATTATTTCCATAATCTCATATGATCCTAATCATCAAATCGCCAAATCCCACTTTTCATTTCTTTCAGTTTCTTGCAAAAAGCTCCAAAATGGTTTACAAGTAGAAATAAAATTTCATCAAGGCTGCCAACTTTGCCATCTCTGCCAATTCCACCAACTTCACCATCCATTCTTCCATTATAGGTATTTGTAAGCCCACCCACCTTTGTGCATATAAAACTCTTGTACAGTTATCCTGTATAAAAATGAGTTTTCCTCAGCTGAGAATACCTTGCCCAGCAGCATGGCATGGCTCAATCTCCATAGTGTTACAATAAAAAGAAAGATAATTGAGAAAAATGCAGTAGAGATTTTTTTAAAAAAATCATTTTTTTATCATTAGGGGCCTACCCTTGGCACAGTTATAGCAACACTGAGATAGACAAATACAGGTAGTCCTTGACTTACAACTGTTCATTTAATGACTGTTGGAAGTTACAATAGCAAAAAAGGGACTTGCAGCTGTTTTTCATACTTATGACCATTGTAGAATCCCCATGGTCATGTGATCAAAAGTCAAATACTTGGCAACTGACTCATATTTATGTCAATTGCAATGTCCCTGGGTCATGTGATCACCTTTTATGGCCTTCTGAGAAGCAATTGGGAAGCCAGATTCACTTAACAATCATGTTAGTAACTTAACAACCGCAGTGACTAACTTACCAACTGCGGCTAGAAAGGTTGTAAAATGGAGAAAAACTCACTTAACCAATGTCTCACTTAGCAACATAAATTTAGGACTCAATTGTGGTTGTAAGTCGAGGACTGCCTGTATTATATTTGGAGATTCCTTACCCCATTTTCACCCTCTTATCAGTTTCTTCTGGTTCTTACCGATAAGGCTGGGCCTCTGACAAGAACTTCCTCTGCTCCAGTGGTCCAGCACTTACACGCAACTCCTTCACCACCACCTGTGCAGGGGTGAAATCTGAGAATATTTCACCCAGAATAACCTATGAATAAGAAAAGAAAAAAGAAAAAAAGAAATCACCATGAAATACTGGCACCTGGTTAATAACTTGAACTGGCTATGTAGATCATATCTCATTAGTCATTAAAATCATTAATGAACTCACTGATGGCCAATTGATTTCCAGGTACAATTTAATTATCTATACAACCTAAACAGCTTGGTTCCTGGGTGGCTGAAAATTACTTTTATCACAAGGGATGCAATAAAGGAAGACACAAGAAGGCAGAGGAGAAATAGCTCAAGAGTGCTTGAAAGTATTCAGGTCCAACATGTTTTTGAATGGGTAATTTTTTTCTTTTTCCTGAGCAATATGAATGTTTTCACTGTTTTTTTAAAAATTCTCGTTTCAATTGTTTTTATACTTTTGGAATTGTAACCCCTTCAGAGCCATTGATTGAGATGGGTGGCTATAGAAATTAAATAAATAAAATAACAATTTGGGAAAGCAGGTTTTTCTAGTTCTTAGAAAGTAAAATGGCTTTAGGTCAAAGTTGATGGGTAATAGTTTTAATAAGCTGGGAACCATGATTTTTTATTTCCCTTCTCTTCTTCTTCATTCAAATCTGGCAACAACTGCATGATCAACTTTGGAAGGCCCAATCTTCCATCCCAAAATCTCCATTTATATTCCCGAATAAGTCACTGGGTATACTGGGAGAAGCCTTGTCAAGTAAAGGCAGGGCACAAAGTTTTTCAAATTATGGTTCCTTGTTTGTCAAAAAGGAAATTCGCTTAGTACTCTCACTAACAAGAAAATAAATTCTTGTGTGCTGTAGGCTATTTTCTGTAACCTAGCATTTAATTACTTTCTGTATTAAATTTTGCAATCCACTATTAATTATTTCTTTGTTGATTTGCTTATTTAGCTGCTGGTTTTTAACATCGTTAGAATATTACTCCACAAATATGTAAAAGGCCCTTGCACCTTGTTCTTTTGTTGAAAACTATATCCTTTTTATCCTTTTATACAGGATAAATTTATAAAGTTGTTTAGAGGTAATCATAATAAATGAATGGTTTGCATCATATAGTCAGTGATTTTTCCTTGCTATTCCATTTATAGGATTCAAGTCAACTCTTGCTGGAAAGCGCGAAAGCAATTGCCTGAATTTCATTCTTAAATCATATCCACAAAAAACCTGATTTTTTTTCTTACTTACTTTTCCAAACCAGCCATTTCCAATCTCCTGCAGATAACTGAGGTGTTGTCTACTGAGACCCAAGTGTTTCACTAAATCTGAAAGAGGAATATGGTGTTCAAAATAATGGGAGTCAAGGAGGCTGCCCAGAGGACACAGGCTAAGAGTTGGCTCCAGTTTGACTCTCCCCATGCCACAAAGCTATTAGACCAAAAAAAATGGTGGTGTGAGGTAAGCTAGGACAGTCTTCCATACTGTGATGTCCTTCAGACAGTCTGTTTATGAGAAGCCATTGGAGCCAGACTATAGATAATCCTTGACATACAACCATTTCTTTAGTGACTGTTTGAAGTTACAACAGCACTAAAAAAGTAACTTTCTTCATACTTTAATGACCTTTGCATCAGCCCCATAGGCATGTGATCAACATTTTGATGCTTGGTAATTGGCTCATATTTATAATGATTGCAATGTCCCAGGGACATGTGGTCACCTTTTTGTGATCTTCTAACAGGCAAAGTCCACAGCAAAACCAGATCCATTTAACAACCGTGTTATTCACTTAACAACTGCAGCCATTCACTTAACAACTGTA
Source organism: Naja naja (assembly GCA_009733165.1). Taxonomy (NCBI): domain Eukaryota; kingdom Metazoa; phylum Chordata; class Lepidosauria; order Squamata; family Elapidae; genus Naja; species Naja naja. The sequence continues at coordinate 125,467,250 of CM019155.1, forward strand.
GCAAGAAAGGTTGTAAAATGGGGTAAAACTCTCTTAATAACTATCTCGGTTAGCAACAAAAATGTTGGGCTCTATTGTGGTTGTAATTTGAGGACATGTGGAAATGTCTTGGAAAAGGGTTAATGAGATGAAAAAGAGTAAGATGGTCTCAATTAAAGGAGAAGTAAAGTGGGGACAGAATTTCTGGAGCTTCCAAAAATGAAAGTGAGTTGAAGTTGAGGGAGATATAGAAATCAGGATGCATCACTGCATAAGCCAGTGGGTCATGAAAGTGAACAATGTACATGTAGATGAGATCAGAAAGACAGGAGAGAAGGATGACAGACACAACACAAGGGAGATTACACAGAAGGAACAGCAGGTGCTACAACAGGAAGAAAATGCAAAAGTAACAGGGAATGCCCAAAATAGAAAGGTAAGGTAAAATCTAATCAATTAGAATCCTAGATTAGGACACAGCAAATGCTCAACTGATAAATCAGTAGAGATATTCCCATTCTATATATAGAAAAACAAACGTTGGATTTCTACTTTTCTGCTATTTTATGCAAAGTTCATATAATTTTCATTATGAAGGTGCCAAGGTCTACAGCAACCTTCCCCAACTTGGTGCTCCCATCATTTCAAGGTTCAGATAGTGGAAACCAGTGGTGGGATTCAAAAAAGTTTACTACCGGTTCTATGGGCGTGGCATGGCTTGGTGGGCGCGGCAGGGAAAGGATACTGTAAAATTCCCATTCTCTCCCTACCCCACTAACCTGATTTCTAGCTCTGTTCTCCTGTGCAGGGCAGCAAAAGAAGACCCGGCTGATCAGCTGGGACTTGGGAGGCAGAGAATAGATGAGGGCAGGGCCAGTCAGAGGTGGTATTCTGAACTACTCAAAATTTCCTCTACCGGTTCCCTGACCTACTTAAAATTTCCGCTACCGGTTCTCCAGAACTGGTCAGAACCTGCTGAATACCACCTCTGGTGGAAATGCATCTAATGCGCATCAGGTCAGAGATGGCTAGCATAGAACTGCACTACTATATTTTTTTCAAGGAACTGTAGCAAGTGCAGCCAATATTCTAACCTTTTGTGTTCTCTAAACAGCAAGGGCAATATGAAAGATATCACAAATGAAGAGGACAATAATACGACCCCGTTCCCTCAGGAAATATACCTGTTTTGGGCATCTGTTGATTGGAACTTGGGAGTGAAACCTCAGAAAGAGGCAGAATGTAGACATCTGGGATGGACTGGGAAGAGGATGTCTCCTCTGCAGGTGGCGTATACTCTCCAGAATATTCTTCTCCATCAGGGTTCTCAAATTCCTATCAGGTAGACAAAGGCATTTTTAAAAAAACGATATTTGTTTTGAAAACATATCATGCCCACCTCCTGACCCCACCATCTAGCTCACCTTGAAACCCACATCACCTCTCTTGCAGCACAGGCAGGTGAGGAGGAGGAAGATAAAGGCTAACAAGCCTGAGCAGGAGATCAGAACCACAGCATAGGGAGGGGCCAGGGGAGCCCGGCCCTGAGATAATCCATCTGAAGAGAATATACAAAGAGGAAAATAGGACACATATCTTAAAACAGCATTTGGAGGTAACTGTGCTTGCCTGGTGAGAAAGAAAAGTACTTTGAGGACTATCTAAAACGTTCTGAACTAGTAAGTGAACTTCCATGTTTTTCAGAATTAGAAGCTGAGATACAAATTGATGAAAGGATGGAGGACAAATGCTAAGGAAGAGCAGAGCGGTTTTTTTGTTCTATGAATTATCTTTTAATGATTATGTCTGTAGAGATTCTCAGGCATCGAGGTCATGGTTGTCCCAAAGGTGCTTTTTCAGGAGGCAACTGGACTTCCTTGTTTTTCTTTTGAAGACATTTCGCTTCTCATCCAAGAAGCTTCTTCAGCTCTGACAGGATGGTGGAGAATAGAAGGATTTCAATTATTATAGTTCCATGTTTTTATTATCTTGCAGAAAGGCAGAAAAGCAAGATATACAGGTAGTCCTCAACTTACAACAGTTTGTTTAGTGACCATTTGAAGTTACAACAGCACTGAAAAAAAAAAGATTTATGACCACATTTCACATTTATGAACATTGTAGCATCCCCATGGTCACGTGATTTACATTAGGACCCTTGATAGCTGGTTCATATTTATGAGGGTTGCAGGGCTCCGGGTCATGTGATTATCTTTGACAGCCATCTGACAAGCAAAGTGAATGGGGAAGCAAGATTCACTTAACAACCATGTTACTAATTTAGGAACTGCAGTGATTAACTTAACAAATGTGGCAAGGAAGGTTGTAAAATGGGACAAAACTCACTTAACAAATTTCTCACTTGGCAATGTAATTCTGGGCTCGATTGTGGCTGTAAGTCAAGGACTACCTGTACAGTAAAATGAAAGTGATGATGACACAATTTTGTCCTAACTTCATACTTCTAAGAGTTGACACAAATATTTCTTTCCCTCCTTTTCTCAAAGTGCTGGTATCTATATTCTGACCAACATGCTCTTCTTTTTTTCTGTTCCACCCCAGGAAGTTAGACAATGTGAGGAGATTGTCTCAGGCAGCAAAAGCCAGGAGGGCACCTGTTATCGGAAGACAGAGACATGGAGACTTAAATTTCTAGTTCTGCTTTCCTTAAGTTATTATGCTATGGGCAGTCACCACAGAAGATGGTGCTCATTGCCATTATAGACCCAAACATTACCTACTGCTGTGATGACCTTCCATACCCCAAAACCTGGGAGAGAGGCAGTACTGATGGTCCTACAGTATCTCCTCAGGAGATAACAATTCTTAGTAGGGCTGTGAAATAACTTGTCCCCATATTTATGGCCTGCTACTTCCCTGATAAGCTTTTGTAAAGAAGTGAAACCTGGCTCTGAAAGAAAGCATTGGAGAGGGGATATTACATTTAGTGCCTGCCTCTGTTGGAATACAACATTATGGTTTACATTATGTTTTCTGTTTGTTCTGTTCTTTTTCATCTCTGTTTCTGTTGTGTGCCATTCAGAATCACTTGGAGTGGAGTAATTAAGACAAACAAATAAATAATTGGATGCAGGGTGTTATTTTATTCTTCATTATAGGAAACAAAATGTCTTGGGCTAAGCCTACTGTATATTGCCTTATATTCTTCCAGCTGTCAATATAAGATGAACACTAAATTTTAGGGACCTTGAACATGTTATTCTCTACATCACCAATGAAAGTTGGTGGTAGCTGACACAGTAGTCCTTGATTTACGACCACAATTGAGACTAAGATTTCTATTGCTAAATGAGACATTTGTTAAGTAAGTGTTGCTCCATTTTATGACCTTTTTGCCACAGTTGTTAATTGAATCACTGCAGTGGTTAAGTTAGTAACCACGGTTCTTAAGTGAATTTGGCTTCCCAATTGACTTTGCTTGTCAGGTCACAAGTGATCACATGACCCCCCCGACACTGCAACCATCAATTGTCTTTTGAATTTTGTCAGTTGAATTTTGATCACATGGCCATGTGGATGCTGCAATGGTGGTTGAAAAATGGTCATAGGTCCTTTTTTTCAGTGCTGTTGTAACTTTGAATTATCACTTAAAGGAACTGTTGTAAGTTGAGGATTACCTGTATTTCACTCATTGCTTTGCTCCTGAGTGCCAAGCTGAATGCCTCAGCTTTGTCCCTACTTCTTCATGGAAATGTAGCAGCCCATGATACACTGCAGAAGTAGATTCTTAGAGTAGCACAGAAGCTCTGAGCTCGGTAGCTTAGAACCCACCAACATCTTTATTTTCCAAAAAGTTCAAATCCATATTTGGAGACATTCTGAATAATAAAGATGGTGGTCCCTGCACTACACAGACACTTCTTCTTATATCACAATGAGGCACCTCTTTTAAAATCCAGAATCATTGTTTAAAGGTTGAATCTTGTAACCAGGTAGATGACAACCTTTGTCATCATCATACAGACAGCTTTCTCACCAGACAGTTTTTGTGTGTTCTCTCTGTATTCTTTTATCTCTTCCCCCCTTTGCCCTATCCATCCTGTTCTAACCACTCACCGTCCCTCTGTCCAATGACGCAAACAGAAAGCACCAACTTCAAGTTACGTACATGAGATTTGCAAATTTTGCTACAGAAAACATTAGAAACATGTCATTAGAAACTGTTTCATTATCCTGCCTTCACCCTGAAGGAATCTATAGAATTCTATTTTTTTCTTGGGAAATGTCACCCTCTCTTTCCCAGGAAGCTGAGATATATTTGGAAACAGAAACGACAATTTAATCAGATGGTACTAAAATTAGGCACACATTTACATTTCTAGAGACCATCTTCCATGCCATGTTTTGGTCCTAAAGCATATTACTTATTTTTTATTGACTATATTAAAATTAGTGTGCTAATACTATTACCAGAGGCGTCTGTCTGCTTACACTAGATATTCCATTAGGTATGGATAAAGTTATTCCAGAAAGGAGAATTCACCTTGTTTCTGTAGGACAATATAACAGGCTACAGGTCTCCTGTTCTTGCTTATGAGAAGGCTTGGCAATTTGCTAGTAAAGAAGAGCTGTCATCTATCCCACTGTATCATTCATGGGACAGACACATGGGCTTCAACTCTCAAAGGGTCTACTGGCTGGAAATGGGGGAAAATAGAAGGTCTAAGATTGGGGAAGGCTCATATAGCCTCAGTTTCTTCTAAGTGACTGTAATTTGCTAAGATTTGAAAAGCACACTTTTCACGTCCTGAGGGAATGATCAGCCTTTGCTTCTTGAAGACAACACCAGAGGCACAACCTACTATGCCGTCCTTAATTCTTGGTCCACAAGAGCCTGCCCTTTCTGAACACCAGAGCAAGTAAGTCATTGGCAACTGGTGTGATATTTTCTGGACTTTCAGCCTGCATTATGACAGCAGATGTAAAGAAAGAAAGGCAAGATAGAGGTGGGGAAATAGAAGAGTAATACATCAGAGTAGACTAAACTCCCACAAGGAAAGGGAGATAGCTTTGATTATAAATTATATTGGGGAGGGGGGGGACACCTTTCCAGCTTGTTGCAACAGTAAACATGCTGCAATCTCTTAGAATGAAGCAACTGGCAATGTCACAATCCTTTAATAATCCAATCATACCTCAACATTCTGGAATTTTTGAGGCATGATTAGATTACCAATATTTGGTAATGATTAGAGTACCAATATTTGAAAACTACTGTTCCTAGGTATTAATATTTGAGTGTGTGTGTGCATGTGTGTGTGTGCACATACACACACATACCACCACCACCAAACCTATCCAGACAGTCTTCATTGCACCTCTTTTACACAGTGTGAGAATGTGATGATACCACAAAAGTATTATCCAAGTTCATGGTGGATCTGTGGGTTCCTGTCAAAGCCTCATTGAACACCATGTCCAGTGAACTCATGGTTTCTCCTCCCACCTACCCATAACTAACAATTTATCTCTGCACTTAATCTCTTATTTGGTCCTTCTTCAAAATAGTCTGTATGCATTTCTTCATCTCTTCTTCCAGTCATGAAGTCTTTCACCATCTTCTCCATCTCAGCCATACTCCATCCTTACACAAAGCCTTCAGTGAGCCCCACAAAATATCTTTTCACCAATGTGAAGAATGCATCCCAACTGAGTCTCCCACTTTCCACCGATGACTGTCAGACCAAACACAGATGGCATTTCTGGATGTCACTGACCTGTCAGGCATAAATCTCACACCCACCTCTCAGACATTCCTCCCTCCATCACGTTGTTTTCTTTGCAAGCAATTATTTATCCCAGGTCTCCTTTACCATGGAATGACACTGAACCCCTCTTCAGGGATCATGTAGTAAAATATCTCTCTTTTTCCAGATAACTTCTGCCTTCTCTTGATTGCCTTAAGGGGTGGCTTCAATTTTCTCCAGTGCCGATTATCATTAAGAACAGGGAAGGGTCAGGAGAAGATGATAAGGAACACCACTGCTGCTTTAAGGCATTTGGCAAAATCCCAGGGCTGATGTATTTGCTCTGTATAAGAATCCCAGCTGTCTCTGCATTTATAACCCAGTGCCCCCACCCCATCTGGTCTGGAAAGAACCCCCTGATCCAAGTGTTGCCCCACTTGGCACCCTGAAGGGGGTGGGGATCAGGTCCACCAGGCAGCTTCCTAGCTGCACAAACAGGTGGCCACAGATGGCTGGGCGAGAGGCAACAGCAAGTGAGACCAAACCGGGTGAGGGGATGGCTGCTGGCAATGATGCCCAGGGAACTCTTGCCCCTGCCCAAACTCACCATTTTCTGAAGGCGCTGCCAAAGCTTTCTCCGGGTTGAAATACGACATGGACGCAGCCAGGAGAAGGAAAGGGCCTTGCCTTAGCATCTTAGGGGTAGACTGGAATCATGGATCAGGAAGGAGGGGAAGGGAGGCGGGGAGGGGTCTCAAGACGCAGGTGCAGGGGGACGGGGAGAGAAATTAGCTGCCCCAGCAAAGCAGGGGGAGGACAGGCACGATGGGCTTCAGACATCAGAACTGATGGAATGGAGCAGGAGGCAGCAGGAACAATGGTCGCAGCGCCCAAAAGGCTGTGTTGCCTGCATCCTTAAGTTGATGTGTTACCGCTTGGATCGCCGCTACCTGCCTTTCATTCTCACGGATTTTCTTCCTTCGTTGCCCGCAGAGAAAAAGGAGGGGTGGAAAACAAACGGGGAGGGTGGCAAAGGATATCAAAGGTGAAACGAATGAGAGGATTTTTTTGGGGCGGCGGGGGGAGAGGAATTGTAACAATAGGTGATCTCACATGGAGAGCAGGAGGGGAAGCAGATGTGTGGGGAAGAGGGGTGGGTGGGGAGGAGGCAAAGAAGGGAACCTAAAAAAGACAACTGAAAGGATAAAGGGAGGAAAGAGAGAAAAAAAGGGGGAAGAGAGAAATGAGGGGGAATACAGCTGGGTGTTTTCCTCCCCCGCCCCTCAGATTCAGCTCTCTGGGTTGCACTAGCAGAGAAATTGATGGAGAAAAAAGCCCTCCCAACCAGCTGAGGTTGTTGATTGGACAGCAGGCGTGTCACTTATACGCTAAAGGGAGGAGGATGCAGGAATGGAGGGAGGGGGGTATTGTCGCCATGGAGATCTGTTCCTGGGTAGCAGCAGCCACACTGGGCAGTGCAGGAGTGAGAAAGTGATGAAAAAGGGTCTCAGGGCAGCAATCAGCAGAGACAGTATGGGTGCTTTGAACAGACTGGGATACATCTTCCACATCACCAATGCATGAGGCAAATATTTCCTCTCACACACATACCCTCATGCACCCATTTAGAATAGGTCATGCACAATACTTCATGCCTATAGAAATAGTCTCTCACACTTATTTATTTACAGCGCATGATGATCACTTTTAAAATTAATGCTAGATGCTAGTTAAACAACAATTCATTTAAAACCAACACCATGAAAAAGGAAAACAGCCAATGGGATAATGCCATGACTCCAAAATGAGATAGTAATACTTTTCAGAAGTAGCCCAATGTGATAAAACAAGCTTCTCTAGATGGAGAGAAAAAGTGTGGGGAAGACCACAGAAAGGGCAGGTGGAAACAATGTGGCTGAGAGGCCACCACTAAAAAGGATCAGCTAGTGGCCAGAGGCAACATGAATTTGACTCTTCTGGTGGCACAGAGCCAATGCTGCCTATTTATGTCAGATTGATAACAATGGTGGGATTCATATAATACAAATAATCTTTATCCTCACTGTAATATGAGTCCAGTGATTTTCCCATTGAAAGGTCTTCACACATGACAGAGTGCTGGTTTTGGATGAGAAATGGAAAAAAAAGGGTGCCAATTGGTGAATTGGGGGTATTTCATGTTCCCTCTAGAATCTCATTCTATGGGATAACTGTGAAAGGGAATGGAATGGATCCTGTCATATTAACACCAAATACCTAAATAACAATTTTAAAAAAATCATACTGTACATCTTCATCCTGATCAGGGAAATTACAGAGTTAATTTCCATTGTGTATTTCTTGAATAATTAGGGTGTCTGCAGCGAAAGGGCCAAAATAGCTTAGTTCAGAGGTGGTATTCAGCAAGTTCTGACCAGTTCTGGAGAACCTGTAGTGGAAATTTTGAGTAGTTTGGAGAACCAGCAAATACCACCTCTGACTGGAGATTTTACAGTATTCTTCCTTCCCCTGCCACGCCCACCAAGCCACGCCCACAGAACCGGTAGTAAACAAATTTGACTCCCACCACTGGCTTAGTTGGTAGACATATTTATACAATTGAGGCATTATCCTATTATCCTACATATTTATACAATTGAGGCATTATCCTATTATCCTACATATTTATACAATTGAGGCATTATCTTATTTTTGTGTGGTCCTAATCTAATACTCTTCCAAGTGTAAATAAAACAGATTATATCAAAAAAGGAAGAGAACAGTCACAGAATTTAAATACAACTTCAGCTTAAGCCCCGCCTTTCCACTCCATACTATAGAGTCCCTTTCATACAGTACATAGGGCCACAATTAAGCCCAAAATTTATGTTGCTAAGTGAGATGGTTGTTAAGTGAGTTTTGCCACATTTTGTGATCTTTCTTGCGCAGTTGTTAAGTGAGTAACTGCAGTTGTTAAGTTAGTAACACAGTTGTTAAGTGACTCTGGCTTCTCCATTGACTTTGCTTTTCAGAAGATTGCAAAAGATGATCACGTGACTCTGGGACACTGCAACCGTCATAAATATGAACCAGCCAAATCGGGAGTCTGAATTTTGATCATGTGACCATGGGAATGCTGAAACTGTCATAATTGTGAAAAACTGTCATAAGTCACTTTGTTCAGTGCCACTGTAATTTTGAACAGTTGCGGACAACCTGTGTTGTTAAAAATGCAGCATATCATACCAAATACCCAACCCAAATCTGCATGGGATTTTACTAACACAAAATGTTGCGTATAGCTACCCAGAAAAGCTGAGTTAGACACATGTATGGGAAAGATGTTCATGCCATCAATGTGAATTTCTGGATACCAGATGCTGAGTCAAGTTGCTGCCTTCATCCCTTTGTGAGTGCCTCAGAAAGTTTCTGTTAAGGCAGCGTTTCTCAAGTTTGGCAACTTTTAAGATGTGTGGACTTAAACTACCAGAATTCTTTACCTGTATACTGACTGGGGAATTCACAAGTTTGAGCTTCTTTCATGTGTAGAAATTTCATACAAAGGAAGAGTGTTATACCTAACTTGGGTTGACACATTGTGTTAAATCTAGCCATAATATGGATTGTTTGTTTGATGGCCTGGGTTATGGAACTAAGCCTGCAGTAATGTTTTTTCAACAAATATACAAGAAATGATCTTTTCCCAAAATCAGATTTGATTTGTTTATTTTATTCTACTTGTGACTTTACTTCTGAAGATTCTGAATTACTCCTGAAAAGGAGAAGATTAAAAACAAAAATCAGTTAATGCAATGAAAACCAACCAATCTATGAATCACTGTTTACAAGATCTTACTTGTACCTAAATTCCCTTCTTAAGAGTCATTGTCAAGTGCAGGAAATCAGAATTCCTGGTAATTCAAGTGAATGCATATAGGTTTAATATATACTAAAGCTCTTTACAAAAATCTGAACTACTAACAGTCAAAGCAAGTTGGCGGGTAGATAAAAGTTAATGGAATTCAAGGTCAGCTGGACTTAGGTTTTTTGTAGGCAAGAAGGGGCTCAAGACTGATGACACATTTGACCCCTCCCTCAGGCTCCTACATCCATGTTTTTATTCCAAAAATGTAATTGATGTGTGAGTGATCTGGAAATCCTAGGGTAAGCTGTTCTCAAGATGGAGTCGTCAATGAAACTGGTAAAAATCCAGGATTTCTGAAGATGGCATACCCTTGATGGGGAAACCCTTAATGTTATGTATGCAGGTTTAAAGTCATTGGTTTAGTTTGAACTGTTCTTGTAAAATGTAAGAAATGATTGGTTTAAAAAGTGCGGGAAAACCCTGCACTCTGATTGGCTGGCAACTGCGGCTGCTGGCTATAAGTAGCAGCCGCAGCCCAGCCAAAGCGGGTTCGTTCTGAGCTGTAGTCACTAATAAACAAAGAGCTTGAAGCACTCCGTGTCTGTCTCTTCATGCAAACTTAACACTTAACAATTCATGGAATATGAGAATGATCTTGAGACGATACCTAGGAAACTATTAGACAAGAGAGAGAGGAACCCCAAGTGGCTTAAGGTCAGAGAAAGAAAGTTACATCATGAACTGTGGTCCACATACCAAAATAATGAAGTTATTACAAATAAAAGTAATACTTTATGCATTAGCATCAGGTATGAATCCAGCCAAAATGCTTGAGCACATAATAACAAATCTAAGTCTTTTGCTCTATAATTTATGGAACATTCTTAGATCTGGGACTAGAAAATAAAAATAAAAAGGCAGACACCTTCTAGCTGAACTCAGCTTCTGATAACTGTATAAATATTTTCAACTCTTGGCAGCAGAAATTGAAGAGTTCTGTCAATGCTTTCTTCCAAGATGTTGTTCAGCTTCCTGGTCTAACAAATAGCCATGAAGCTTCTTTCCAAATACTAAACTGATCCAACCCAGGTAATGGCTACATGCGCTACAGGTAGTCTTTGACTTACAACCATTCATTGAGCAACCACAACAGCACTGAAAAAGTGACTTATAAGCAGTCTTTGCACTTATGACCGCTGCAGCACTCCTATGGTTACATGATCAAAATTCAGGCATTGGCAACCAGCATATATTTACAACAGATACAACATCCTGGAGTCATGCAATCACCATTCCCAATCTTCCCAACTGGCTTCCGACAAGCAAAATGAGGGATTCACTTAACAGCTATAGTGATTCACTTAACAACCAAGGCAAAAAGGTAGCAAAATTGCATATGACTCACTTAACAGCAGCCTTGCTTAACAACATAAATTCTGGTCCCAATTGTGATCATAAGAGAAGGATTACCTGCACGTTCAAATCGTTTTGTATTTGCACCATTTATATTGCTGCATCTTATGAACAATTCACTCCTACCGGTGCATGCCAGCCTTCCTCATTTATCAACAGGAAGACTCAAATTCAGTGCCACTGGCACTTACACAACATCTGCCCAACAAATTTAACATCAATTCCCAATGGAAAGCCAAATAGATCGCTGGACGCCCAGTTATAGGAAGGCCCCACAAAAAAGGTGCCAGACTTTGAACTACCAAATCAGTAACGAACAATCCTAAATAGGATTCATACCTCACATGGTGTCTGCTGGGACTTTCTTTAAAAATGGGGCCATCTTCCTCTCAGTGTGACTGTTTGTCTCATGTCAAACTGTAGATCACCTCATGACCGGCTATAAGCTAAAGGCATATACCAGTCAAGTAACTGATTTTTTTTAATTTAAACAATGCTGTGCTTCAGTGGTTAGATGGCCTAGACATTAATATTTAAATATAGATTTTTACTTTTATATTTTATTGGGTTCTACTAATCTAGTTGAAGTGTTAATTTATATTGCTAGTCTGTGTATAGTGTGCCATACACTAAATCAATAAATAAATTGTTCCAAAAATTGTATGAATAAAATACTGGACAGCAATCCTATCAAGACAGCTATACAAATTCCACATGACATTCCAAGGAATTTCATAGAAGAGAATATGTAGCTCAGTTATGAACTAAAAGTTACCTAGTCAGCTAATGAAACATCTGCTAGAAAACAACCAACCTCAAAGAGAACTAAGGACTTCCAAAGGTATTTCACCTTGGAGGATAATGATTAAATCATGGCCTAAATTTCACCTTTACTCGAGATACACAACATCAGAAATTTGGATATTGGGGACTAAAAAAATCCAACTTGATTTAAGGATCATTTAAATAAATGCAATTATTTTGAGGGCATAGAATATTGTGGCCTTATAAATGATTTATGTACAACAGCACATCTATTGTATAAAACTAAGAAATATACTTAGTCCAACAATATACAGTATACATTTATTGATTGAATCTAATGTATATTTTTGTTGCAATGGTGGTACCATATGAGTTATTGAATGCTAAGGCATGTGACATCATTTTCATTTCTTTGAAAGAAGCTAACAGGAGAAATTCTACAGTGAAAAAAGTATTTTTGTAAGTAAAACTACAAAAAATATCATTTTTAATTCTGGTCTATGTCCTCTACTGGGGCAAATTGCAAAAAGCACCCATTTTCAGGAAGGAAAAAAAACTCAGAAAAGGAGAAAAACAAGAGTCAAAATATTCATTTTTGCCCCATAAAATTTCTCTATTCAGTCTCATTTTATGAATTTGAAGAACTATTATAATCACCAGTTTTATACTTCTTTGAAGTACTGAGACAGGTTTTTTCATGCTTTCACATGTTAATTTATTCTTGATTGGATGTTTTTCCAAATATAGAATATGTCTACCATTTTATGTATAATTTAAAACAGAAAATATTAGTAAATATAGCATTTCCTAATCTTTTTTCCAGTTTTTCTATATAAAGAACACACAGAATGTGGCTAGAATACATCATTTTAAAGCAGTCATTAAACCCACCATAAAATCACACTCCAACATTCTAAACTTTCTATGTAATATGGAAAAATGTTGAATTTATTTACATTAGCAAGTTGAATTTTTACACATTACAATTCAGTGGTAGTTAATGGTTGAAAGTCTGTATTAAATAACATATCTCCAGACAAGATCGCAATCTTCTGTTCCTATTGCTCATAAGACACTAAAATTCTGGATTTCTCTGAGCAATAATCTGTTTCTAGAGGGTGGTGCAAAAACTGATAGGAAAACTGTATGACTAACATATTTCACAATTAACTATCATAAACGTAACTTGATTGGCTGGAATAGGGGAAAACAAGGCTCCCTTCTCACCACACGATTGGACACTCTAGGACCCATATATTTGATCTGTTACATTTGGGTCTATGAGGACTTATGGTCTTATTAAAAAATGGAAGAACATATATGATTTTTTAAAATGAAGACCTGAGACTTGTAGCCTGGTAGACTAAGGGTTAGTCCAGAAGTCATCCAAAATGTGTATTAGTGCTGTTGATTTTTCTGGAGAAATGGACAGGGGCCTCTGGGGACTATGAAAGAAAAGGTTGGTGGCTTCTGCAGGAAAGAATCGAAAAATAAAAATATACAAGATGGTTTTCTTTTAAAATTAGTCTTCTATTTCTAAATGCTTTGCATAATAAAATGTATATATCTGTACAGCTGTATTGCTCTGCTACGTGCAATAGCATAGAAATATTTATCCAGAAATTCTTCCTTTTAGTAGCACACATTGCGTCATTAGGCTACCCTTTTGCTAGTTAGGTTTTGATTAGACCCTTGCTGATCTTTATATAATTAAGAGGATTTTAAAGGAAAAAATGATCAAACAGAGTATAAACAAATTGAAATTCGTGATACTCTAGTCCAGGATGATTGTAGGATTTTTACAAATATAACATAAATAAGGTTTTTTTTCCTGAGCTACATTGAGAGCTTTTTAGAATATTATTTTTCTCCCAACTAAGGCAGCTATGAGACCAAATTTAAGATTGTCGCCAGCTGCATCTTTTTTTAATTGCACACATAAAGGTCTCCAGCTATTTTTAGAAAGGATCCAGCAAGGAACAGCTATTCAGCCAATGACCAGTGGGGAGGCTTCCCTAAAAATATGTCTGGTACAACTCTTTTTGAAAATCCCTTTTAAAACTGCAAACTGAACAATTAATAGCAAGAACAGTTGGATATTATACCACCTCCCAGCTGCGTCAGGGGCATCCTCTGTAAATTTACAAGAAAGGCACTGTTAAAATTCAGATGGCTACTAGATGGCAGCTATGAGTTACAGAAAAGTGTTAGTCCTTGCTGCCACCTAGTGCTGATCTGGATGTTGACGGTCTACGTATATTTAGTCCTTGTGGAAACTGGAACCAGCAACTTGTTTGTTAAGTGAAACAATTGCTAAATAAAGTCATAATTGTGCTTATGATCTTGAGTTTTCCATTGCTTTAGAGACCTGTGAAGGTTCTGAACGTGGGGATAGGCCCTAAAATGTTTATCACCATTGTAATTGCAGATGGTCAATGTACAACGGAATCACTAAATAAGGACTTCCCTGAAATCATCCTCTTGAATATTCAGACTTTTAATTGGGAGAGCCCATCCTCTATCCCCTCTATACCTTCTGAACCATTTTTCAATCTTCCAGACACTTTGGAAACTATGACAGTGAAAGCAAATTCCCTGGGCATAGGCATAATTTAGCACTGATCTTTCAAATAAATAAAATTTCACATTAAAGCTTCAGATATGTTTAAGGCACCTAAAAGCACAGACATCTGAGTGGGACATCAAAAAAAGGCAATCTGGTGTATATGGTTCCCAGATTAAAATTCTGCCCCCTTTTTTACATGCCTGTTACACCGATGTGCCATAGCTACCAGCCTCCAACATTCCTCACCCAGGTATATGCCTTTGCAGGCTAAAAGAGGCTTAAAAAATACAGCTTCTAATGACAGAAAAGTTGCTTGTTCCTGATATGCAATAATTAACCTACACAATGCTGGCTAGCAGGTGTTTCATGTATCAGCTGTAGTAGCAACAGGCCAGTTTCTCCAGAGTTCAGTGCAGAAAACTCTATGAGCATTTATAAACCATTCAATTTATTTGTTACTTAAATAACAGAATAAGAGTTGGAGGGGACCTTAGAGGTCCTCTAGTCTGTTCTCCTGCTCAAGCAAGAAACCCTATGATTTCAGACAAATAGTTGTCCAATCTTCTAAAATATCCCAAGGAGTTCAAGTAGATATTATCTTCGTATACGGCTTGCCCTTCCATGTTGCTATTCCTTTTTGGGGATAAGCAACATTGAATATTATTTATTATTATTTATTTAGACTTGTATGCCGCCCTCTCTCCCTAAGGACTCAGGGTGGCTAACAGAATACAATACAATACAATAAATTAACTAAAAAATGATTAAACAGTACAAGCCTAATATTAAACATTAAAACTATTAAAATTATTTTAAAAGAAACCCCCCTCCCCTCTTGGTTCAGTCCAGGCCGGCCTGCTGAAATAACCAAGTCGTCACGGCAGAAGGAGCGGAGATCCAGAGCCAAACGAAGGTCCAAGGGGAGTTGATTCCACAGGGTGGGCGCCCCCACAGAGAAGGCCCTACCCCGGGCACCACCAGCCAACAATGTCTAGCTGACGGTATCCCAAGGAGGCCCTGTCTGTGGGAGCGTACAGGGCGATCGGAGTGTGATGCCAGCAGGAGACATTCCTGCAAGGACCCAAGCCATGTAGGACTTTATATGTTGTTACTAAAACCTTGAATATGCCCTTTGAATGGAATGGGAAATGGTAAGCCAAATACGGATACAGCTATAATAGAACCTGCCCATTAAAGTTGCATGTTGCAACTGCTATTAAGTGAAGCACCTCACTTTTGACACCTTCCATCCCTGCTATCTAGAATGCAGTTGTTAGACAAACTTGCAGGTCGTTAAATGAAGCATGAGGATACCTCAGGGTTAGTGGAAGGACTTGGAAACATAGCAAAGGTTTAAGTCCATTTGCCCCAGCCCTCCAAAGGTCTTCCCCACCCACCTCTGTACTCCACTTCCTAATCCTTGTGTCCCCACAGGCCTTTTCCCACCCATACCTGGTTCCCCGGGTTTTAAGCCTGATTCCCACCCCACCAGACCAAATACATTCCTCCTCATTTACCTTTTGAAGACTTCTGAGGCCTTTCAGACCACTGGAACTGATTACTGGAATGGATCAGGCCTCAAAGATTTCCGAAAGGCTGTGCAGACTGCATTAGTGAAGCAGAATGGGTCACCTTTGTCCCTTGGTGCAATTCTGGAAGTGGCTGTCATATTTCCAGCAGCAGAATTGCATTCTGGTATCACAGCCGCTTCTGGAATGCGCCATGCTGTCAAGGGACAAACCGCTCCATTTTGCTGTCTTACTGCAATCTGCACAGCGCTGCAGAAGCTTTCCGCAGCTTTCAAAATCCTTCTGCAAAATTGAGCAACCTTATTAAAGCAACAAAATAGAAAGTTTGTCCCGTAGCCATCATTTTGTCCTGCTCTCCCCTCCCCAATAGATAGCACAAAATAGCACTTGTTTCTGTGTTGCTGCCATGTGGCCCAGGAACAAACCACTCCATTTTGCTGCCTTAACAAAATCTGCACAACACTAGAGAAAGCTTCTGAAAGCTACAGAAAGCTTCTGTAGCACTATGCAGACTGCATTAAGGCAACAAAACAGAGCAGTTTGCCCTGCGCCTTCCATTTTGTTCCTCCCTTCACCCCACCCCACCCCAAGTAGGCAGGACAAAATGGCAGCTGCTTCTGGGTTGCTGCCATGCCTTTCTTTTGCAACAGGAAATTTGGAGATCTTCAGAAAGTGCGGTATCAGTGATGGGCATATGGGGAACAAGCGTTTGCAGGGTCCCAGAAGGGCAGAATGGGAGGGGAGAGATCAGGGCAATGCAGCATTCGTGTGGTCAGTTATAAGGGCAAATGACTTTGAAATGAAGACATATATAGCTTTGTTTACTGACTGGTCATATCTTGAAGACTACCTGCATATTAAGGCATCAGATGAGAAAAGTAATATAATTAAATTTATTTTATACTAGGACTATTCACTATACCTCTCCATACCTTTCTATTCTTGCAAATCAGCCTTGCTCTCACCATGCCCATATACTGCTCCATACATTGCCTTTTGCTGTCTGCCCTTTTAAGGATCTCACCTTCATCCACTTACAGTTTTGTTAGTTTTCCCCTTCCTCTTGACCTATTTACTCTTTTAAATATTGTTCATTCTCTCTCGCAGAATGCACTTCATCCACACTATTGCTCACTTTATACACAAGCCACATTCATTCAGCCTCCATTCTTGATGTAAATGAAGATTCAATAATTCAGGTCAAAAGTCGATGGAGATTTTCAGTTATCTAGGTCATGGTTATCCCAAAGGTGCTTTTTCAGGAGGCAACTGGACTTTCTTGTTTTTTCTTTGAAGACATTTCGCTTCTTATCCAAGAAGCTTCTTCAGCTCTGACTAGATGGTGGGGAATGCACTCTGGGATGAACACCCTTTGAATGGTGTGGGAGCATGAACAGATTTCCAGAAAAACTGCAGACTACAGGAACCATTTGCACTTCAATTTGAGATCAGACAACACAGACTTTCCCTAACAGCCTGTGCCTGTCTTCAACAGTGAAGGATCACAGGGCAGAAAACATCCTGCAGCCAAGAAGGCTTCACACACATTTGGGTGACCTCAGGTGACCCTAAGAAAAACAAACTTCCAAGTAGCCTCAAGGACTTTCTAAAAGAATGCAAATGATGAGCTGTCTGCAAAGAATATAAATCCTTCCATTCCCCACCATTCAATCAGAACTTCTTGAATGATAAGTGAAATGTCTCAAGAAAAAAGAAAAGAAAGTCCAGTTTTCTCTTGAAAAACCATCTTTGGGACATCCAGAACAAAAGTATCTTGAAAGGTTAAACCATGGCAACTGGTCCAAAGTTTATTAAAACTGAGACATTTCATTACTCATCCAAGTAACCTCCTCAGTCAAAATGAAAAAATGGGTAGGCAGAAAGTCAGATAGTCATTGGAAAGAACCAACTCATGCAACACAGATTGCACGGGGTTTCTCTCCCAAATGAAAAGCAACATGTAAATGCAGATTCAATCATACAGGCCAAGTATCTTAAAAGATTAAATCAGGGCAAATGGACCAAAGTTTGGGCAAGATGATTCCTCAAAAAGTATTTTTCATTGGGTAATAATAACATTAATACATTACCTGCATTGTTAATAAAGTATAGTTTTCATTTTGATAGTATACAGGAACTATTAAGATGTTGATGTATAAAAACATTGTAATAATACATTAGTATTGCCAAAAAAAAGGCTCAAATGAAATAGTGAAATGAATGAGAGGAAAGTAAAAAGAAACAATACAAGAAATGTTTAGGCATTAAACCTGATCATTTAAAGTGAATGATTCGGTACAATATATTTATTTATTTTATTTTGTCAAGCAATTATAAGATAACAGGTATAAGTATAAACATAGTTATGAATACATGATACATATAAGAAAAATAAAAGAAACAATAGGACAGGGATGGTAGGCACGTTGTGCTTATGCCGCCCTACAGATCTCTTAGGAAAGAGGTGAGGTCAATAGTAGACAGTCTAAGTTTAAAGTTTTTTGGGGTTGGAGAAGAAACCACAGTCAGATAGAGTATTCCAGACATTTTATTTATTTATTTATTTATTTTTTGGACTTGTATGCCGCCCCATCTCTGAAGACTGAGTGACTCACAAAACAACAACAATAAATAATTAAAAGAGATTAAACCAATTCACAAGCTCAAAAATTACAAAACTAAAATGTACAATAATTAAAATAATTTAAAAACCCATCCCCCCCAGGGAAGGATCACAGCCCAGATTGGTCAAACAACCAGGTCTTCAAATCATGGCGGAAGGTGCAGAGGTCAGGGGCCAGGCCCGAGAGCCCAGGGGAGTTGGTTCCAGAGGTCAGGGGCCACAACAGAATAGGCTCGTCGCCGGGGACCGCCAGCCAACATTGGCTTGCCGACGGGACCCCAAGGAGTCCTTGCCTATGTGCTCACACAGGGCGGTTGACCACTCTGTTGCTGAAGTCATTTCCTGCAATCAAGTTTGATGCAGTTTACCTTGAGTTTGTATCTATTGTGTACTCTTGTATTGTTATGGTTGAAGCCAAAGTATTCGTTGACAGGTAGGACATTGCACTATATAATTTTATGTACTATACTTAGATCGGACCGAAGGCGGCGTAGTTCTGGATTTTCTAGGTCTAGAATTTCAAGTCTGGTGGCATAAGGTATTCTGCAATGAGTAGAGAAGTGGAGAATACATAATACACACACATTTTATACATCGCACATGTGCAACCGCGCGTTATTGGAAGCAGGTTCAGATGTTTTGCCCTAGTAAAGAATCGCGAATCCTGACTCGTGGGGAGTAGATGAAACTGCACAGGTAGCCTTGTTAAAACAACACTTTGCATAATTCCTCCACCAGAATGACACCGTCTGAAAATTATGGGAGCTGAAGCTCAGTTCATTTGGGGAACAATGGGCTGGGAGGGGATGAATGTTTTGAGAAGTCGGCTAGAAAACTCTTTTGTCAGAAGGCAGCACACGCTTAAAATGCTATGCTTATTCGGCGATGACGTCACTCCCCCGCTGGTTGGGACTGGTATAACCGCGAGATCTCGTTTAGCAGAGATCCAGCAATAAAGAAGGAGCCATAACGCTGCGTAATACTTTCGTCATTAGCTTTTTAGCCAGTTTCTCTGTCACACGGAAATCCAACGCTCATTGGCTGGTATTCTTTGAAGCTCCTCGTCGCCAATAGGCCAGGCGTGAAAAAAGTCTTATTTCTACTGGCCAGTAGAGAGAGAAGGCGGAGCTGCTCGCAGTCCTATAAAAGCAGACTCCCCGGATTAACCCCTTCCTTTTCTTTCCTGGTTCTCGTTGGCGTCTGAGGTGGGAGGTAAGGGAGCTTTATGTTGCGAGACTAGAACTCGCATTATTGAGTCGAGCCGGGTAAGCGGAGCGAAGCGTCGATCGACCAATTGATCGATCGAAAAAATTTCGTTAAGAAAAGAGTCTCGCGGCCTACGACTGGCAAGCGGCGGAGCGCATGCGCTTGGGAAGCCTGGCGCTCGAGCCTCCATTTTCTAGCCGTCCCCCGCTTCCTTCGCGTGCTCTGGCCTCTAAAGCGGACTTGTGCGTGTCTTTGGCGAGCTCAGGAGGGATATCCCGCTCCGGCATCGTGGCCGTCCTACCCTTCAGGAGTTGCTAAATGGCAGCTGACACGGCGTTTCCGCCAGCACATCTGAAAATGAGGGATTGATTATAGGAGTTCCCAGCACGTTCCCCCTTTTCGGGCCTGACTTTTTTTGTTAAGATGCTCTATATATACCAGAGGTCTTCAAACTTAACAGCTTTAAGATTTGTGGACTTCAACTCCCAAAATTCCTCCAGTCATGTTAGTTCAGGAATTCTGGGAGTTGAAGTCCATAAGTCTTAACTTGACGAGTTTGGAGACCCTTGTTCTGTAGGTTAATCAGTTCATGCACCTTTATTGATATCCCTCCCTGGAATTAGTGACTCCTCTTGTAACTTGGTTTCTAGATGTGAAACTACTTTGGGGATGGACTCTTAAACTGAATTGAAAAGCTTGGTTATCTTCAAGTGCCCTCCCCCATCTGACTTAAGGGCAACGTTAGAAAAAGATAGCAGAAATGGGGTTTATTTTCTAACTCAGAAATTTGGGGGAAGTGGAAGATCCATTTTGTATTATCAAATTTATATGCCCCATCCTCTGACATGAATGACTGGGCAATATACAATAAAGACATACAAGGCCACCTAAAAGCATTTAAAAATAAGATCATGATGAGAGTCTATTGAAAGCTTTGTGAGTGGCTAAATGCTGATAATTCTGTATAGCAGTGTGTAGGGAGTGAAGGCCTTGTCCTTTCAGAGCAAACTGGTGGGTTTCGAAGTGTTAATACATCGAAGTACAATTTTCCTCCCTTGAAAACATCCTAAGAATCAGTGCAGGTTACATGAATACTGTGAGGTGGTGCAAAATAAACCTAGGAATGAAAATGGTGGGAGTAGGCTGGCCCTGTTTGTAAACTCTGTATATACAGTATTTCATTCAGTTCCCTTAACTGGGAAGTTTTACTTGGTATTAATCCAGTAAATTAGTGAATAATTCTTAAAGTTTTATAAAAATGCTCCATAAGCACCATGAAAGCTGGGTTTTTTTTCTTTCTTCTGTGGGGTTTTATCCATCCTTTTGAGATCTATCCTTTTCTAATTTGCAAATAGGATATGTTTATCAACAGCAATTACTATGTTATGTGCATGTCTAGACCATCTGTTTAAATGAAAAAAAATCAGTTTGGTTTTGTGTGGAAATATTTTTTCTACCTTCCTCTGAAGTAAAGTCTAGGCAGTGAAAGAGAAAGGGGAAAATAATATGATTTCTGTCTTGAAGCAGTGGAGAATAAATTGGTAAGGTGAGACAGATCTAACTGAACTGAAAGATGAATTTGGTTTATGAAATAGTCATGCAGATAATTAGGTAATGTTAATTTATATTGGATGAGACTACCACTTAGAACAGCTGTTTTTATCAGTTGAGTCTGCCACAAATTTAAGTGATATGTAAATAGTAATATCTCCAGTGATTTCATGGTGTTACATGGCTTGCATTTGTTTAAAATATATTATTTGTCCATAGGCTTGGGCTCTGTCTCTTTAGGCCAGAATGCCGGTTGCCAGGAGTTGGGTATGTCGGAAGACATATGTCACCCCCAGGCGGCCTTTTGAAAAATCACGCCTTGATCAGGAATTGAAACTTATTGGTAAGATTTATTTATTTACCTCTTGATTCTAGACAAATTGTGCCATGTGAAGTAAAACAATCTGTTAAATGAATGGATAACAAAACTTATTAAGAACTATAAATAAAATCATAGCTTCTGTCAAGTGAAAATAGTCAGTGAGACAGCTTGCCTCCTGGAGTTGTGGGAGGTTTTCAAAAAAAGTTGGGACAACCATTTTTTCAGGATAAGGATTCCTGCTTTGAGCAAAGGGTTAGAGTAGAACAGGGGTGTCAAACTATTTCATTGAGGGGCACATCAGGATTGTGTTTTACCTTGGAGGCGTGGCCAGAGTGGGCGTGGCCAGCTCAATGTTATTCATTGAGGTTCCGTTTTTGGCTGTGACGGCCTCCTGCAGCCCTCTGCCAGTGAAAACAGCCTGGGCATGGCCCTCCCGAGCTCTGTTTTCGCTGGCAGAGGCACCATGGGCCAGTCCGCTGTTTCCAGAGAAGCCCCATGGGCCAGATCTCTAAGTACCCTGTGGGTGGGATCCGGTCCATGGGCCTTGAGTTTGACACCCCTGGAGTAGAAGATCTCCAAGATCCCTTCCAGCCATATGATCCTATGAAATAAGTCCCAAGGCTGTTTTGTGTTTCTTTCATCTTCCAGTGTTTGAGAAAAAAATACTCTTTAGTTGGGAAATGAATTATCCAATTAAAAAATTAAAACAGAAAAAAGATTAATTTGATGGGATAAATTGGAAGGGGTGATATTTGCCTTAACCAACAAAGATTTAGATTGAATTCTGTCCAGAGGACAATGGTTTGGTTTTTTTTTTAGAAAAATATAAAGTAGAACTGGAAGCCCCTTAATGTGTACATGCATAGGTGTGTGTGTGTATATATACATACATACACACATACATACACACACGTACATACACACAAACTCTGTTTCCCTGAAGACACGAACTACTTGAAAACAATACATGTCCGTACCTAATATAAGCTGTACCCCCAGAGCAAGCCCTAGTTAAGCCCCACTAGGGCAGAGGTGGGGAGGTGGAGCAGCCCCATGTGCCCTGCTCCCGCTTACGTTAGGACCGCTGCAACTAGGCCTTCCACGCCACTGCCTGACTCATGCAGTGGCTTGCTGCAAATGGTGGCAGAAGTTGGGCAACAGCACAACAGGTGTCAGGATGTGGGGGGCCTGGCTGCAGTGGTCCTAAGGCAGTGGTGACTAACCTTTTTGGGCTCTACATGCCAGCACCAAGAAGGCAATGCGCGCGGAGGCCTCCCCCACGCCCCCTGCACATGCGTGCACGTCTCTTGTGCACCCCTGCGCATGTGCGACAGCTATCCAGTGATCACCTGTTTGTCGCAGTAGATCTGCTCTGGGTGAGGGCTTGTGTGCCAGCAGTAATGGTTCTGTGTGCTACTTCCAGCACGCGTGCCATAGGTTCGCCATCACAGTCCTAAGGTAAGCAAATAAGACATCCCTCAAAAATAAGACCTGGTGCTTATTTTGGGACCCAAAAGAAAATAAGATCGGGTCTTATTTTTGTGAGTGTGTATACACACCTACATACAAATATATAAACTTAAGGTGGTAGTGAATATACCAAATAATACTCCCTCCTCCTATTTTCCCCATGACAGTCCTGTGCGGTGGGTTGGAGTGAGGTGACTGCTCCTGGTCATCAAGCTGGTTTTCCTGCCTAAGATGGGACTAGAAATCACAGCCTCCTAGGTTGTAGGTCAGCACCTTAACCACTACACCAAACTGGCTTTGTGATATACAATGCAAAGGAAATTGATTGCTCCCATTTTTTTCTTTCTGATTCCTTCTGCAGGCTTTCTCTTTTGTCTTAGTTTATATTATGTCTTTTATAAAACTTTAAAAAAATTACACCACAATGGAAGAGGTGTGCTAATCAAGAACAAGTTTTTCCAGGGGAATGGGGCTAATCCTGAGAAGACCTTACAAGTTGAGAAAAGAATCTGTCCTTGATTGCGCTGTGACCTTTAAAGTAACTGCATTTAAACTTTCAGAATTATTTTACTAGGTGAATATGGGCTGCGGAACAAGCGTGAGGTATGGCGAGTGAAGTTCACTTTGGCCAAGATCCGCAAAGCTGCCCGAGAGCTGCTCACCCTGGATGAGAAAGATCAGCGGCGCCTTTTTGAAGGTAATATAGCAAAACTAGATACTGAACAACAGCTTTGGTGGCCCTGCTGCTTTCAGGACCTATGACTCACTTGAAGGCTGCTGAATATCTTGATATATTTAACTTTTTTCCCTTATACCAGCTTTGTAAGTCACTAATCTGATTATAAGATAGGTGGTATGTATTATAAGATTATATAAAGGCTTGGTTTCCACAGCATGTTAAATGGGGTCAAGGGAGGAGAGTTGATGTGTGATGGAAATACCAGAAAGGGATTAATTGATGGTTGAATTTAGTTGTAAACAGACCTAGTTATGACAAGCTAAACTATACCATTTCTAGCTTGCATGCCTCATCCTTTAAAAAAAGTTTAAAACAATTTTCTATTATGAAATTCACTACCAAGGTCAGAAAGGTAAGAAAATACCAGCCAGAAACAAATTGGCTACAGTGGCCAAGCCTGTACTGTGCCAGCCTGAGTAATGAGAAAGGGGTTAGTAATGAAAACACTATTACTCGCCTTGTGTAAGAGCTTGCTAAGATACTGAGCTCTTTCTGAAATAAATGGGTAAGGTTTCTGGAGTGTCAATTTTTGAGTCAGTTGTTGAGAATTGACAGAACAGTCTGATTGAACTAAATATGTTTTGTGAACAAGGGTGCCGCTAATGTTGAGGTGTGATTTGCACTTTAATCTCAAGGACTCTGCTCAGTTGGAAACATGCAGTTATTGATAATCTACCCCTGATGTTGTTCTTGTCCCAATACCATTTCTATATCCTGGGATTGCTTAATTTGTATTTTTTTGCATAGCCAGTTAACTGTGATGGTTGCCTCTTTCAATTTTGTATCCATAAATATGCTAATCTGAACATGGTCTCTTTTAACATTATGTAGAAAGACCCATTCAGTTTGTTGATGTCTCAAATTTCTCTCAGGCAATGCCTTGCTGCGCCGTTTGGTCAGAATTGGGGTGCTGGATGAAGGGAAAATGAAACTGGATTACATCCTGGGTCTGAAAATTGAGGATTTCCTGGAGCGTCGTCTCCAAACCCAGGTCTTCAAACTGGGCCTGGCTAAGTCCATCCATCATGCTCGTGTTCTTATCCGCCAGAGACACATCCGGTATGCTGCTGAAAGCCAAAGTTTGGGGAGTGTAAAGTTTAAGATAACTATGAACTGCTGACATTTAGCGTCAGAATATGTACTTCTGAAGTAACATTTGCAATATTTTTTATGTATAGCCTGTGCGGCGATAACTGTGGCCCCGGCCCTGGCTTGGGCCTTTATATACCATCAAACCCTTTTGTGGATCGAATCCTTGGATAGCTCAATAGACTAGCAGTGTCAAAGCAACTCTCAAAAGATTTCGGCAAGGTTCACTGCGGCTTGGCCGTACACCTTGTGAAGGTCTGCTACATGGGTGGTCAAGGTAACACCAAGTACTGCTCCTGCTTAGCAAGCACAGCAGGAACCTGATAAGATCCTTCTGTACAAGTATATTGATGGATTTTGCAACAGGGGTTGGAGGAAATGTTTACTGTCTTCAGTTGCTAAATTCCAGTAAGCAACCCCAGCAAAAAAAATTGCCAAGAGTTGTAGTTTGACTTTCTAGTGGACTACATTTCCTTAATTAAACATAGATTTTACCACCAGCTGGAATTATGTAGGTTTTACCTATTTGCAGTAACAGCAACTTTCACATATAAAACAATTTCTTCCATGGTGCATTGGCTACTTCTGAAATGTAATTCCATATCTGTTTTGTAAATTAGTATAGGATTCTAGGCTACTGAATATGGTATGTTTATGCTGAGATAAAGGCAATGATAGGGTCTGTTGTTTACTTGCAAATTGGAACTGGCAAATTAGAACTGGTACTTTGCTTTCCCCCCCCTAGCACTGAATATATACCTTACTTGCAATGGCAAGGCAATTTTATATGGTTTGGAGGGGAGAGAGGCTGGGGGATAAAACCTGATTAAAATTACAAAGCATAAAATTTGATCATTGTTAAGGTTTCTTGCCTGAATAGGTTATTGTTCAGACAGCAATAC